>CM061753.1:83045808-83645808 GCA_030979885.1 Lolium multiflorum
CATATGCTTTGCACCCATTAATGAAGAAATACATAGAGCTTGCTAAAATTTGATTTGCATATTTGGTCTCTAAGGTCTAGATATCTAGTATTGAGTTTTGAACAACAAGGAAGACGGTAGAGTCTTATAATGTTTACAATATGTCTTTTATGAGTTTTGCTGCACCGGTTCATCCTTGAGTTTGCTTCAAATAACCTTGCTAGCCTAAACCTTGTATCGAGAGGAATACTTCTCATGCATCCAAAATCCTTGAGCCAACCACTATGCCATTTGTGTCCACCATACCTACCTACTACATGGTATTTCTCCGCCATTCCAAAGTAAATTGCTTGAGTGCTACCTCCTTTAAAATTCCATCATTCACCTTTTGCAATATATAGCTCATGGGACAAAATAGCCTTAAAAACTATCGTAGTATTAATATGTACTTATGCACTTTATCTTTTATTAAGTTGCTTGTTGTGCGATAACCATGCTTCTGGGGAACGCCATCAACTATTGTTGAATATCATGTGAGTTGCTATGCATCTCCGTCTTGTCTGAAGGATCTATCATTTTAGTGGTTGGAGCATGCAAAATTGTTAGAGAAGAACATTGGGCCGCTAACTAAAGCCATGAATCATGGTGGAAGTTTCAGTTTTGGACATATATTCTCAATCTCATATGAGAATAATAATTGTTGCTACATGCTTATGCATTTAAGAGGAGTCCATTATCTGTTGTCCATGTTGTCCCTGTATGGATGTCTAAGTTGAGAATAATCAAAAGCGAAAAATCCAATGCGTGCTTAGACCTTTGTACAGGTGGCATGGAGGTACCCTTTGTGACACTTGGCTGAAACATGGCATGCAAAGATCCGTAGTCCAAGCTAACAGGACGCAGGCGTGGGCACTATTAGTATATCACGATGAGGCTTGCAAATTTGTAAGATATAATTTCATAACTCATATGCTTTATTATTACCGTTGACAAAATTGTTTCATGTTTTCAAATAAAAGCTCTAGCACAAATACAACAATCGATGCTTTCCTCTTTGAAGGACCATTCTTTTACTTTTATTGTTGGAGTCAGTTTTACCTATCTCCCTCCACCTTAAGAAGCAACACTTGTGTGAACTGTGTGTATTGATTCCTACATACTTGCATATTGCACTTGTTATAATACTATGTTGACAATATCCATGAGATATACATGTTATGAGTTGAACAACTGAAACTTAATCTTCCTTTGTGTTGCTTCAACACCTTTTACTTTTGATTTATTGCTTTATGAGTTAACTCTTATGCAAGACTTATTGATGCTGTCTTGGAAGTACTATTCATGAAAAGTCTTTGTCATATGATTCAGCTTGTTTACTCATGTCATTACTTTTGTTTTGATCGCTGCATTCATTACATATGTTTACAAATAATATGATCAAGATTATGATGGCATGTCACTTCAGAAATTATCTTTGTTATCGTTTTACCCGCTCGGGACGAGCAGAACTAAGCTTGGGGATGCTGATACGTCCCCAACGTATCGATAATTTCTTATGTTCCATGCTACTTTATTGATGATACCTACATGTTTTATGCATATTATATGTCATTATGCATTTTCTGGAACCAACCTATTAACAAGATGCCTAAGAGCCATTGCTGTCGTTTTTGGTTTCAAGTCTAGTAAGGAAATATCTCGGAATTGGAGAAATTTCGCCCAGGTCCTATTTTGCACGGAGCTCCGCAGACCGAAGAGGGAAGGAAGTGGGGCCACGGGTGGCCACATCCATAGGGCGGCGCGGCCTGCCCTGGCCGCGCCGGCCGTGGTGTGGGCCTCGCCCGCCTCTCTGACCTGCCCTTTCGCCTACTTAAAGCCCTGTCACAAACCCCTCGATCGAGAGCACGATACGGAAAACTCTTCCGGAGACGGCCGCCGCGAATCCCATCTCGGGGATGGAGATCGCCACCCTGCGGGAGAGGGGATTCATCTCCTGAGGACTCTTCATCGCCATGATCGCCTCCGGAGTGATGAGTGAGTAGTTCACCCTGGACTATGGGTCCATAGTAGTAGCTAGATGGTCGTCTTCTCGTGCTTTCATTGTTGGATCTTGTGAGTGCAACATGATCAAGATCATCTATTTGTAATACTATATGTTGTGTTTGCCCGATCCGATGGATAGAGAATACTATGTATGGTGATTATCAATCTATTGTTTATGTGTTGTTTATGATCTTGCATGCTCTCCGTTATTAGTAGAGGCTCTGGCCAAGTTTGTACTCTTAACTCCAAGAGGGAGTATTTATGCTCGATAGTGGGCATGCCTTCATTGACACCGGACAGTGACAGAAAGTTCTAAGGTTGTGATGTGCTTTGCCACTAGGGATAAAACATTGATTCTATGTCTAAGGATGTAGTTGTCGATTACATTACGCACCATACTTAATGCAATTGTCTCTTGCTTAGCAACTTAAACTGAATGGGGTTCGGATGATAACTGAAGGTGGACTTTTTAGGCATAGATGCAGTTGGATGGCGGTCTATGTATTTTGTCGTAATGCCCAATTAAATCTCACTATATTTATCATATCATGTATATGCATTGTTATGCCCTTCTCTATTTGTCAATTGCCCGTGTAATTTGTTCACCCAACATGCTTTTATCTTATGGGAGAGACACCTCTAGTGAACTGTGGACCCGGTCCTATTCTTTACATAGCATACAATCTATTGCAATTGTGTTTTACTATTTTCTGCAAACAATCATCTTCCCCTCGATACGTTTAATCTAATCCTTTGTTACAGCAAGCCGGTGAGATTGACAACCTCATTATGCTTCGTTGGGGCAAAGTACTTTGGTTTTGTTGTGCAGATTCCACGGGCGCGGAATCCCTGTTGTTGCGCCGCATCACATTTCGCCACCATCAACCTTCAACGTGCTTCTTGGCTCCTACTGGTTCGATTAAACCTTGGTTTCATACTGAGGGAAACTTGCTTCTATACGCATCATACCTTCCACTTGGGGTTCCCAACGGACGTGTGCATCTACGCGTATCAAGCTACCTTCCAAAGAGCTAATTTTTATTGCTCCTGAACGATATACTTCCTCAATAACATATGGTCCTTCCCATTTTGAGAGTAATTTCCCTGCAAAAAATCTGAGACGAGACCAATACAATAGGACTTTATCTCCAACATTAAATTCTCTTTTAATAATTCTTCTATCATGCCACTTCTTAACTTTCTCTTTAAAAAGTTTAGCATTTTCATAAGCTTCACTTCTCCATTCATCTAAAGAACTCAATTGTAACAACCTCTTCTTACCGGCAAGTTTAAAATCTTTATTAAGTTCTCTTACAGCCCAATAAGCTTTGTGCTCTAATTCTAAAGGTAAATGACAAGCTTTTCCATAAACCATTTTATAAGGAGACATGCCCATAGGATTTTTATAAGCAGTTCTATAAGCCCACAATGCTTTCTTTAACTTACTAGCCCAATTCTTTCTAGATTTATTAACAGTCTTTCCCAAAATAGCTTTAATTTCTCTATTTGATAATTCTACTTGCCCACTAGTTTGAGGATGATAAGCTGAAGCAATTCTATGATTAATACCATATTTGGCAAGAGTTTTTCTAAAACCACCAAGAATAAAATGAGAACCTCCATCACTCATAATATATCTAGGTACTCCAAATCTAGGAAATATAACATCTACAAGCATTTTTATAGAGGTCTCACCATCAGCACTTTTTGTAGGTATAGCTTCTACCCATTTAGTAACATAATCAACAGCGACAAGTATATGAGTATTACCTTCTGAAGAAGGGAAAGGGCCCATGAAGTCAAATCCCCAGCAATCAAATGGTTCAATAACAAGAGTATAATTCATAGGCATTTCATTGGGTCTAGAGATATTACCAACTCTTTGACATTCATCACAAGATAAGATAAACTTCCTTGCATCCTTGAAAAGTGTTGGCCAATAAAACCTGATTGTAGAACCTTTTGTGCGGTTCTATCTCCAGCGTGATGTCCTCCATAAACACTCCCATGGCATTTACTCAATATCTCTTGTTGTTCATATTCTGGGACACATCTTCGCATAATACCATCCACTCCTTCTTTATATAAGTGTGGGTCATCCCAAAAATAATGCCTCAAATCATAAAATAATTTCCTCCTTTGCTGAGCTGAAAAGGTTGGAGGCAAATACTTCGAAACAATAAAGTTAGCATAATCATACCAAGGGCTCTCTCGCGAGCTCACCTTTATTACAGCCAATTGTTCATTTGGAAAACTATCATTAACAGGAACAGGATCATAAGTAATATTTTCCAATCTAGACAAATTATCAGCAACAGGATTATCAGCACCTTTCCTATCTACAATATGTAAATCAAATTCTTGCAAAAGAAGCACCCATCTAATAAGCCTTGGCTTAGCATCTTTCTTTTCCATAAGGTACCTAATTGCAGCATGATCAGTATGAATTGTGACTTTTGAATCAACAATATAGGGTCTAAACTTGTCACATGCAAAAACTACGGCTAATAACTCTTTTTCAGTTGTAGCATAATTTCTTTGAGCAGCATCTAGAGTTTTACTAGCATAATGAATAACATTTAATTTTTTATCTACTCGCTGTCCAAGGACAGCACCTACAGCAAAATCACTAGCATCACACATAATTTCAAAAGGTAAATTCCAATCAGGAGGTTCAACTATAGGAGCAGTTGTTAAGGCTTTCTTTAAAGTTTCAAAAGCTTCCTTACAATCATCATCAAAAACAAAAGGTACATCTTTTTGAAGAAGATTAGTAAGAGGTTTTGAAATTTTAGAGAAATCTTTAATAAACCTCCTATAAAAACCAGCATGACCAAGAATACTACGAATACCTTTAACATCCCTAGGATAGGGCATCTTCTCAATTGCTTCAACTTTAGCTCTATCAACTTCAATACCTCTCGGAAATTTTATGTCCCAATACAATTCCTTCATTAACCATAAAGTGGCATTTCTCCCAATTAAGAACAAGGTTAGTTTCTTCACATCTCTGCAAAACTTTATCAAGGTTTCGCAAGCAATTATCAAAAGAGTTCCCATAGACAGAAAAATCATCCATGAATACCTCAACAATCTTTTCACAAAAGCCATGAAAAATAGCAGACATGCATCTTTGAAAAGTAGCAGGAGCATTACATAAACCAAAAGGCATACGCCTATAAGCATAAGTTCCATAGGGACAAGTGAAAGTGGTTTTCTCTTGATCTTTAGCTCTAACAGCAATTTGTGAAAACCCAGAATATCCATCAAGAAAGCAGAAATGAGTATTTTTAGACAGCCTTTCTAACATTTGATCAATAAAAGGTAAAGGGTAATGATCTTTCTTAGTAACTTTATTCACTTTCCTAAAATCAATGCACATTCTATACCCTACAACTACTCTTTGAGGAATAAGCTCATCATTATCATTAGGCACAACAGTTATACCTCCTTTCTTAGGAACACAATGCACAGGACTAACCCATCTACTATCAGCAATAGGATATATAATACCTGCTTCAAGAAGTTTTAATACCTCATTTCTTACCACATCCTTCATCTTGGGAATTAGACGACGCTGATGTTCAACAACAGGTTTTGCACCATCTTCTATATTAATAGCATGTTGGCAAATAGCGGGAGAAATCCCCTTCAAATCATCAAGAGTATAGCCAATAGCTCCTCGGTGTTTTTTCAATATTTCCAATAACCTCTCTTCCTCGATATCTGAAAGCTTAGCACTAATAATAACAGGATATGTTTTCTTCTCATCAATATAAGCATACTTAAGATTATCAGGTAATGGTTTCAAATCAAATACAGGATCTTCCTTTGGTGGTGGTGTTACACCTAAATCTTCAACCGGTAAGTCATGTTTAAGAATAGGTTGACGAAGGAAAATTTCATCAAGCTCATCTCTTTCTTCCCTAAAAACTTCACTCTCACTATTCTCCAAATGTTGCTGCAAAGGATTACTAGGAGCAAGAGCAATAGATGCACACTGCTCAACTCTAAAATCATTCATTAGGCAAATCAGCTTTATAAGGAGTTTTGGAAAATTTAGAGAAGTTAAACTCATAAGATTCACCAGCAAATTTAGTAACAATTTTCTCTTTCTTGCAATCTATAATAGCTCCACATGTATTTAGAAAAGGTCTACCAAAAATAATAGGACAAAACTTACTAGCAGCAGAACCAAGTACCAAAAAGTCAGCAGGATATTTAATCTTACCACATAGAACTTCAACATCTCGAACAATACCAATGGGAGAGATAGTTTCTCTATTAGCTAGCCGAATAACCACATCAATATCTTCAAGTTCACAAGAACCAATTTCATGCATAATTTCCGTGTAGAGCTCATAAGGAATGGCACTAATACTTGCACCAATATCGCATAAACCATAATAGCAATGATCACCAATTCGAACAGAGAGCACAGGAACACTGGCTTTCATAGACTTATTAGGATGCGAAACAATATTAGAAGCATCTTCACAAAAAATAATATGACCATCTTCCACATTTTCAGTAACAAGATCTTTAACTATTGCAACAACAGGTTCAACTTTTATTTGTTCTTAAGGTTCTATAGGTTTCTTTGCACTTTTATTAACTACACTAGTTATAACAGAATACTCCTTCATTTTAGCAGGAAAGGAGTTTTTTCAATATAAGCTTCAGGAAGAACATGATCAACAGTTTTAATTTCAATACATTTGCCTTTAGGCGAATCAACTTTATCTTTATATGGTTCATGATACTTATCAAAATTCTTCCTAGGCAATTCAAAATGAGAGGCAAAGGCTTTATAAATATTTGCAACAACTTGAGAGTCAAGACCATATGTAGCACTCATATTACGATATTCATCGTATCCATAAAAGTTTCAATGCATTCATAATTATAATTTATACCTGACACTCTACCTTTGTCATTCTCCCATCCTTCAGTATTTTCTTGGATTCGATCAAGAAGGTCCCATTTAAACTCTTCTTTATTGCGCGTGAATGATCCAGAACAAGAAGTATCCAGCAAGGTTTTATCTTGAAAAGACAGTCTTGCATAGAAATTATCAATAATATTACCAGGAAGCTCATGAATGGGGCATTTGAGCATTAAAGACTTCAATCTCCCCACGCTTGGGCAATACTCTCTCCATCATGAGGCCAAAAATTATATATACGGTTGCGGTCTTTGTGAATTTCACTTGGAGGATAGAATTTAGAGTAAAATACAAGCACAATATCCTTCCAATCAAGAGAACGCCCATCCTTCAGCAGTTTATACCAATGCGCCGCTTTACCAGATAGCGACATAACAAATAATTTCTTCCTAACTTCATCCATTGAAATACCTGCACATTTGAATAACCCGCATAATTCATGTAAAAACAGTAAATGATCTCCAGGATGCACAGTTCCATCCCTTCATAGCGGTTATCCACAACACGTTCAATAATTTTCATAGGTATTTTATATGGTATTACTTCCTCACCTGGCGCCTCATCCACTACCGTTGCAGTACTAGTAGATTTCCCAAATAGAAATTCAAGGGAGGATCTCTCCATAATGACTTATAGTAGCAAGCAGAAACAAAATCAGCACGTACAGTAAAAGTTTCCTTACCAATTCCACTTACCAATAGCGCTTCACTCCCCGGCAACGGCGCCAGAAAATAGTCTTGATGACCCACAAGTATAGGGGGTGTATCGTAGTAATTTCGATAAATAAGAGTGTCGAACCCAACGAGGAGCAGAAGGTGTTGACAAGCAGTTTCGATGAAGGATTCACTGTAAATGCTCACAGACAAGTATTCAGGGGTTTTGATATTGCAGATAAATAAAGTACAAGTAAATAAAATGCGAGAGAAATAATTGCAGCGAGTGACCCAATCCTTTTAGCACAAAGGACAAGCCGGTTTGTTTCCTTATAATGACCAAACGTTCTTGAGGACACACGGGGATTTTAGTCTAGTGCTTTCGCTTCATACGGCTAATTAATCTTCATTGTTTTGATAAGTGTTGTGTGGGTGAATGATACGCGTAGATGCACACGTCCGTTGGGAACCCCAAGTGGAAGGTATGATGCGTATAGCAAAGTTTCCTCAGTATGAAACCAAGGTTTAATCGAACCAGTAGGAGCCAAGAAGCACGTTGAAGGTTGATGGTCGCGAAATGTGATGCGGCGCAACACATTCCGGCCAACGCGGAACCTGCACACACCCAAGTTTTCCCCAACGAACAGTGAGGTTGTCAATCTCACCGGCTTGCTGTAACAAAGGATTAAACGTATCGAGTGGAAGATGTTTGCAAAGAAAACAGAAACACAATTGCAGAGATTGTATGTTATGTAAAGAATAGGACCGGGGTCCACAGTTCACTAGAGGTGTCTCTCCCATAAGATAAAAGCATGTTGGGTAAACAAATTACAGTCGGGCAATTGACAAATAGAGAAAGGCATAACAATGCATATACATGATATGATAAATATAGTGAGATTTAATCCGGGCATTACGACAAAGTACATAGACCGCCATCCAACTGCATCTATGCCTAAAAAGTCCACCTTCAGGTTATCATCCGAACCCCATTCAGTATTAAGTTGCTAAGCAACAGACAATTGCATTAAGTATGGTGCGTAATGTAATCGACAACTACATCCTTAGACATAGCATCAATGTTTTATCCCTAGTGGCAACAGCACATCACAACCTTAGAACCTACTGTCACGATCCCAGGTGTCAATGAAGGCATGAACCCACTATCGAGCATAAATACCCCCTCTTGGAGTTAAGAGCAAAAACTTGGCCAGAGCCTCTACTAATAACGGAGAGCATGCAAGATCATAAACAACACATAAACAATAGATTGATAATCACCATAATCATAGTACTCTCTATCCATCGGATCCCGACAAACACAACATATAGAATTACATATAGATGATCTTGATCATGTTAGGCAGCTCACAAGATCCAACAATGAAGCACAACAAGGAGAAGACGACCATCTAGCTACTGCTATGGACCCATGGTCCAGGGTGAACTACTCACTCATCACTCCGAGGCGACCATGGCGGTGTAGAGTCCTCCGGAGATGAATCCCCTCTCCGGCAGGTGCCGGAGGCGATCTCCGAATCCCCGAGATGGGACGGGGCGGCGTCTCGTAAGGTTTTCCGATCGTGGCTCTCGGCATGGGGTTTTCGACGGAGACTTTAAGTAGGCGGAAGGTCAACGCGGGGGCCACACGAGGGGCCCAGGGGCAGGTCGGCGCGGCGTGGCCCGGCCGCGCCGCCCTAGCTCCTGGCTGCCTCGTGGCCCCACTTCGTTATCTCTTCGGTCTTCCGAAGCTTCGTGCAAAAATAGGACCCTGGGCGGATTTCGTCCAATTCCGAGAATATTTCCTTACTAGGATTTCTGAAACCAAAAAGAAAACAAACTGGCTCTTCGGCATCTTGTTAATAGGTTAGTTCCAAAATGCATAAATATGACATATAATGTGCATAAAACATGTAGGTATCATCAATAAAGTAGCATGGAACATAAGAAATTATCGATACGTTGGAGACGTATCAGCATCCCCAAGCTTAGTTCTGCTCGTCCCGAGTAGGTAAACGATAACAAAGATAATTTCTGAAGTGACATGCCATCATAATCTTGATCATACTATTTGTAAACATATGTAATGAATGCAGCGATCAAAGCAAAGGTAATGACATGAGTAAACAAGTGAATCATATGACAAAGACTTTTCATGAATAGTACTTCAAGACAAGCATCAATAAGTCTTGCATAAGAGTTAACTCATAAAGCAATAAATCAAAGTAAAGGTGTTGAAGCAACACAAAGGAAGATTAAGTTTCAGCGGTTGCTTTCAACTTATAACATGTATATCTCATGGATATTGTCAACATAAAGTAATATAACAAGTGCAATATGCAAGTATGTAGGAATCAATGCACAGTTCACACAAGTGTTTGCTTCTTAAGGTGGAAGGAGATAGGTAAACTGACTCAACAATAAAAGTAAAAGAATGGTCCTTCAAAGAGGAAAGCATCGATTGCCGTATTTGTGCTAGAGCTTTTATTTTGAAAACATGAAACAATTTTGTCAACGGTAGTAATAAAGCATATGAGTTATGTAAATTATATCTTACAAGTTGCAAGCCTCATGCATAGTATACTAATAGTGCCCGCACCTGTCCTAATTAGCTTGGACTACCGGGTCTTTGCATGCCATGTTTCAACCAAGTGTCACAAAGGTACCTCCATGCCGCTGTACAAAGGTCTAAGGAGAAAGCTCGCATTTTGGATTTCTCGCTTTTGATTATTCTCAACTTAGACATCCATACCGGGACAACATGGACAACAGACAATGGACTCCTCTTAAATGCATAAGCATGTAGCAATGATTATTATTCTCATATGAGATTGAGGATATATGTCCAAAACTGAAACTTCCACCATGATTCATGGCTTTAGTTAGCGGCCCAATGTTCTTCTCTAACAATTTTGCATGCTCCAACCACTAAAATGATAGATCCTTCAGACAAGACGGACATGCATAGCAACTCACATGATATTCAACAATAGTTGATGGCGTTCCCCAGAAGCATGGTTATCGCACAACAAGCAACTTAATAAAATATAAAGTGCATAAGTACATATTCAATACTACGATAGTTTTTAAGGCTATTTTGTCCCATGAGCTATATATTGCAAAGGTGGATGATGGAATTTTAAAGGTAGCACTCAAGCAATTTACTTTGGAATGGCGGAGAAATACCATGTAGTAGGTAGGTATGGTGGACACAAATGGCATAGTGGTTGGCTCAAGGATTTTGGATGCATGAGAAGTATTCCCTCTCGATACAAGGTTTAGGCTAGCAAGGTTATTTGAAGCAAACTCAAGGATGAACCGGTGCAGCAAAACTCACATAAAAGACATATTGTAAACATTATAAGACTCTACACCGTCTTCCTTGTTGTTCAAACTCAATACTAGATATTATCTAGACCTTAGAGAGACCAAATATGCAAATCAGATTTTAGCAAGCTCTATGTATTTCTTCATTAATGGGTGCAAAGCATATGATGCAAGAGCTTAAACATGAGCACAACAATTGCCAAGTATCACATTATCCAAGACATTTTAGAATTACTACATGTAGCATTTTCCAATTCCAACCATATAACAATTTAACGAAGAAGAAACTTCGCCTTGAACATTATGAGTAAAGCCTAAGGACACATGTGTCCATATGCAACAGCGAGCGTGTCTCTCTCCCACAAAGTGAATGCTAGGATCCATTTTATTCAAACAAAAACAAAAACAAAACAAACCGACGCTCCAAGTAAAGAACACAAGATGTGATTGAATAAAAATATAGTTTCAGGGGAGGAACCTGATGATGTTGTCGATGAAGAAGGGGATGCCTTGGGCATCCCCAAGCTTAGACGCTTGAGTCTTCTTAAAATATGCAGGGGTGAACCACGGGGGCATCCCCAAGCTTAGAGCTTTCACTCCTCTTGATCATAGTATATCATACTCCTCTCTTGACCCTTGAAAACTTCCTTCACACCAAACTTCAAGCAAACTCCTTAAAGGGTTAGTGCACAATTAATAATTCACACATTCAGAGGTGACACAATCATTATTTTCACTTCTGGACATTGCATAAAGCTACTGGACATTAATGGATCAAAGAAATAAATCCAACATAGCAAAAGAGGCAATGCGAAATAAAATGCAGAATCTGTCAAAAACAGAACAGTCCGTAAAGACGAATTTAAAGCTGGCACCAGACTTGCTCAAATGGAAAAACTCAAAACTAATGAAAGTTGCGTACATATCTGAGGATCACGCTCGTAAATTGGAAGATTTTTTCGAATTTTCTACAGAGAACTGTGCCCAGATTCGTGACAGACAGCAATGCTGTTTCTGCGCAGCGATCCCAAATATAACATCAACTTTGACATAGAAACTTTACTTGGCACAAAAACATGATAAGGAGAGGTTGCTACAGTAGTAAACAACTTCCAAGACTCAACAAAACAAAAATTGCTGTAGTAAAATAAACACATGGGTTATCTCCCAAGAAGTTCTTTCTTTATAGCCATTAAGATGGGCTCAACAGTTTTAATGATGATGCTCTAAGATGAGAGTCGCAACAAAGAGAGAATCAAAAAGCATGGAAGCAAATTTAAGCCTAACCCACTTCCTATGAAAAGGAATCTTGTACACAAATAAATTCATGAAGAACAAAGTGGCAAGCATAGAAAAACAACACAAGCGCAATTTCAAGATTCTCAACATAAAGAGGGAAACTTAATATCATTAAGATGCATATAACCATGTTTCCCTCTCTCATAATAATTTTCAGTAGCATCATGAACAAACTCAACAATATAACTATCACATAAAACATTCTTGTCATGAGCCACATGCATAAAATTATTACTCTCCACATAAGCATAATCAATTTTATTAGTTGTAGTGGGAGCAAATTCAATAAAATAGCTATCATTATTATTCTCATCACCATAATCATCATACATAGGAGGCATATTGTAATCATAATTAACTTTCTCCTCAATAGTAGGTGGACTGAAAATATCATATTCATCATTGCAAGCATCATATATAGGAGGTAAAGTATCATCCAAGTAAATTTTCTCCTCCATGCTTGGGGGACTAAAAATATCACAACCAGCTTCCCCAAGCTTAAATTCTTCCATAGCTTTAGCAATAATGGTGTTCAAAGAGTTCATGCTAATAACATTGCTACAACTATTTTGCAAACAAAGTTCCATGGGTTTTTTAATTTTCTCTTCAAACACATCATGTCCTAATTCAAGATAAATTTCATAAAGATCTCTAATTTTTTTGTTGTTTTCCATTATGCCTAACTAGTGAAAATAAAAACAAGTACAGGACTAGACATGATAACAAAATAAATTAAATGCAAGTAACTAATTTTTTTGTGTTTTTGATATAAAGCAAAACAGTAAATAAAGTAAAACTAGCAACTAATTTTTTTTGTGTGTTTTGTTTAGGTGCAGCAAACAAAGTAGTAAATAAAATAAAGCAAGACAAAAACAAAGTAAAGAGATTGAGAAGTGGAGACTCCCTTGCAGCGTGTCTTGATCTCCCAAACGGCGCCAAATTTAGCTTGCTACGCGTAGATGCACACGTCCGTTGGGAACCCCAAGTGGAAGGTATGATGCGTATAGAAGCAAGTTTCCCTCAGTATGAAACCAAGGTTTAATCGAACCAGTAGGAGCCAAGAAGCACGTTGAAGGTTGATGGTCGCGAAATGATGCGGCGCAACACCAGGATTCCGGCGCCAACGCGGAACCTGCACAACACAACCCAAGTACTTTGCCCCAACGAAACAGTGAGGTTGTCAATCTCACCGGCTTGCTGTAACAAAGGATTAAACGTATCGAGTGGAAGATGTTTGCAAAGAAAACAGAAAACACAATTGCAGTAAATTGTATGCTATGTAAAGAATAGGACCGGGTCCACAGTTCACTAGAGGTGTCTCTCCCATAAGATAAAAGCATGTTGGGTAAACAAATTACAGTCGGCAATTGACAAATAGAGAAAGGCATAACAATGCATATACATGATATGATAAATATAGTGAGATTTAATCCGGCATTACGACAAAGTACATAGACCGCCATCCAACTCGCATCTATGCCTAAAAAATCCACCTTGGTTATCATCCGAACCCCATTCGTATTAAGTTGCTACAACAGAACATTGCATTAAGTATGGTGCGTAATGTAATCGACAACTACATCCTTAGACATAGCATCAATGTTTTATCCCTAGTGGCAACATCACATCACAACCTTAGAACCTACTGTCACGATCCCAGGTGTCAATGAAGGCATGAACCCACTATCGAGCATAAATACCCCTCTTGGAGTTAAGAGAAAAAACTTGGCCAGAGCCTCTACTAATAACGGAGAGCATGCAAGATCATAAACAACACATAAACAATAGATTGATAATCACCATAATCATAGTACTCTCTATCCATCGGATCCCGACAAACACAACATATAGAATTACATATAGATGATCTTGATCATGTTAGGCAGCTCACAAGATCCAACAATGAAGCACAACAAAGAGAAGACGACCATCTAGCTACTGCTATGGACCCATGGTCCAGGGTGAACTACTCACTCATCACTCCGGAGGCGACCATGGCGGTGTAGAGTCCTCCGGGAGATGAATCCCCTCTCCGGCAGGGTGCCGGAGGCGATCTCCAGAATCCCCCGAGATGGGATTCGCGGGGGCGGCGTCTCTGTAAGGTTTTCCGTATCGTGGCTCTCATCACCGCGACGGAGACTTTAAGTAGGCGGAAGGTCAACGAGGCCACACGAGGGCCCAGGGGCAGGTCGTCGCGGCCAGGGCCCAGGCCGCGCCGCCCTAGCTCCCGGCTGCCTCGTGGCCCCACTTCGTTATCTCTTCGGTCTTCGGAGCTTCGTGCAAAAATAGGACCCTGGGCGAAGATTTCGTCCAATTCCGAGAATATTTCTTACTAGGATTTCTGAAACCAAAAACAGCAGAAAACAGCAACTGGCTCTTCGGCATCTTGTTAATAGGTTAGTTCCAGAAAATGCATAAATATGACATATAATGTGCATAAAACGTGTAGGTATCATCAATAAAGTAGCATGGAACATAAGAAATTATCGATACGTTGGAGACGTATCAGTGAACCTATGCTAATGCACCGCCCTTCCTAGGACTAATACATACTTGTGATTATACCCCTTGCAAGCATCCGCAAATACAAGAAAGTAATTAAGATAAATCTAACCACAGCCTTAAACTCTGAGATCCTACTATCCCTCCCGCACCGATATACTAACGGGGGTTTAGGTTGCTGTCACTCCGGCAACCCCACAATTAGCAAACGAATACAAGATGCACTCCCCTAGGCCCATAAAGGTGAAGTATCATGTAGTCGAAGTTCACATGACACCACTAGAAGAGTAACACACAACTTAAATATCATAACATTGAATACTACTCAACAATAATTCACTACTAACATTTAGACTTCACCCATGTCCTCAAGAACTAAACGAACTACTCACGAGACATCATATGGAACATGATCAGAGGTGATATGATGATGAATAACAATCTGAACATAAACCTTGGTTCAATGGTTTCACTCAATAGCATCAATAACAAGTAGTAATCAACACCGGGAGAGTTTCCCCTATCAAATAATCAAGATCCAACCCAAATCGTTACAGCGGTGACGAGATGCAGCGGTGGAGATGGCGGTGTAGATGATGGAGATGATGGTGATGATGATGGAGATGATGTCCAGCTCGATGACGATGGCGATGGCGCGATTTCCCTCCGGGAGGGAATTTCCCCGGCGGATTCCTGCCCGCCGGAGAGCTCTTTTCTCTCGGTGTTTTTCCGTCCCGCAGAGGCGGCTCCGTCAATTCTCCGTAACTCCCCGGGGCTTAGGTTTTCGGGACGAAGAAGTACGCGAAGGAGAGGCGGTCGGAGGGGGCTGTGGGCCCCCTCCCCACAAGGCGGCGCGGCCAGGCCTGGGCCCGCGCCGGCCTATGGGGGGCCATGGCGGCCCCTCTCGGCTCCTCCTTTTGGCTCCCTTCGTCCCTTGGAAAAATAGGATTTTTCGTATAACTTCCGTCAATTGTTGATCTTCGAAATATGGTGTCCTGACGGTGCTTTTTCCAGCAGAATCCTGACTCCGGTGAATAATTCTCCAATGATCACGAAACATGCAAAATAGATGAAATAACATAAGTATCATCTCTAAATATGAAATATATCAATGAATAACAGCAAATTATGATATAAAATAGTGATGCAAAAGGACGTATCACATGGCTTACAACATGATTCATTCTTACCTCCATACCTACAACAGCAATTTTATATTTCCTGCACGTTTTCCTTGCAACTCAGTCTAGGCAGAACATTAAGGAGGTTGTTGGATCTGGCCATATGCAAAATTAACATGTATTTTTCAGTATTTTATCTATTATGAATTATTTTTCATTTCCTTTGGAATTATATTACTGTTCTAATATCTGCTCTTTATTTTTAGTTCCATTTTATTTACAAGGTACTAGGATGGGAGAATGTCGACAAGAACCTGGCTACTTCTCTTGCTTTAAGCAACATCCGGGTATGCTTTAGGTTTTGTCTGTCGAGTATTGGCGAGTGTATGTGTTATATTTTTGCCTGAATTCTTGAATTATTTTTACCCGCTCGCCAATGGCCCAGTTACTTCTCTTGCTTTGTCATCACTTCCTTTATTGCATGGCTTCATCAGAAGATAAAAATCCAGTTGGGCTCGCATTTGAACTTCAATTGTTTGATAAAAAAATTAAGAAATGGCATGTTATTCATTGGGTATTGGATTTAAATTTGCTCTGGAATCCAGATGTGTGATTTATTCGATCATGTTTCTCACTCTTTTAGCAGGTTCCAGTCCTTGACCATGACATGTCGAATGACCGGTATTTTGGACTTCTTGTGAGTGTCGGCATCCGTAAGAGAGCTACATCCAAGGAAAGGATCAGAAAAGTTTGTTGTCTGTCTACTTAAAAATGTTTCTGTACTATATCTCTCTCCAATAGTGAACTTTTGTAGATGTGAAATTTAATTTTCCTCTGGAATCTGGATGTTTGATTTATCCAATCATGTTTGTTTCTCATCTAACAGGTTCCAATGACTTGCCCCGTGACATATAAAATAAACGATATTTTGGATTCTTTTACATGTGAGTGGTAGCATCAGAGCCAAAGGGTCAGCTGAACAGCTGTAGAGACATCGAAGAGGTCAGTAGTAGATCTGCTTAAAGAAGTTTCTTTAGTGTGTCTTACTCCGATTGTGAGATATTTGTACTAAAATAATGTTAAATAGGGAAAAATTGTACTTATAAAAAATTGTGAATTCAATGCAACAAAGAATTCACCTTCCAGGTTTACAGTGTTGAACCTTTTAAAAGAGTAGACTGGTTATGGATGAGCTCAATATGAAGTACTCTGCTATTGATTGACTGTGTAGATATAAAATGCCACTATTCTCCTTACCTCTGCAAGCTATAATATCAGTCGGCTTATATTACAGAAAATTAGGAACAAACGATTACCCTACCGCAAAAATATCCTGATATACTGGTTTAGCAAATATTTTGGTTTACTTTGCCGCACAACATCCATATCTTCCATTAACCATTATAGGCAAGGTATTTACTTTCAAGATATTTAAATATTTAAATGAGAAGGGGCAAACTAGAAGTTAGTAACGTCATGTTATTTCCATGTCAGCAATTATCTGGTGTGATGTTTTAAGAGATAACTGAACCAGAGGTTTGCTACGGTTTTAGTTTGTCATCTAACAGTATACTTATTATGTTCTTCATGCTATAGGGCAAGTTCTATGCTTTAGGTCAAGGTGGAATATCTGCTTCTTTTTCAGTCACACTCATGTCGCTACTACACTCTAGATTCTATGCATGTATGCTTTTGCCTTTTCATCATTTCAATGAAGCATGTAACGAGGCAAATAAGTGCACGGTTAATCTGAGTTCGTCATGAACTCTGTGTGTGACATGGTAAAGAGAATCATTCTTTTTTAATCTGCTTGAGATTGTCAGGAACAGCAAGTGTTCATTTTTGTACTAATTGTTTTCATATATTTGGTTAATCTCTTCATGGAACATATTTCTTACAATCCATAATATTGTTACCTTCAATTGGTGGAGAAAAAGATGCAGATCTAAAACGTGAACTAATTTAGATGTACTGGTATAGATCCAATTAACTTAGGTAGAATTGAAATGGCATTTAAATTAATATGGTATCACTGTTCTTTTTATGTAGAACCAAATAAATCTGCTTTTGCCGACAGTTTATGTACGGAATTAATCTGCAAGAATTCAGTTTAGGCAACAGATGCATATATTTCTAAGGCTGTGAACTACCGCCCCATTGGATGGCCATCCATGAACTAAGGTAATGAGGGGTGTAGTCTACTATTATGTACTAATTCAATTATGGTCCATGTGTGAAGTTGAAATTTTAGATGAACTTCTATTATGTCAGACTAATTAAGTGGTGAGAGTGAAGGAGTGGAATGCAAGGAATATGGCAGGATATTGCTTTCATCTGATGCCTACAAGTTTGTCCAGAAAATCAAGTTTGTGGGTTTACATTGGCCGTTTTATTTCTGGGTAGATAAATTGTTCAGGGAACTTGCAACTTCGAATGCTTTATTGATGTGCAGGCATTCCATATAGCTGTAAGCTCATACTTATGTCATGGAAATATAAATTTTCTAGGCAAACACAATTTCTCACCATTCACATTAACTTTGTATGTTAGCCCTTTTGAACTTATAGGGATATTTGGTGTCTCCAGGAGTGCAACAAAATTCAAGCACACTGCATTGCTCTGCTGCAATGTTTAAGTCTTTCTGTGTCAAATAGACCTGGAAAACATGGCTACTTTTCGTTTTCATGACACACAGGCCATCGATTTTTTGTGCAACTTAGCTGAATGTTCTGATGTTGCACTTTTGATGATGCAAATTATGAATTCAGCGGCGGAGAGGCTTCCAGTGTGATAGGCTTCTCTAACCTTTCTCTTGCCTGGAGCAGTGCTCATTTTCCTGCACATTCATGGAATACAATTTTCGATTTATGTTCATTTCATTTTGGAGAAGGATTATCCCTTGAAGGTTTCCTCCTAAATTTTGTTGTTCTATTTTTGTAGCATGAAACTGTGGTAATGGGTTCTGATGCTTTAAGAGGGATACTCATGTAGGTACTTCTTACTATATTTTGGAGGACCACATTGTGTTGTGCTCATTTTAGGATTTATATGTCCGCTTTAATGTTGAATCGCATCAAGACAAATGGATGCAAATTTGTAGGTTCTAACTTAGTTACCACTGCATGAACTTCCATGATTTAGGGATGGTTGTTATTAGGGGAATTGATCAAGAATAATTAGTCAATTCACTGTACTTTTTGTTTTGAAACTATGGGATTTTGGACACTGTTTATTTCTTGCCAAAGATTGATGCTCTACTAATATCCATTTTATTTTCGAAGTTATAGTGTGGTTTCTCAATTGGTATTTTGTAGGAGTTAATGTTGAAATCATGCTACCATAAAGTGGTTGTTGTTTCACTCCCCCCTTTCTTTTTGGATGTTTATTTACCAACTTTAGGCCACAGATCGACTATCCTATATATATATGTTAATTATGTTGTACTGCACTATGATGTCTGTCTAACTGGTGGTGCGCTCACTAGGTTGTATGTACAACATGCTGCCGTGACAATTGTTGTCCAAGTGTACTTTGAAGTCCAAACTTTTTTGCTTAGTATTATGATGGCCCCTCTCAATGCTTATCTAATACTTTTTCAGTAACTCCATGGGAGTTGAGAAGACAACACAAGAGAGCATAACAAACTCCAAACACTCACTCTGCTGCGAAACAAGGTCGCCAAATCCAAGCACTTTTTTTGGGTAAGTAGAGATACCTTCCTGTGACAAGCAAAGAATCCACGCAACAGTTGACTAGGAACGTATTACATCATATGAACATTGATCGGAAAGGTTCTTCTGTGTGGTCCATGGGATAAATATGGTGGAATTGATATCCTTCTAATATGATGCTCTTATAGCTGGACAGCTTGCTTCGTGTTTGAAACGATGATTTCTGACAATTTACCTAACGCATTTTGAATTATAGATGTGTAGTGATAGGTGCATTCTGTGGAGCAACAAGATGACCTTTGTTTTATTTTGTTCACATCTGTTGAGTACTGCACTAGGCAAACATATAGGATATCATTGTATACTTCTGTTTCTTCGATCTTTGTAGTAATTTGTATGCATCTTTGTATATATCTACAATTCCGGTGAACTATGTGATGGGTGTTGACTTAGTATTATCGATTTTCATTTCTATTCTTTACTCGAGAACCTTATCAACTAATTAACCTCTTAATACAACCATCTCTATTACCCTGACAACCATTTCGATACAAGTATTAGGGCACACCCCTTAGAGAGACCCAATCTTTTATACTTAGCCTATGGATCACCCTGCAGGCGCGGCGTGCCGCCGCGCCATAGCTTCCTAGTAAAGTGGTAATAAAGCAACAAGCAACGCCTCCCTTGCTTGTTCTTGAGCGCTAGTCATCATTCCGCCGCTGAGTTCAGACATCTAAATTCTCTTTATGAAGATGTAAGAGTCGGCAACGATGAATAAGGAAATACGCGCCAATCGATCTGATGTAGGAATAGAAAGTAGTGTGAATCCCCTCAGACGTGATTCCGGTTCGTCTACCTTTTTAGTGACACGCTTCCTCAAGAAAGCCAAGGATAATTCATCAAAGGTTTTGTTTGAATAATAACCGGTAACCGTTACTTATTTTGGAAGTTTCCCATGGTGATCTAACATCTTGTACAGAAAATGACGCGAGAACAATTGGTGAAAAAATAAGATCCTTTCATACCGACATATCAGATGGAGAAAAAGAAAAAATAAGAGCATTCTATAAATTCCTAAATACCAAAATTTGAAG
The DNA here is from genome assembly GCA_030979885.1 of Lolium multiflorum. NCBI lineage: Eukaryota > Viridiplantae > Streptophyta > Magnoliopsida > Poales > Poaceae > Lolium > Lolium multiflorum. Next base: position 83,066,443 of record CM061753.1, read on the forward strand.
AAGAAAGAAAAACAAAATGGATCCACTCACTCACAACTCAGAGTGGATGCCGCTTACTACTCAAATTCTTGTTTTGGCAAAAGTTGCATGTCCAATAGGCCTGGTGCTCCTCTTCCAGAAGGGCCCATTGATTCTATAGATAATTGGGCATTTGGAGGGATGGAATGAGCTTAGCTAAATATTTGCTGCATTTGTAGCAAAAGTTTTATTTTTATTTTTTTGGATACAGTTGTACATAGGCTCGATATCATTTAATTTTGCAAGAGTATTGAAATGAGATGAGCTAATCTAAAATATTGAAATGAGATGAGCTAAGCTAACAAATGGAGAAGTTCCTTTTTCTATTTTCTGAATACAGTTGTGGGCTCAATTATCACTTAATTTGCAAGAATATTGAAATGAGATAAGCTAAAGCTAAAATATTTGCTGCATCCGTATGTGAGTACAGTTCAACAAAAATACAAGTTTCTTTACTATTCTATTTGCTTGCATCATTCGGAGAAGGTTGCGCACATGACATGAATACAAGTGACTACTATTTCAATCCTTTGATCGTTTCTGCTTCCTAGTATAAAAAGCTCCAAAAGTCTAGTCCATAAACATACAGGACAACAGTTTTTCAAGGGAACGCCGTCGCTGCCCTCTCCCAAGGCCCACAAGACGAGAGACGCGCGCGAGGCAGTTCCGTTCGGCCCCCAGCCAAGAAAACAAAACCCATCCATCATCGTTTCCCCCTCCTCCTACAACACTGGAATCAAAAGCTCCAGAAGTTCCTACCGCCCTACAAAATGTACACATTTCCTGACGCCTCCCACCCGATCACTTCTTCCCACCACGCTTCCTGGTCGGCCGGTCCTCCTTGGCCCTCTTGGAGGGCGGTGGCGTCGGAGGCGCGGCGGCCCGTTTCGGGGGCCGGCCGACACTTCTCCTCCCAGCCGACCCTGACTCTGTGGCAGCAGCAGACTTCTTGGAGCCAGAGGAGCTGCCAGGGTCCTTCCTGGTTTCCCCCTTGCCGGCCTTTTTCTGCTCCGTCGCCGCAGAAAGCTTCAGCGTCTCCAAAAGTGACACCCTCTCCGTTGAGGGCACCGTGCTCTGCTTCATCCGCTTCAGGAAGTCCACCGCATTCCGTTTCTTGATGACGCCACCTGCCGCCGCCGGCTTGCCACCGCTGCCACCCTTCTTGTCAGACTTCTTCGTCCCTTCAGCAGCCGCGGCGCTCTCGGAAACCTTCCCTGTCTTCTGATTTGGGGCAGAGTTCTTGGCAGGGCCCCGGCCCTTGTTGGTCCTCACCCCCTTGGCTTTGTCCTTGGCACCTCCCTTCTTCCTGCCCTCATCTTCCTCCTCCTCGCCGTCGTCCGTGTCCCCCTTCTCCACTTTCTCCTCCTTACCAGCAGCCGCCGCCGCCGCCTTCGCAATGGAGCTCCGCTTCCGACAGACGATGATCGGCGCGGCCTTCTCGAGTAGCGAACCAGCGACCTCAGCGTCAGCCTTGGGCTTCTTCGAGACGGCACCTGCGGCAGCGTCTTTTCCCGACGTCCCGGGGCCGTCCTTGTGGAGGTCCGCCGAGATGCGTTTCGAGACGAGCGCACGAGTCCTGGCCGCGGCGGCGTGCTCCGGCGAGCCGCGCGGGAAGAAGACGAGCGCGTTGGCGCAGAGCAGCAGCAGGTCGCGGTAGAATTCTGTGGCCGATGCGTAGCACGTGGTGCTGCCTGGCCCACTGGCGGCCCCACCAGACTCCAGCCTGGATCTGATCATCTCCAGGTCCACGTGGCGCCTGATGGTTCCCCTGTACTCGTCGCTCTCCTGAAAATTAGTTACGGTCGGTCGGTGAGTAGAAAGAAAAGCCAGCAACGACTATGCGAAAAAAAAAGGTTAAGCATGAAAATCAACTTGAAATAGAAAAATCAGCACAGTGCGCATGTGAGACCACGATTTGTTTGCTTTTTTTTCTTTGTGTAAAAAAATAGCAGCCCACCCATTTGGAGGAGAAAGCTAGATTGCGTAGTCTGTGTGGCAGGGGCAGGCGGCAGCTACTACCAAGTGGCCGACAATCTGGACCCACACGTGATCGAGAACAAAAGAAGGCATCGTTGTTCGTGTCAGGGCCCACCACGAGGCCCCCCCGCACCGCCTCCCCACCTTGACCCACCACTTACTTATCTCCAGCTCACCACGTATTGGACGGCCCAGATCGATCGCGTTCGTGCCGGTACGTACCCAACGAGACGAGGCCGTGCGAAACTGCGAACAGCAAGACTCCAAGAAATTTCTCCCCTGCCTCGCCGAGACGAGGAGTGTTCCGAGTTTGGAAGCCAAGCAACCGCTTAGTATTTGTTACGTACCTAATAATCAAATTAATTGTTTCGTGGTTACGTACGGGCGATCCACGGATCTCACATGGAAGTGTTTGTGTATTTACTTGACTTGATCAACATATAAATCTCGGTGAACAAGATGGGAATTATAGCATTCACGGTTTTTTACCGAGGGAAAGAAAAGGTGGTAGGGTGGGAAATGAAAAATGAGAGATTTCTTTCCGAAAATGAAAGGGGCACGGGAGGAAAATAGGGAAATTACCTGGCTCTCGAGCCGCCGCTCGAACACGGCGCCCGATTTGCTGGTCCTGACCGACTCGAGGAAGGCGAGGAGCGGCTCGGCATCCGCCGCCGGGAGGGCCACGGGCGCCGACGCGGAAGCCAGCTCGCCGCCGCCGACCTTCCGCAGCCGACGGCGACGACGCCGCCGCGAAGGGCTGGCCGCGCTCTGCACGTCGCTGCTCTCCTTCTCCGCGTCGGCTTCCTTGGACCCGGCCACCGACTCGCCCGATGATTCCTTCTTCGTGGCCACCACGACCTCGGCGGGCTCCTCTTTCACCTCGGGCTTGCCGTCGGTGGGGGCGCCGCCGGGGTCGTGCCCCGGCGGCGGCTTCAGATCTGACGAGGTCGACTCCTTGCATGACCGGCCGGACGGCTCGCCGGAGGCCCCGTTCTCCCCGCCGGCCTCCTCCGTCGACCCGTTCGCCGCCTCGCGTTCCTCCTCCTTCTTAGACGCCGGCGTGGGCTCGCCGGAGAGGCTCCGCTCCCGCTCCTCCTTGAGCCGTTTCACCTTTGATTTCAACGACCTGGCCGTGCCAACGAAAAATAAATAATAAGCATTTCTTTTCGACGAAATAATAGTATCGGCCGAGCGATCGGCATCGGACGGCCCGCGAGAGGCCGCACCGAACGAACAGGATGAGGCTGAAAGGCGTTTTGAAGTTTCTTCTTCGTTTTTAATTTTTTCGGGGCTGCGGTTGTTGGTTCTTTTACCCGATCGAGAGATCGTATCGCTCGACCTCGCGCCGGAGCTCCGCGACCCGCAGCTTCCGGAGCTCCTCCACCCACGCGTCGGTGTCGGCGGCGGCTTCGGGTTCCTCGCCGTCGGCGCCGGCGGCGAACCGGCGGTGGATGAGGCGGTAGCGGAGGCGGCAGCTGTTGGGCGAGAGCCGCGCGGCGGCGGAGGGCCTGGTCCGCGACTGCACCGCCGTGGCCACCGACTCCCAGCTCGCCGTGCCGTGGCGGCGCACGGCGCACGCCAGCAGCAGCTCCTCGAGGGTCCCCCAGATCTCGCCGCCGGCGGCAGCCGCCGCCGCCGCCGTCGGCGGCGGCGGCGATGGCTCCGGCGGATCGCCCGATCTGGCCGCCATCCTCCCCCTCCCGGGCCAATCGGTCCCACGTCCAGACGACGGCGGCCACGGCGGAGGGTCATAGCGGCGCCTCCATGGACGGCGAGGTGAGCTAGGGTTTGGTTGGTCTGTTTTGGCCTCGTCCCGCCCGCCTCTTACCTCCTCCCTTTGTCTATCTACTACTACCTCGCTGTGTGGTTCGTCTAGGTTTTGGTTTTGGTTCTGCTTCTGGTTCGGCCCCAATCTTTTCGTCTTTTTCTTCCCCATTTTTTTCCGCCACTTTCTTTATCTGAAAATCTCCGGAAATGGAAGCAGCCCGTTTGGGTAATTTCTGAAGTTTCCTGGGGGCCTAATCAGTGGGAAATGATTAAGACGTGGGACCCACCTGTCATTGTCCGGTGGAATTGTTTACATGTCACGTTCTCCCGTGGCATCATCCATGGTGCGCTGCTGCTTTGGCGTGACAAATAATGCGGCACGCCGTGCGGTCTGTCTATCTAATAAAGCAGGCGCTGACACGCCGGGCCCACCCGACGTTGAGCAAGGGATTACCAGTTGCTTAACAACTGTTGTTAGCTTTAACTCTTCATTCAGTCTTTATACGGCGTCTGGTTGGCTCTGAGTTGTGTGGAACAGTGGTTGGTGTGGTTAATGGAAGTAGGAGCAGTACTTTTCTGCAATTGCAGCGAGATGAAACTCATCCCAGTACATGTAAAATTCTGCCAAAGAAGAAGAAACCGTACATGTAATTTGCGGCGAGATTTCGGCCGTGGCCACGCGTGGAATGGGTCTATCGACTATCGATGGCCTGGCTCGGCAGGGTGGATATGGTAGGTGCCCGGTGTTCGTGGACCCATTGGCCCCAGCAGAGGATGAGCGGAGCAGTTTGTGCAGGATATATGCGCCATATGTTTCAAGGGAAAAAGTATTCATCACATTGGAACATAATTCCGGTGAAAACACATGTGCATCTTTGATCTACAACAATGCTCATTCTAGATCATAAGCTTTGTCCCTTCCCATCTTCCGTAGGTTTAATGGGAGAGGCCGAATACATAAGGTTTAAGTGCGAGTTGTTGGACTTTAAACTAGTTTTCTGATAGGCTGAACATGAGAAATTACATAAACCACCAATTTATGACTTGAGCAGTTGAGCCGGTATGAATTCCCGTGAAACTGCGGGCGAAACCTCGTGTCAAAACCAAAAAGTAAAACCCACGAAAGGAAAGAAAACATGCATCGAATGTCCCGGTTAAATATCAACCACAAAGTCGTATTGCCAAAGCATGTAGTCTCTCAAGCCTCTGATCCAGCTTCACACACTCGTGTCGCGTTTCAGTCGTTTGGGGCATCTAGCCTAGCTCACAAGCAGAGAGCTCCCAAAAGATCGGTATGGTGGAAGAATGGCTACTCTCCCTTATAAGCTAGTAGCCCCCTCCCGCTAGCGACGTGGAATTAAATTCACTAGGAACATAGCAATCCGAAGAGCTCATCCCCTAGAAAGCTCCCAACATATTTGGCCATACACATGCCGACCTCACAAAAATCGTCAGGCCCGGGCCTAAAGATGTTGGCCCGACTATGTAGTACGAAAATAGCGTTTAACGAAGAAACTTGGCCCAACAAGGCTTTTGACCGAGCCGGGCCGGGCTCGGGCCTAGTTTTTCACATTCGGGCTTTCCTTGGCCCGGCCTGACGTATGGACATGTATACCCATAGACAAGCATGGCGGTGTTAGCACTAATATCAATTGTTACCGTCTCAGCCTCTCAGGTCCAGCTCCACATACACTTGTGTCCCTCCAAGCATTTCGGCCCACTTGCCAACAAGGTGGGACTAAAATTACTAGCAACACAATCCTAACACAAACATATATGACATTACACAACCACAATGAACTTATTGACATCTATTTGTAAGCGAGACACCACACTCTTCAACGTAGACTAAATAATCTGCTTCACAAATTATACGATGGATCCAGATTATATCGGCCAATATAAGAAATTACAGGTAGCTCATCTAGACAAATGTTACCGCCAAACATGGAAAACAATACTAGATCCGGGTCCCATGTTAAAAAAGAAGGATGGCACACATATGACAATAGCAGTCATATTCTGGTACCTCCTATGTTCCAAACAAAAATCTCAACTTTTTCTAAATACATATTTATCTATAACTAAAATATATTAATATACCTCTGTAATCAGATAAAGTTGAGATTTTTTTTAGAAATAGAGTGAGTACAACAAATGCAGAGAACCAGCCTGGTGCATGGAGCACCATCGTTGAATCGAGTGTCGTACGAAAGTCGTCTTCCCATTCATCGTACGCATAGTACCTTTCGGTTCAAGGCAGCCCGAGTCGTGATGGTTTATTTCATGCAATGACATCATTGTTTAGGTCAGCAGTTGCTAATTAGACTAGCTGGACGGGTATGCATTTCCTTTGTCCGTAGCTCGAGATAGCCAGTTCGTTTAGCCTTCGACAAATTTACATTGCAACGCCACTAAGTAAGATTTAAATTATAAGGTAGGTGAATAACATAAGTATATTCACATATACTATCTCAAGTTTTGATTTTTTTTTTTACTTTGACTAAAACCATAAACAGGTTGCCAAATTTCAGAATAATTTATTGATGAAGTTTAAACATGTAACAATAATATGGAGTAAAAAAATAATAGTATGCGGCTTAGTTTTCACCCTATATCATACATTATATAGTAATAGATGACTAATGTCCACATAGAATGCCTTTGATGGTCAACATCATGAACCTGCAAGCATGTGTCTGACCGTTGAAAATACATCAACGCTAGTGGACATTGAGAAGCGTAGGTATGCTTGAATTGAGGGCACCGACTAATTCGACAGATGATGGTGACAATGAAATGATAGATTGGTAAGAACGAGATGATACATATGCGTGTAGCACAATGAGATCTAACGCTTTTGAGCAACACAAAAAGAGGATCGATTTCAAAATGCTATGTTTTGAACATGTGTGTCGTGTGAAGGGAACAAAAATATATATTGCATGCAATAAGTCGTTTTAGTTATGCTAAAGTAATTATAATAATATGACTCGTAGAAGAACAACATGATAATAGGAGAATTGATTCTAAAATCCTATGTTTATAATAGATGTGCATATCCAGGAATCAAAAGAGTATTTGTGCTAAAAATATGGTTCATATAATTTTTTTTTGTCTCCAATGCAATAAATTGTTTGGAATATGCTTAATCCATGCTAAAGTATGGTTCGTAGAAAAAAACATGGTCAAAATTAAAAGGATAAGTTATGACATGTATGCGCGGAACACAATATTTTAGAACATGCCCGGGTAATACATATTATCATTCATATCAAAATGCAAGGGACATCTTCATAATATGAATAACTAGAACTAATTTAGGGGGGGGGGGGGTGATGATTCAGACCATCCTATGCCTGTTCTCCCAGTCAAATTGATTTCGATAGATTATGACTCCCTCCATTATTTGAAAGATATATATACTTTGGTTCACTTCACCACCGGTATTTACACAGCCATAGAAGAGAAATCCAAGTAGACACAACAACCTTGGACATAAAGAAGATGTGAGGAGAGTGGGTTGCAAGCAACTAATTATATCAAATATGGAATAATCTAATTTTGTGATGTTACATAAATGTAAGTCATTACAAAGCAACATGGACACAATCAGAGGGAACTATCTATTATACTCCCTCTGTTCCATGAAACATGTCGAATGGTTGTCTATATTATTTGGTGTCTAGACACATCTAAATTTAGACAAATCATAAACATATTTGGTGAAACGGATGGAGTATATGTGAGTGTGAGGTAATTTTGCTGTAAATTGAGAAATTGTTATCGATATTCCATATGTCAATCGTTAGGTGGCATAGTAATTTGGAGGGATGACATTATACCAATAAAAATACGCCATTGCGTTGCTATGAATGATAAGGTGGAATGCAATCACTATATGTTTATAATCAAGCTATCAAATATTTCACACTTCTTTCCTATAAAAAAAATATTGTAGGGATGCTTACAAAAACCTACAAAATTTGATTTTATTACGGGCGATAAGTCCGTAAAGTTTTGTGAGAGGATATTGACTAAAAATCAAAGAGGGAAAAACTAGAGAATGTTAAGAAAGACCATGGTTATACACAATGGGTCACATGCCATATAAGTCTTTTGTTCTTGCTACTAACAACAACCCGATACAGTCACTCAAAATACCTCTACCAAACTGCAACCATGTTTCCACATATGTGTATCTTAATTACGTAAGGTTCGGCTAAGCTTAAAAATCATTAACATATTAGATACATCGTGAAGTATATTTCAAGATGCCATCAGTATGTTATTAAGGTTAATGATACTATTCTCTAAAAAAATAGTTAAACTTTACTTAGCTTGACTTTTTTTAAAGTAATAATCTGGCCCTGCTTCCTCTGCAATATGAATATAATCAATATTATTTCCTTCGTACTAAAATAAATGTTTCACTTTATCTTGATTCAGATCTATCTGAACTCATTTTAGTTATCTAGAAAAGTTTATGCTGCTTATTTTAAAATAGAGGAAGTACAGTAGCAAAAAAGGAACAACATTAGTACTAGCAGTCGAGGGTTGGCTTTTGATCAATTCATTGTACAGAACTATTGATCTCAAATTACATATGAACAAGCGATTAACTAGTCATTCAAAATTCAGTTTTGCAGACTGTTTGGTCACGAACACTTTTGTGTTACAAATGCATACATTGCACAAACCACAGATCATGTGTCCTAATCCGATGAAGATCTCCTAGATAGGATATATTAATTAATATCACTTCCGTTCTAAAATGTGAAATATAAGCATAGCTAATTTAGCCCGCCTGTTCATCGTGCAAGTTTCAAGATTACAGACTTCCGACAAACTAGTACCATGCCTTCAGAATTTTTTTCTCCACACAATTGCTGCTAAATTCTATTCGGTTGTTCTTATTAACCAAACAATGATATACAACAGTGGGATCAGGTGTGCAGCTTTCATTTCCGGCGCGCCTCCAATGCCCTCTTCAACTCCTCGCCTACATCATCCGGCGCGGGCATCGCTGCATTCTCCGCTGCCGGCTCCTTCCCGCCACCCCGACGATCCGGCTTGGCCGAGAAGCCGTGCAGTGGCTGTGGCGGCAGCCTAGCTCCCGCAGCCACGGACACGGCCCTGGCGCGCCCGACCTCGGCACGCAGGTCCTCCACGGCGCGGCGGAGCATCCCGCTCTCGGCGTTCATCGCCTCCAGCTGCCGCCTCATCAGCGAGAACCCCTCGTCGCCATCCGACGCGTCCGTCGCGGCGGCGACTGCAGGCAGCGAGGCCTCCGCCTTGCCGCCATCCTTCTTCCGATCCGCGTCGGCGCGTGGCGACTGCTCGATGGAGATCTTGCTGATGACCAGCAGCGGCATCTTGCTGACGGGCACCGGGGCGTCCTTCCGGTCTTCGGCGAACGCCGCCTGCAGCCCCGGCGGCGCGCGGATGCCCCAGTTGAACCGCATGCTCGCCCTGCCCCAGAGCGGGAGCGCGCTCCTGGTGGCCAGCCGCATCCCGGACAGCAGCGCGCCGCTCGTCCCCGCCGTCCCGCTCAGCGAGAACGCCTTGTGGTTCAGCTGGTCCTGCGCTTTGCTGTCAGAAGAGGCCTCCCCGACGGTACGGGGCGGCGACGAGCGGAGGGTGTGGGAGAGCGAGAAGTCGCCGAGGCGGGGCTTGAGGAGGAGGAAGAAGGCGGGGGAGCCGGAGTTGGCGGAGAGGAGGTTGAACTCGGCGGCGAGGGAGAAGGGGGCGCGCGCGGGGGAGCCGAGGGCGCCGACGCCGGCGCGGATGGAGAGCGCGAAGGGGAGGCCGGGATCGTTGGGGCGATAGGAGAGGCGGAGCGCTGGCCCGGAGGCGAAGGCGGTGGAGAGGTCGAAGCGGAGCTCCCGAGGGTCTCCGCCGGCGGAGAGGCCGGACTGGAACGGTAGCCCCAGCACTCCGATGGGCACCTTGGCCCGCATGAGCGGCCGGTCGTCGTCGCGGAACTTGACCGACGCCTTCATGGGGTCCGGTGGTTGGTGGTCAATTGGGGTTTTGGTGGGTCTTGGGGGCGCGACTTTGCGGCGGGGAGTCCGCAGTTCATCCCATGTTGGGACGGCGGTGCCGGCGAGGAGATGGGTGGGCAGCGGGAGGTGGGAGTGGATGGATCGGGAGTGGGTGGGTAGAAGCGGAGACGTGGGGTGGGGACCTGAGGTCTTCTTTATTTTCATTTTTGTGTTTGACACATCGTCTCTAGCCCCCACTACTATTTTTTGCTGCTCGACATTCGCTGCTTCAAAGCCTTCGAACGAAAAAAAAAATAGATCTATGTCCTTCGTGATAAACAGAAATTTCGTACTAGACCTTATGGAGATTGGAGTGTCCAAAGATTTGTTTCTACATCGGATGGTTTCATCTTTGGAAATGTTATCACTTGTGGCTCATTTGCACTCTATTTCATATGATGGATTGCATTGGCTTGGGCATTTACGAAAAAAGAAAATTTTGGGTGTCTTATAGTGCGAATAAGCATCCTTTGGTGTTGTACTAAGACTTTTTTGGTTCGAGAAAGTGCTAAGAGTTTTTTTAACAAGTTGATAGCACTCCGGATTTTGGGAAAACACAAATACGGATAATCTCACCAAAGAACTTCATAATTACAACACACATAGCCTCTTTCTCGAGATCATTACATTTTGATTCCGCCAACTGGGTATGTCTCCTTGAAGTCCTGCAACACCTTGGTTTTGGCCATCACCAACGAGATATGGTGTGTATGTCGATCTCTGTCCTCATCTTCGTCTAGATCCTCCTCGGCTATCTAGAAGCGCCATGCGACCACTTTTACGAATGCTTTCCATTGTGACCATTGATATTCTACAAAAGATTCTTGATCTCGCCACTAAGTGGAAGCTGGTTTAGGGCTAGGGCAATTTGTAGCAATTTTAGGGCTAGGGCAATTTTAGTCAAATTATTATTTCTAGCAATTTTATCTTCTCTTTCCCACTTAGCATGCAATTCTGCCAACATCTTAACATTTTCATCAATTTTAACTTGAATGACATTCAAAGTTTTACTTTCTTTAACATCATGAGGCAAAACTTTTAATTTAAGAAATTCAACATCATGAGCAAGGTTATCAACTTTAGAAGCAAGAACATCAATTTTGCCAAGTTTTTTCTCAATAGTTTTATTAAAAGCAGTTTGTTTACTAATAAATCCTTAAGCATGACCCTCAAGATCAGAGGATGCACTTTTATTGTTGCTGTATGAATTACCATAAGAATTTTCATAACCATTATTAGAAGGATACGGCCTATAATTGTTCCTACCAAAATTACTCCTATAAGCATTGTTCTTAAAATTAGTGTTTTTAGTGAAGTTCACATCAACATGCTCTTCTTGAGCAACCAAAGAAGCTAACGGAATATTATTTGGATCAACATAAGCTTTTCCATTAACAAGCATAGACATAATAGTATCAATCTTATCACTCAAGGAGTAGGTTTCTTCGATAGAATTTACCTTCTTACCTTGTGGAGCTCTCTCGGTGTGCCATTCAGAATAATTTATCATCATATCATCAAGGAGTTTTATCATCATAGTATTCAATATACATCGGATCCCAGCAAACACAACATGTAGCATTACATAAGGATGATCTTAATCATGTAGGACAGCTCACAAGATCTAAACATGAGGCACAAATTAGAGAAGACAACTATCTAGCTACTGCTATGGACCCATAGTTCGGGGATGAAATACTCACGCATCACTTCGGAGGCGGGCATGGTGATGTTGATGCCTCCGGCGATGATCTCTCCCTCCGGCAGGGTGCCGGGAAGAGTTTTAGAACCCTCCCGAGCTAGGGTCTGCGATGGCGGCCGCGGCGGAACTTTTCGTGAATGGAGGCCACACCACCCCTTGTCGCGAGCCCAGGCTTGGCCGCGCCAAGGCATGGCGTGGCCACCATGTGGCTCCTCTTCGTCCCCCTCTGGAATCTGTCTTCGTTACGAAAAAATATTGACTTCGGCCTTTGTTTCGTCCAATTTCGAGAATATTTCCTGTACAACTTTTCTGAAATACAAAACAGCAGAAAACAGGAACTGACACTGTGGCATCTTGTTAATAGGTTAGTGCCAGAAAATGTATAAAAGTGCAAAAAAGTACGAGCCAAACATATACAAATTGATGTAAAATAAGCATGAAGCATCAAAAATTATAGATACGTTTGCGACGTATCAAGTACGAATCACCATTGTCTAGGACGTAGCAGCCGGGACAAAAATTGCGAGGATAATCCTCCTCACGGCAACAACGACAAAAGATCCAAAATCGATCTGGCGAAGCAAGCCCATACCTAGATGATCGTAATCTTTCAACACCACCATTGACGAGATCTCGTCGTCGAACGAAAGCCCGAAGATCACTTATCGCAGCCGATGCCATCTCCATTGAGGGGAAACCAACAAGAAGACGACTAACAAAAATCCTAACATAATCTACTTATAAAAGTACTTTTATTGGAAACTCCACACATAGATCGGGTTTCCCACTCCTGCCGATGCTGGTGACGCCGCCGGAGGAGGGGGGACCGATCTATGGAGGTGGCTGAAGTGGAGGCGGCTAGGGTTTTCGAGAGGCAGGGTCTGTCTTTTCCGTGCGCAGGCACGCACGTACCCACCGGGTTAACCTAATCCTTAAATGAATGAATAGTTAGTTGCCTTGGGTGTGTGTTGTGGTCTTTTGCTTCATCATTTAGTAATTATTAGTTTCCTCAGCACAGCTAGTTCTCAGATGATTAAAAATTAAATTTGTTCTTAGTTAGATGTTGTTATTAAATCTCACTAACTCATGCCTAGTATGAATCACGAATCAAATCTAATATTTTATACTATTTTTTTAGTTGCATCATCACTTGCAATTGAAAAAAAAATCTTAGTTACAATTTCACTTGCAACTAAAAAACTCAGTTGCAATCAAACTTACAACTTATATGCACAAACCATGATGCAATTAGATGGTGCGGAAATTGCCTCAACACTAACTTAGGCTAACCATAGTGCTACTATTATAGCTAGTATCATGCACATTGGTCCCACAAAAATACTGATATGGCAGCTAATTAAATAGGAGAGAGGAGATTAGAGTAACATAGGTAGATACTATATCATAGCGCAAACAACGAGAAAAGTTAATGCTAAACAAATCTTGTACACAATTTTGCATTGAGATTCTAAAAAATAATAAATATAACATAACTATGATACTACTCAATATCCATTATAGAAATAGTATCATGTAGTAATATCATATGCATGATATGACGAGCCTTAGTTTCTCAACCACATGTGAACTACAGTATCCATTGTACTTTTCTTTGAAAATTTCACTTGTCCCACCGGTGCATGCATGCACATTGATTGTTGGATAGTTACTTTGAGATTAGGAATATATGAAATTTTATGGATGCATGTGGTACCCATCACTGCCACCCTCTCTCATCTCTCAGTGCACACATTTTTTTTTTGCTTCCACAAATTTAAATTAGCTATATGTGTTAAAATAAATATTAAAGTAACATTATGTGTTTTTTCCGCCGATATCTTTTAAATAAGCTATAAATTAACAAAATTCACTATGAGACATATTCTATGCATGGATTAATATATTTTATGGTCACTCTAAGGAAGTTGCCAATTATTTTTCTAACAATGATGAACAACGTTTGAAATACAATGAAATAAATTGTTTTAAAAATTCACCTCATATCATTAAGTTTTCTAAAGTTTCATTAGGTTTCAAAAGTTATTTTCAAATATTGTCAAAATTATTGAATATTAATCTTGTTTTTGTGCTCTTCACTAGAAACCCAAATATTCAAACAATTTTCAAATTAAACTTCTGATTTAGAAACTGTGAAAATTCAAGTTTTAGAACTACTTCACATGAAGTATGTAAAAAAGAGAGAAGAATCCGATTAAAAAGTAGAAGAAGAGAGAGGGCCTCTCTTATTTTTTCAGTGTTCTAGACGAATGTGAGCAGGTTGCCCATGGGCCATGGCGACTCACGCCACGACCACTCGGTCCACCCCCCTCCTACCGCGCACTTGCAACGCCCTACTCCGCCGCGCCACCGATCACCGCGAGCTCCTACTCGCCTTTCCCGCCATGTTGCTCGCGGGCGTCGCGCCGGACCACTTCACCTTCCCCTTCGCCCTCAAGGTGCTGTTCAGGGAGGCCGCGGCGAGCTGGCGGGATGTGATAAATAGTGTCACGGTCGCGCAGGTGACGGCGTCGTGCGCGCAGTGTGGTGACATGGATAGCGCGAGGTGGGTGCACCGTGCACGACACGCTCCGGCGCTGGGGCGCTGAGCCAGTATTGCTCTCGCCATGGCGGTACTCCATATGAACGCAAGGTGTGGTGGCTAGACGCCGCATTCGTGGTGTTCGATGCAATGCCTCACAGAAACGAGGTGTCCTGGAATGCAATGGTTGAGGTCTGCAGCCGCAATGGGACAAAGGATAAGCCACTACAAGTTTGCAGGTATGCATTCTGCCGGGATTGATCCTGATAAGGTGGCATGGCTGAGCATACTGCGCACTTGTACTTCCAAGGGAAGCACGAGCTTAGGCCGAGGGGTTTACGCGTACATAGAGAAGATCAGAAGACTAACTGTTCTCAACATATCGCAGTTTGCACTTCTCGCATGGATACGTACTCCAAAACAGTAAATGCACAGAGCGCACTCCAGGTATTCCGTCGCCTCGAGAGAAAGGATTTGAGGGCATGGACAATCATGATCACCGGCTTGGCAAAGCATGGCCGTGGCAGTGATGCAGTGCGGCTCTTCAAACAGATGGAGCATGGTGGCGTGGTTCCGGACCATGTCGTGTTCGTAGGAGTGCAACCATGCAGAGATGGTGGCTGACTGCAGAAAGCACCATGTTGAATCTTTACGGCATGCATCAAACCAACAATCAAACATTATGGTTGTATGATTGATCTCTTGAGCCGTGCAGGCCACTTAGGAGTGGTTGAAGGGATGATGCAATTGATGCCTGTTCAGCATAGTGTTACAATGTGTGGGAGTATGATGAATGGTTGCAAGATGCATGGCAAGGCCGATGTACTTGAGAGGATAGGAAGTGAGCTTGCTGAACTTAGCCCCCAGTTAAGTGCAGCATATGTGGTCATGTCCAACATATATGCAGAGGTTGGTAGATGGCATGCAGTCGAGCAAACAAGGAGGTTGATGTCGCAGACGTGATTGAGGAAAAATATAGGCTCAAGTGGCACTGAAGTGCCCATGTTATGCTCCTGAATCCCACTGGTCTCTTGATGAAGTGAGAGGATGATATTGTGAAAGACACGATGTTTACTTGCAGTACTATGCGGGGACACAGAGGTAAAGATTGTCGGTCTGCACATTATGTGACGACACAGAGGTAAAGATGTAGTAACTTGCAGTACTTTTGAAGTTGTTTACTTCCCGATTTTCCCTTTTTATCTGAAGTCTAGATCATTATAAATGCGCTATACCCTGTGGTTGATTAGATTTGTTCACAGTAGCTAAAACTATTGAGAGGCCATTTACATAGCTAGAGCTGATTAACGGAATGAGCAACCAGCTAAGTAGAATCTGTCAGTTATATAAACATTGTAAATTATATATTAACCAGAATCATTAAGACAATCACTCAAATCAATCCAATACAGAGTGTCATAAATCAAAGCCTCACATCAGAATAAAAGGAAAATAGACGATACTGAAAAACAGTCAGTAAAGTAAACAAATAATGAATATACACTAAGACCTAAATCTGTTAATGTTAAACATCTCATCCTCCTCAGTCTCTTCGTGAAAAAGCCAAAACCTTTTTATTTCTTTAGTCAATTATATCTGTTTATGTAGTATCCTCATGTAATTAATAATTAAGTTAGATAGCTCAGGGTTGGGGAAGATGATGTGGTCGTAGAGTTGGCAAGTTCCTTGTCAGCGTTGGAGATTCTGGAGTAAAAGTCTTGCATCTCCTTGTATTGCCTCATGCTCACCTACCGGCCGCAGAACAGTCACACAAAACATTCTCATTAGGGCTTAGGCCTAGCAAAATTACTCTTCTCGTATAAATATTTTATGTTAGTTCAGTATTATTGGTTGTTAATGATTTTGGTATGGAGAGAAGAAATATATCTGTTACCTTCGCACTGTTTCCTTGCTTTTCTTTGCCCTCAAGAGAGAAACAGATACCGGAAAAAAAAACTTTCAAGTCGCAGGATCATATATAGAAGGGAGGTACACTACATCCCTAGTGTGATCATAGCTCATAGAACTTGTTGAACCAACTTGTTTCCATTAAACGAAAAAAATAATTATCACCACTAGGAGAAAATATTTCCATCGCACATAATTTGTTTCAATCTATATACTGAGGAGGTTGATGTGGCAGACGGGATCGAGGAAAAATATAGGCTCAAGTGGCTGAAGTTCAGCATACCGGCTCTTCTTTATCGCCAACACGATGTTCGCCTGCGCCAAGCCCATTTGGAAGTTCAAGGCACCGATGAAATGCAAGTTTTTTATGTGGCTCGCCGTTCATAGACGTTGCCTCACGGCTGACAACTTGCAGCGCCGTGGATGGCCTCACAACCCGTCTTGCTCCCTATGTCAAGTGGCTACTGAAGATTGTGACCACCTGTTCGTTCACTGCCGGTTTACGCAGCAGGTCTGGGGTAGGGTGCGAACTTGGTCGAAGGCAGCCTTCCCGATCCCTAGTGATGCTCACCGCAGCACTGAGGAGTGGTGGCTGGAGGCAAGAAAGAGGGCTCCAAAGAATTTGCGGTTTGACTTCGACACAGTGGCTATCCTGGTGCATTGGAGGATTTGGAAGGAACGAAATGCCCGCATTTTCCAAACTGAGTTCAGCACCGCGGAACGGGTCTTCGAGCTCATCGTTGAGGATGTACAAACATGGCGCGCAGCAGGCTGGATCGTCTCCATTTAGAGCTTGAGTTAAGAGTTTGAGGCAGCACCTGTCGGTGTTTTTGTAGTGCCTGAGGTGGTTGTGGCCTAAGCCTCTTTGGGAGTCTTGTTTTTGTTGTTTGTGGCAACCTTTCTTTTTGCGGCTACCTCAGCCGTAACCCTGCCACATCAATGTACTCTCTTCTTTCTATCTTAATAAAGTTCGGCCTCAGGCCCTTCGACTGAAGTACCGATGTTGTGATCCTGAATTCTTACTTGTTTCTAGAAGTGAGCGGATGATATTGTGAAAGACATGATATGGCATCGGTGACTACCATAAGAAACATGGACATTTCTGTCTGGACCAAGTGTTTGAACTGTCAGTTCGCACATTATGCGGGATACAGAGATGAAGATCTAACTTGCAGTACCTTTGAAGTTGTTTACTTCCTGATTTTCCCTTTTTTATCTGAAGTCTAGATCATTATAAATGGGTCATGCCCTGTAGTTGATTAGATTTGTTCACAGTAGCTAAGACTATTGAGAGGTCATTAACATAACTAGAGCTGATCAACGGATTTGGCAACCAGCTAAGTAGAATTTGGCAGTTATATAAACATTGTAAATTATGTATTAACCAGAATCATTAAGACAACCACTCAAACCAATCCAATACAGAGTGTCGTAAATCAAAGCCTCACGTCAGAGTAAAAGGAAAATAGACGATACTGAAAAAACAGTTCAGTAAAGTAAACAAATAATGAATATACACTAAGACCTGAAGCTGTTAATGTTAAGCGTCTCATCCTTCCCAGTCTCTTCGTGAAAAAGCTAAAACCTTTTTATTTCTTTAGTCACTTACATCTGTTTATGTAGTATCCTCATGTAATTAGTAATTAAGTTAGCTAGCTTAGGGTTGGGGAAGATGATGTGGTTGTAGAGTTGGCTAGTTCCTTGTCAGCGTTGGAGATTCTGGAGTAAAAGTCTTGCATCTCCTTGTATTGCCGCATGCTCACCTGCTGGCCGCAGAACAGCCACACAAAACATTCTCATTAGGCCTAGCAAAATTACTCTTCTCATATAAATATGTTATGTTAATTCAGTATTATTGATTGTTAATGATTTGGGTATGTAGAGAAGAAAGATATCTGCTACCTTAGCATTACTTCCTTGCTTTTCTTTGCCCTGTGAAGAGAAACACATACCAAAAAAATAACTTAGTAAGTCACAGGGATCATATATAAAAGGGAGGTACACTACATCGCTAGTATGATCATAGCTCATAGAACTTGTTGAATCGACTTGTTTCCATTCAATGAAAAAAAAATTATCACCACTAGGAGAAAATATTTCCATCACACATAATTTTATTCAATCTATATGCTCAGGAAGTAATGTTTCCATCGTTTTCTTATGTTCCATGTATAGAAAAAATACTGCGATGATATGATTTTTATGTTTCTACGGTCTCATACTATGATAGACAGAGTTGGACTACTGAGTTGCAATAGTTTTTTTGTTTAAATGATCGCAAGGCATTATTCATGTAGTGCACCAGATGATTAGTTACCTGTCTTCTGAGCGTCGGAACTCCATGATGGACCACAAATTGAGCGTCTACGATGCCAATCTGCTCTTCAGGATCCTGCCGATTCAAAATAGAGGGGAAATGGAGAAGTTGTCAAGTATGCACAGTTTCTTACATTGTTCAGTAAAACGTATACAGTTCTTTTCGTATGTTAGACTATACTTACATCGACGCATCTCCAGAAATTGAAGTCTAGGCCCCATCCATGGACCAGGTCATTCTGGAATTGAATCAGCTTCTTCTTTTCAGCTCAGACAAATATCATGTAAGTACTAGCACCTAATCATTAACTATTCCCTCGGTCCAGAAATACAAGTGTTTATATTTTGGTTAGAAATATAATTTCATATCGATTAATCAAACTCAAACTTAACTTGAAACATTGTACTTTAATTTTACTTCTCACATTCAAACTTGACCATAAGTTATTTCTACAATATTAGTGCCTTTGAGTAAGAATTCAATGATATCAATTTCATGTCAAATAATCTATATATAACTGGATTAATTCTGACAAATACCGACCTGGATCATATGCCACACGCATTTCCAAGAATCCCTGGAGAAAACCGGTGCCATTACCTCCACGAACCTGCATATCCATTCCAGCAGATCCTCCAGATCATTGCAAACTAACAAGTGACATTGAGGTGACAAAAGAATTTGGTTACCCGCTGCACGGTCGCCGGTGCACGTTGGAGCAGTTTTCCCCTGTGTCTGTCCTGTTCATGCCAAAACAACCCCATTTTCTCTTGTTAATTAATTATTTGTCACAGGTTAAATACGTTAAATATATCTAACTATCTATACACATAGGTACATATAATCTCTTCTTCAGATTTTGTTTACAAGAATTTTATCTAGATTGCATCATCATGGATCCTGCACGTGCTTACTTGTGCATCTCGCTGGCGTCTCTTTTGACAGTGACATGGTAAAGCTTCTTTCCCTTGGTCACGTCCAGCCCCGGCTGCGAGATTCCCAACCCATGCTTCTTCACAATGTTGATGTACCTGCAACCACAACCTGTCCATGATCAGATTCAGAGGTTTAGAATTCAGAGCAAGCAACAAAATAGGCATTGGTGGATCATACGCTTCTGCGGTGAAATTCTCGACGCCAAGGTCCTCGTCCCACAAGAAGACGTAGTCGTACGGCGCAACGATGCTTGGGTGCAAGAACCTCTTGGCGAACCACCTTCATCATTCCAGGTCAAAATCTGAAGATTGTCATGGCATATTTGGTGGAGTTGAAAGTATTGGAGATAAACAATTCTGTCACCGTTCTCACCATTTGGTTTGCTTCCTGGCACTAATGTGAATAGCCTCCTTTGACCACTTGAACTCGTCCCACTCCGTCATGCGACCGTCGTAGTGGAACAGCACAACGTCGAAGTTGTTGGAGAACTATAGTATATACAATTCTCATTTGATATGATCATTGAGTTTACATGTGACACCGTAGTCTAGTACCTGGTCACACTATATTATGATCAAAGTTCAGAAACAACATCTTGATTCTTACCTTGTGGACGGTTGCATCGACATTCACTCTCTCGGTGTATCCTACCGCCAGCGCCAGGAGGTACTTGCGAGTCTCCGTGTCCTACACATTGCACACCGGAACAAGTTTCTCAATCAACCAAATGGAAGATGAAACAAAAAAAAATTGGTGTTTATTCAAATTAATGTAAGGTGCAATGTGACGAGTTCAGGGCCAGGCAAATCAAGACCTCGCTTGGGGAACCCCAGAGCCGGCGCAGGTGAAGATCGGACTCCAACACCACAATCCCTGGTGGTAGCCTTTCTGCACCTTGAGGGTTTCTTGCAATCTTCACAATCTGCAAACATCCAGTGTTCCACTTTCATGCATACTACAATGATGACCATCTAGCTGGGGCCGAAACTGAATCATTCAGAAAGTTCAGAAGTGCACGTAATGTACTCCTGAAGTGGCATTTGACGTGGTGCTGTTTCTGGATGGTGCCCATAGTCTACCGAGTGTGCTGTTGTCACTGAATCCGGAGTTTGCAGCACCGCTACCACGCCAAGGCAGTGCGCCACACTGAAGCTGCACGGATCAATATATCTTATCTGAGATCTCGCCGGCTTATGGTTGGTAAAAGCCAGCACCCAAAACCTTTCTCTTTCTCTACCTTTGGTGCGATCGCAACAGGGAAAGTAAGGCCGATGAAGAACCCGAACGTCATCGCCGCCGATAACGCCATCAGAAACGGGGTTAATTTCATCCTGTCTATCTATATATACTCACCGCGATAAATCAAGAAAAGAACACAAAGACCGATTATGCAGAAAGAATCAACGACGACAACGCAAATACTTACAAGATCGATGACGACTTGTCCTTATGTTGGTGACACGCACAAAGAATGGAGAACTAGCCGATGTGTACGCCCTGCACTATAATGTCCGAGGTTTATAGCGTAGTGTATAAACTGAATCTGAATCTAAAGGAGGAGCAGAGGTTGAGATGCAGACCATTTTTTGTTTTGTTTTTGCAAGGGGATGGAGGACATTTCAATGGAAGCAAATCGTAAGCTAGCTGGAGGACATCAATGCTTGATCGCACCCTTCTGATTTGGAAGTCGGTCAATCGATAAAATCTCCTCGTTAACCGGTGTATTTATGTGTGGGCACCGAGGTTTTTGCCTTTGATTGCTCTTAGGCATGCATGGGGTACCGTCTATATATATTGGTGTACGTACGTTCACAAAAAAAAAAAGTCCAGCCAACGTAGAATGACACTTTCGTTGTTAGAAAGCCTACTTGATTGATCTAAAAAAGCCTTTTTTCTTGAGGAAATCGGTACAAACTTAGGCGCCCACATGCACGCGCATACACTCATCCCTATGAACGCACACACGTACACCATATCCCTATGAGCACCTCCGGAAGACTGAGTCGGCAGGTTGGATCTTGAAATTGACGAAGTCATCACAGGTGTCTTGCATAGAATGAATATTCCGTTTTTATGAGACACACAGATGTCAAACCTGAAGTTTGAACTCTGGTGGGCTGGGGGTACAACCACCCTCCAAACCATCCAGCCTCAAGTTGGTTCTGAAAAAAAAAAAGCCTCCAGATTTTGTAACAATACAATAGTTAAGAGGTTGATCTAGGATCCTCCCAAACCCCGGGCTAACATCTCCAGTGGAGAGACCCGAACCGATACACAATTTATCCCTTTTTTCTTTTGTCAATTTGGGTCTAGTGCCTGACACAAAATTAGGACCTTTTCTCTACTTGTCTGTCTGCGACGGGCCCAACCGTGCTACACAAATTATTAGTTTTTATAGAAACAACCATCGCCGTTCTTGCTCCAGCAGAGATCGTGTCGCCGAAGAGGATTTTTTTTACATTTACTATATATATAACGATAGCAGGCCGTCTCATTAAAAACATTTCAGTTTCCTTCGGTACTTTGGAAGGAAAAGAGTACGTCTGGAACCTGCTGCCCGACATCACAGTAAGATTACATCGTTCACGAGCTTGCTAAAAATAAACCTAGGGGGTTCATCAACCCAAGTACAAGAACTACGAGAACTACAAGAGATTCTAGCAAGCTCATGAGCTACCTGATTTGCTTCCCTATTACAATGTTCAATGCATACATTCCTGAAGCCACTCCAAAGAATGCTACAATCATCATAAATAGGAGCCGACGATGTTGCTGAAAAAACCCATTCTTCATTGTCTCCACCACTTGGGTACAATCAGTCGTAAAATTCTGAATACCAATCTGTTGTGCCAATATCAACCCGTCACGGAACGCATATGCTTCAGCCATAGGTGCACCGACCACATGGGGTAAGAACGTTTGCAAAGCTGCAATACAACTACCCGTCCAGTCTTTAATAACAACTCCTGTCGCCCCCTTTTCCGAGTCTGGACCAAACGCTGCATCCACATTCACCATTAGATTACCTTCCAATGGTTTCTTCCACCCTTCCTTTGGCTTTGCATCAGGCTTCTTTAGTACATTCATATTTGTCTCCTTTCCCACCAGATATAGCTGACCGAAAGGGGGTCTGGAATTTCTCACCATGTACTATTTGTCTCCTTTCCCACCAGATATACCATCCTGCTATTAGAACAATTTCAGCGAACCCAATATTCTCCAACACTGGAACACGTCCTCCCCTTCTTATCATCTTCTCTACCACCACAGAACCAGATATGTCAAGAGTTAAGACACTATTTAATCTGTTAGACAAACCAAGACAGTCCCATACCTCCTTTGCTCTTGTACATGTAAATACCAAGTGTTTTATATCTTCATAACTCGACATGTTTAAAGAGCAGCCTCCCTGATTCCCAATATGGCGATTTGCCAAGACACCACGACATGGGATCATAGCATGCAGGACCCTCCACCCCAAAATCTTTATTTTACTCGGAACTTCAAGGCTCCACAGTTTCTCCCAAACTTGATTATTTGCACCACTAGCTATGTCCTCGTTTCTGTTATTTCTCCCAAACGTGTGATTCCACTGGCAATAGTAAGCTGATTGAACAAAAAAGAGATCCAAATTATTATGGTGCCATGCCACAAGGTCCTCTCTATTTGGTGTCAGTGGAATTTTCATAATTCTATGTGCATCGGTTGCCCAAAAAATTCCCTCAATCAGATCTTCATCCCAAGAACCATCTATAGGGTTTACCAAATCAGAGACTTGTGTGAGAATATTAGTCCCTCTCGGAGTCATGATCTTTAAATTGTGGCTAGAAGGTATCCAGCTATCCTCCCAAATATTGATCTGACTTCCATCACCCACTCTCCAAATACAACCTTTTTTGAAATATTCTAACCCAGCAAGAATACTCTGCCAAGTGAAGGAACTTCCACTTTCAGAGTTGCACTATGAAGGCGCCCATCTGGGTAATATTTTGCTCTCAGAACTCTTGCACAAAGGGACGCTGGCGCAGACAAAAGCCTCCAAACCTGCTTAGCTAACATAGACAAATTAAAACATTGTAAGTCTCTTAACCCCATACCTCCACTTTTTTTTGGGATACATAATTTTCACAAAGCCTTCCAATGCATATGTTTTTGCTCTTCCTCATCGCCCCACCAGAACTGAGAGATGGCATCTGATATTCCTTTACAAATGTTTTTAGGAATTTTGAAAACCATCGTAGAAAACACTCGTATTGCTTGAGCAATATCTTTTATAAGAATTTGTTTACGTCCCAAACTCAACAATTTTTCCTTCTAGCCACTTATCTTGGCGATCACTCTATCCACCAGGTGTTAAAGCATGCACTTTTATCAATCCCCACCATGGCTGGAAGACCGAGATATTTGTCATTAAGGGATTCTGTCTAAATATTCAGAATTTGACATACGTCAGCTCATTTTCTCCACAACAGAATTCAGACTAAAGAAAATGTTTGATTTGCTTTCAGAGATTTTTTGTCCCGAGTTTGCGCAATAATTATCCATAATTCCCTTCAAATTCAAAGCAGTCTTCCTGTCCGCATTCATAAGAATCAAAGAGTCGTCCGCAAATAACAGATGTGAAACCATAGGTGCATCTCGACACACCCGCACCCCTTCAATTTCTCCTCTCATTTCAGCCCCTTTTAGCATACTCGATAGACCTTGAGCCACTAGAAAAAATAAATACGTGGATAAGGGATCCCCTGTCTCAAGCCTCTTGATGGTGTAAAAACATCTGTCTACATCGAATTAAACATGATATTATAATTAACAGAAGAGACACAAGCCATGATCATATCTACCCATCTCCTATCAAAGCCCATTTTTTGCATCACTCTTTCAAGATAACACCATTCAACTCGGTCGTATGCCTTGTGCATATCGAGCTTGAATGCGCACATACCCCTTTTCCCTTTCTTTTTCTTCATTGCATGAATACTTTCATAAGCTACTAGAATATTATCAGTAATCAGCCTCCCTGACACAAATGCACTTTGATGATCGCTAATAATATCAGGGAGGTACATCTTCAACCGATTTGAGAGCATCTTTGAAATCACTTTGTAGACAAGCTTGAAGATATATGCGTGGAGACACATAGAGAATCGGCCTTGTGTATCAAGTTGGGCTAGTTAGCCCATGTATCTTTGTATAATAGGTTACGTAAAAGTTAGAATCTATCTCGTGCACGGTTTGGTGCACGTCCACATTAGAAAGTCCGCTGGACTATAAATATGTACCTAGGGTTTATGGAATAAACAACAACCAACGTTCAACACAAACCAATCTCGGCGCATCGCCAACTCCTTCGCCTCGAGGGTTCCTCCGAAGCATCATGCTGCCTAGATCGCACCTCGCGATCTAGGCAGCACAAGCCTGCCTAGTTGTTCATGCGTTGCTCGTACTTTTGATGGCGAGCAACGTAGTTATCGGACGCGTTAGGGTTAGCATCGTTCTTAGCATCATATGCTCGCGTAGTGCGCGCGTCTAGCCGTCCTTGTGCCTCATCATGGGTGCAGGGGCGGCACCCCGCTTGATCTTTGTTTAGTAGATCTGATCCGTTATGGTCGATCCTTGATTCATCAAGGATTAGTTTAATATCTCGCAATAGTTAGGCCTTACAAAGGGTTGGAGGATCCGGCATGCAGGGTGTAGTTTGCTGCCCTAGACAGGACGTTCCGAGGATCAACCTAGTGTTGGTTTTTAGGCCTTGTCTAGGGCTGGCTTACGTTTACCGTGCGTGAGCGCGAGGCCCAATCGTGAGTAGGATGATCCGATTATGCGGTGAAAACCCTAGATCGTCGTGGATCTCATACGCTTTATATTGATCAAAGACCACCATATATTCGGCCACCTTGGACGAATCATGGAATCGGCTCCCTGAGCCGATTTACAGGACAACCCGAGAGCCGATCGAGGCTCGTATTTAACGTGTACGTGTGTGCCCGCAGGAAACTAAGCGAGGCATCATCCACACCTTCCCGACTGCATAGGTCGTGGCACGCCCTTGCAACCGCATCGGCGCGCGACCAGAGGCTTTGCGGGTCGTCGCCCGAGGGACCACCAGCCGCAGCCCTAGTCATTCCCGGCTTACCGTGTTGGCTCCGCCCGCCAAAGGGGTTTCGACGCCAACACATTCTGGGCACGCCCCGTGGGACACATCTTCAACGACAACCATCTCGCCATCCACAGAGATGGCGAAAGACACCATACCGTCTTCATCGGAAGTGGCAAGAAACTCCGGTCACCTACGAGGAGCTCACCGGCGAGCTCAAGAAGAAGTACGACGAGGTCAAGTCTGCCCTCGAAACCGACCTAATCGGCTCTTCCCACTACACCCGCTCCGGCATCGGCACCAACGTGGTGGAGCTGGGGTACCACCCCGGTGAGGGTAGTGATGACGGCGGCTGCTCCCACAGCAAGGGTGAGGAAGGAGCCGATCCCGGCGGTCGGACCATACCACGCGCACCACCAGCTCTCCCAGTATTCGGCGTCGACCTCTCAGGTGACGGGAAGCTAGGATTCGGGTTCACATCGGCCGACGAGCTAGAGGAAGTCGACATTGGCCCCGGGGATAAGCCGCGGCCAACTTTTATCAGCAGGAAGTTAGACCCGCAGCTCAGGGGTCGATGATTGCTCTCTTGAAAGAGTACCCAGATTGCTTCGCATGGGACTACACCGAGATGCCTGGGCTGGACAGGAGCATCATCGAGCATCGACTCCCCCTGAAGAAAGGATTCCGACCCTTCCAGCAACGAGCACGACAAATGAAGGCCGAAATCCTAGAAGAGGTCAAGAAAGAGATCGAGAAGATGTTGGCTGCCGGATTTATCAGACCATGCAGGTACGCGGAATGGATATCCAGTATCGTTCCAGTGGAAAAGAAGGACGGCCGGTGGCGGGTGGCTATCGATTTCCGCGACCTTAACAGAGCTACGCCAAAAGATGAATACCCGATGCCCGTGGCGGAGACGCTGATCAATGCAGCTGCTGGTCATAAGGTTTTAAGCTTCATGGATGGCAACGCCGGCTACAACCAGATCTTCATGGCCCCAGAAGACATTCACAAAACTGCATTCAGAGTACCAGGAGCAGTAGGCTTATTTGAATACGTGGTCATGACCTTTGGATTGAAGAATGCCGGCGCAACATACCAAAGAGCCATGAATACATATTCCACGATCTGATCGGCAAGCTGGTGGAGATCTACATCGATGACGTGGTAGTCAAATCTGTGTCCATGGAGGGACACTTGGAAGATTTACGACACGTACTAGACCGAACTCGAAAGTTCGGACTGAGAATGAACCCAAAGAAGTGTGCCTTTGGGGTGACGGCCGGCCAGTTTTTAGGATTTTTGGTCCATGAGCGAGGAATTGTGATCGGCCTGAAGAGTCAGGAGGCGGTGCGCACCATGCAGCCGCCCACCACGAAGAAGGAACTACAACGTCTTATCGGCAAGATCAACTTCGTTCGCCGATTCATCTCTAACCGTCAGGACGGATCGAGCCGTTCATGGGTTTAGTAAAAACTAAGTCCGATGACGAATTTCACCGGGGGCAGAACAGCAGCGTTCGATGACATCAAACGGTATCCGACGACACCGCTCGTGCCGGTGCCGCCCAACAAGACAGCCGTTCTACATTTACTCCGCAGCGACACATCCATCGCCTGGTGGTGCAACTTTACGAGGGCGTCGAGAGGGTCGTCTTCTACCTCAGCAGAAGGATGTTGGATGCAGACAAGATACCCGAGGTGGAGAAATCGTGCCTCTGGTCTTCACCTGTACAAGCTGCACCATATCCTCTTGACCGCAGAGATCTTCGTCATATGCAAGTCCGACGTTGTCAAGCACATGCCGTCGGCCCCCGTGTTGAAGGGCGATTGGGTAAATGGATGCTTGCATTGTCAGAGTTCGACCTTCGGTGCGAAAGCAGTCAAAGGACAAGCGTTAGCCGATCTCATAGCCGAGCGAATCAATACCAATATAGCAGCACTATCCATACGTGCGTGGGCTATGTTCTTCGATGGATCGGTGTGACGGTGGTTGCGGCATCGGCATTCTGCTCGTCGCCTAGGGGGTGGAGTACTCCTTCTCCATCAGGTTGTCGACTCCCTGCACCAACAATGTGGCGGAGTATGAAGCGTACGAAAGGGGATGGAGTTGCTACTAGAAGCCGGAGCGGAAGCAGTAGAGCTTTTTGGAGACTCCAAGTTGGTGATTAACCAGCTCACGGATGAATATAAGTGCGAAAGTGAATCGCTTTTCCCACACTGGATGGAATGCCGTGAGCTAATGACACAGTTTAGATACATCAACTTCAATTGGGTCCCGAGATCCCAGAATACCGAGGCCAACAATCTCGCGCAAATGGCGTCAGGCTACATAGAGACCCCTGAAGGGTCGAAGTCCAGGTCCAATTCCTGGAACAAGATGATTGGAGAGCCGAAATCTTCAAATATTTAAAAGATTCGGCTCGGGGGGCACCTAAGCGGATAAGATACAAAGCCATGAAGTATGTCCTCATAGGAGACGACATGTTCTACAGGACGTTGGAAGGGTTACTACTCAAGTGCCTAGGACCAACTGAGTCTAATCGGCTCTTACATGACGTGCATGAAGGCGCTTGCGGGACTCATCAGTCGGCTCACAAGATGAAGTGGCTGATCAGACGCTCAGGGTTCTATTGGCCCACCATGCTTGAGGATTGCTTCAATTACTATAAGGGGTGCCAGGCATGCCAGATGTTCGGGAAGATTCAGATGGTACCAGCATCGGCAATGAATCCGATCGTCAAACCTTGGCCATTCCGAGGATGGGGCATGGACATGATCGGAAAATCCATCCGGCTTCGAGCAAGAAGCACGAATTTTGGCCATCACAGATTACTTCACCAAGTGGGTGGAGGCCGTCCCTATGAAGAAGGTAAAATCAGAAGATGTGATCAAGTTCGTGAAAGAACACGTGATTCATAGGTTCGGGATTCCCCAAACTATCACGACCGATGGAGGCTCGGTCTTTGTGTCTAAAGAGTTCAGGGGATTTTGCGATGACATGGGGATTAAGCTGATCCGATCATCTCCGTATTATGCCCAGGCGAACGGGCAAGCTGAGGCGTCCAATCAGAGTTTGATCAAGCTGATCAAGAGAAAGATTGAAGAAAACCCGAGGGATTGGCATGAGAAGTTATCAGAGGCGTTATGGGCCTACCGCATGTCATGCCATGGAGCTATAAAAACTTCGCCGTACCAGCTTGTTTATGGGCAAGAGGCCGTATTACCTTGGGAGATTACGGCTGGGTCTAGACGTGTCACGTTTCAGGACGACCTGACGGCAGACGAATATGCGACTTTGATGAGTGACACCATTGAGGACGCAACAGAGCTGAGGCTTTGGTCGTTGGAAAAGATCAAGGAAAACAAGGCCCGGGTAGCTCGAGCCTACAATAAGAAGGTTAGGCCAAAGGAGTTTCAGGTTGGTGACCTGGTATGGGAAGCTGTGTTGCCGTTAGGAACCAGGGACAAGGCATATGGCAAGTGGTCTCCTAATTGGCACGGTCCGTATAAAGTCATCCAGGCCTTGAAAGGTAATGCATACATGTTGGAAGAATTGGACGGACAGAAGTTCCCAGTGGCCGTAAATGGTCAACACCTCAAGAAATATTTCCCAAGCATGTGGGATGATAGGTACTAAAATAGGGAGGCCGATTAGAGTCGGCCAGCAAAAAGGGGACGATCCAAAGTGTGGGGGCCGATACAATCGGCCGTAAAAAAAAAAAAACACAAAAGCCGATGTCGCCGCCATCGACTCTAGAACAATTATGGTGTTCAGTTTGGCCTCACGAGTGCCCTGGAACACGTCCTTGCTGGTGTCCTCGCCTTGACTAAGGCTCGGGGGGCAGTTAATCTAGTGGATGCTCGGTATTTTCAAGAGCCGATTGGAGTTGCTCGGATTTAGCCGATGAACAATTATCGGCTATGGAATTGCAAAAGTCCATGGTCAGGGAAAGAATGATAATCCGGTTCGTTTGCTATCGGCCCTGGTGTGGCGAGCAGGAAGATGGAGATTGAATTAATGAAAGAAAAATTGAACGAACGATTCTTGTTAATTCAAAGATACGGCTTTACAAGAAGAGCCGAGGGCTCCCAAAAGAGGGATCTAGTGCCTAGTGCACTACTATTCCTACTCTACCAGTCGTCTTCATCATCGCCGTCATCGTCGGCGCTGCTCCCCGGAAGCTCCTCGCCATCGCTATCCCAGCTGTCGGCTGGAGCTTCCTCTTCCTCCTCGTCATCATCATCATCCTCGCTGTCCGCCCAGGTGCGGAGGCGCTTCGTTGGAGGATATCCCGCGGAGGAGGAATCATCTTCCTCCTCCTCATCCTCCTCTTCCTCGTCGTCCTCGTCTGCTCCGCCCACATGCGGGAGCGCTTCTTCAGAGGGAGCTTGGTGGAGGGAGGGACTTCAGTCCCTTCCGCTCTTTCTTCTTTCTTCTCCTTGTCGGATGGAATGGGATTTGCCCCGGGACGGGGATCGTCCCCTTTCTTGTTCTTCGGCGCCGATTGGATGGAGAGGCTGGAAGCGGAGGAGGAAGAGGAAGACATTGCCACGGAAGAAGAGGGTTTTTTGGTGTTAACCGCTAGAACGGAGGAAGGGGATGAAGAGGACTGGTCAGTTGGCGTGATTAAATAATGAGGAGCCTAGTGGAGTTTCAATGCCATTGCAGTTTCCGAGGAAGTGGTGCTGAAGCTGTCAAATCTCACAGAGGAGTGGGGAAGACAAGGCGTCATGATGACGGTTGCTGCAGCAGTTCTGCCACGACATGACCCGACGAAAGAAAGCATAATGATTTTGGAAATGTCATTTCCAAAACCAGGGGGCATGTGTTATCACCAGAATTTGACCAAGTCAGAGGTGGGCCGCGATTAAGACAAGCTTGAAGATATATGCGTGGAGACACATAGAGAATCGGCCTTGTGTATCAAGTTGGGCTAGTTAGCCCATGTATCTTTGTATAATAGGTTACGTAAAAGTTAGAATCTATCTCGTGCACGGTTTGGTGCACGTCCACATTAGAAAGTCCGCCGGACTATAAATATGTACCTAGGGTTTATGGAATAAACAACAACCAACGTTCAACACAAACCAATCTCGGCGCATCGCCAACTCCTTCGTCTCGAGGGTTCCTCCGGTAAGCATCATGCGCCTAGATCGCATCTCGCGATCTAGGCAGCACAAGCCTGCCTAGTTGTTCATGCGTTGCTCGTACTGAAGCGTTTTTGATGGCGAGCAACGTAGTTATCGTAGACGCGTTAGGGTTAGCATCGTTCTTAGCATCATATGCTCGCGTAGTGCAACCCTTGCGCGTCTAGCCGTCCTTGTGCCTCATCATGGGTGCAGGGGCGGCACCCCGCTTGATCTTTGTTTAGTAGATCTGATCCGTTATGGTCGATCCTTGATTCATCAAGGATTAGTTTAATATCTGCAATAGTTAGGCCTTACAAAGGGTTGGAGGATCCAGCGGCATGTGTAGTTTGCTGCCCTAGACAGGACGTTCCGAGGATCAACCTAGTGTTGGTTTTTAGGCCTTGCCTAGGGCTGGCTTACGTTTACCGTGCGTGAGCGCGAGGCCCAATCGTGAGTAGGATGATCCGATTATGCGGTGAAAACCCTAGATCGTCGTGGATCTCATACGCTTTATATTGATCAGACCACCATATATTCGGCCACCTTGGACGAATCATGGGTGAATCGGCTCCGATTCACAGGACAACCCGAGAGCCGATCGAGGCTCGTATTTAACGTGTACGTGTGTGCCCTGCAGAAACTAAGCGAGGCATCATCCACACCTTCCGACTGTATAGGTCAGGTGGCACGCCCTTGCGACCCAACATCGGCGCGCGACTGGAGGCTTTGCGGGCCGTCGCTCCGAGGGACTGGGCCAGCCGCAGCCCTAGTCATTCCCGGCTCTACCGTGTTGGCCAGTCGCTGCCCGCCAGTGGGTTTCTGACGCCAACATATAGTCATATTGTTCCATCCTTTCGGAACCAATTTGCTATTGACCACCTGAAGAACCTCCTTGATGAGGTCATCACCAAGTATTTTCCAAAACCTCTTGTAAAAAACTGCATGTAACCCGTCAGGCCCCGAAGCTTTCAAATCTCATATATGAAAAAGTGCCTTCTTCACCTCCTCGGCTGTGAAAGGGGCAAGAAGGCCCCTATTCATACGTGACTAACTGTTGGATATATTCAAAAACACTCTCCTTCGGAGCCACCACTTCATAAGTAAACAGATCAGTAAACATGTTTATTGTCATTGCCATCTGATGTCTACGTATGCTTCTATTCTTGTAGACAGTGTTGGGCCTCCAAGAGCAGAGGGTTGTAGAACAGCAGCAAGTTTCCCTTAAGTGAATCACCCAAGGTTTATCGAACGCAGGAGGTAGAGGTCAAAGATAGTCCTCTCAAGCAACCCCGCAATTAAGATACAAGAAGTCTCTTGTGTCCCCAACACACCTAATACACTTGTCGATGTATATGTGCACTAGTTCGGCGAAGAGATAGTAAAACACAAGTGGTATAGATGGTAGTAAATAATTGCGATCTGAAATAAATATTGCAGCAAGCGAACATGTAGCAGAACTTGTTGGAAACGGTGTTTCAATGCTTAGAAACAAGGCCTAGGGATCATACTTTCACTAGTGGACACTCTCAACAATGCAATCATAATTGAATATAAATATAAGCACTTCACTATGCAATTCTGAATTACTCTCCGGGATAACGAACACTAATTCACCATGTAGGGATGCAAAAGCAAACCTTAAAGATGTATTCCCAAGTACTAATAAACACCCCACGCTGTCACTTTGAGCATTCATAGGAGGTACTAACACACCACAATTTCATAGAGACATCAAACTCAAATCATAACCCAGTGAACAAGTATTCTGTGAAATATAGCCTAAGAGACCCACACGGTGCACACACTGTCACCTTTACACACGAGGGACAAGGAGTCTCCGGAGATCACATAAGTAAAATTCACTTGAATAGCATAACTACATCTAGATTACAAAGCTCATCATATGGATCTCAATCATATAAGGCAGCTCATGAGATCATTGTATTGAGATACATGAGAGAGAGATTATTGATGCGCGTAGATGTACACGTCCGTTGGGAACCCCAAGAGGAAGGTATGATGCACACAGTGGCAAGTTTTCCTCAGAAAGAAACCAAGGTTTATCGAACCAGAGGAGCCAAGAAGCACGTTGAAGGTTGATGGTGGCGAAATGTGATGCGGCGCAACACCAGGGATTCCGCAACGTGGAACCTGCACAACACAACCAAAGTACTTTGCCCCAACGAAACAGTGAGGTTGTCAATCTCACCGGCTTGCTGTAACAAAGGATTAACCGTATTGTGTGGAAGATGATTGTTTGCAAGAAAACAGTAAAACAAGTATTGCAGTAGATTGTATGCGATGTAAAGAATAGGACCGGGGTCCACAGTTCACTAGAGGTGTCTCTCCCATAAGATAAAAGCATGTTGGGTGAACAAATTACAGTCGGGCAATTGAAAAATAGAAAAGGGCATAACAATGCATATACATGATATGATAAATATAGTGAGATTTAATTGGGCATTACGACAAAGTACATAGACCGCCATCCAACCGCATCTATGCCTAAAAAGTCCACCTTCAGGTTATCATCCGAACCCCATTCAGTATTAAGTTGCAATAGACAATTGCATTAAGTATGGTGCGTAATGTAATCAACAACTACATCCTTAGACATAGAATCAATGTTTTATCCCTAGTGGCAACAGCACAACACAACCTTAGAACTTTCTGTCACTGTCCCATGTATCAATGAAGGCATGAACCCACTATCGAGCATAAATACTCCCTCTTGGAGTTAAGAGTAAAAACTTGGCCAGAGCCTCTACTAATAACGGAGAGCATGCAAGATCATAAACAACACATAAGTAATAGATTGATAATCACCATAACATAGTATTCTCTATCCATCGGATCCCGACAAACACAACATATAGTATTACGATAGATGATCTTGATCATGTTAGGCAGCTCACAAGATCTAACAATGAAGCACAATTAGAGAAGACGACCATCTAGCTACTGCTATGGACCCATAGTCCAGGGGTGAACTACTCACTCATCACTCCGGAGGCGATCATGGCGATGAAGAGTCCTCCAGAGATGAATCCCCTCCCACAGGGTGCCGAGGCGATCTCCGAATCCCGAGATGGGATTCGGCGGCATCTCTCGGGAAGGTTTTCCGATCGTGGCTCTCGCACCGGGGGTTTCGCGACGAGGCTTTAAGGCGGAAGGGCAGGTAGAGGCGGCACGAGGCCCAGACGACAGGCCGGCGCGGCCGGGCCGCGCCGCCGGTGTCCGCCACCTCGTGGCCCCACTTCGACTCTCCTTCGGTCCTCGGAAGCTTCGCAAAAATAGGACCGGGCGTTGATTTCGTCCAATTCCGAGAATATTTCTCACTAGGATTTCTGAAACCAAAAACAGCAGAAAACAGCAACTGGCTCTTCGACATCTTGTTAATAGGTTAGTTCCGAAAATGCGTAAATACGACATATAATGTGCATAAAACATGTAGATATCATCAATAATGTAGCATGGAACATAAGAAATTATCGATACGTTGGAGACGTATCAGCATCCCCAAGCTTAGTTCTGCTCGTCCCGAGCAGGCAAACGATAACAAGGATAATTTCTGGAGTGACATGCCATCATAATCTTGATCATACTATTGTAAACATATGTAATGAATGCAGCGATCAAAACAATGGTAATGACATGAGTAAACAAATGAATCATAAGGCAAAGACTTTTCATGAATAGTACTTCAAGACAAGCATCAATAAGTCTTGCATAAGAGTTAACTCATAAAGCAATAAATCAAAGTAAAGGTATTGAAGCAACACAAAGGAAGATTAAGTTTCAGCGGTTGCTTTCAACTTATAACATGTATATCTCATGGATAGTGTCAATGTAAAGTAATATAACAAGTGCAATATGCAAGTATGTAGGAATCAATGCACAGTTCACACAAGTGTTTGCTTCTTAAGGTGGAGAGAGATAGGTGAACTGACTCAACAATAAAAGTAAAAGAAAGGTCTTTCAAAGAGGAAAGCATCGATTGCTGTATTTGTGCTAGAGCTTTTATTTTGAAAACATGAATTTTTTTTGTCAACGGTAGTAATAAAGCATATGAGTTATGTAAATTATATCTTACAAGTTGCAAGCCTCATGCATAGTATACTAATAGTGTCCGCAACTTGTCCTACTTAGCTTGGACTACCGGATCTTCGCAATACACATGTTTCAACCAAGTGTCACAAAGGGGTACCTCCATGCCGCCCGTACAAAGGTCTAAGGAGAAAGCTCGCATTTTGGATTTCTCGCTTTTGATTATTCTCAACTTAGACATCCATACCGGGACAACATGGACAACAGATAATGGACTCCTCTTTAATGCATAAGCATGTAGCAACAATTATTATTCTCATATGAGATTGAGGATATATGTCCAAAATGAAACTTCCACCATGATTCATGGCTTTAGTTAGCGGCCCAATGTTCTTCTCTAACAATATGCATGCTCCAACCATTAAGGTGGTAGATCTCTCTTACTTCAGACAAGACGAACATGCATAGCAACTCACATGATATTCAACAAAGAATAGTTGATGGCGTCCCCAGAAGCATGGTTATCGCACAACAAGCAACTTAATAAGAGATAAAGTGCATAAGTACATATTCAATACTACGATAGTTTTTAAGACTATTTTGTCCCATGAGCTATATATTGCAAAGGTGAATGATGGAATTTTAAAGGTAGCACTCAAGCAATTTACTTTGGAATGGCGGAGAAATACCATGTAGTAGGTAGGTATGGTGGACACAAATGGCATAGTGGTTGGCCCAAGGATTTTGGATGCATGAGAAGTATTCCTCTCGATACAAGGTTTAGGCTAGCAAGGTTATTTGAAGCAAACTCAAGGATGAACCGGTGCAGCAAAACTCACATAAAAGACATATTGTAAACATTATAAGACCCTACACCGTCTTCCTTGTTGTTCAAAACTCAATACTAGAATTATCTAGACCTTAAAGATACCAAATATGCAAATCAAATTTTAGCAAGCTCTATGTATTTCTTCATTAATGGGTGCAAAGTATATGATGCAAGAGCTTAAACATGAGCACAAAAATTGCAAAGTATCACATTATCCAAGACATTTTAGAATTACTACATGTAGCATTTCCCAATTCCAACCATATAATAATTTAACGAAGAAGAAACTTCGCCTTGAACATTATGAGTAAAGCCTAAGGACATATTTGTCCATATGCAACAGCGGAGCGTGTCTCTCTCCCACAAAGTGAATGCTAGGATCCATTTTATTCAAACAAAAACAAAAACAAAAACAAACCGACGCTCCAAGCAAAGAACACAAGATGTGACTGAATAAAAATATAGTTTCAGGGGAGGAACCTGATGATGTTGTTGATGAAGAAGGGGATGCCTTGGGCATCCCCAAGCTTAGACGCTGAGTCTTCTTAAAATATGCAGGGGTGAACCATCCCCAAGCTTAGAGCTTTCACTCCTCTTGATCATAGTATATCATACTCCTCTCTTGACCCTTGAAAACTTCTTTCACACCAAACTTCAAGCAAACTCATTAGAGGGTTAGTGCACAATTAATAATTCACATATTCAGAGGTGACACAATCATTCTTAACACCTCTGGACATTGCACAAAGCTACTGGACATTAATGGATCAAAGAAATTCATCCAACATAGCAAATACGGCAATGCGAAATAAAAGGCAGAATCTGTCAAAAACAGAACAGTTAGTAAAGAAGAATTTTAAAATGGTACCAGACTTGCTCAAATGGAAAAACTCAAAACTAATGAAAGTTGCGTACATATTTGAGGATCACGCTCGTAAATTGGCAGATTTTTTCGAATTTTCTACAGCTTGTGCCAGAATTCGTGACAGACAGCAATGCTGTTTCTGCGCAGCGATCCCAAATATAACATCAACTTTAACATAGAAACTTTACTTGGCAAAAAACATGATAAGAAGAGGTTGCTACAGTAGTAAACAACTTCCAAGACTCAAATAAAACAAAAATTGCTGTAGTAAAAACATGGGTTGTCTCCCATAAGCGCTTTTCTTTAACGCCTTTCAGCTAGGCGCAGAAAGTGCAAATCAAGTAACATCAAGAGTAGAAGCATCAACATCATAACTTGTTCTAATAATAGAATCAAAAGGCAACTTCATTCTCTTTCTAGGGAAGTGTTCCATACCTTTCTTGAGAGGAAATTGATATTTAATATTACCTTCCCTCATATCAATAACAGCACCAACAGTTCGAAGAAAAGGTCTTCCCAACACAATAGGACAAGATGCATTGCATTCGATATCCAAGACAACAAAATCAACGGGACAAGGTTATTGTTAACCGTAATACGCACATTATCAATCCTCTCCAAAGGTTTCTTTTTAACATTATCGGCAAGATTAACATCCAAATAACAATTCTTTAATGGTGGCAAGTCAAGCATATCATAAATCTTTTTAGGCATAACAGAAATACTTGCACCAAGATCACATAAAGCATTACATTAAAAGTCATTGAATTTCATTTTAATGATGGGCTCCCAACCATCTTCTAACTTTCTAGGAATAGAAGTTTCAAGTTTTAGTTTCTCTTCTCTAGCTTTTATGAGAGCATTTGTAATATGTTTTGTAAAGGCCAAATTTATAGCACTAGCATTAGGACTTTTAGCAAGTTTTTGTAAGAACTTTATAACTTCAGAGATGTGGCAATCATCAAAATCTAAATCATTATGAGCTACAGCAATGGGATCATTGTCCCCAAGGTTGGAAAAAATTTCAGCAGTTTTATCACAAGCAGTTTCAGCAGTTTTAGCAATTTCAGGCAGTTTTGTACGCTTTGCACTAGGAGTAGAAACATTGCCAACACCAATTATTTTACCATTGATAGTAGGAGGTGCAGCAACATGTGAATCATTATCATTACTAATGGTGGTAATAGTCCAAACTTTAGCTACATTATTCTCTTTAGCTAGTTTTTCATTTTCTTCTCTATCCCACCTAGCACGCAATTCAGCCATTAATCTTATATTCTCATTAATTCTAACTTGGATGGCATTTGCTGTAGTAGTAATCTTATTATCAATATCATTATTAGACATAACTTTCAATTTTAATAGATTAACGTCAGAGGCAAGTCTATCAACTCTAGAAGCAATAATATCAATTTTATCGAGCTTTTCCTCAACAGATTTGTTAAAAGCAGTTTGTGTACTAATAAATTCTTTAAGCATAGCTTCAAGACCAGGGGGTACACTCCTATTATTGTTGTAAGAATTCCCATAAGAATTACCATAACCATTACCATTAGCAGAAGGATATGGCCTATAGTTATTACCAGAATTGTTCCTATAAGCATTGTTGTTGAAATTATTATTTTTAATGAAATTCACATCAACATTTTCTTCTTGAGCAACCAATGAAGCTAAAGGAACATTATTTGGATCTACATTAGATCTACCATTCACAAGCATAGACATAATCACATCAATCTTATCACTCAAGGAAGAGGTTTCTTCAACATAATTTACCTTCTTACCTTGTGGAGCTCTTTCCGTGTGCCATTCAGAGTAATTTATCATCATATCATCAAGAAGCTTTGTAGCCGCCCCAAAGTGATGGACATAAAGGTACCTCCAGCAGCTGAATCCAATAAATTCGCGAAGAAAAATTTAGTCCTGCATAGAAGGTTTGGATGATCATCCAAGTAGTCAGTCCATGGGTTGGGCAATTCTTTACCAAAGTTTTCATTCTCTCCCATGCTTGAGCAACATGTTCAGTATCTAATTGCTTAAAATTCATTATGCTACTTCTCAAAGATATAATTTTAGCGGGAGGATAATATCTACCAATAAAAGCATCTTTACACTTAGTCCATGAATCAATACTATTCTTAGGTAAAGATAGCAACCAATCTTTAGCTCTTCCTCTTAATGAGAAAGGAAACAATTTCAATTTAATAATATCACCATCTACATCCTTATACTTTTGCATTTCACAAAGTTCAACAAAATTATTAAGATGGGCAGCAGCATCATCAGAACTAACACCAGAAAATTGATCTCTCATAACAAGGTTCAGTAAAGCAGGTTTAATTTCAAAGAATTCTGCTGTAGTAGCAGGTGGAGCAATAGGTGTGCATAGGAAATCATTATTATTTGTAGTTGTGAAGTCACACAACTTAGTATTTTCAGGGGTATTCATTTTAGCAACAGTAAATAAAGCAAACTAGATAAAGTAAATGCAAGTAACTAATTTTTTTGTGTTTTTGATATAGAGAGCAAGACAGTAAATAAAGTAAAACTAGCAACTAATTTTTTTGTGTTTTGTTTAGGTGCAGCAAACAAAGTAGTAAATAAACTAAAGCAAGACAAAAACAAAGTAAAGAGATTGAGAAGTGGAGACTCCCCTTGCAGCGTGTCTTGATCTCCCCGGCAACGGCGCCAAAAAGTGCTTGATGCGCGTAGATGTACACGTCCGTTGGGAACCCCAAGAGGAAGGTATGATTCGCACAACGGCAAGTTTTCCCTCAGAAGAAACCAAGGTTTATCGAACCAGAGGAGCCAAGAAGCACGTTGAAGGTTGATGGTGGCGAAATGTGATGCGGCGCAACACCAGGGATTCCGGCGCCAACGTGGAACCTACACAACACAACCTACTTTGCCCCAACGAAACAGTGAGGTTGTCAATCTCACCGGCTTGCTGTAACAAAGGATTAACCGTATTGTGTGGAAGATGATTGTTTGCAAGAAAACAGTAAAGCAAGTATTGCAGTAGATTGTATGCGATGTAAAGAATAGGACCGGGGTCCACAGTTCACTAGAGGTGTCTCTCCCATAAGATAAAAGCATGTTGGGTGAACAAATTACAGTGGGCAATTGACAAATAGAAAAGGGCATAACAATGCATATACATGATATGATAAATATAGTGAGATTTAATTGGGAATTATGACAAAGTACATAGACCGCCATCCAACTGCATCTATGCCTAAAAAGTCCACCTTCAGGTTATCATCCGAACCCCATTCAGTATTAAGTTGCAAAGCAACAGACAATTGCATTAAGTATGGTGCGTAATGTAATCAACAACTACATCCTTAGACATAGAATCAATGTTTTATCCCTAGTGGCAACAGCACAACACAACCTTAGAACTTTCTGTCACTGTCCCAGGTATCAATGAAGGCATGAACCCACTATCGAGCATAAATACTCCCTCTTGGAGTTAAGAGTAAAACTTGGCCAGAGCCTCTACTAATAACGGAGAGCATGCAAGATCATAAACAACACATAAGTAATAGATTGATAATCACCATAACATAGTATTCTCTATCCATCGGATCCCGACAAACACAACATATAGTATTACAGATAGATGATCTTGATCATGTTAGGCAGCTCACAAGATCCAACAATGAAGCACAATTAGGAGAAGACGACCATCTAGCTACTGCTATGGACCCATAGTCCAGGGGTGAACTACTCACTCATCACTCCGGAGGCGATCATGGCGATGAAGAGTCCTCCGGGAGATGAATCCCCTCTCCGGCAGGGTGCCGGAGGCGATCTCCCGAATCCCCCGAGATGGGATTCGCGGCGGCGTCTGGAAGGTTTTCCGTATCGTGGCTCTCGGGGGGTTTGCGACGGAGGCTTAAGCAGGCGGAAGGGCAGGTAAGAGGCGGCACGAGGGGCCCAGACGACAGCCGGGCGCGCCAGGGCCCGGGCCGCGCCGCCCGGTGTCCGGCCACCTCGTGCCCCACTTCGACTCTCCTTCGGTCTTCTTGAAGCTTCGTGCAAAAATAGGACCCCGGGCGTTGATTTCGTCCAGAGAATATTTCCTTACTAGGATTTCTGAAACCAAAAACAGCAAAAACAGCAACGCTCTTCGGCATCTTGTTAATAGGTTAGTTCCAGAAAATGCGTAAATACGACATATAATGTGCATAAAACATGTAGATATCATCAATAATGTAGCATGGAACATAAGAAATTATCGATACGTTGGAGACGTATCAATTATCCACATAGCTACCGGTAGAGCCCTCAGCCTCGAGGGAGAACTACTCCCTCCTCATCATGGGAGACATCAACGGTGATGAAGATGGCGGTGGTGTCGATGGAGATGGATTCCGGGGCACTTCCCCGTCCCGCGGCGTGTCGGAACAGAGACTTCGTCCCCCGAACTTGACTTCGCGATGGCGGCGGCTACGTAACTTTTCTCGTCCCGTGGCTTATTTTTTAGGGTTTTCGAGGCGGAGACAATATATAGGCGAAGGGCAGCCTCTGAGGGGACCCGGTGGTCCCACACCATAGGCGGCGCGCCTGTGGTCCAGCCCGCGCCACCCCCGGTGGGCCCCTGTGGCTCCTCCTCGGTGCCTCTTGGCTCTCCGGAAGCTTCGTGGAAAAATAAGATTCTCGTTGATTTCGTCCAATTCCGAGAATATTTCCTTTGTAGGATTTCTGAAACCAAAAACAAGAAAACAGGAACTGCACTTCGGCATCTTGTTAATAGGTTAGTTCCGAAAATGCATAAAAACGATATAAAGTGTGAACAAAACATGTAGGTATTGTCATAAACTGCATGGAACATAAGAAATTATAGATACGTTGGAGACGTATCAAGCATCCCCAAGCTTAGTTCCTACTCGCCTCGAGTAGGTAAACGATAAAAACAATAATTTCTAAAGTGACATGCTACCAACATAATCTTGATCAACCTTATTGTAAAGCATATGAGATGAATGAAGTGATTCTAAGCAATGGTAAAGACAATGACTAAACAACTGAATCATATAGCAAAGACTTTTCATGAATAGTACTTTCAAGACAAGTATCAAAAAGACTTGCATAAGAGCTAACTCATAAAGCAATAGATTCAAAGTAGAAGGCATTGAAGCAACACAAAGGATGATTAAGTTTCAGCAATTGCTTTTAACTTGTAACATGTATATCTCATGGATAATTGTCAACATAAAGTAATATAACAAGTGCAATAAGTAAACATGTAAGAATCAATGCACACAGTTAACACAAGTGTTTGCTTCTAAGATAGAAAGAAGTAGGTAAACTGACTCAACATAAAGTAAATGAATGACCCTTCGCAGAGGGAAGCATGGATTACTATTTTTGTGCTAGAGCTTTTTATTTTGAAAACATAGAAACAATTTTGTCAACGGTAGTAATAATTCATATGTGTTATGCATAATACTTCCTACAAGTTGCAAGCCTCATGCATAGAATACCAATAGTGCTCGCACCTTGTCCTAATTAGGTTGGATTTACATGGATTATCATTGCATAACATATGTTTCAACCAAGTGTCACAAAGGGGTACCTCTATGCCGCCTGTACAAAGGTCCAAGGAGATAAATCACATTTGATTTCTGATAGATCTCAACTAAGGACATACATACCGGGACAACATAGAAAACAGATAATGGACTCCTCTTTAATGCATAAGCATTCAACAACAGATAATATTCTCATAAGAGATTGAGGATGAATGTCCAAACTAAAACTTCCACCATGATACATGGCTTTGGTTAGCGGCCCAATGTTCTTCTCTAACAATATGCATACTCAAACCATTTGATCATGATAAATCACCCTTACTTCAGACAAGACGAACATGCATAGCAACTCACATGATATTCAACAAAGGTGTAAAAAGTTGATGGCGTCCCCAGAAACATGGTTACCGCTCAACAAGCAACTTATAAGAACTAAGATACATAGCTACATATTCATCACCACAATAGTTTTTAAGCTATTTTCCCATGATCTATATATTGCAAAGATAAAGGAATGAAATT
The DNA here is from genome assembly GCA_030979885.1 of Lolium multiflorum. Lineage (NCBI taxonomy): Eukaryota > Viridiplantae > Streptophyta > Magnoliopsida > Poales > Poaceae > Lolium > Lolium multiflorum. The sequence goes on from CM061753.1 coordinate 83,108,680, forward strand.
TTAAAGGTAGCACTCAAGTAATTTACTTTGGAATGGCAGAAAAATACCACATAGTAGGTATGGTGGACACAAATGGCATGGGTTTTGGCTCAAGGTGTTTGGATGCACGAGAAGCATTTCCTCTCAGTACAAGGCTTTGGCTAGCAAGGTTGTTTGAAGCAAACACAAGTATGAACAGGTACAGCAAAACTTACACAAGAACATATTGCAAGCATTATAAGACTCTACACTTTCTTCCTTGTTGTTCAAACACTTTTACCAGAAAATATCTAGACCTTAGAGAGACCAATCATGCAAACTAAATTTCAACAAGCTCTACGGTAGTTCTCCACTAATAGATTAAACTACATGATGCAAGAGCTTAAGCATGATCTATGAGAGCTCAAAACAATTGCCAAGTATCAAGTTATTCAAAACCATATGAAGCATTTTCTGATTCCAACCAAATAGCAATCAACGAAGCAATTTTCAGCCTTCGCCATGAACATTAAAGCATAACTAAGAACACAAGTGTTCAAATGAAAAAGCGGAGCGTAATATCTCCAATACAAGGATGGTGGGATCCAACTTTATTCAAACATATACAAAAATAAAAGCAAACAGACGCTCCAAGTAAAGAACATAAGATGTGATGGAATAAAAATATAGTTTCACTAGAAGTGACCTGATAAGTTGTCGATGAAGAAGGGGATGCCTTGGGCATCCCCAAGCTTAGATGCTTGAGTCTTCTTAAAATATGCAGGGATGAACCACCGGGGCATCCCCAAGCTTAGACTTTTCACTCTTCTTGATCATATTGTATCATCCTCTTCTCTTGACCCTTGAAAACTTCCTCCACACCAAACTTGAAGCAAACTCATTAGAGGGTTAGTGCATAAAAAATTCATACATTCAGAGGTGACATAATCATTCTTAACACTTCTGGACATTGCACAAAGCTACTGAAAGCTAATAGAACAAAGAAATCCATTCAACATAGCAAAAGAGGCAATGCGAAATAAAAGGCAGAATCTGTCAAAACAACAGTCCGTAAAGACGAATTTGTCAGAGGCACTTAACTTGCTCAGATGTAAAAAACTCAAAACTAATGAAAGTTGCGTACATATCTGAGGATCACGCACGTAAATTGGCAGATTTTTTTTGATTCTTCTACAGAGAGATCTACGCAAATTCGTGACAGACAGCAATTCTGTTTCTGCGCAGTAATCGAAATCTAGCATCAACTTTCTATTAGAGACTTTACTTGGCACAACAATTCATGAAAATAAAGATAAGAAGAGGTTGCTACAGTACTAACAACTTCCAAGACACAACAAAACAATAGTAAAATAAACACATGGGTTATCTCCCAAGAAGTGCTTTCTTTATAGCCATTAAGATGGGCTCAGTAATTTTAATGATGCTCACATAAGGATGAGAGTTGAAGCAAAGAGAGAGCATCAAAAAGCAAATTCAAAACAAATTTAAGCCTAACCCGCTTCCTATGCATAGGAATCTTGTACACAAATAAATTCATGAAGAACAAAGTGACAAGCATAGGAAGATAAAACACGAGTAACTTCAAGATTCTCAACATAAAGAGGGGAAACTTAATATTATTAAGATGCATATAACCATGTTTCTCTCTCTCATAATAACTTTCAGTAGCATCATGAACAAACTCAACAATATAACTATCACATGAAACATTCTTATCATGAGCCACATGCATAAAATTATTACTCTCCACATAAGCATAATCATTACTATTAATTGTAGTGGGAGCAAATTCAATAAAATAGCTATCATTATTATTCTCATCACCATAATCATCATATATAGGAGGCATATTGTAATCATAATTAATTTTCTCCTCAATAGTAGGTGGACTGAAAATATCATATTCATCATTGTAAACATCATAAATGGGAGGCAAAGTATCATCAAAGTAAATTTTCTCCTCCATGCTTGGGGGACTAAAAATATCATGCTCATCAAAACCAGCTTCCCCAAGCTTAAATTCTTCCATAGCATTAGCAATAATAGTGTCCAAAGAGTTCATGCTAATAACATTGCTACAACTATTTTGCAAACAAAGTTCCATGGGTTTTTTAATTCTCTCTTCAAACACATCATGTCCTAATTCAAGATAAAGTTCATAAAGATCTCTATTTTTTTTGTTGTTTTCCATTAAGCCTAACTAGTGAAATAAAAACAAGAAACAAAAAGATATAATTGCAAATCTAAAGGAGATACCTTCGAGCACTCACACACCGGCAACAGTGCTAGGAAATAGCTTAGTAGTCGGAGGATGTGAATACCTTTTACCTTACCTCCCGGCAACGGCGCCAAAAATAGCTTGATGTCTACATGTGCTTCTATTCTTGTAGACAGTGTTGGGCCTCCAAGAGCAGAGGGTTGTAGAACAGCAGCAAGTTTCCCTTAAGTGAATCACCCAAGGTTTATCGAACTCAGGGAGGTAGAGGTCAAAGATAGTCCTCTCAAGCAACCCTGCAATTAAGATACAAGAAGTCTCTTGTGTCCCCAACACACCTAATACACTTGTCAGATGTATAGGTGCACTAGTTCGGCGAAGAGATAGTAAAACACAAGTGGTATAGATGGTAGTAAATAGTAATTGCGATCTGAAATAAATATTGCAGCAAGCGAACATGTAGCAGAACTTGTTGGAAACGGTGTTTCAATGCTTAGAAACAAGGCCTAGGGATCATACTTTCACTAGTGGACACTCTCAACAATGCAATCATAATTGAATATAAATATAAGAACTTCACTATGCTATTCTGAATTACTCTCTGGCTGGATAACGAACACTAATTCACCATGTAGGGATGCAAAAGCAAACCTTAAAGATGTATTCCCAAGTACTAATAAACACCCCACGCTGTCACTTTGAGCATTCATAGGAGGTACTAACACACCACAATTTCATAGAGACATCCAACTCAAATCATAACCCAGTGAACAAGTATTCTGTGAAATATAGCCTAAGAGACCCATACGGTGCACACATTGTCACCTTTACACACGTGGGACAAGGAGTCTCCGGAGATCACATAAGTAAAATTCACTTGAATAGCATAACTACATCTAGATTACAAAGCTCATAATATGGATCTCAATCATGTAAGGCAGCTCATGAGATCATTGTATTGAGATACATGAGAGAGAGATTAACCACATAGCTACCGGTAGAGCCCTCAGCCTCGAGGGAGAACTACTCCCTCCTCATCAGGGGAGACAGCAACGGTGATGAAGATGGCGGTGGTGTCGATGGAGATGGATTTCGGGGCAATTCCCCGCCCCGGCGGCGTGCCGGAAGAGAGACTGTCTCCCGAACTTGACTTCGCGATGGCGGCGGCTGCATAACTTTTCTCGTCCCGTGGCTTATTTTTTTAGGGTTTTCGAGGCGGAGACAATATATAGGCGGAAGGGCAGCCTCGGAGGGGACCTGGTGGTCCCACACCATAGGCTGGCGCGCCCAGGTCCAGGCCGCGCCACCCTCAGGGGGGGACCCTGTGGCTCCTCCTGCCTCTCTGCCTCTCGAAGCTTCGTGGAAAAATAAGATTCTCGGCGTTGATTTCGTCCAATTCCGAGAATATTTCCTTTGTAGGATTTCTGAAACCAAAAACAGCAGAAACAGAACTGGCACTTCGGCGTCTTGTTAATAGGTTAGTTCCGGAAAATGCATAAAAACGATATAAAGTGTGAACAAAACATGTAGGTATTGTCATAAAACTGGCATGGAACATAAGAAATTATAGATACGTTGGAGACGTATCACCATCTACTAAAAATTTGATTGTATTTTGATTTTTCCATTTTGAAGAAAATCTATGAAAAAAGTTTGTGTTTCTATCGCCATGTTTCAACCAGTTTGCACGTGCTCTTTGCACCTAGAACATCTCTTACATTTTGAATCAAATCTATCGTCAATCCGATTTGCAATTGAACCTCTTTGTGGGCAGCCAACGCAGCATCAATCGTAGGACCCCTTCTAAGTTGTTCAAGATCTGTTTAAGCTCCTTCAATTTCCTGGCCGGGCCCTTAAGCACCTCCTTATCCCAAGTATGCAATTCCGAGTGAACCTTATTGCATTTTTCCATCAGCGAGGGATCCTCCCCCCTAGCTTTCGCCCTTTCCCAGGAAGCTTTCACCATCTCCTCTACAACATCCTCTTGAAGCCATCTCGCCTCAAATCTGCGGGGAATTTCTGACCTTGCATGAGAGTTAGACAAATACTCAGTATCCACTAATAGAGGTATATGATCAGATCTTTTTGTTTCACTGTTTACAAGACTGACAAGTGGGAAAATAATGTTCCATTGATCATTGACCACTCGATCCAATATTTCTCTCATTTTACCTCTCCTCCACGTGAACAGATCCCCCACATATCCCGTATCTTATAACTCACAATCTTTTAGGGCATCAAGAAAATCTTTCATAGCTTGCTAAGATCTAGGCCGACCCCCTTCTTTCTCATATTTAAATAAAATCTCATTAAAATTCCCTAGAGGTAGCCAAGACAGATCCATCTGACCATGTAGAGTACTTAGTGCTTCCCACGTAATATGTTTCCGACTCCAACTTTGTTCACCATAAACCCCAGTAAATCTCCAAGGAATATCATCTTCAATCACAACATCAATGTAATTATTTGTAACACCTTTTTCAGTAATCCTCATATTGTTTCTCGATAGCATCAATAAACATCCGCTCTGCCAATCGCTCTCAAAAATAATTGAGTGATCAAAACCCAATTTCCTCCTAAGATTCTCTGCCCTAGATTTTTCCAAATGTGTTTCGGACAGAAAAAACACATCTGGTTTCAAAAGCTTCTCAAGATCGAGAAGCGAACGAACTGCTCGGCGGTTACGCAAACTGCGGAAGTTCAATCCACAGAGTTTCATTGCTCCCGACGATCCTTGATACGCGTGAAGCACACGTCCGTTGGGAACCCCAAGAGGAAGGTATGATGCGTATAGAAGCAAGTTTCCCTCAGTATGAAACCAAGGTTATCGAACCAGTAGGAGCCAAGAAGCACGTGAAGGTTGTTGGTGGAGGAATGTAGTGCGGCGCAACACCAGTGAAACCGGCGCCAACGTGGAACCCGCACAACACAATCAAAGTACTTTGTCCCAACGTAACAGTGAGGTTGTCAATCTCACCGCTTGCTGAAAACAAAGGATTAAACGTATCGAGTGGAAGATGGTGTTTGTTTGCAAAGAATAGTAAAAACAGTAGAATGTATTCAGATGTAAAAGAATGGACCGGGTCCACAGTTCACTAGTGGTGTCTCTCCAATAAGATAACTAACATGTTGGTGAACAAATTACAAGCGAGCAATTGACAAATAAAGATTCAATACATATCAACGATGATTACTATGTGATTTAATCAGGGCATTACGACAAAGTACATAGACCGCTATCCAGCATGCATCTATGCCTAAATAATCCACCTTCAAGTTATCATCCGAACCCCTTCCGGTATTAAGTTGCAAACAACAGATAATTGCATTAAGTATGGCGCGTAATGTAATCAACACAAATATCCTTAGACAAAGCATCAATGTTTTATCCCTAGTAGCAACAACACATCCACAACCTTAGAACTTTCTGTCACTGTCCCAGATTTAATGGAGGCATGAACCCACTATCGAGCATAATTACCCTCTTGGAGTTACAAGTATCAACTTGGCCAGAGCCTCTACTAGCAACGGAGAGCATGCAAGAACATAAACAACACATATATGATAGATTGATAATCAACTTAACATAATATTCTATATTCATCGGATCTCGCCAAACACAACATGTAGCATTACAAATAGATGATCTTGATCATGTTAGGCAGCTCACAAGATCTAATACAATGAAAGCACAAGTGGAGAAGACAACCATCTAGCTACCGCTATGGACCCATAGTCCAAGGATGAACTACTCACGCATCAATCCGAGGCGGGCATGATGATGTAGAGCCCCTCCGGTGATGATTCCCATCTCCTGCAGGTGCCGGAGGCGATCTCCCAATCCCCCGAGATGGGATCCGACGGCGGCGTCTCCGAAGGTTTTCCGTATCGTGGCTCTCGCATGTGGTTTCGCGACGAGGCTTTAAGTAGGCGGAAGGGTAGGTCAGGGCCACGAGGGGGCCACACACCAGGCCGGCGCGGCCAGGGCTTGGGCCGCGCCGCCCTGGTGTGTCCCCACCTCGTGGCCCCACTTCGTCTCCTCTTCGGAAGCTTCAAAAATAGGACCCGGGCGTTGATTTCGTCCAATTCCGAGAATATTTCCTTACTAGGATTTCTGAAACCAAAAACAGCAGAAACAAGAATCGCACTTCGGCATCTTGTTAATAGGTTAGTGCCGGAAAATGTAAAATAATGATGTAAAGTGTGTATAAGACATTCAAGTATTGTAATTATAGATACGTTTGAGACGTATCAAGCATCCCCAAGCTTAGTTCCTACTCGTCCTCGAGTAGGTAAGCGATAACACAAATAATTTCTGAAGTGACATGCTACCAACATAATCTTGATCAACATTATTGTAAAGCATATGAGATGAATGGAGTGATCTGAACAAAAGATTGCTAACAAAGATAATGACTAAGCAAATGAATCATATAGCAAAACTTTTCATGAATAGTACTTTCAAACAAGTATCAATAAGAGTTGCATAAGAGCTAACTCATAAGCAATAAATTCATAGTAGAATGCATTGAAGCAACACAAAGGATGATTAAGTTTCAGCAATTGCTTTCAACTTGTAACATGTATATCTCATGGATATTTGTCAACATAGAGTAATATAACAGTGCAATAAGTAAACATGTAAGAATCAATGCACACAGTTAACACAAGTGTTTGCTTCAAAGATAGAAAGAAGTGGGTAAACTGACTCAACAATAAAGTAAAAGAATGGCCCTTCGCAGAGGGAAGCATGTATTACTATTTTTGTGCTAGAGCTTTTGTTTTGAAAACATAGAAACAATTTTGTCAACGGTAGTAATAATTCATATGTGCTATGCATAATACTTCCTACAAGTTGCATGTCTCATGCATAGAGTACTAATAGTGCTCGCACCTTGTCCTACTTAGCTCGGAAACACGGATTCTCATCGCATAACATATGCTTCAACCAAGTGTCACAAAGGGGTACCTCTATGCCGCCTGTACAAGTGTCTAAGGAGAAAGCACGCATTAGATTTCTCGCTTTTGATTATTCTCAACTTAGACATCCATACCGGACAACATAGACAACAGATAATGGACTCCTCTTTTAATGCTTAAGCATTCAACAACAGTTAATATTCTCATAAGAGATTGAGGTTGTATGTCCAAACTCGAAACTTCCACCATGATACATGGCTTTAGTTAGCGGCCCAATGTTCTTCTCTAACATATGCATACTCAAACCATTTGATCATGAAGTCCACTTACTTCAGACAAGACGAACATGCATAGCATCTCACATGATATCCAACAAAGGTAAAGTTGATGGCGTCCCCAGAAAACATGGTTACCGCTCAACAAGCAACTTATAAGAATTAAGACACATAACTACATATTCATCACCACAATAGTTTTTAAGCTATTTGTCCCATGAGCTATATATTGTAAAGGTAGAGGAATGAAATTTTAAAGGTAGCACTCAAGTAATTTACTTTGGAATGGCAGAAAAATACCACATAGTAGGTAGATATGGTGGACACAAATGGCATGGAGTTTGGCTCAAGGTGTTTGGATGCACGAGAAGCATTTCCTCTCAGTACAAGGTTTGGCTAGCAAGGTTGTTTGAAGCAAACACAAGTATGAACAGGTACAACAAAACTCACACAAGAACATATTGCAAGCATTATAAGGCTCTACACTGCCTTCCTTGTTGTTCAAACACTTTACCCTAAAATATCTAGACTTAGAGAGAACAATCATGCAAACCAAATTAAACAAGCTCTACGGTAGTTCTTCATTAATAGATTAAACTACATGATGCAAGAGCTTAAACATGATCTAATGAGAGCTCAAACAATTGCCAAATTTACCAAACCATATGCAGCATTTTCCAATTCCAACCAAATAGCAATCTAACGAAGCAATTTAGACTTTGCCATGAACATTAAAGCACAATTAAGAACACAAGTGTTCCATAAGAAAAAGCGGAGCGTAATATCTCCAATATAAAAATGGCGGGATCCAACTTTATTCAAAACAAAACAAAAATAAAAACAAACCGACCAAGTAAAGAACATAAGAATGTGACGGAATAAAAATATAGTTTCACTAGAAGTGACCTAATAATGTTGTCGATGAAGAAGGGGATGCCTTAGGCATCCCCAAGCTTAGATGCTTGAGTCTTCTTAAAATATGCAGGGATGAACCACCGGGCATCCCCAAGCTTAGACCTTTCACTCTTCTTGATCATAGTATATCATCCTCTTCTCCTGACCCTTGAAAACTTCCTTCACACAAACTTCAAGCAAACTCATTAGAGGGTTAGTGCATAACCACAAATTCACATATTCAGAGGTGACACAATCATTCTAAACACTTCTGACATTGCACAAAGCTTCTGAAAGTTAATGGAACAAAGAAACTCATTCAACATAGCAAAAGCGGCAATGCGAAATAAAAGGCAGAATCTGTCAAAACAGAACAGTCCGTAAAGATAATCTCAGGGGCACTTAACTTGCTCAAATGGAAAAACTCAAAACTAATGAAAGTTGCATACATATCGAGGATCACGCTCGTAAATTTGCAGATTTTTTTGATTTTTTACAGAGACTTATGCCAGAATTCGTGACAGACAGCAATGTTGTTTCTGCACAGCGATCCCAAATATAGCATCAACTTTAGCATAAAAACTTTACTTGGCACAAAAACAAGATAAGGAGAGGTTGCTACAGTAGTAAACAACTTCCAAGACTCAACAATACAGTAAATAAAATAAAACTTGGGTTATCTCCCAAGAAATGCTTTTCTTTAGCTAGGCGCAGAAAGTGCAAATCAAGTAACATCAAGAGAAGAAGCATCAACATTATTATTTTTCTTGCAAACACAACTTGTTGCAGAGAGTACTTTAGGTGCTCCATTATCTAAATTTTCTATGGTGGTGCTAGGGGTTTTAGCAATTTTAGGCCTATAATAATTCTTTTGTTTAGGCACCTTAGAGGCATACATGAATTTTTGCTTCTTACCCACATAAGCTTTCTCCTTATACTTGAGAGAAGAAAAGGTTGAACCCAAGGTTCCCATAGCTTTTTCAAGTTCATCAATCCTATTGGTTTGATTATCCTGGACAACACAAGTTCCTAGGACACTAATTCTTTCATCAATTCCTCCTAAGGATTTATCAAGTTCATTAGTTTTATCAAGTAGCATTCCCAATTTAGTTTCAACACTTGGAAAAATTTTCTCTATGGTTTCCAATTTTTTCATAACATCCTCAAGAGAGATTTCAATTTTAACTTCATTAACAGGTGGTATTCCAACTAGACTCTCAATGATGCAACTAGCTTCTAAAGCAGGAGTACCTAGGAAATTACCTCCCGAAAGAGTATCAAGAACATACCTATTCCAACTAGATAAACCAACATAAAAGTTCCTAAGAAGGATAGTAGTGGAGTGTTTCTTTATGCACCTATGATGAGCATTACTAATTCTGTACCAAGCATCTTTAAAACTTTCTCCACCTTGTTGCTTAAAAGAACAAACTTCAACTTCAGGATTACTCATTTTAGCAGCAATAAAGTAAACTAGGCAAATAAAGTAAAGACAAGTAACTAATTTTTTGTGTGTTTTTGATATAGAGAATCAAGATAGTAAATAAAGTAAAGCTAGCAACTAATTTTTTGTGTTTTGTTTAAGTGCAGCAAACAAAGTAGTAAATAAAATAAAACAAGACAAAAACAAAGTAAAGAGATTGGAAGTGGAGACTCCCCTTGCAGCGTGTCTTGATCTCCCCGGCAACGCCAAAATTTATGCTTGATACGCGTAGAAGCACACGTCCGTTGGGAACCCCAAGAGGAAGGTATGATGCGTATAGAAGCAAGTTTCCCCCAGTATGAAACCAAGGTTATCGAACCAAAGAGGAGCCAAGAAGCACGTGAAGGTTGTTAGTGGAGGAATGTAGTGCGCGCAACACCAGTGAAACCGGCGCCAACGTGGAACCTGCACAACACAATCAAAGTACTTTGTCCCAACGTAACAGTGAGGTTGTCAATCTCACCGGCTTGCTGAAACAAAGGATTAAACGTATCGAGTGGAAGATGGTGTTTGTTTGCAAAGAATAGTAAAAACAGTAGAATGTATTCAGATGTAAAAGAATGGACCGGGGTCCACAGTTCACTAGTGGTGTCTCTCCAATAAGATAACTAACATGTTGGGTGAACAAATTACAGGTGGGCAATTGACAAATAAAGATTCAATACATATCAACGATGATTACTATGTGATTTAATCAGGGTATTACGATAAAGTACATAGACCGCTATCCAAATGCATCTATGCCTAAATAATCCACCTTCAGTTATCATCCGAACCCTTCCGGTATTAAGTTGCAACAATGATAATTGCATTAAGTATGGCGCGTAATGTAATCAACACAAATATCCTTAGGCAAAGCATCAATGTTTTATCCCTAGTAGCAACAGCACATCCACAACCTTAGAACTTTCTGTCACTGTCCCAGATTTAATGGAGGCATGAACCCACTATCGAGCAAAATTACCCCTCTTGGAGTTACAAGTATCAACTTGGCCGGAGCTCTACTAGCAACGGAGAGCATGCAAGAACATAAACAACACATATATGATAGATTGATAATCAACTTAACATAATATTCTATATTCATCGGATCTCGCCAAACACAACATGTAGCATTACAAATAGATGATCTTGATCATGTTAGGCAGCTCACAAGATCTAATACAATGAAAGCACAAGCGGAGAAGACAACCATCTAGCTACTGCTATGGACCCATAGTCCAAGGATGAACTACTCACGCATCAATCCGGAGGCGGGCATGATGATGTAGAGCCCCTCCGGTGATGATTCCCCTCTCCGGCAGGGTGCCGAGGCGATCTCCCGAATCCCCCGAGATGGGATTCGCGACGTGGCGTCTCCGGGAAGGTTTTCCGTATCGTGGCTCTCGTACAGGGGGTTTCACGACTGAGGCTTTAAGTCGGCGGAAGGGTAGGTCAGGGCCACGAGGGGCCACACACCAGGCCGGCGCGGCCAGGGCTTGGGCCGCCGCCCCTGGTGTGTCCCCACCCTCGTGGCCCCACTTCGTCTCCTCTTCGGACTTCCAAGCTTCGTGCAAAAATAGGACCCCGGGCGTTGATTTCGTCCACCCGAGAATATTTCCTTACTAGGATTTCTGAAACAAAAACAGCAGAAAACAAACCGCACTTCGGCATCTTGTTAATAGGTTAGTGCCGGAAAATGTAAAATAATGCTATAAAGTGTGTATAAAACATTCAAGTATTGTAATAAAAGTAGCATGGAACATAAGAAATTATAGATACGTTTGAGACGTATCAATCCTCCATCCCGAAGGTCGCTGATCCTATTGTTTCTTCCATTTCCACACCATCAACTACCTTTCTCTGTCTTTTTGGTGCTTGCACTTTCTGAGGAGTTGTATCAGACTTGTCCCCAATATTACCAGCCGAACCACTCTACAACAAATTAACTTGTTCAGCCACTCTGCCTGCCAATGCATTCCCCTGGCCACTACCAGGCATGTTCACGGTTCCATCAGCCCCTATCAATCTTTTCCTCCTCCCATTGCCACCAGAAAACGAACCATCATTGCCCCCGTCCATATCAGTAACCTCTGAGCTATTTGGATCACCTGGTACATGACTCCTTCCTCTTCCTCGACCAAAACTAGACCGACCAGCTGTTCCCCGTCCACCACCATCTGGATATTTTGGCTCGAACACAACTTTCAGCCAATCACCCCATTGGCATTGATACTTATCATGAACTCCGTCACCACACTCAGTCACTACATGCCCCATAAGACCACAAAAATTACAGAAATATGGTATTTTTTCATATTGAACCGGGTAAACCTTTCTCTCTTTAATCGTGATTGCCACAATACACACAAGTGGTTTATTAACATCCAGGAATACTCTAGCACGCAAGTATTTTGAGACATTGAAGATTCCTTCATTGGCAATGACTTTTACCGGTGGATCCCCTACCTTTCTTGCCACTTTTTCAGCCAATTCCCTCTTCTTCATAAGCCTTCCGGAATACCTTTGATTCGGGTCCAAACTGGAACCTTATCAAGCTTGTATTCTTCCACATCGGTAAACCCGTCATATTCTGCCATTGACAGAGCTGCTCCACGGAACAACCAAGGTCGTCCCTCCATGACTCAATCCCAATCACCCAAGCAATAAAATTGTGCAAGAAACAGATTATCGCCTTTTGCTTTAAACATTGCAGGTTTTGCCGTCGCCCATGCATCGCGCATCTGCTTGAACAAAGCTGCGTGGCTAAAAGATTTTGTTGTATGAACCCTTAAAATTTCCAGCCAACAGACATCTCAAATTAGCTCCTCAATTTCATCCGAGAAATCCAAATCTGTACCTTCTCCCCACAGAGATCAAGCCCCTCGAATCTGTCTTCCAGATCATCCCGAAATTCTTTGCTCCCCGAGGCCCCGATCTCGTCAGGCCCTGTGACCTATACTGACGGTCCTTCTTTTCCAGCTTCTGCACCCATAGTCGCATCCATATTTGGTGGTACAAATGATAGTGGCGGCGCCGGCGCCGTGATGACCTTCTCCGCCATGCAAAAATCCCAAACGATCGGAGACGAGATCAACTATCCCTCAAGATCAAGATCACGCGTGAGTTCGCATGAGACAACATCGATCGCCGCGATCCAATCCAGACTCTCGCGGTCGCCGTGAGAGGAAAACGGGAACCCAGACTAGGGGAAAAAACCTAATTTGGGCGTTGGCCGAAGAGGAGTTGGTTGTGTCGTTCAGGAGCTGGGCAGAAGTAATAATAAAGAATAAAGAGCCAACGAAAAATTATTTGGAAATTTATTTGAAGCTCCATTGTACAATTCAGACCTAACCATTCAAGGAGAAGCAGTGGGAACGACGGAACCTATGATTCGATAGGATTTTATTGAAAAGAATCCTAATACTTCATTGGATGGGATGGCGGAGGAAACCAAAAAATTGTCTTATTTGGTAAGGTTTTAAATTAACAAATTAAGACAGGAAAGAGTAAATATTCGCCCGCGAAATCCTTATTGAATTAGAATACTTTACCGTTATTCAATATTCAATAAGAGTAAAAAAAACCTAACTTTTTCGATTATCTATTAATGTGTATCTATCTTTCTCATTTCATTCACGAGGAGCTGGATGAGAAGAAACTCTCATGTCCAGTTTTGCAGTAGAGATGGAACTAAGAAAGAACCATCACTATAACCCGAAAAGAACCTGATTTTGCAAACAACATTGAGGAAGAATGAAAGGAAAATCTTGCCTCAGACCTGGGTAGTAAAGAGACGGTAGAGTGAGGCCACAGGGCGTCGCGGGATTGAACCCTGCCTTGTCCGCATCGGGCAAGCTCCTCGTCATCGCCTTATATGGCGAGAGGCCATGGGCATTTGACTTCCCCGTGCTAGAAACAGATGTTGCAGTGTTCCGTGCCGCCTGTTAAACTGTATAAGTAGATTGCCTAACTCTTTTAATCAAATTGGTCTTTTGAAATAGTTGGTTAGTACATGAAGCTTCCATGGTATGAGAGTCAGGGTCTCGAGTTCGATTCTTGGTTTTCACAATTTATTCTATACTAATTGATGTTATCCCCCTCATGTAGTGGCCTCTAGAGCATATGCCTATGTTTATACGTGTTGACTTGTCTTCGCGTCACGCCGTGATAGGGGATGTCCAACTGTATGAGTGTATTGCCTAACTCTTTGCATGAGATCGGTCTTTTTGAAGCATAACAGCGCCGATCCCACCCGCCGCATCATCGTTGCCGACCTGGCACGGGGAGGGCATCGTTAATGCGTCACGTTGACGGCTGGTGGACCGTCTTCCGGGTGGATGTCTCGCCGGAGACCCTCGAGGCGAGCTTGCACTGCTTCAACCCTGCCGCCATAGGCGGCCGTTGGATCGCAGTGGCGACATGGAGGAAGGACATCGCACACCGCCACATCGAGTTTTTCGATGTCGAGATGGAGCAGTTCACCTCGGTGACCTCACTCCTCAACCCGACCGATATCGGGGTGGGCGTCTCGCAGCAGGACGCCGCCCAGCTCCCGCTCCTCGTTGGCGTTGGTTTAGGTCAAACATGCAGAGGTGGGCGAGCTCGACGTTCCGGCGGCTCGGCATATGTTGGAGCCGAGGTGGGCGAGCTCGAAGTTGGGGGGCACACGCCACATCGAGTTGTTTGACGTCGAGATGAAGCAGTTCACCTCGGTGACCTCAGTCCTCAACCTGGCCGAGATCGGGTGGGCGTCTCGCAGCAGGACGCCCAACTCACGCGCTTCATCAGCGCTGGTTTAGGTCACACGGGCAAAGGTGGGCGAGCTCGACGTTGCGGCTGCTCGGCATATGTTGGAACTGAGGTGGGCGAGCTCGAAGCTGGGGGCACGCGCCAGATGTTGGGTTCCCGCCTCAAGCATGCTGGTCGCCGGACCTCATCTCCCATGAGCCACTAGGCCACTCCTCTACCAGTGTGAGAAAATTGAGGAGGAGAGAGGGAGAGAGATATGACAAAGGCCTTTTTATGACTGCCATATGGGTCAGTAGGCGAACAGAGATAATGGCCCGGACCAGTCGGCCGTGATGCAATTTTGGTCCACTTTTGCTCCGCAAATGGATCACAACGGACGAACACGGATAATTTAGGTCACCTCGATGGGCTGATTTTCCCTATTTTATATCGGGAGGATCAAATTGGACACAGAATATCCGTTTAGGTTTCTCACCGAAGATGCCCAAAGTGTTGTACCAGACACTCAATAGCATCTTGGTAGAAATTTTTAATCTCCATTGTGGCTAATTTAAACAATACAGCAGGTGAATGCCCATACAAACGGGCAGCCCCCCAAGTTTTCCGATGGGTAGCGCTTGGAGAAGATGCAATCTACTTTGATTCTTATTTCGTGAAAAGTAACGCAATTTGGCCATTCTCTTCATTTTTACACAATTAAAACATTCAAACATATAAGTGACTTCTGTCAAACTAATAATTTTAACATTTTTTTTCGATAAAGGACGCTTTATTATTACTCAATGTTTAAGCAATACACCCGGCCTCTGCACAGCAAGGATGCACACAGCCGCAGATAGTTCCAGTTACAAAAAACAAACAAAAAGGAAATCACATGAGTACTATGACTGATACAAGCAGAAACTAGACTGTAGGAGGCAAAATCCTTCTACTATGCAGCCACCCATGTTGGGTAATAAAATCTTTCGCCGTTTCCTCCAAGCGTGAAGACACCTCCATAAACAGGTCGCGGTCCTCCAACCGCTGAAGCGACGACCATGAACGGAGCAACGCCGTACATCGGTAAATGACCTGCATAAGAGAAGAATTTTTATTATCAAAAACCTTGCTATTTCTACATAGCCATAGCGACCATAATACTGCTATCGCTCCCACTCTGATAAGAACTTTGTACCTAGCATCTACTCCATTTAGCCAATTGCCAAATATATTTGCAACGCTTTTTGGAGGATATAAGGTGGAACCTATCTGAATGATTGACCATATAGATCTAGCAAACTGGCATTGGAAGAACAAGTGTTTTATTGTTTCCTCCTCATGACAGAAAACACACTTAGTACACCCATGCCAGTTACGCTTTGCAAGATTATCTTTAGTAAGAATTACACCTCGACGAAGGTACCAAGAAAAAACTTTAGTTTTTAATGGTATCTTCATCTTCCAAATGGATTTATTATTAAGAACCGGTTGAATAGGTTCAATTAAGGCCGAGTACATAGAACCAACAGAGAAAACCCCGTTTTTTGTAAGATTCCAACGGAACACATCTGATCCTTGTTGCAGTTGGACAGGAGCTAATCTCAGAATTAGCTCATTCCAAGAGTTCAATCGAGGACCAATGACGTCACGCCTGAATGTTACTGACGGAGGTGATGTTGCCATCACCTTCTGTATAGTATCATGCTTATGTCTCACAATATTGAACAAGGCTGGATATTGTTCACGGAGAGTGGTTGTACCCAACCATATATCCTCCCAGAACCTTATCTCAGACCCATCTTTAATGGAAAATGAGCCATGCGGGAAGAAGTATTTCTTAGTTGCCATTATGCCTGCCCAAAAGTGCGAATCTCCTGGTTTCCAACTAACCTGAGAGATTGCCTTTGAGCCAACATACTTCCTCCGCAGCAAACTCTGCCATACACCATCCTCGGTTAATAACCTAGCTAGCCATTTATCTTGCAAAGCTCTGTTTTTAACCTCTAGTTCATGGACACCGAGTCCACCTTGATCTTTTGGACGGCAAACAACACTCCATTTTGTCAACCAGTATTTTTTCCTTCTCACTATCTCCTTGCCAAAAGAACCTAGATCGGAAATAGTCAAATCTATGAAGGACTCCTTTAGGCAATTGGAAGAAGGAAATCATATACAGTACCAGATTTGTGAGTACTGAGTTAATGAGAACCAATCTTCCACCGAGAGATAGTAATTTACCTTCCAACTACTAGAGTGAGTCCATCAGTGAGTCTCCGAACCGGAATACCCAAATAGCTAAGCGGAAAGCTGCCTAACCCACAACCGAATAATTCAGCATACAGGTTTGTCTCGTCTTGGGCTTCGCCAAAACAAAACAATTCGCTTTTATGGAAATTTATTTTAAGACCTGACATTTGCTCGAACGCTGACAAAATTAATTTCAGGTTTGTAGCTTTTTGTAGGTCATGATCCATAAATATAATTGTATCATCGGCCTACTGAAGAATTGATAAACCTCCATCAACTAAGTGAGGTACCACTCCTTCAATTTGACCATCAACTTTAGCACGCTCATTAAAATTGCCAACATGTCCGCCACAATGTTAAATAACATTGGAGATAGCGGATCACCTTGTCTTAAACCTTTTTTTGTTTGAAAGTATCGACCAACATCATCATTTACTTTGATGGCGACACTTCCACCAAAAACAAAGTTATTAATTAACGCGCGCCACTCCTCCGGAAAACCTTTCATACGGAGTGTTTGTTGAAGAAACGACCACTTGACTTTATCATAGACTTTTTCAAAGTCGATTTTGAGGATCACTGATACGTCTCCAACGTATCGATAATTTCTTATGTTCCATGCTACTTTATTGATGATACCTACATGTTTTATGCACATTATATGTCATATTTATGCATTTTCTGGAACTAACCTATTAACAAGATGCCGAAGAGTCAGTTGTTTTTTGTTTTTGGTTTCGTAAATCCTAGTAAGGAAATATTCTTGAATTGGACGAAATCTTCGCCCAGTGGTCCTATTTTTGCACGGAGCTTCCAAGACCGAAGAGATAACGAAGTGGGGCGACGAGGCGCCGCCACCATAGGGTCGCGCGGCGCAGGGGCCCGCGCCGCCCTATGGTGTGGGCCCCTCGCCAGCCCCGACCTACCCTTCCGCCTACTTAAAGCCTCCGTCGCGAAACCCCAACCGAGAGCCACGATACGGAAACCTTCCGAGACGCGCCGCCGCGAATCCCATCTCGGGGATTCAGGAGATCGCTCCGCACCGCCGGAGAGGGATTCATCTCCCGAGGACTCTTCATCGCCATGATCGCTCTCCGGAGTGATGAGTGAGTAGTTCACCCTGGGACCATGGGTCCATAGCAGTAGCTAGATGGTCGTCTTCTCCTTGTTGTGCTTCATTGTTGGATCTTGTGAGCTGCCTAACATGATCAAGATCATCTATCTGTAATACTATATGTTGTGTTTGTCGGGATCCGATGGATAGAGAATACTATGTTATGGTGATTATCAATCTATTGTTTATGTGTTGTTTATGATCTTGCATGCTCTCCGTTATTAGTAGAGGCTCTGGCCAAGTTTTTACTCTTAACTCCAAGAGGAGTATTTATGCTCGATAGTGGGTTCATGCCTTCATTGACACCTGGGACAGTGACATAAAGTTCTAAGGTTGTGATGTGTTGTTGCCACTAGGGATAAAACAATGATTCTATGTCTAAGGATGTAGTTGTTGATTACATTACGCACCATACTTAATGCAATTGTCTGTTGCTTTGCAACTTAATACTGAATGGGGTTCGGATGATAACCTGAAGGTGGACTTTTTAGGCATAGATGCATGGATGGCGGTCTATGTACTTTGTCGTAATGCCCAATTAAATCTCACTATATTTATCATATCATGTACATGCATTGTTATGCCCTTCTCTATTTGTCAATTGCCCGACTGTAATTTGTTTACCCAATATGCTTTTATCTTATGGGAGAGACACCTCTAGTGAACTGTGGACCCCGGTCCTATTCTTTACATAGCATACAATCTACTGCAATTGTGTTTTACTGTTTTCTTGCAAACAATCATCTTCCACTTGATACGTTTAATCCTTTGTTACAGCAAGCCGGTGAGATTGACAACCTCACTGTTTCGTTGGGGCAAAGTACTTTGGTTTTGTTGTGCAGATTCCACGTTGGCGCCGGAATCCCTGTTGTTGCGCCGCATCACATTTCGCCACCATCAACCTTCAACGTGCTTCTTGGCTCCTCCTGGTTTGATTAAACCTTGGTTTCTTTCTGAGGGAAAACTTGCTACTGTGCGCATCATACCTTCCTCTTGGGGTTCCCAACGAACGTGTGAGTTACACGCCATCAAGCCCTTTTTCTGGCGCTGCCGGGGAGATCAAGACACGCCGCAAGGGGAGTCTCCACTTCTCAATCTCTTTACTTTGTTTTTGTCTTGCTTTATTTTATTTACTACTTTGTTTGCTACACCTAAACAAAACACAAAAAAATAGTTGCTAGTTTTACTTTATTTACTGTCTTGCTCTCCATATCAAAAACACAAAAAAATTAGTTACTTGCATTTACTTTATCTAGTTTGTTTTATTTACCGTTGCTAAAATGAATACCCCTGAAAATACTAAGTTGTGTGACTTCACAAATGCAAATAATAATGATTTCCTATGCACACCTATTTCTCCACCTGCTACTACAGCAGAATTCTTTGAAATTAAACCTGCTTTACTGAACCTGGTTATGAGAGATCAATTTTCTCGGTGTTAGTTCTGATGATGCTGCTGCCCATCTCAATAATTTTGTTGAACTTTGTGAAATGCAAAAGTATAAGGATGTAGATGGTGATATTATTAAATTGAAAGTTTTTCCTTTCTCATTAAGAGGAAGAGCTAAAGATTGGTTGCTATCTTTGCCTAAGAATAGTATTGATTCATGGACTAAATGTAAGGATGCTTTTATTGGTAGATATTATCCTCCCGCTAAAATTATATCTTTGAGAAGTAGCATAATGAATTTTAAGCAATTAGATACTGAACATGTTGCTCAAGCATGGGAGAGAATGAAAACTTTGGTAAAGAATTGCCCAACCCATGGACTGACTACTTGGATGATCATCCAAACCTTCTATGCAGGACTAAATTTTTCTTCGCGGAATTTATTGGATTCAGCTGCTGGAGGTACCTTTATGTCCATCACATTGGGGGCGGCTACAAAACTTCTTGATGATATGATGATAAATTACTCTGAGTGGCACACGGAAAGAGCTCCACAAGGTAAGAAGGTAAATTCTGTTGAAGAAACCTCTTCCTTGAGTGATAAGATTGATGTGATTATGTCTATGCTTGTGAATGGTAGATCTAATGTTGATCCAAATAATGTTCCTTTAGCTTCATTGGTTGCTCAAAGAGAAAATGTTGATGTGAATTTCATTAAAAACAATAATTTCAACAACAATGCTTATAGGAACAACTCTGGTAATAACTATAGGCCATATCCTGCTAGTGGTAATGATTATGGTAATACTTATGGTAGATATGAGGAAAGAATGCTAGAAATTGAAAGATCCACTAAAAACTTTATGCAATCACAATATGAGCAAAATCAATTGTTTACTAAAACTATGAATGAACAATCTACCTTGTTGAAAAATATAGGAAATCAACTTGAAAATTTGAATAGGGAGATTTCTGGTCTGCAAACTAAAATTTCAAATGCTGAAACCCGAATCTCATACATGTCCGCATCACAATCCTCTTTAATTAATAAAATGGCTGCTAAACCTGATGATATTGATAATAAGATTACTACTACAGCAAATGCCATCCAAGTTAGAATTAATGAGAATATAAGATTAATGGTTGAACTGCGTGCTAGGTGGGATAGAGAAGAAAATGAAAAACTAGCTAAAGAGAATAATGTAGCTAAAGTTTGGACTATTACCACCACTAGTAATGCTAATTCTTCACATGTTGCTGCACCTCCTACTATCAATGGTAAAATAATTGGTGTTGGCAATGTTTCTACTCCTAGTGCAAAGCGTACAAAACTGCCTGAAATTGCTAAAACTGCTGAAACTGCTTGTGATAGAACTGCTGAAATTTTTTCCAACCTTGGGAACAATGATCCCATTGCTGTAGCTCATAATGATTTAGATTTTGATGATTGTCACATCTCTGAAGTTATAAAGTTCTTACAAAAACTTGCTAAAAGTCCTAATGCTAGTGCTATAAATTTAGCCTTTACGAAACATATTACAAATGCTCTCATAAAAGCTAGGGAAGAGAAACTAAAACTTGAAACTTCTATTCCTAGAAAGTTAGAAGATGGTTGGGAGCCCATCATTAAAATGAAATTCAATGACTTTGAATGTAATGCTTTATGTGATCTTGGTGCAAGTATTTCTGTTATGCCTAAAAAGATTTATGATATGCTTGACTTGCCACCATTGAAGAATTGTTATTTGGATGTTAATCTTGCCGATAATGTTAAAAAGAAACCTTTGGGGAGGATTGATAATGTGCGCATTACGGTTAACAATAACCTTGTCCCCGTTGATTTTGTTGTCTTGGATATCGAATGCAATGCATCTTGTCCTATTGTATTGGGAAGACCTTTTCTTCGAACCGTTGGTGCTGTTATTGATATGAGGGAAGGTAATATTAAATATCAATTTCTTCTCAAGAAAGGTATGGAACACTTCCCTAGAAAGAGAATGAAGTTGCCTTTTGATTCTATTATTAGAACAAGTTATGATGTTGATGCTTCATCTCTCGATGTTACTTGATTTGCACTTTCTGCGCCTAGCTGAAAGGCGTTAAAGAAAAGCGCTTATGGGAGACAACCCATGTTTTTACTACAGCAATTTTTTGTTTTGTTGAGTCTTGGAAGTTGTTTACTACTGTAGCAACCTCTCCTTATCATGTTTTTGTGCCAAGTAAAGTTTCTATGTCAAAGTTGATGTTATATTTGGGATCGCTGCGCAGAAACAGCATTGCTGTCTGTCACGAATCTGGGCACAGGCCTCTGTAGAAAATTCGAAAAATCTGCCAATTTACGAGCGTGATCCCAGATATGTACGCAACTTTCATTAGTTTTGAGTTTTTCCATTTGAGCAAGTCTGGTGCCAGCTTTAAATTCGTCTTTACGGACTGTTCTGTTTTGACAGATTCTGCCTTTTATTTCGCATTGTCTTTTTTGCTATGTTGGATTCATTTCTTTGATCCATTAATGTCCAGTAGCTTTATGCAATGTCCAGAAGTGTAAAGAATGATTGTGTCACCTCTGAATGTGTGAATTATTAATTGTGCACTAACCCTCTAATGAGTTTGCTTGAAGTTTGGTGTGAAGGAAGTTTTCAAGGGTCAAGAGAGGAGAATGATATACTATGATCAAGAGGAGTGAAAGCTCTAAGCTTAGGGATGCCCCCGTGGTTCACCCCTGCATATTTTAAGAAGACTCAAGCGTCTAAGCTTGGGGATGCCCAAAGCATCCCCTTCTTCATCGACAACATCATCAGGTTCCTCCCCTGAAACTATATTTTTATTCAATCACATCTTGTGTTCTTTACTTGGAGCGTCGGTTTGTTTTTGTTTTCGTTTTTGTTTGAATAAAATGGATCCTAACATTCACTTTGTGGGAGAGAGACACGCTCCGCTGTTGCATATGGACAAATATGTCCTTAGGCTTTACTCATAATGTTCATGGCGAAGTTTCTTCTTCGTTAAATTGTTATATGGTTGGAATTGGAAAATGATACATGTAGTAATTCTAAAATGTCTTGGGTAATGTGATACTTGGCAATTGTTGTGCTCATGTTTAAGCTCTTGCATCATATGCTTTGCACCCATTAATGAAGAAATACATAGAGCTTGCTAAAATTTGATTTGCATATTTGGTCTCTCTAAGGTCTAGATAATCTAGTATTGAGTTTTGAACAACAAGGAAGACGGTGTAGAGTCTTATAATGTTTACAATATGTCTTTTATGTGAGTTTTGCTGCACCGGTTCATCCTTGTGTTTGTTTCAAATAACCTTGCTAGCCTAAACCTTGTATCGAGAGGGAATACTTCTCATGCATCCAAAATCCTTGAGCCAACTACTATGCCATTTGTGTCCACCATACCTACCTACTACATGGTATTTCTCCGCCATTCCAAAGTAAATTGCTTGAGTGCTACCTTTAAAATTCCATCATTCGCCTTTGCAATATATAGCTCATGGGACAAAATAGCCTTAAAAACTATCGTAGTATTGAATATGTACTTATGCACTTTATCTTTTATTAAGTTGCTTGTTGTGCGATAACCATGCTTCTCGGGGAACGCCATCAACTATTGTTGAATATCATGTGAGTTGCTATGCATGTCCGTCTTGTCCGAAGGATCTATCACCTTAGTGGTTGGAGCATGCAAAATTGTTAGAGAAGAACATTGGGCCGCTAACTAAAGCCATGAATCATGGTGGAAGTTTCAGTTTTGGACATATATCCTCAATCTCATATGAGAATAATAATCATTGCTACATGCTTATGCATTTAAGAGGAGTCCATTATCTGTTGTCCATGTTGTCCCGGTATGGATGTCTAAGTTGAGAATAATCAAAAGCGAGAAATCCAAAATGCGAGCTTTCTCCTTAGACCTTTGTACAGGCGGCATGGAGGTACCCCTTTGTGACACTTGGTTGAAACATGGCATGCAAAGATCCGGTAGTCCAAGCTAAGTAGGACGAGGTGCGGCACTATTAGTATACTATGCATGAGGCTTGCAACTTGTAAGATATAATTTACATAACTCATATGCTTTATTACTACCGTTGACAAAATTGTTTCATGTTTTCAAAATAAAAGCTCTAGCACAAATACAGCAATCGATGCTTTCCTCTTTGAAGGACCATTCTTTTACTTTTATTGTTGAGTCAGTTTACCTATCTCCCTCCACCTTAAGAAGCAAACACTTGTGTGAACCGTGCATTGATTCCTACATACTTGCATATTGCACTTGTTATATTACTTTATGTTGACAATATCCATGAGATATACATGTTATAAGTTGAAAGCAACCGCTGAAACTTAATCTTCCTATGTGTTGCTTCAATACCTTTACTTTGATTTATTGCTTTATGAGTTAACTCTAATGCAAGACTTATTGATGCTTGTCTTGAAGTACTATTCATGAAAAGTCTTTGCTTTATGATTCACTTGTTTACTCATGTCATTGCCATTGTTTTGATCGCTGCATTCATTACATATGTTTACAAATAGTATGATCAAGATTATGATGGCATGTCACTTCAGAAATTATCTTTGTTATCGTTTTACCTACTCGGGACGAGCAGAACTAAGCTTGGGGATGCTGATACGTCTCCAACGTATCGATAATTTCTTATGTTCCATGCTACTTTATTGATGATACCTACATGTTTTATGCACATTATATGTCATATTTATGCATTTTCTCGAACTAACCTATTAACAAGATGCCGAAGAGCCAGTTGCTGTTTTCTGTTTTTGGTTTCAGAAATCCTAGTAAGGAAATATTTCTTGGACGAAATCTTCGCCAGGGTCCTATTTTTGCACGGAGCTTCCGAGACCAAGAGATAACGAGTGGGCGACGAGCGCCGCCACCATAGGGCCGCGCGGCCGAGGGGGCCCGCCGCCCTATGGTGTGGGCCCCTCGTCCCCCGACCTACCCTTCCGCCTACTTAAAGCCTCCGTCGCGAAACCCCAAACCGAGAGCCACGATACGAAAACCTTCCAGACGCCGCCGCGAATCCCATCTCGGGGATTCAGGAGATCGCCGGCACCCTGCCGGAGAGGGGATTCATCTCCCGGAGGACTCTTCATCGCCATGATCGCCTCCGGAGTGATGAGTGAGTAGTTCACCCCTGGACCATGGGTCCATAGCAGTAGCTAGATGGTCGTCTTCTCCTTGTTGTGCTTCATTGTTGGATCTTGTGAGCTGCCTAACATGATCAAGATCATCTATCTGTAATACTATATGTTGTGTTTGTCGGGATCCGATGGATAGAGAATACTATGTTATGGTGATTATCAATCTATTGTTTATGTGTTGTTTATGATCTTGCATGCTCTCCGTTATTAGTAGAGGCTCTGGCCAAGTTTTTACTCTTAACTCCAAGAGGGAGTATTTATGCTCGATAGTGGGTTCATGCCTTCATTGACACCTGGGACAGTGACAGAAAGTTCTAAGGTTGTGATGTGCTGTTGCCACTAGGGATAAAACATTGATTCTATGTCTAAGGATGTAGTTGTCGATTACATTACGCACCATACTTAATGCAATTGTCTGTTGCTTTGCAACTTAATACTGAATGGGGTTCGGATGATAACCTGAAGGTGGACTTTTTAGGCATAGATGCAGTTGGATGGCGGTCTATGTACTTTGTCGTAATGCCCAATTAAATCTCACTATATTTATCATATCATGTACATGCATTGTTATGCCCTTTCTCTATTTGTTAATTGCCCGACTGTAATTTGTTTACCCAATATGCTTTTATCTTATGGGAGAGACACCTCTAGTGAACTGTGGACCCCGGTCCTATTCTTTACATAGCATACAATCTACTGCAATTGTGTTTTACTGTTTTCTTGCAAACAATCATCTTCCACACGATACGTTTAATCCTTTGTTACAGCAAGCCGGTGAGATTGACAACCTCACCGTTTCGTTGGGGCAAAGTACTTTGGTTTTGTTGTGCAGATTCCACGTTGGCGCCGGAATCCCTGTTGTTGCGCCGCATCACATTTCGCCACCATCAACCTTCAACGTGCTTCTTGGCTCCCGATGTCTACGGTGCTTCTATTCTTGTAGACAGTGTTGGGCCTCCAAGAGCAGAGGTTTGTAGAACAACAGCAAGTTTCCCTTAAGTGGATTACCCAAGGTTTATCGAACTCAGGGAGGAAGAGGTCAAAGATATCCCTCTCATGCAACCCTGCAACCACAAAGCAAGAAGTCTCTTGTGTCCCCAACACACCTAATAGGTGCACTAGTTCGGCGAAGAGATAGTGAAATACAAGTGGTATGAATGAATATGAGCAGTAGTACGGCGCCAGAAAATAGCTTGCTGGCGTGCAGTTGATGGTAGTAATATTGCGGGAAGTAAACAAGCAGTAGTAACTCAGCAGTAGTAACGCAGTAAAACAGTAACAAGCAGCGATAGCAGTATTTAGGAACAAGGCCTAGGGAATAGACTTTCACTAGTGGACACTCTCAACATTGATCACATAACAGAATAGATAAATGCATACTCTACACTCTTTTGTTGGATGATGGACACCACTAACTGTGTAGGATTACACGAACCCTCAATGCCGGAGTGATGACCCACAAGTATAGGGGATCGCAACAGTCTTCGAGGGAAGTATTACCCAATTTATTGATTCGACACAAGGGGAGACAAAGAATACTTGTAAGCCTTAACAGCGGAGTTGTCAATTCAGCTGCACCTGGAAACAGACTTGCTCGCAAGAGTTTATCAAGTAACAGTTCTATGGTAGTGGAAATAGCGGAATAACAGCAGCAGTGAAATAAAGACAGCAGTAGGATTATAGTAAACAGCAGGATTAAAATACTGTAGGCACAGGGACGGATTAACGGGCGTTGCATGGATGAGAGAAACTCATGTAACAATCAAAGCATGGGCATTTGCAGATAATAATAAAACGGTATCCAAGTACTAATCAATCAATAGGCATGTGTTCCATATTTAGTTGTACGTGCTCGCAATGAGAAACTTGCACAACATCTTCTGTCCTACCAGCCGGTGGCAGCCGGGCCTCTAGGGAAACTACTGGATATTAAGGTACTCCTTTTAATAGAGTACCGGAGCAAAGCATTAACACTCCGTGAACACATGTGATCCTCACATCACTACCATCCCCTCCGGTTGTCCCGATTTCTGTCACTTCGGGGCCATTGGTTCCGGACAGCGACGTGTGTATACAACTTGCAGGTAAGACCATAAACAATGAATATCTTCATGAAACAATAACATGTTCAGATCTGAGATCATGGCACTCGGGCCCTAGTGACAAGCATTAAGCATAACAAGTTGCAACAATATCATAAAAGTGACATCTACGGATACTAGGCACTATGCCCTAACAATCTTATGACTATTACATGACCAATCTCATCCAATCCCTACCATCCCCTTCAGCCTACAGCGGGGGAATTACTCACACATGGATGGGGGAAACATTGCTGGTTGATGGAGAGGCGTTGGCGGTGATGGCGGTGAAGATCTCCTCCAATTCCCCGTCCCGGCGGAGTGCCAGAACGGAGACTTCTGGCTCCCGCGACGGAGTTTCGCGATGTGGCGGCGTTCTGGAGGGTTTCTGGCGATGTCCACTTCTCTCCGTGCGTTTTTAGGTCGAATAAGTAGTCCGAAGGGGGGCGTCGGAGGCCGGCCGAGGGGGCCACACCATAGGCCGCGCGGGCCCCCCCTGGGCCGCGCCGCCTTATGGTGTGGGGCCCTCGGGCCTCCACCTCCTTCGCCCTTCTGGCTCCGTCAATATTTTGGTAAAATAGGGCCATCTGAAGAAATTCCGAGGATTTTCCCGAAAGTTGGATTTCTGCACAAAAACGAGACACCAGAGCAATTCTGCTGAAAACAGCGTTAGTCCGTGTTAGTTGTATCCAAAATACACAAATTAGAGGCAAAACAATAGCAAAAGTGTTCGGGAAAGTAGATACGTTTTGGACGTATCAACTCCCCCCAAGCTTAGCTTATTGCTTGTCCTCAAGCAATTCAGTTAACAACTGAGCGATAAAAGAACTTTCACGAACACATTTGCTCATATGATGTATATATTCTCATGCTATGGCTAATACTTAAGCAGTTCATAATGGGATACATGCAAATAAGATCATCCAACGGCTATGTCAATCATGGAGAAGTACCAACAATTAATAATAAGCATCATGAATCATGTATGTAAGCAAGATTGCAATGTTCATAAGAGAATATGGTAAAGTGGTATCTCGCTTGCCTGTATTTGATCAGCAAAACATAAATGCCGAGGCACCTCTTGAGTTCATAGAAAGACTAGAAGTAGTGATTGTCAAAGATAAAAGCATCAAAGTTATACCACAATTAATCATATTTTGAGACAAGCATATTATACTAAGAATGACAGTTGTGCTCTCAAGATAGTGCTCGAAGAAAGAATGGAGACACAACATAAAAGTAAAAGATTGACCCTTCGCAGAGGGAAGCAGGGATTAACATGCGCTAGAGCTTTTCATTTGTAAAGCAGGAGTAAAATTATTTTTGAGAGGTGTTTGTTGTTGTCAACGAATGGTAATGGGTACACTAACTACCTCATCAACCGGACTCACAAGAGCGGCTCCCATTTATTTATTTTTGGTTGGCACTCCTTCCAACCTTTCTTTCACAAACCATGGCTAACCGAATCCTCGGGTGCCTGCCAACAATCACATACCATGAAGGAGTGCCTTTTTATTTAAGTTTTATTATGATGATGACACTCCCCCAACCTTTGCTTACACAAGCCATGGCTAACCGAATCCTTCGGTGCCGTCCAACAATCACAAACCATGGAGGAGTGTCTATTTAAGTTAATTAATTGGGACTGGGAATCCCATTGCCAGCTCTTTTTGCAAAATTATTGGATAAGCGGATGTGCCACTAGTCCATATGAGAGTCCGTCAAAAGTAAATGACAAGGTTGAAAGCTAAACACCACATACTTCCTCATGAGCTATGAAACATTAACACAAATTGAGAAGCATTTTGAAGGTTTTAAAGGTAGCGCATGAGAATTTACTTGGAATGGTTTGAAATGCCATGCATAGGTATTTATGGTGGACACTTTTGGAACAACTTGGTTTTCAGGTGTTTGGCACGAGCAGCGTTCCCGCTCAGTACAAGTGAAGGCTAGCAAAAGACTAGGGAGCGACAAATCAAGAGAGCAGTAACTGTCATAATCATGCTTGCGGCAAAATAAATTAACGGAGGCATAAAAGTGATACAAGAACTCTGAAGCAATTATAAATCATCGAGGCTTAATTGACTTTTTGTTCAGTCATATGCATGCGTGAGCATGTGCCAAGTCGATATAAATGAATTATTCAGAGGAGGATACCACAATGCCATACTTACTTATGAATAAAACAATGCAAGCAAACATCCATGACATGCTACTCATATTAATAAATTGGAACTAAACATGAGAGATCATGAACTACTAGACTTTCTCAAATAACATATACCTCACATGAACCAACTAAGCATGCTCATATGGATGAGTATATGTACAAAAATGAAAGCAAATAGAGTTCATACCAGCCTCTCACCACAATCGATTGTCGTAGATCGTCATTATTGCCTTTTCACTTGTGTAGCTTGGATAATATGAAATGAAAACCACGCTCCAGCCACCGAAGACCATTGAACTCATGATGAACTTTACAAACCAAAGAAGAACAGCAAATATTTTTGGTGTTTTCGAATTAGAAATAAGAACGAAAGAAAACAAGCAAACAAAGCAAAATCTTTTTGGGTTTTCTCATAGCAAACTAACGATAGCAAATAAAGCAAACTAAGAGCAAGGTACCAAATAAACAAATGGTGCAGAGAAACTACAGAAATATTTTTGGTCTTTTTGTGTTTTAGGAAAGAAACAAAGCGAAAACAAAAGAATGCAAACTAACAGAAACACAGAAAAGCAGGATGACAGAAATCTGCCAAATCCTGACAGCAGTACAGAAATCGAATTTAACAAAAATCTTCCATTGCTCAGACCAAAAAGTGTTCAACTAATGAAAGTTAGATAACAACCTGGGGAACATGCTCAAAAATTGGCAACTCAAAATAACGTTCTGGCTGTGCGTACGAATTTTTTTGGTAACAGCACAGAATCTGTTTTTGGACAGCACTTCCCCAAATATCATCTCCCTCTCATTAGAAAACCACTCTAGAGACTAAACAAGTATGTACAAGTATCCAGCAACCATAATATGCAAAGAATGAGTGATGCCGGTATACCTCCCCCAAGCTTAGGCTTTTGGCCTAAGTGGAGTTCATTCCCAACGAGGGTCGGGGTTCCACGCCGGTGGATCATACATGGAGTGGTAATAAGGCCCCTGTGCAGAAGAATATCGTGGAGGCTCCACGTGACCATGATGTTGATATGAGGAGCTTGCTGCATCGGATGAAGAGTCGGGATGCTCCTCGGTCTCCTCCACATCTTCCCTCGCACGACGGCTTTCTCTTTCTATGTATGCATTTAGCTCATTTTCTGTGATCGACCACCCGTCCCTGGCATCAAGGTTAAACAAAGCAGGTGCAGGCAATCGTACTAGTTTTTCAATTTTCTTAGTTACACTCCATTTTTTCTTATACAAAGTTATCCTATAATGCAGGTTGTTCAAGTTAGATGCATCTGAAATAAACTCATGTCTAATCATGGAAACCACATCAAGCTTCTCTATAGAAAGCGGAATATCTAAATGGTGAGGTTCTACACCATGCATAGCTAATAAGCGAGAGGCGATAAGACCTCCACAAATTCCTCCTTTATCACGGTTAGTAGCAAGTCTACAAGCTATTAAAGCACCCAAATTATAAGTCCTATCCTGTTGCAAAGCAGCAGCTAAGAAAGCCAAGTCTGGGACAGATAATTTACCTCCGGTCCTTCTTGCAAGGACGCACTTTGTAATGAAATAGGCAAAGTAGCGGATGGCTGGATGTTGAATGCTACTAATCTTACCATCATCATTGGAGAGGCTCCTCCCATTACAAATCCTTGTATAAAGATCTGAGAGCTCCCGCGGTGTTCCCCTGATCTTCTCGCAGGATCCCCATTGCGGTACTCCAATTGCTGCACAAAAAACACCAAATGGCAAGTTGACAGCTTTATTGTAAATTTTATACTGGACCATGGGGTCGGACCGCGACCAATTGAACTTGAAGTCCTGCACAAAAGACATAGTTAATTTTACATATTGTCTTGGCTCTCCTTCAACAAAACCACTCAGCCCTGCACGAGAGATTAGAGTTTGCACATCTTGTAAAATCCCCGCACTTCTCATAAAGTCCACGCATGGGTAGTAAGAGGGGTATACTCCCTCCTCACGATTGACTCTTGAAACTTGCTGGACTTCCAATTCTTCTTGGTTCAATTGGGGCACACCTTCTTCCATTTTCTGAAATTTTCAACAATCATTATAAAATTTGATTTCAAGGTGTGTAATTGAAGGGAACTACTATAGGAACTTGCTAGAGTACTTCACATGCATCAAAACTAATTTCTTCCACTTAGAACAAGCATGCAAGCTCACTAAACATGTTATCTACAGCAGCAAAATATTCAAGATATACTCAACCAAATGAAATTCTAATTGGACAATCAAAGGAGTCACATACCAAGGAGTAAATGTGCCAAATTTCAGACAGAAATCTGGGCTGAGCAAGGAGATCGAAAAATCGCGAGTTCTTGAGCAGAAACACGAGTGAGAGAAACTTGGTACGAGTTTTTTCGGGAGAGAGAAGGTGCTGGGAGGAAGAGATGGTGTAGTGGGGCAAGGGGTGGCCCACACCACATGGTGGCGCGGCCCCCTTGCTGGCCGCGCCGCCCTATGGTGTGGCACCCCCTGGTGCCCCACAGGTCATCCTCTGGTGCTCCCAGGTGCCTCGTCGAAAAATAGGACCAACGGTGTAATTTTTGTAATTTTTAGAGAACTTTGAAAAATGCACATTTCTGGGTATTAAATTAATGATTACTGCGCAGGAAAATGATTTCTAAAATCTTAAATGACCTAAGCATATTGCAAAACAAAAGTGCTACAGCAAGTAAAATAGGTGAAGGGAGAGAGAAAGAAAGAAGTGTTGTTTAACTCTCCTATGCAATAAAATATACTTGTTAACAAGGTTGATCAAGTCTTGCTACCAAATAAATTTTATATGACATAAGAAGAAATAAACCTCAAATCAATCATGTTACCTTATATTGAATTGATATGGATCCAATCACAAGAGTTTGATATTCTTCTTTAGGCTCATATATAGGACAATCAATGGATCCCACTTTGATAGTTTTCACATTAAAAATTGTATTGACTCCACATACTTTATCAATCCTCTTGGGAAAATAGACAGTGTGTTCCTTATCATCAACATTGAAAGTAACCATGCCTTTATTGCAATCAATAACAGCCCCTGCAGTATTAAGAAAGGGTCTTCCAAGAATAATGGACATATTATCATCTTCAGGCATTTCCAACACAACGAAATCAGTTAATATCAAGCAATGCTGAGTAACTTGAACAGGAACATTTTCACATAAACCAACAGGAATAGCAGTAGATTTATCAGCCATTTGCAAAGATATATCAGTAGGTATCAATTTATCTAAATCAAGTCTCTTATAAAGAGAAAAAGGCATTACACTAACACCTGCTCCCAAATCACATAGAGCAGTTCTAACATAATTATTCTTGATGGAACAAGGAATAGTCGGTATACCTGGGTCGCCCAACTTCTTTGGAATCTTACCATTGAAGGAGTAATTAGCAAGCATAGTTGAAATTTCCTCATTGGGGATTTTCCTTTTGTTAGTAACAATATCTTTCATATACTTTGAATAAGGAGGCAATTTAATAGCATCAGTCAAAGGGATTTGCAGAAATAAAGGTTTCATCCAATCACAAAATTTATTATAATGTTCCTCCTCCTTTGATTTTAGTTTCTTAGCAGGAAAAGGCATTTGCTTTTGAACCCAAGGTTCTCTTTCATTACCATGCTTCTCAGTAATAAAGTCTTCTTTAGTGTACTTTTTATTTTTAGCATGCTTTTCAGGTTCTTTTTCAATTTCTTCTTTATCAGGAGTATCATTCTTATCATTATCTTCCTCATGTTCATTACCACTTTCAGTTTCAGCATCAGAAATAGAAATACTATTAGGATCATTAACAGGTTCAGAGGATTCTACAACATTCTTATGTTTCTTTTTCTTTTTCTTAGATGGAGCACTAGTTTTAATTGGTTGAGAATCTTGTTCAACTCTTTTGGGATGCCCTTCAGGATATAGAGGATCCTGGGTAGAAGCACCACCTCTAGTTGTTACCTCACAAGCATGTTTTTCTTTAGAATTATTTCCTAACAAGTCATTTTGCACTTTAGTAAGTTGATCAATTTGAGTTTGAACCATTTGAAAATGTTTAACAAGTATCTTAACATCATTGGAGGTTCTCTCCACAATACCATGCAATTCACTAATAGCTCGGGAATTTTCCATTAAATGATTCTCTATTCTCATATTAAAATTTTCTTGCTTAACAATATAATTATCAAATTCATCTAAACATTGAGCAGGAGATTTTGAATACGGAATATCTTCCCTAGTAAAGTGTTGAAGCGAATGTACCTCAATCATGGATGAAGGGGGAATTGTCTCACATATATCTTCTATAGGAGGTAAATTCTTCACATCTTCAGGTTTAATACCCTTCTCCTTAAGAGACTTCTTGGCTTCCCTCATATCTTCATCATTCAATTTAATCATACCCCTCTTCTTCACTATCGGTGTCGGGGTTGGTTCAGGTGTAGACCAATCATCATGATTCCGGCCTATTTTAGCCAATAATTCTTCAGCGTCGTCTGGAGTTCTTTTCCTGAAAACACAACCAGCACAACTATCCAGGTATGCCCTAGACTCAATGGTTAGTCCACTATAAAATATATCAAGTAAATCATTCTTTTCCAAATCATGGTCAGGCTGAGCTCTAATAAGAGAACAAAATCTAGCCCAAGCCTCAGGCAATTTCTCTCCATCTTCCTGGTCAAAATTATAAATTCTCTGCAAAGCAGCATGTTGAGCACTAGCAGGAAAGTATTTTCGAAAGAAAACATCACGCAAGTCAATTGGACTTTTAATAGAACCAGGAGGCAAATTATTATACCAAGTTTTAGCATCATCCTTTAATGAGAACGGAAAAATTTTAGTGACAAAATAAGTACGCATCTTGACATCATCAGAAAACACGCCACTAAGAGTAGATAACTCAGTCATGTGTTCAACAGCACTTTCTTTTTCAGTACCACAAAAGGGTGTTTTCTCAACAATAGCTATATGAGATAAATCAAGAGAAAAATCATAATCTTTATCCCTAATGTTTATAGGAGATGTGGCAAATTTAGGATCAGGAGATGGTTTATATCTAACAGCATGTTCTGCAAGCAACTTTTTAATTTTTCTTGCATCAGTAGTAGCATTGCATTTTTCAATAAAATCATCATTAAGCTCTACATAATCCTCATCAAGATCATCACTAGAATATTCAACAGACTCAGGTGAATTAACAGGTGTAGCAGCATTAGGAGTTTCAGTATTTTCAATTTGTCTAGACTTAGCAATTGTAGCATCTAGAAAAGATCCCAATGAACCACTATCATCAAGCACAGCAGAAACATTATCAATATTATGAGAATTTTCAGATTCAGCAGAAGTACCAGCACGCGAAGCATGTGGCGGTGAAACAAGTTTATCAATCACAGATGGTGAATCAAGAGCGGCAGAGGTACTCAGAGTTGTACCTTTTCTTGTAGTGGATGGTAATATGGCGATCTTAGTATCGCGAGGTTTACCCATGATGGAGAATTTGCAGCGAACAATATCAATCCAAGTGAACTTCCAAATAAAGCTATGCTCCCCGGCAACGGCGCCAGAAAATAGTCTTGATGACCCACAAGTATAGGGGATCGCAACAGTCTTCGAGGGAAGTATTACCCAATTTATTGATTCGACACAAGGGGAGACAAAGAATACTTGTAAGCCTTAACAGAGTTGTCAATTCAGCTGCACCTGGAAACAGACTTGCTCGCAAGAGTTTATCAGTAGTAACAGTTCTATGGTAGTGGAAATAGCGGAATAACAGCAGCAGTGAAATAAAGACAGCAGTAGGGATTATAGTAAACAGCAGGATTAAAATACTGTAGGCACAGGGACGGATTAACGGGCGTTGCATGGATGAGAGAAACTCATGTAACAATCAAAGCATGGGCATTTGCAGATAATAATAAAACGGTATCCAAGTACTAATCAATCAATAGGCATGTGTTCCATATTTAGTTGTACGTGCTCGCAATGAGAAACTTGCACAACATCTTCTGTCCTACCAGCCGGTGGCAGCCGGGCCTCTAGGGAAACTACTGGATATTAAGGTACTCCTTTTAATAGAGTACCGGAGCAAAGCATTAACACTCCGTGAACACATGTGATCCTCACATCACTACCATCCCCTCCGGTTGTCCCGATTTCTGTCACTTCGGGGCCATTGGTTCCGGACAGCGACGTGTGTATACAACTTGCAGGTAAGACCATAAACAATGAATATCTTCATGAAACAATAACATGTTCAGATCTGAGATCATGGCACTCGGGCCCTAGTGACAAGCATTAAGCATAACAAGTTGCAACAATATCATAAAAGTGACATCTACGGATACTAGGCACTATGCCCTAACAATCTTATGACTATTACATGACCAATCTCATCCAATCCCTACCATCCCCTTCAGCCTACAGCGGGGGAATTACTCACACATGGATGGGGGAAACATTGCTGGTTGATGGAGAGGCGTTGGCGGTGATGGCGGTGAAGATCTCCTCCAATTCCCCGTCCCGGCGGAGTGCCAGAACGGAGACTTCTGGCTCCCGCGACGGAGTTTCGCGATGTGGCGGCGTTCTGGAGGGTTTCTGGCGATGTCCACTTCTCTCCGTGCGTTTTTAGGTCGAGGCGAATAAGTAGTCCGAAGGGGGGCGTCGGAGGCCGGCCGAGGGGGCCACACCATAGGGCCGCGCGGGCCCCCCCTGGGCCGCGCCGCCTTATGGTGTGGGGCCCTCGGGCCTCCACCTCCTTCGCCCTTCTGGCTCCGTCAATATTTTGGTAAAATAGGGCCATCTGAAGAAATTCCGAGGATTTTCCCGAAAGTTGGATTTCTGCACAAAAACGAGACACCAGAGCAATTCTGCTGAAAACAGCGTTAGTCCGTGTTAGTTGTATCCAAAATACACAAATTAGAGGCAAAACAATAGCAAAAGTGTTCGGGAAAGTAGATACGTTTTGGACGTATCAACTCCCAAGCTCCACAGTATTCGATATTCATGTTTAAGTAACCTTAGAGTGCAAGATAGATCAACACAATTACACCAAGAACTAACATAGCATGCACACTGTCACCTTCACGCTTATGTAGGAGGAATAAATCACATCAATACCATCATAGCAATAGTTAACTTCATAATCTACAAGAGATCACAATCATAGCCTACGCCAAGTACTCACACGGTGCACACACTGTCACCTTTACACACGTGGAGGAGGAATAGAGTACTTTAATAACATCACTAGAGTAGCACATAGATGAATAGTGATACAAAACTCATATGAATCTCAATCATGTAAGGCAGCTCATGAGATCATTGTATTGAAGTACATAGGAGAGAGATTAACCACATAGCTACCGGTACAGCCCCGAGCCTCGATGGAGAACTACTCCCTCTCATGGGAGCGGCGATGAAGATGGCGGTGGAGATGGCAGCGGTGTCGATGGAGAAGCCTTCCGGGGCACTTCCCCGTCCGGCAGGGTGCCGGCAGACTCCTGTCCCCCAGATCTTGGCTTCGTGATGGCGGCGGCTCTGGAAGGTTTCGCGTACCGTGGCTTTCTCCGTAAGGGTTTTTAGGTCAGGACCTTTAAATAGGCGAAAGGGGAGCCTCGGAGGGGCACCAGGGTGCCCTCACCACCAGGTGGCGCGGCCAGGCCCTGCCCGCGCCCAAGTGTGGTGTGGGGCCCCCTGGCCCATCTCTGGCCCCTCTTCGGTGATCTGGAAGCTTCCGGGAAAAATAGGAACCTGGGCGGTGATTTCGTCCAATTCCGAGAATATTTTGTTACTAGGATTTCTGAAACCAAAAACAGCAGAAAGGAACTGGCACTTCGGCATCTTGTTAATAGGTTAGTTCCAAAATGCACGAATATGACATAAAGTGTGCATAAAACATGTAGATATCATCAATAATGTAGCATGGAACATAAGAAATTATCGATACGTTGGAGACGTATCAGCATCCCCAAGCTTAGTTCTGCTCGTCCCGAGCAGGTAAAACGATAACAAAGATAATTTCTGAAGTGACATGCCATCATAACCTTGATCATACTATTTGTAAACATATGTAATGAATGCAGCGATCAAAACAATGGTAATGACATGAGTAAACAAATGAATCATAAAGCAAAGACTTTTCATGAATAGTACTTCAAGACAAGCATCAATAAGTCTTGCATAAGAGTTAACTCATAAAGCAATAAATCAAAGTAAAGGTATTGAAGCAACACAAAGGAAGATTAAGTTTCAGCGGTTGCTTTCAACTTATAACATGTATATCTCATGGATATTGTCAACATAGAGTAATATAACAAGTGCAATATGCAAGTATGTAGGAATCAATGCACAATTCACACAAGTGTTTGCTTCTTAAGGTGGAAGGAGATAGGTAAACTGACTCAACAATAAAAGTAAAAGAAAGGTCCTTCAAAGAGGAAAGCATCGATTGCTGTATTTGTGCTAGAGCTTTTATTTTGAAAACATGAAACAATTTTGTCAACGGTAGTAATAAAGCATATGAGTTATGTAAATTATATCTTACAAGTTGCAAGCCTCATGCATAGTGTACTAATAGTGTCCGCACCTCGTCCTACTTAGCTTGGACTACCGGATCTTTGCATGCCATGTTTCAACCAAGTGTCACAAAGGGGTACCTCCATGCCGCCTGTACAAAGGTCTAAGGAGAATGCTCGCATTTTGGATTTCTCGCTTTTGATTATTCTCAACTTAGACATCCATACCGGGACAACATGAACAACAGATAATGGACTCCTCTTAAATGCATAAGCATGTAGCAATGATTATTATTCTCATATGAGATTGAGGATATATGTCCAAACTGAAACTTCCACCATGATTCATGGCTTTAGTTAGCGGCCCAATGTTCTTCTCTAACAATTTTGCATGCTCCAACCACTAAAATGATAGATCCTTCAGACAAGACGGACATGCATAGCAACTCACATGATATTCAACAATAGTTGATGGCGTTCCCCAGAAGCATGGTTATCGCACAACAAGCAACTTAATAAAAGATAAAGTGCATAAGTACATATTCAATACTACGATAGTTTTTAAGGCTATTTTGTCCCATGAGCTATATATTGCAAAGGTGAATGATGGAATTTTAAAGGTAGCACTCAAGCAATTTACTTTGGAATGGCGGAGAAATACCATGTAGTAGGTAGGTATGGTGGACACAAATGGCATAGTGGTTGGCTCAAGGATTTTGGATGCATGAGAAGTATTCCCTCTCGATACAAGGTTTAGGCTAGCAAGGTTTATTTGAAACAAACACAAGGATGAACCGATGCAGCAAAACTCACATAAAAGACATATTGTAAACATTATAAGATTCTATACCGTCTTCCTTGTTGTTCAAACTCAATACTAGAAATTATCTAGACCTTAGAGAGACCAATTATGCAAACCAAATTTTAGCATGCTCTATGTATTTCTTCATTAATGGGTGCAAAGTATATGATGCAAGAGCTTAAACATGAGCACAACAATTGCCAAGTATCACATTATCCAAGACATTTTAGAATTACTACATGTAGCATTTTCCAATTCCAACAATATAACAATTTAACGAAGAGGAAACTTCGCCATGAACATTATGAGTAAAGCCTAAGGACATATTTGTCCATATGCAACAGCGGAGCGTGTCTCTCTCCCACAAAGTGAATGCTAGGATCCATTTTATTCAAACAAAAAAAAAACAAAAACAAACCGACGCTCCAAGTAAAGAACACAAGATGTGATTGAATAAAAATATAGTTTCAGGGGAGGAACCTGATGATGTTGTCGATGAAGAAGGGGATGCCTTGGGCATCCCCAAGCTTAGACGCTTGAGTCTTCTTAAAATATGCAGGGATGAACCACGGGGGCATCCCCAAGCTTAGAGCTTTCACTCCTCTTGATCATAGTATATCATTCTCCTCTCTTGACCCTTGAAAACTTCCTTCACACCAAACTTCAAGCAAACTCATTAGAGGGTTAGTGCACAATTAATAATTCACATATTCAGAGGTGACACAAACATTATTTTCACTTCTGGACATTGCATAAAGCTACTGGACATTAATGGATCAAAGAAATGAATCCAACATAGCAAAAGAGGCAATGCGAAATAAAAGGCAGAATCTGTCAAAAACAGAACAGTCCGTAAAGACGAATTTTAAGATGGCACCAGACTTGCTCAAATGGAAAAACTCAAAACTAATGAAAGTTGCGTACATATCTGAGGATCACGCTCGTAAATTGGCAGATTTTTTAGAATTTTCTACAGAGAATTA
Source organism: Lolium multiflorum (assembly GCA_030979885.1). NCBI lineage: Eukaryota > Viridiplantae > Streptophyta > Magnoliopsida > Poales > Poaceae > Lolium > Lolium multiflorum. Next base: position 83,147,635 of record CM061753.1, read on the forward strand.
GGCCCAGATTCGTGACAGACAGCAATGCTGTTTCTGCGCAGCGATCCCAAATATAACATCAACTTTAACATAGAAACTTTACTTGGCACAAAAACATGATAAGGAGAGGTTGCTACAGTAGTAAACAACTTCCAAGACACAAATATAAAACAAAGTACTGTAGCAAAAAACACATGGGTTATCTCCCAAGAAGTTCTTTCTTTATAGCCATTAAGATGGGCTCAGCAGTTTTAATGATGCACTCGCAAGAAATAGAAGTTGAAGCAAAAGAGAGCATCAAGATGCAAATTCAAAACACATTTAAGTCTAACATGCTTCCTATGCATAGGAATCTTGTAAATAAACAAGTTCATGAAGAGCAAAGTAACAAGCATAGGAAGATAAAACAAGTGTAACTTCAAAAATTTCAGCACATAGAGAGGTGTTTTAGTAACATGAAAATTTTTACAACCATATTTTCCTCTCTCATAATAACTTTCAGTAGCAACATGAGCAAACTCAACAATATAACTATCACTTAAAGCATTCTTATCATGAGTCTCATGCATAAAATAATTACTACTCCCAACATAAGCATAGTCATTCTTATTAATTGTAGTGGGAGCAAATTCAACAAAGTAGCTATCAAATATAGGAGGTATATTGTAATCATAATCAAATTTATCCTCCATAACAGGTGGTAACAAAAGACTACTATCATTATAATCATCATAAATGGGAGGCAAAGTATCATCAAAGTAAATTTTCTCCTCAATGCTTGGGGGACTAAAAATATCATGCTCATCAAAGCCAGCTTCCCCAAGCTTAGAATTTTCCATAGCATTAGCAACAATAGTGTTCAAAGCATTCATATTAATATGTTCCATGGGTTTTTTAATTTTCGCATCAAACCATCCATGTCTTAAATCAGGAAATAGAATAAAAAGGTCATTGTTGTCCATTATGCCTAACTAGTGTAAACAAGAAACCAAATGTCGCAATTGCAGAGTCTAAAGGAAATAGCTTCGAGCACACACACAATGGCGCCAGAAAAGTACTGTTACCTGGAACCGAAGTATGAGTGCCTTTTACCTTTCCCCGGCAACGGCGCCAGAAAAGTTCTTGATGTCTACGGTGCTTCTATTTTTGTAGACAGTGTTGGGCCTCCAAGAGCAGAGGTTTGTAGAACAGCAGCAAGTTTCCCTTAAGTGGATTACCCAAGGTTTATCGAACTCAGGGAGGAAGAGGTCAAAGATATCCCTCTCATGCAACCCTGCAACCACAAAGCAAGAAGTCTCTTGTGTCCCCAACACACCTAATAGGTGCACTAGTTCGGCGAAGAGATAGTGAAATACAAGTGGTATGAATGAATATGAGCAGTAGTACGGCGCCAGAAAAGCTTGCTGGCGTGCAGTTGATGGTAGTAATATTGCAGAAGTAAACAAGCAGTAGTAACTCAGCAGTAGTAACGCAGTAACAAGAACAAGCAGCGATAGCAGTATTTAGGAACAAGGCCTAGGGAATAGACTTTCACTAGTGGACACTCTCAACATTGATCACATAACAGAATAGATAAATGCATACTCTACACTCTTTTGTTGGATGATGGACACCACTAACTGTGTAGGATTACACGAACCCTCAATGCCGGAGTTAACAAGCTCCACAGTATTCGATATTCATGTTTAAGTAACCTTAGAGTGCAAGATAGATCAACACAATTACACCAAGAACTAACATAGCATGCACACTGTCACCTTCACGCTTATGTAGGAGGAATAAATCACATCAATACCATCATAGCAATAGTTAACTTCATAATCTACAAGAGATCACAATCATAGCCTACGCCAAGTACTCACACGGTGCACACACTGTCACCTTTACACACGTGGAGGAGGAATAGAGTACTTTAATAACATCACTAGAGTAGCACATAGATGAATAGTGATACAAAACTCATATGAATCTCAATCATGTAAGGCAGCTCATGAGATCATTGTATTGGAGTACATAGGAGAGAGATTAACCACATAGCTACCGGTACAGCCCCGAGCCTCGATGGAGAACTACTCCCTCTTCATGGGAGCAGCAGCGGTGATGAAGATGGCGGTGGAGATGGCAGCGGTGTCGATGGAGAAGCCTTCCGGGGGCACTTCCCCGTCCGGCAGGGTGCCGGAACAGAGACTCATGTCCCCCAGATCTTGGCTTCGCGATGGCGGTGGCTCTGGAAGGTTTCGCGTACCGTGGCTTTCTCCGTAAGGGTTTTTAGGTCAGGACCTTTAAATAGGCGAAAGGGGAGCCTCGGAGGGGCACCAGGGTGCCCTCACCACCAGGTGGCGCGCCAGGCCCTGGCCCGCGCCCAAGTGTGGTGTGGGGCCCCCCTGCCCATCTCTGGCCCCTCTTCGGTGATCCGAAGCTTCCGGGAAAAGGAACCCGGGCGTGATTTCGTCCAATTCCGAGAATATTTTGTTACTAGGATTTCTGAAAAAAAAAGAAACAGGAACACTTCGGCATCTTGTTAATAGGTTAGTTCCGAAAATGCACGAATATGACATAAAGTGTGCATAAAACATGTAGATATCATCAATAATGTAGCATGGAACATAAGAAATTATCGATACGTTGGAGACGTACGCACTCCTCCGATTAAACCTTGGTTTCTTTTCTTGGAAAACGCACCATACCTTCCTCTTGGGGTTCCCAACGAACGTGTGATTTACACGCCATCAATCACTCCATTCAACTTTTTGCGGTGCAACTCATGGATTGTTTCATGCAATGTAACGACTCCATCGAGGATATAACGTCCTTGCATGAAAGCAGTCTGTGTAGGTCGTACCACATGATCAGCCACCGAATTTAGTCTAATAGTAGCGACTTTGGTAAAATCTTTGAAGCATACATTTAAAAAGCATATTGGTCTATATGTTGGATCCTTTCCGCATCATTTACTTTTGGGAGCAAAATTATTTCCCCAAAGTTGATTCGAAAAAGGTCCAACTGTCCCGCATGGAGCTCAACAAACAAATCCTTCGATCTTTCTTAATGAGATCCCGTGTTCTGTAGAACTCCACGGGAAATCCATCAGACCTCGGCGCTTTATTTAGCTCCATTTGGAAGACCGCTTTTCTCACTTCCTCCTCTCGAGTAAGGATTTGTGAGAAAAGCATTTTCTGCGGAGACACCGTGGTATATCATCAATCCTAGATTCATCTAAGGATATAGATGATTCTTCCGGTGCCCCAAATAAGCCTTTATAATATGAAGTAATATAAGACTTAAGTCGCTCATGGCCCTCAATCGACCCTCATCTTGCGATAGAGAATGAATGCGTTTCTTCCCGTGTCGACCATTGGCCACACTATGGAAGTATCTCGTATTCGAATCTCCTTGAAGAATGAATTGGGCTTTTGACCTTTGGTACCATTTGAGTTCCTCTTCTCTAAGTAGTCCAGCTAACTTTGCATTATATTGACTTTTAAGTTCAATTTCTTGCGTAGTAAGTGGGCGTACTTCGGCGATTGCCTCTAAATCATCAATAGATGAAGAGAGAGAGAGAGAGAGAGAGTTTCTCCTGCTTAAGCTGTCCAGCCAAGTGCCTCGCCCCTCCACCAAGGTGTCTCCGAACCGATCGGAGTTTGTTATTCCACCTTTGGATGGGGGTAGACCCGACGACCGGCCTCTCCCATACCTTCTTAACCATATCTGAGAAACCATCCCTAAGCATCCATCCAAGTTCAAATTTGAATGGTCGACGGCGCTGAGGCGATGGTATTCCAGTGGAAAGTAAGATAGGAGCATGATCCGATAAAGACGCAATACGAGGTAGAACCCGTACCGATACGAAAGGGAATTTCTGTTCCGAATCCGAATCCATGAGTACACGATCTAACTTCTCATAAGTAGGTTCAGGAAGACTGTTAGCCCAAGTAAAATGTCTTCCAACCGTTGCCACTTCTCTTAAGTCCAGCTGTCTATAACAGCATTGAACAAAAAGGCCAATGGTTCTACCTTTGCTCTTTTCATGAGGGTATCTCAGCAAATTAAAATCCCCTCCTATAACAATAGGATATGGATTGTCTTTCGCTAGATTAACCAACTCACGAAGAAAAGCAGGCTTAAAGTTATCCTGTGCGGCTCCATAAACAAAACCAAGCTCCAAATGAAATTATCCGACTTATTCCGAATGTGAAGTTTTATGTGAAAATCACCTCCCGAATTATCCAGAATTTCCATAGTTGAAGATCGGACTCCTATCAATAGGCCGCCGAACGCCCTAGGTGGTCGGGATACCCAATCAAAATCTTCCCCGCCCGAGAGGCGATTTAGGAAATTCGTTGAGTATTTCCGTTTACTGCCTTGATGGCCACAAAATCTAAAACATAGTCCCCGATGGATTCCGCGATGTGTAAGTGTTTAGGCAAGTCTTTCAGACCTCTGCTATTCTTAAAGATGCCATTCATTTGCAACCAATTTTAGTTTTTATCACCCTAGCCTTTTTATTAGGCCAAGCGTTCTTTTTAATTTGGGAGGTTCTGGATTTGCGATTTGTTGCTTGTAGTTCAAAACAGGAACCAAGCATCGCGTCATCCGTACCTACCTCTAAAACCTCTCCAACAAGTTGTGTGAGAAGCTGGCCATTGATACGTCTCCAACGTATCGATAATTTCTTATGTTCCATGCTACTTTATTGATGATACCTACATGTTTTATGCACATTATATGTCATATTTATGCATTTTCTGGAACTAACCTATTAACAAGATGCCGAAGAGCCAGTTGCTGTTTTGTTTTTGGTTTCATAAATCCTAGTAAGGAAATATTCTCGGAATTGGACGAAACTTTCGCCCAGGGTCCTATTTTTGCACGAAGCTTCCAAAGACCGAAGAGATAACGAAGTGGGGCCGAGGCAGCCAGGACAGGCGGCGCGCCCAAGCCCCGGCCGCGCCGGCACCCCCGGGCCCCTCGTGTGGCCCCCGCGTTGCCCTTCCGCCTACAAATAGCCTCCGTCGCGAAACCCCCAGCACCGAGAGCCACGATACGAAAACCTTCCAGAGACGCCGCCGCCGCGAATCCCATCTCGGGGATTCAAGAGACGCCTCGCACCCTGCCGGAGAGGGATTCATCTCCCGAGGACTCTTCATCGCCATGGTCGCCTCCGGAGTGATGAGTGAGTAGTTCACCCCTGGACCATGGGTCCATAGCAGTAGCTAGATGGTCGTCTTCTCCTTGTTGTGCTTCATTGTTAGATCTTGTGAGCTGCCTAACATGATCAAGATCATCTATATGTAATACTATATGTTGTGTTTGTCGGGATCCGATGGATAGAGAGTACTATGATTATGGTGATTATCAATCTATTTGTTTATGTGTTGTTTATGATCTTGCATGCTCTCCGTTATTAGTAGAGGCTCTGGCCAAGTTTTTGCTCTTAACTCCAAGAGGGGGTATTTATGCTCGATAGTGGGTTCATGCCTTCATTGACACCTGGGATCGTGACAGTAGGTTCTAAGGTTGTGATGTGCTGTTGCCACTAGGGATAAAACATTGATGCTATGTCTAAGGATGTAGTTGTCGATTACATTACGCACCATACTTAATGCAATTGTCTGTTGCTTAGCAACTTAATACTAAATGGGGTTCGGATGATAACCTGAAGGTGGACTTTTTAGGCATAGATGCAGTTGGATGGCGGTCTATGTACTTTGTCGTAATGCCCGGATTAAATCTCACTATATTTATCATATCATGTATATGCATTGTTATGCCTTTCTCTATTTGTCAATTGCCCGACTGTAATTTGTTCACCCAACATGCTTTTATCTTATGGGAGAGACACCTCTAGTGAACTGTGGACCCCGGTCCTATTCTTTACATAGCATACAATCTACTGCAATTGTGTTTTACTGTTTTCTTTGCAAACATCTTCCACTCGATACGTTTAATCCTTTGTTACAGCCAGTGAGATTGACAACCTCACTGTTTCGTTGGGGCAAAGTACTTGGGTTGTGTTGTGCAGGTTCCGCGTTGGCGCCGGAATCCCTGGTGTTGCGCCGCATCACATTTCGCGACCATCAACCTTCAACGTGCTTCTTGGCTCCTACTGGTTCGATTAAACCTTGGTTTCATACTGAGGGAAACTTGCTTCTATACGCATCATACCTTCCACTTGGGGTTCCCAACGGACGTGTGCATCTACGCGTATCAAGCTAAATTTCTGGCGCCGTTGCCGGGGAGATCAAGACACGCTGCAAGGGGAGTCTCCACTTCTCAATCTCTTTACTTTGTTTTTGTCTTGCTTTATTTTATTTACTACTTTGTTTGCTGCACTAAATCAAAACACAAAAAAAATAGTTGCTAGTTTTACTTTATTTATTGTCTTGCTCTCTATATCAAAAACACAAAAAAATTAGTTACTTGCATTTACTTTATTTGCCTAGTTTACTTTTTGCTTATTTCATCATGCTTAATCCTAAGTTTACTTTGGAAGAGATACCGGTAGGACGAGGGTGTATCATTGGAAGAGATAATATAGAAGAATTTTTCACCCATGTTAGTATGGATGAAGATTTTGAAGATATACCATTATTAAAAACTGCTCCTACTTATGAAAGTGCTTCTGCCTGTTTGATACACATGTTAGAAACTAGATTTGTTAATCTCAATCCCATAATACAACATATGTTTCTTACACTTTCGGATATGGAGATGGGAGAAAAGAGAAATTTTGTTTTAAAAGTCCTTGTTAGAGAATTTGAGGATATAGTTAAAGAAGCTAGAAAAGTTTTTATTAAGCATAAGAGGCTTGGTTTCTTTCCTAATTTTAAACAAATACTTGAAAAGATGGATATGGATAGAATTAAGTATACTAATAATGTTAATGATGGTAGGGAAATTAAAGCGCCAATACCTAGTAAACTACTAGGAATGCATGAAGCTTTGGAAAACAACTATGCTTGGCTTGTTCCTGAAAATTTGTTTGATGAGAATAGTAAGCCTAGGAGCAATGAGAGAGGAGTTACTTATATAGACCAGATACAATGCATTGTTGAGAAAACTCCCAACTCCCAAGGTAATGATGTTGATGCTTCTACTCTCGATGTTACTTGATTTGCACTTTCTGCGCCTAGCTGAAAGGCGTTAAAGAAAAGCGCTTATGGGAGACAACCCATGTTTTTACCTACAGCAATTTTTTGTTTTGTTGAGTCTTGGAAGTTGTTTACTACTGTAGCAACCTCTCCTTATCATGTTTTTGTGCCAAGTAAAGTTTCTATGTCAAAGTTGATGTTATATTTGGGATCGCTGCGCAGAAACAGCATTGCTGTCTGTCACGAATCTGGGCACAGTCCTCTGTAGAAAATTCTAAAAAATCTGCCAATTTACGAGCGTGATCCTCAGATATATACGCAACTTTCATTAGTTTTGAGTTTTTCCATTTGAGCAAGTCTGGCTTTAAATTCGTCTTTACGGACTGTTCTGTTTTTGACAGATTCTGCCTTTTATTTCGCATTGCCTCTTTTGCTATGTTGGATTTATTTCTTTGATCCATTAATGTCCAGTAGCATTATGCAATGTCCAGAAGTGAAAAGAATGATTGTGTCACCTCTGAATGTGTGAATTATTAATTGTGCACTAACCCTCTAATGAGTTTGCTTGAAGTTTGGTGTGAAGGAAGTTTTCAAGGGTCAAGAGAGGAGAATGATATACTATGATCAAGAGGAGTGAAAGCTCTAAGCTTGGGGATGCCCCCGTGGTTCACCCCTGCATATTTTAAGAAGACTCAAGCGTCTAAACTTGGGGATGCCCAAGGCATCCCCTTCTTCATCGACAACATCATCAGGTTCCTCCCCTGAAACTATATTTTTATTCAATCACATCTTGTGTTCTTTACTTGGAGCGTCGGTTTGTTTTTGTTTTTGTTTTTGTTTGAATAAAATGGATCCTAGCATTCACTTTGTGGGAGAGAGACACGCTCCGCTGTTGCATATGGACACATGTGTCCTTAGGCTTTACTCATAATGTTCAAGGCGAAGTTTCTCCTTCGTTAAATTGTTATATGGTTGGAATTGGAAAATGCTACATGTAGTAATTCTAAAATGTCTTGGACAATGTGATACTTGGCAATTGTTGTGCTCATGTTTAAGATCTTGCATCATATGCTTTGCACCCATTAATGAAGAAATACATAGAGCTTGCTAAAATTTGATTTGCATATTTGGTCTCTCTAAGGTCTAGATAATATCTAGTATTGAGTTTTGAACAACAAGGAAGACGGTGTAGAGTCTTATAATGTTTACAATATGTCTTTTATGTGAGTTTTGCTGCACCGGTTCATCCTTGAGTTTGCTTCAAATAACCTTGCTAGCCTAAACCTTGTATCGAGAGGGAATACTTCTCATGCATCCAAAATCCTTGAGCCAACTACTATGCCATTTGTGTCCACCATACCTACCTACTACATGGTATTTCTCCGCCATTCCAAAGTAAATTGCTTGAGTGCTACCTTTAAAATTCCATCATTCACCTTTGCAATATATAGCTCATGGGACAAAATAGCCTTAAAAACTATCGTAGTATTGAATATGTACTTATGCACTTTATATTTTATTAAGTTGCTTGTTGTGCGATAACCATGTTTCTGGGGAACGCCATCAACTATTGTTGAATATCATGTGAGTTGCTATGCATGTCCGTCTTGTCTGAAGGATCTATCATTTTAGTGGTTGGAGCATGCAAAATTGTTAGAGAAGAACATTGGGCCGCTAACTAAAGCCATGAATCATGGTGGAAGTTTCAGTTTGGACATATATCCTCAATCTCATATGAGAATAATAATCATTGCTACATGCTTATGCATTTAAGAGGAGTCCATTATCTGTTGTCCATGTTGTCCCGGTATGTGTCTAAGTTGAGAATAATCAAAAGCGAGAAATCCAAAATGCGAGCATTCTCCTTAGACCTTTGTACGGCATGGAGGTACCCCTTTGTGACACTTGGTTGAAACATGGCATGCAAAGATCCGGTAGTCCAAGCTAAGTAGGACGAGGTGCGGACACTATTAGTATACTATGCATGAGGCTTGCAACTTGTAAGATATAATTTACATAACTCATATGCTTTATTACTACCGTTGACAAAATTGTTTCATGTTTTCAAAATAAAAGCTCTAGCACAAATACGGCAATCGATGCTTTCCTCTTTGAAGGACCATTCTTTTACTTTTATGTTGAGTCAGTTTACCTATCTCCTTCCACCTTAAGAAGCAAACACTTGTGTGAACTGTGCATTGATTCCTACATACTTGCATATTGCACTTGTTATATTACTTTATGTTGACAATATCCATGAGATATACATGTTATAAGTTGAAAGCAACCGCTGAAACTTAATCTTCCTATGTGTTGCTTCAACACCTTTACTTCGATTTATTGCTTTATGAGTTAACTCTTATGCAAGACTTATTGATGCTTGTCTTGAAGTACTATTCATGAAAAGTCTTTGTCATATGATTCATTTGTTTACTCATGTCATTACTTTTGTTTTGATCGCTGCATTCATTACATATGTTTACAAATAGTATGATCAAGATTATGATGGCATGTCACTTCAGAAATTATCTTTGTTATCGTTTTACCTGCTCGGGACGAGCAGAACTAAGCTTGGGGATGCTGATACGTCTCCAACGTATCGATAATTTCTTATGTTCCATGCTACTTTATTGATGATACCTACATGTTTTATGCACATTATATGTCATATTTATGCATTTTCTCGAACTAACCTATTAACAAGATGCCGAAGAGCCAGTTGCTGTTTTCTTGTTTTGGTTTCAGAAATCCTAGTAAGGAAATATTCTAATTGGACGAAACTTTCGCCCAGGGTCCTATTTTTGCACGAAGCTTCCAGAAGACCGAAGAGATAACGAAGTGGGGCCACGAGGCAGCCAGGGGACAGGGCGCGGCCCAAGCCCCGGCCGCGCCGGCCTACCCCCGGGCCCCCTCGTGTGGCCCCCGCGTCCTTTCCGCCTACAAATAGCCTCCGTCGCGAAACCCCCAGTACCGAGAGCCACGGAAAACCTTCCAGAGACGCCGCCGCCGCGAATCCCATCTCGTGGGATTCAGACCCCGCACCGCCGAGAGGGGATTCATCTCCCGAGGACTCTTCATCGCCATGGTCGCCTCCGGAGTGATGAGTGAGTAGTTCACCCCTGGACCATGGGTCCATAGCAGTAGCTAGATGGTCGTCTTCTCCTTGTTGTGCTTCATTGTTAGATCTTGTGAGCTGCTAACATGATCAAGATCATCTATATGTAATACTATATGTTGTGTTTGTCGGGATCCGATGGATAGAGAGTACTATGATTATGGTGATTATCAATCTATTTTTTATGTGTTGTTTATGATCTTGCATGCTCTCCGTTATTAGTAGAGGCTCTGGCCAAGTTTTTGCTCTTAACTCCAAGAGGGGGTATTTATGCTCGATAGTGGGTTCATGCCTTCATTGACACCTGGGATCGTGACAGTAGGTTCTAAGGTTGTGATGTGTTGTTGCCACTAGGGATAAAACATTGATGCTATGTCTAAGGATGTAGTTGTTGATTACATTACGCACCATACTTAATGCAATTGTCTGTTGCTTAGCAACTTAATACTGAATGGGGTTCGGATGATAACCTGAAGGTGGACTTTTTAGGCATAGATGCAGTTGGATGGCGGTCTATGTACTTTGTCGTAATGCCCGGATTAAATCTCACTATATTTATCATATCATGTATATGCATTGTTATGCCTTTCTCTATTTGTCAATTGCCCGACTGTAATTTGTTCACCCAACATGCTTTTATCTTATGGGAGAGACACCTCTAGTGAACCGTGGACCCCGGTCCTATTCTTTACATAGCATACAATCTACTGCAATTGTGTTTTACTGTTTTCTTTGCAAACATCTTCCACTCGATATGTTTAATCCTTTGTTACAGCAAGCCGGTGAGATTGACAACCTCACTGTTTCGTTGGGGCAAAGTACTTGGGTTGTGTTGTGCAGGTTCCGCGTTGGCGGAATCCCTGGTGTTGCGCCGCATCACATTTCGCGACCATCAACCTTCAACGTGCTTCTTGGCTCCTACTGGTTCGATTAAACCTTGGTTTCATACTGAGGGAAACTTGCTTCTATACGCATCATACCTTCCACTTGGGGTTCCCAACGGACGTGTGCATCTACGCGTATCAGCCATCCGTAATGGCGTACGCATCTTCATCATCAACAGTAGTCGAAGAGGGAGAAGACTTAGTTCCAGACATAGGAGTGACTTTTAATCTATCGAACTCCATATGTTTTAGAACATTAGTCGAAATTGAAATTGCATCTAAAGAAGTACCTAGGAAACGCCAACACTATTGAGTTTGGCGGTAAACCGAGGTGTAGAAAACGATAAAAAAGAAGTAGAGCAATCATCCATACCCTTAGCGTCGAGGTTAGCCGCAGCTTTACGCCTCATTGCCTTAGTCATGGAGTCCTCATCCGCGCCGCCGCGCCATCCGCAGAACTCCATGGCGCGTGCTCCGACGAGTGGAAGTCAGCACGCCAGCGTTGGAGATAGTGGCGCCTTTAGAGGAGGGTAGAGGTGTCGCAGCTTTTTTAAAACAGCCCCCATCTCCGAAGGTGAGACCGGGGGAACGTAAGTCGGCGTAGGCCGTCCCCCCAGCCCGCCACCTGCTGTCTACGAGGAGGCCACCGTGGCAGCCTTTGCCGCGGTCGGTGATAACCCACAAGTATAGGGGATCGCAACAGTCTTCGAGGGAAGTAAAACCCAAATTTATTGATTCGACACAAGGGAAGGTAAAGAATACTTATAAGCCTTAACAACTGAGTTGTCAATTCAGCTGCACCTGGAAAAGCACTAGTAACAGGGGTGATGTGAAAGCAGCAGTAATATGAGAGCAGTAGTAACAGTAACACAAGCAGTAGCAGTAATATGAGAGCAATGGCACCAAAAAATAGTTGATACTACTTCCAATGACATGTAGAACGAGTATATGATGATGCGAGATGGACCGGGGTTCCCAGCTATCTACACTAGTGGTAACTCTCCAATAACAAGTGTTGGGTGAACAAATTACAGTTGGGCAATTGATAGGATTGAAATAGCATTAAGATAGAACATCAAGATTATTAATCATGTAGGCATGTTTTCCATATATAGTCATACGTGCTCGCAATGAGAAACTTGTACAACATCTTTTGTCCTACCAGCCGGTGGCAGCCGGGCCTCTAGGGAATCTACTGGAAATTAAGGTACTCCTTTTAATAGAGCACCGGAGCAAAGCATTAACACTCCGTGAAAACATGTGATCCTCATATCTAAGCCTTCCCCGCCAGTTGTCCCAATTTCTGTCACTTTGGGGCCTTTGGTTCCGGACATAGACATGTGCATACAACTTGTAGATACAATCTAAGCAATAAGTATAGAGCTTAAATCTAAGATCATGCCACTCGGGCCCTAGTGACAAGCATTAAACACAACAAGATTGCAGCAACAATAACTTCACAAACTTTATAGATAGACTAATCATAATGTAACAATCCATCGGATCCCAACAAACACAACACCGATTACATCAGATGAATCTCAATCATGTAAGGCAGCTCATGAGATCATTGTATTGAAGTACATAGGGGAGAGAATACCAACTAGCTACAGCTAGAACCCGTAGTCCATGGGGGAACTACTCACGGAGCATGATGGAGGCGGTGGAGTTGATGGAGATGGCTTCCGGGCACTTCCCGTCCCGGCAGGTGCCGGAACAGAGACTTCTGTCCCCCGAATTGGAGTTTCGCGATGGCGGCGGCGCCCCTGGAGTCTTTCTGGAGTTTCGTCAATTGGTATCGCGTTTTTAGGTCGAAAGGGCTTATATAGGCGAAGAGGCGGCTGATGTCTACGGGTGCTTCTATTCTTGTAGACAGTGTTGGGCCTCCAAGAGCAGAGGTTTGTAGAACAGCAGCAAGTTTTCCCTTAAGTGGATCACCCAAGGTTTATCGAACTCAGGGAGGAAGAGGTCAAAGATATCCCTCTCAAGCAACCCTGCAATCACGATACAAGAAGTCTCTTGTGTCCCCAACACACCAAATACACTTGTCAGATGTATAGGTGCACTAGTTCGGCGAAGAGATAGTAAAACACAGGTGGTATAGATGGTGGTAATATTGCAGAAGGTAAAGATGCAGAAAACAGAAACAAGCGGCGCCTAAAATAGCTTGCTGGTGTAGGAAGCAATTCTTTGTGGTGGAAACAAGGCCTAGGGATCATACTTTCACTAGTGGACACTCTCAACATTGATCACATAATAAATAAATTCTCTTTCCTTTGTGCTACATATACTCTTGTTAGATGATGAACACCACTAATTGTGTAGGATTACACGAACCCTCAATGCCGGAGTTAACAAGCTCCACAACATTCGATATTCATATTTAAGTAACCTTAGAGCATAATAGATCATTGCAAAATAAACCAAGTACTAACATAGCATGCACACTGTCACCATCACACTATGAAGGAGGCATAGATCACATCAATACTATCATAGCGATAATCAACTCCATAACCTACAAGAGATTATGATCATAATCTACGACAAGAACTACACGATGCACCAACGTATCGATAATTTCTTATGTTCCATGCTACTTTATTGATGATACCTACATGTTTTATGCACATTATATGTCATATTTATGCATTTTCTGAACTAACCTATTAACAAGATGCCGAAGAGCCAGTTGCTGTTTTCTGCTGTTTTTGGTTTCAGAAATCCTAGTAAGGAAATATTCTCGGAATTGGACGAAACTTTCGCCAGGGTCCTATTTTTGCACGAAGCTTCCAGAAGACCGAAGAGATAACGAAGTGGGGCCACGAGGCAGCCAGAGCTAGGGCGGCGCGGCCCCTGCCCGGCCGCGCCCGCCCCCCTCGTGGCCCCCTCGTGCCCTTCCGCCTACTTAAAGTCTCCGTCGCGAAACCCCAGTATCGAGAGCCACGATACGGAAACCTTCCAGACGCCGCCGCCGCGAATCCCATCTCGGGGGATTCAGGAGATCCGGCACCCCGCCGGAGAGGGGATTCATCTCCCGAGGACTCTACACCGCCATGGTCGCCTCCGGAGTGATGAGTGAGTAGTTCCCCCTGGACCATGGGTCCATAGCAGTAGCTAGATGGTCGTCTTCTCCTTGTTGTGCTTCATTGTTGGATCTTGTGAGCTGCCTAACATGATCAAGATCATCTATATGTAATACTATATGTTGTGTTTGTCGGGATCCGATGGATAGAGAGTACTATGATTATGGTGATTATCAATCTATTGTTTATGTGTTGTTTATGATCTTGCATGCTCTCCGTTATTAGTAGAGGCTCTGGCCAAGTTTTTGCTCTTAACTCCAAGAGGGGTATTTATGCTCGATAGTGGGTTCATGCCTTCATTGACACTGGGATCGTGACAGTAGGTTCTAAGGTTGTGATGTGCTGTTGCCACTAGGGATAAAACATTGATGCTATGTCTAAGGATGTAGTTGTCGATTACATTACGCACCATACTTAATGCAATTGTCTGCTTTGCAACTTAATACTGAATGGGGTTCGGATGATAACCTGAAGGTGGACTTTTTAGGCATAGATGCAGTTGGATGGCGGTCTATGTACTTTGTCGTAATGCCCGGATTAAATCTCACTATATTTATCATATCATGTATATGCATTGTTATGCCTTTCTCTTTTGTCAATTGCCCGACTGTAATTTGTTCACCCAACATGCTTTTATCTTATGGGAGAGACACCTCTAGTGAACTGTGGACCCCGGTCCTATTCTTTACATAGCATACAATCTACTGCAATTGTGTTTTACTATTTTCTTTGCAAACATCTTCCACTCGATACGTTTAATCCTTTGTTACAGCAAGCCGGTGAGATTGACAACCTCACTGTTTCGTTGGGGCAAAGTACTTGGGTTGTGTTGTGCAGGTTCCGCGTTGGCGCCGGAATCCCCGGTGTTGCGCCGCATCACATTTCGCGACCATCAACCTTCAACGTGCTTCTGGCTCCTACTGGTTCGATTAAACCTTGGTTTCATACTGAGGGAAACTTGCTTCTATACGCATCATACCTTCCACTTGGGGTTCCCAACGGACGTGTGCATCTACGCGTATCAAGCTAAATTTCTGGCGCCGTTGCCGGGAGATCAAGACACGCTGCAAGGGGAGTCTCCACTTCTCAATCTCTTTACTTTGTTTTTGTCTTGCTTTATTTACTACTTTGTTTGCTGCACCTAAACAAAACACAAAAAAATTAGTTGCTAGTTTTACTTTATTTACCGTCTTGCTCTCTATATCAAAAACACAAAAAAATTTAGTTGCTTGCATTTATTTTATTATCATGACTAGTCCTGTAGTTGTTGCTCTATCACCTGAGGAATCGATCTTTACCTTTAAACAAGGGGGTGAGGAGAGTTTTGAGAAAGCTTGGTCTAGAATTTTTGATTCATATAGTAGAACTGAACCTAAAATGCCTCTAAGTTTGCTTCTTAGTAACTTTTATTTTGGTCTTACTCTTCGTTATAGATACGCCCTAGATGCTGTAGTAGGAGGAGATTTCCTCCATTGTGATGGAGATCAAGCTTTTAATGCCATAAAAAAATTAGTCACATCATCTGGCTCTGCTAGTAACTTTGATTTATCTCTAGCTAGCATTCTTGATAGATTGAACACTCTCGAAACAAATATATCTTGTTTAAAAGAAGGGTACAACCATATTCGCGAATTTTATGATTATGTTCCACTAAGCTTTGAACCTTCAATGTGGGTGCCTACTATAAAAGTTACCATTTGTGATGAAATTTTTTATGCCCGCTGTGATATTATGTCTGAATTCTGCCTTATGCCTAAAAGCATTTATGAATCTTTGCCACTTTGGGAACTTACTGAAGGAGGAGAAGGAATAACTCTTACTGATAATTCTGTTATAATTCCTAAGGGAATAGCTGAAGGTGTTTTCACAACCTTTCTTGGAAGAACGGTATCCACTGATTATCTTGTCATTGAATGTGTAGGGACAGGACAAATTACGCTTGGAAGATCCCTGCTGAAACTCATGGGAGCAATCATAGATATGGGGAAGGGCACTCTAAATTTTACCTCTACACCAGGATGCGGTCATGTATTCCCTAAACCAAAAAGTAAGAAGAGTAGGCTCAAAGCCTCTGGTAAGAATGTTGATGCTCCATCTCTCGATAATACTTGATTTGCACTTTCTGCGCCTAGCTGAAAGGCGTTAAAGAAAAGCGCTTATGGGAGACAACCCATGTTTTTACCTACAGCAATTTTTTGTTTTGTTGAGTCTTGTTGTACTACTGTAGCAACCTCTCCTTATCATGTTTTTGTGCCAAGTAAAGTTTCTATGTCAAAGTTGATGTTATATTTGGGATCGCTGCGCAGAAACAGCATTGCTGTCTGTCACGAATCTGGGCACAGTTCTCTGTAGAAAATTCGAAAAAATCTGCCAATTTACGAGCGTGATCCTCAGATATGTACGCAACTTTCATTAGTTTTGAGTTTTTCCATTTGAGCAAGTCTGGTGCCAGCTTTAAATTCGTCTTTACGGACTGTTCTGTTTTTGACAGATTCTGCCTTTTATTTTGCATTGCCTCTTTTGCTATGTTGGATTCATTTCTTTGATCCATTAATGTCCAGTAGCTTTATGCAATGTCCAGAAGTGTAAAGAATGATTGTGTCACCTCTGAATGAGTGAATTATTAATTGTGCACTAACCCTCTAATGAGTTTGCTTGAAGTTTGGTGTGAAGGAAGTTTTCAAGGGTCAAGAGAGGAGAATGATATACTATGATCAAGAGGAGTGAAAGTTCTAAGCTTGGGGATGCCCCGTGGTTCACCCCTGCATATTTTAAGAAGACTCAAGCGTCTAAGCTTGGGGATGCCCAAGGCATCCCCTTCTTCATCGACAACATCATCAGGTTCCTCCCCTGAAACTATATTTTTATTCAATCACATCTTGTGTTCTTTACTTGGAGCGTCGGTTTGTTTTTGTTTTTGTTTTTGTTTGAATAAAATGGATCCTAGCATTCACTTTGTGGGAGAGAGACACGCTCCGCTGTTGCATATGGACACATATGTCCTTAGGCTTTACTCATAATGTTCATGGCGAAGTTTCTTCTTCGTTAAATTGTTATATGGTTGGAATTGGAAAATGCTACATGTAGTAATTCTAAAATGTCTTGGATAATGTGATACTTGGCAATTGTTGTGCTCATGTTTAAGCTCTTGCATCATATGCTTTGCACCCATTAATGAAGAAATACATAGAGCTTGCTAAAATTTGATTTGCATATTTGGTCTCTCTAAGGTCTAGATAATATCTAGTATTGAGTTTTGAACAACAAGGAAGACGGTGTAGAGTCTTATAATGTTTACAATATGTCTTTTATGTGAGTTTTGCTGCACCGGTTCATCCTTGAGTTTGCTTCAAATAACCTTGCTAGCCTAAACCTTGTATCGAGAGGGAATACTTCTCATGCATCCAAAATCCTTGAGCCAACTACTATGCCATTTGTGTCCACCATACCTACCTACTACATGGTATTTCTCCGCCATTCCAAAGTAAATTGCTTGAGTGCTACCTTTAAAATTCCATCATTCACCTTTGCAATATATAGCTCATGGGACAAAATAGCCTTAAAAACTATCGTAGTATTGAATATGTACTTATGCACTTTATATTTTATTAAGTTGCTTGTTGTGCGATAACCATGTTTCTGGGGAACGCCATCAACTATTGTTGAATATCATGTGAGTTGCTATGCATGTCCGTCTTGTCTGAAGGATCTATCATTTTAGTGGTTGGAGCATGCAAAATTGTTAGAGAAGAACATTGGGCCGCTAACTAAAGCCATGAATCATGGTGGAAGTTTCAGTTTGGACATATATCCTCAATCTCATATGAGAATAATAATCATTGCTACATGCTTATGCATTTAAGAGGAGTCCATTATCTGTTGTCCATGTTGTCCCGGTATGGATGTCTAAGTTGAGAATAATCAAAAGCGAGAAATCCAAAATGCGAGCATTCTCCTTAGACCTTTGTACAGGCGGCATGGAGGTACCCCTTTGTGACACTTGGTTGAAACATGGCATGCAAAGATCCGGTAGTCCAAGCTAAGTAGGACGAGGTGCGGACACTATTAGTATACTATGCATGAGGCTTGCAACTTGTAAGATATAATTTACATAACTCATATGCTTTATTACTACCGTTGACAAAATTGTTTCATGTTTTCAAAATAAAAGCTCTAGCACAAATACAGCAATCGATGCTTTCCTCTTTGAAGGACCATTCTTTTACTTTTATGTTGAGTCAGTTTACCTATCTCCTTCCACCTTAAGAAGCAAACACTTGTGTGAACTGTGCATTGATTCCTACATACTTGCATATTGCACTTGTTATATTACTTTATGTTGACAATATCCATGAGATATACATGTTATAAGTTGAAAGCAACCGCTGAAACTTAATCTTCCTATGTGTTGCTTCAACACCTTTACTTCGATTTATTGCTTTATGAGTTAACTCTTATGCAAGACTTATTGATGCTTGTCTTGAAGTACTATTCATGAAAAGTCTTTGTCATATGATTCATTTGTTTACTCATGTCATTACTTTTGTTTTGATCGCTGCATTCATTACATATGTTTACAAATAGTATGATCAAGATTATGATGGCATGTCACTTCAGAAATTATCTTTGTTATCGTTTTACCTGCTCGGGACGAGCAGAACTAAGCTTGGGGATGCTGATACGTCTCCAACGTATCGATAATTTCTTATGTTCCATGCTACTTTATTGATGATACCTACATGTTTTATGCACATTATATGTCATATTTATGCATTTTCTGGAACTAACCTATTAACAAGATGCCGAAGAGCCAGTTGCTATTTTCTGCTGTTTTTGGTTTCAGAAATCCTAGTAAGGAAATATTCTCGGAATTGGACGAAACTTTCGCCCAGGTCCTATTTTTGCACGAAGCTTCCAAGACCGAAGAGATAACGAAGTGGGGCCACGAGGCAGCCAGAGCTAGGGCGGCGCGGCCTGTGCCCGGCCGCGCCGGCCTGCCCCGGGCCCCTCGTGTGGCCCCCGCGTTGCCCTTCCGCCTACTTAAAGTCTCCGTCGCGAAACCCCGACGAGAGCCACGATACGGAAAACCTTCCAGAGACGCCGCCGCCGCGAATCCCATCTCGGGGGATTCAGGAGATCGCCTCCGGCACCCGCCGGAGAGGGGATTCATCTCCCGGAGGACTCTACACCGCCATGGTCGCCTCCGGAGTGATGAGTGAGTAGTTCACCCCTGGACCATGGGTCCATAGCAGTAGCTAGATGGTCGTCTTCTCCTTGTTGTGCTTCATTGTTGGATCTTGTGAGCTGCCTAACATGATCAAGATCATCTATATGTAATACTATATGTTGTGTTTGTCGGGATCCGATGGATAGAGAGTACTATGATTATGGTGATTATCAATCTATTGTTTATGTGTTGTTTATGATCTTGCATGCTCTCCGTTATTAGTAGAGGCTCTGGCCAAGTTTTTGCTCTTAACTCCAAGAGGGGGTATTTATGCTCGATAGTGGGTTCATGCCTTCATTGACACCTGGGATCGTGACAGTAGGTTCTAAGGTTGTGATGTGCTGTTGCCACTAGGGATAAAACATTGATGCTATGTCTAAGGATGTAGTTGTCGATTACATTACGCACCATACTTAATGCAATTGTCTGTTGCTTAGCAACTTAATACTGAATGGGGTTCGGATGATAACCTGAAGGTGGACTTTTTAGGCATAGATGCAGTTGGATGGCGGTCTATGTACTTTGTCGTAATGCCCGGATTAAATCTCACTATATTTATCATATCATGTATATGCATTGTTATGCCTTTCTCTATTTGTCAATTGCCCGACTGTAATTTGTTCACCCAACATGCTTTTATCTTATGGGAGAGACACCTCTAGTGAACTGTGGACCCCGGTCCTATTCTTTACATAGCATACAATCTACTGCAATTGTGTTTTACTATTTTCTTTGCAAACATCTTCCACTCGATACGTTTAATCCTTTGTTACAGCAAGCCGGTGAGATTGACAACCTCACTGTTTCGTTGGGGCAAAGTACTTGGTTGTGTTGTGCAGGTTCCGCGTTGGCGCCGGAATCCCTGGTGTTGCGCCGCATCACATTTCGCGACCATCAACCTTCAACGTGCTTCTTGGCTCCTACTGGTTCGATTAAACCTTGGTTTCATACTGAGGGAAACTTGCTTCTATACGCATCATACCTTCCACTTGGGGTTCCCAACGGACGTGTGCATCTACGCGTATCAAGCTAAATTTCTGGCGCCGTTGCCGGGAGATCAAGACACGCTGCAAGGGGAGTCTCCACTTCTCAATCTCTTTACTTTGTTTTTGTCTTGCTTTATTTACTACTTTGTTTGCTGCACCTAAACAAAACACAAAAAAATTAGTTGCTAGTTTTACTTTATTTACTGTCTTGCTCTCTATATCAAAAACACAAAAAAATTAGTTACTTGCATTTATTTTATTATCATGACTAGTCCTGTAGTTGTTGCTCTATCACCTGAGGAATCGATCTTTACCTTTAAACAAGGGGGTGAGGAGAGTTTTGAGAAAGCTTGGTCTAGAATTTTTGATTCATATAGTAGAACTGAACCTAAAATGCCTCTAAGTTTGCTTCTTAGTAACTTTTATTTTGGTCTTACTCTTCGTTATAGATACGCCCTAGATGCTGTAGTAGGAGGAGATTTCCTCCATTGTGATGGGGATCAAGCTTTTAATGCCATAAAAAAATTAGTCACATCATCTGGCTTTGCTAGTAACTTTGATTTATCCCTTGCTAGCATTCTTGATAGATTGAACACTCTCGAAACAAATATATCTTGTTTAAAAGAAGGGTACAACCATATTCGCGAATTTTATGATTATGTTCCACTAAGCTTTGAACCTTCAATGTGGGTGCCTACTATAAAAGTTACCATTTGTGATGAAATTTTTTATGCCCGCTGTGATATTATGTCTGAATTCTGCCTTATGCCTAAAAGCATTTATGAATCTTTGCCACTTTGGGAACTTACTGAAGGAGGAGAAGGAATAACTCTTACTGATAATTCTGTTATAATTCCTAAGGGAATAGCTGAAGGTGTTTTCACAACCTTTCTTGGAAGAACGGTATCCACTGATTATCTTGTCATTGAATGTGTAGGGACAGGACAAATTACGCTTGGAAGATCCCTGCTGAAACTCATGGGAGCAATCATAGATATGGGGAAGGGCACTCTAAATTTTACCTCTACACCAGGATGCGGTCATGTATTCCCTAAACCAAAAAGTAAGAAGAGTAGGCTCAAAGCCTCTGGTAAGAATGTTGATGCTCCATCTCTCGATAATACTTGATTTGCACTTTCTGCGCCTAGCTGAAAGGCGTTAAAGAAAAGCGCTTATGGGAGACAACCCATGTTTTTACCTACAGCAATTTTTTGTTTTGTTGAGTCTTGGAAGTTGTTTACTACTGTAGCAACCTCTCCTTATCATGTTTTTGTGCCAAGTAAAGTTTCTATGTCAAAGTTGATGTTATATTTGGGATCGCTGCGCAGAAACAGCATTGCTGTCTGTCACGAATCTGGGCACAGTTCTCTGTAGAAAATTCGAAAAAATCTGCCAATTTACGAGCGTGATCCTCAGATATGTACGCAACTTTCATTAGTTTTGAGTTTTTCCATTTGAGCAAGTCTGGTGCCAGCTTTAAATTCGTCTTTACGGACTGTTCTGTTTTTGACAGATTCTGCCTTTTATTTTGCATTGCCTCTTTTGCTATGTTGGATTCATTTCTTTGATTCATTAATGTCCAGTAGCTTTATGCAATGTCCAGAAGTGTAAAGAATGATTGTGTCACCTCTGAATGAGTGAATTATTAATTGTGCACTAACCCTCTAATGAGTTTGCTTGAAGTTTGGTGTGAAGGAAGTTTTCAAGGGTCAAGAGAGGAGAATGATATACTATGATCAAGAGGAGTGAAAGCTCTAAGCTTGGGGATGCCCCCGTGGTTCACCCCTGCATATTTTAAGAAGACTCAAGCGTCTAAGCTTGGGGATGCCCAAGGCATCCCCTTCTTCAACATCATCAGGTTCCTCCCCTGAAACTATATTTTTATTCAATCACATCTTGTGTTCTTTACTTGGAGCGTCGGTTTGTTTTTGTTTTTGTTTTTGTTTGAATAAAATGGATCCTAGCATTCACTTTGTGGGAGAGAGACACGCTCCGCTGTTGCATATGGACACATATGTCCTTAGGCTTTACTCATAATGTTCATGGCGAAGTTTCTCCTTCGTTAAATTGTTATATGGTTGGAATTGGAAAATGCTACATGTAGTAATTCTAAAATGTCTTGGACAATGTGATACTTGGCAATTGTTGTGCTCATGTTTAAGCTCTTGCATCATATGCTTTGCACCCATTAATGAAGAAATACATAGAGCTTGCTAAAATTTGATTTGCATATTTGGTCTCTCTAAGGTCTAGATAATATCTAGTATTGAGTTTTGAACAACAAGGAAGACGGTGTAGAGTCTTATAATGTTTACAATATGTCTTTTATGTGAGTTTTGCTGCACCGGTTCATCCTTGAGTTTGCTTCAAATAACCTTGCTAGCCTAAACCTTGTATCGAGAGGGAATACTTCTCATGCATCCAAAATCCTTGAGCCAACTACTATGCCATTTGTGTCCACCATACCTACCTACTACATGGTATTTCTCCGCCATTCCAAAGTAAATTGCTTGAGTGCTACCTTTAAAATTCCATCATTCACCTTTGCAATATATAGCTCATGGGACAAAATAGCCTTAAAAACTATCGTAGTATTGAATATGTACTTATGCACTTTATATTTTATTAAGTTGCTTGTTGTGCGATAACCATGTTTCTGGGGAACGCCATCAACTATTGTTGAATATCATGTGAGTTGCTATGCATGTCCGTCTTGTCTGAAGGATCTATCATTTTAGTGGTTGGAGCATGCAAAATTGTTAGAGAAGAACATTGGGCCGCTAACTAAAGCCATGAATCATGGTGGAAGTTTCAGTTTGGACATATATCCTCAATCTCATATGAGAATAATAATCATTGCTACATGCTTATGCATTTAAGAGGAGTCCATTATCTGTTGTCCATGTTGTCCCGGTATGGATGTCTAAGTTGAGAATAATCAAAAGCGAGAAATCCAAAATGCGAGCATTCTCCTTAGACCTTTGTACAGGCGGCATGGAGGTACCCCTTTGTGACACTTGGTTGAAACATGGCATGCAAAGATCCGGTAGTCCAAGCTAAGTAGGACGAGGTGCGGACACTATTAGTATACTATGCATGAGGCTTGCAACTTGTAAGATATAATTTACATAACTCATATGCTTTATTACTACCGTTGACAAAATTGTTTCATGTTTTCAAAATAAAAGCTCTAGCACAAATACAGCAATCGATGCTTTCCTCTTTGAAGGACCATTCTTTTACTTTTATTGAGTCAGTTTACCTATCTCCTTCCACCTTAAGAAGCAAACACTTGTGTGAACTGTGCATTGATTCCTACATACTTGCATATTGCACTTGTTATATTACTTTATGTTGACAATATCCATGAGATATACATGTTATAAGTTGAAAGCAACCGCTGAAACTTAATCTTCCTATGTGTTGCTTCAACACCTTTACTTCGATTTATTGCTTTATGAGTTAACTCTTATGCAAGACTTATTGATGCTTGTCTTGAAGTACTATTCATGAAAAGTCTTTGTCATATGATTCATTTGTTTACTCATGTCATTACTTTTGTTTTGATCGCTGCATTCATTACATATGTTTACAAATAGTATGATCAAGATTATGATGGCATGTCACTTCAGAAATTATCTTTGTTATCGTTTTACCTGCTCGGGACGAGCAGAACTAAGCTTGGGGATGCTGATACGTCTCCAACGTATCGATAATTTCTTATGTTCCATGCTACTTTATTGATGATACCTACATGTTTTATGCACATTATATGTCATATTTATGCATTTTCTGGAACTAACCTATTAACAAGATGCCGAAGAGCCAGTTGCTGTTTTCTGCTGTTTTTGGTTTCAGAAATCCTAGTAAGGAAATATTCTCGGAATTGGACGAAACTTTCGCCCAGGGTCCTATTTTTGCACGAAGCTTCCAGAAGACCGAAGAGATAACGAAGTGGGGCCACGAGGCAGCCAGAGCTAGGGCGGCGCGGCCCAGCCCTGGCCGCGCCGGCCTGCCCCCGGGGCCCCTCGTGTGGCCCCCCGCCCTTCCGCCTACTTAAAGTCTCCGTCGCGAAACCCCAGTACGAGACGATACGGAAAACCTTCCAGACGCGCCGCCGCGAATCCCATCTCGGGGGATTCAGGAGATCGCCTCCGGCACCCGCCGGAGAGGGGATTCATCTCCCGGAGGACTCTACACCGCCATGGTCGCCTCCGGAGTGATGAGTGAGTAGTTCACCCCTGGACCATGGGTCCATAGCAGTAGCTAGATGGTCGTCTTCTCCTTGTTGTGCTTCATTGTTGGATCTTGTGAGCTGCCTAACATGATCAAGATCATCTATATGTAATACTATATGTTGTGTTTGTCGGGATCCGATGGATAGAGAGTACTATGATTATGGTGATTATCAATCTATTGTTTATGTGTTGTTTATGATCTTGCATGCTCTCCGTTATTAGTAGAGGCTCTGGCCAAGTTTTTGCTCTTAACTCCAAGAGGGGGTATTTATGCTCGATAGTGGGTTCATGCCTTCATTGACACCTGGGATCGTGACAGTAGGTTCTAAGGTTGTGATGTGCTGTTGCCACTAGGGATAAAACATTGATGCTATGTCTAAGGATGTAGTTGTCGATTACATTACGCACCATACTTAATGCAATTGTCTGTTGCTTAGCAACTTAATACTGAATGGGGTTCGGATGATAACCTGAAGGTGGACTTTTTAGGCATAGATGCTTGGATGGCGGTCTATGTACTTTGTCGTAATGCCCGGATTAAATCTCACTATATTTATCATATCATGTATATGCATTGTTATGCCTTTCTCTATTTGTCAATTGCCCGACTGTAATTTGTTCACCCAACATGCTTTTATCTTATGGGAGAGACACCTCTAGTGAACTGTGGACCCCGGTCCTATTCTTTACATAGCATACAATCTACTGCAATTGTGTTTTACTATTTTCTTTGCAAACATCTTCCACTCGATACGTTTAATCCTTTGTTACAGCAAGCCGGTGAGATTGACAACCTCACTGTTTCGTTGGGGCAAAGTACTTGGGTTGTGTTGTGCAGGTTCCGCGTTGGCGCCGGAATCCCTGGTGTTGCGCCGCATCACATTTCGCGACCATCAACCTTCAACGTGCTTCTTGGCTCCTACTGGTTCGATTAAACCTTGGTTTCATACTGAGGGAAACTTGCTTCTATACGCATCATACCTTCCACTTGGGGTTCCCAACGGACGTGTGCATCTACGCGTATCACTACACAATGCACACACTGTCACCATTACACCATGCAGGAGGAATAGACTACTTTAATAACATCACATGAGTAGCACATAGATAAATAGTGATACAAAACACATTGCAATCATAAAGGGATATAAATAAGCACTTCACTATGCCATTCATAACAGTGAATAAGTATTCTGTGAAATATAGCCTAAGAGACCCACACGGTGCACACACTGTCACCTTTACACACGTGGGACAAGGAGTCTCCGGAGATCACATAAGTAAAATCCACTTGACTAGCATAATGACATCTAGATTACAAGCATCATCATATGAATCTCAATCATGTAAGGCAGCTCATGAGATTATTGTATTGAAGTACATAGGAGAGAGATGAACCACATAGCTACCGGTACAGCCCCGGGCCTCGATGGAGAACTACTCCCTCCTCATGGGAGCAGCAGCGGTGATGAAGATGGCGGTGGAGATGGCAGCGGTGTCGATGGAGAAGCCTTCCGGGGCACTTCCCCGTCCCGGCCGAGACTCCTGTCCCCCAGATCTTGGCTTCGCGATGGCGGCGGCTCGAACTTTTCTCGTACCGTGGCTTATTCGTCTCGTGTTTTAGGTCGGGACCTTTATATAGGCGAAGAGGCGGAGTCCTGACGAGGCGGCGACACACTAGGGGCGCGGGCCCAGCCCGGCCGCGCCGCCCTATCATTTGGGCCCACCAGGGCTCCTCCGTGGCTCTCGGGTGTTCTGGAAGCTTCGTGGAAAATAGGATGCTGGGCATTGATTTTGTCCGATTCCGAGAATATTTCCTTACTAGGATTTCTGAACCAAAAACAGCAGAAAACAGAACTGCCCTTCGCATCTCAAATAGGTTAGTTCCGAAAACGCATAATAATGACATATAATGTGTATAAAACATGTAGGTATCATCAATAAAGTAGCATGGAACATAAGAAATTATAGATACGTTTGAGACGTATCAGCATCCCCAAGCTTAGTTCCTACTCGTCCTCGAGTAGGTAAACGATAACAATGATAATTTCTTAAGTGACATGCCATCATAACCTTGATCATACTATTGTAAGCATATGTAATGAATGCAGCGATCAAAAACAATGGTAATGACATGAGTAAACAAATGAATCATAAAGCAAAGACTTTTCATGAATAGTACTTTCAAGACAAGCATCAATAAGTCTTGCATAAGAGTTAACTCATAAAGCAATAATTCAAAGTAAAAGGTATTGAAGCAACACAAAGGAAGATTAAGTTTCAGCGGTTGCTTTCAACTTATAACATGTATATCTCATGGATATTGTCAATATAAAGTAATATAACAAGTGCAATATGCAAGTATGTAGGAATCAATGCACAGTTCACACAAGTGTTTGCTTCTTAAGGTGGAGAGAGATAGGTGAACTGACTCAACATAAAAGTAAAAGAAAGGTCCTTCAAAGAGGAAAGCATCGATTGCTATATTTGTGCTAGAGCTTTTATTTTGAAAACATGAAACAATTTTGTCAACGGTAGTAATAAAGCATATGTATTATGTAAATTATATCTTACAAGTTGCAAGCCTCATGCATAGTATACTAATAGTGCCCGCACCTTGTCCTAATTAGCTTGGACTACCGGATCATCGCAATACACATGTTTTAACCAAGTGTCACAAAGGGGTACCTCCATGCCGCCTGTACAAAGGTCTAAGGAGAAAGCTCGCATTTTGGATTTCTCGCTTTTGATTATTCTCAACTTAGACATCCATACCGGGACAACATGGACAACAGATAATGGACTCCTCTTTAATGCATAAGCATGTGGCAACAATTAGTGTTCTCATATGAGATTGAGGATATATGTCCAAAACTGAAACTTCCACCATGATTCATGGCTTTAGTTAGCGGCCCAATGTTCTTCTCTAACAATATGCATGCTCTAACCATTAAGGTGGTAGATCTCTCTTACTTCAGACAAGACGGACATGCATAGCAACTCACATGATATTCAACAAAGAGTTGATGGCGTCCCAGAAGCATGGTTATCGCACAACAAGCAACTTAATAAGAGATAAAGTGCATAAGTACATATTCAATACCACAATAGTTTTTAAGGCTATTTTGTCCCATGAGCTATATATTGCAAAGGCGAATGATGGAATTTTAAAGGTATCACTCAAGCAATTTACTTTGGAATGGCGGAGAAATACCATGTAGTAGGTAGGTATGGTGGACACGAATGGCATAGTGGTTGGCTCAAGGATTTTGGATGCATGAGAAGTATTCCCTCTCGATACAAGGTTTAGGCTAGCAAGGTTATTTGAAGCAAACTCAAGGATGAACCGGTGCAGCAAAACTCACATAAAAGACATATTGTAAACATTATAAGACTCTACACCGTCTTCCTTGTTGTTCAAAACTCAATACTAGAAATTATCTAGACCTTAGAGAGACCAAATATGCAAACCAAATTTTAGCAAGCTCTATGTATTTCTTCATTAATGGGTGCAAAGTATATGATGCAAGAGCTTAAACATGAGCACAACAATTGCCAAGTATCACATTATCCAAGACATTTTACCAATTACTACATGTAGCATTTTCTGTTTCCAACCATATAACAATTAACGAAGCAGTTTCAACCTTCGCCATGAACATTAAAAGCTAAGAACACATGTGTTCATATGAACCAGCGGAGCGTGTCTCTCTCCCACACAAGGATGAACTTATTCAAACAAAACAAAAAATAAAAACAAACAGACGCTCCAAGTAAAGTACATAAGATGTGACCGAATAAAAATATAGTTTCACTAGAAGAAACCTGATAAGTTGTCGATGAAGAAGGGGATGCCTTGGGCATCCCCAAGCTTAGATGCTTGAGTCTTCTTAAAATATGCAGGGATGAACCACCGGGCATCCCCAAGCTTAGACCTTTCACTCTTCTTGATCATAGTATATCACCCTCTTCTATTGACCCTTGAAAACTTCTGCCACACCAAACTTCAAGCAAACTCATTAGAGGGTTAGTGCATAATCAAAATTCACATGTTCAGAGGTGACACAATCATTCTTAACACTTCTGAACATTGCACAAAACTTCTGGAATTTAATGGAACAAAGAAACTCATTCAACATAACAAAAGCGGCAATGCGAAATAAAAGACAGAATCTGTCAAAAACAGAACAGTCTGTAAAGACGAACCTGAAAGGGGCACTTAACTTGCTCAAACGGAAAAACTCAAAACTAATGAAAGTTGCGTACATATCTGAGGATCACGCTCGTAATTTTGCAGATTTTTTCGAATTTTTTACAGAGACTTGTGCCAGAATTCGTGACAGACAGCAATGCTGTTTCTGCGCAGTGATCTCAAATATAACATCAACTTTAACATAGAAACTTTACTTGGAACAAAAACATGATAAGGAGAGGTTGCTACAGTAGTAAACAACTTCCAAGACTCAACAAAACAAAAATTGCTGTAGTAAAATAAACACATGGGTTATCTCCCAAGAAGTTCTTTCTTTATAGCCATTAAGATGGGCTCAGCAGTTTTAATGATGCACTCGCAAGAAATAGTATTTGAAGCAAAAGAGAGCATCAAGAAGAAAATTCAAAACACATTTAAGCCTAACCCACTTCCTATGAAAAGGAATCTTGTACACAAATAAATTCATGAAGAACAAAGTGGCAAGCATAGAAAAGCAACACAAGCGCAATTTCAAGATTCTCAACATAAAGGAGGGAAACTTAATATTATTAAGATGCATATAACCATGTTTCCCTCTCTCATAATAACTTTCAGTAGCATCATGAACAAACTCAACAATATAACTATCACATAAAACATTCTTGTCATGAGCCTCATGCATAAAATTATTACTCTCCACATAAGCATAATCAATTTTATTAGTTGTAGTGGGAGCAAATTCAACAAAGTAGCTATCATTATTATTCTCATCAAGTGTAGGAGGCATAGTATAATCATAATAAAATTTACTCTCCATAGTAGGCGGCACCAAAAGACCACTATCATTATAATCATCATAAATAGGAGGCAAAGTATCATCAAAGAAAATTTTCTCCTCAATGCTTGGGGGACTAAAAATATCATGCTCATCAAAACCAGCTTCCCCAAGCTTAGAATTTTCCATATCATTAACAACAATGGTGTTCAAAGCGTTCATACTAATATCATTGCTACTAGCATGCAAATAAGATTCCATAGGTTTTTTAATTTTCGCAGCAAACAATCCATGTCTTAACTCAGGAAATAAAATAAGAAGCTCATTGTTGTCCATTATGCCTAACTAGTGTAAACAAGAAACCAAAAGATGCAATTGCAGGATCTAAAGGAAATAGCTTCGAGTACTTACAACGGCGCCGGAAAATAGCTTAGTAGCCGAGATCCGGAGTGTGAGTACCTTTTACCTTTCCTCCCCGGCAACGGCGCCAGAAAATAGCTTGATGTCTACGGGTGCTTCTATTCTTGTAGACAGTGTTGGGCCTCCAAGAGCAGAGGTTTGTAGAACAGCAGCAAGTTTTCCCTTAAGTGGATCACCCAAGGTTTATCGAACTCAGGAGGAAGAGGTCAAAGATATCCCTCTCAAGCAACCCTGCAATCACGATACAAGAGTCTCTTGTGTCCCCAACACACCAAATACACTTGTCAGATGTATATGTGCACTAGTTCGGCGAATAGATAGTAAAACACAGGTGGTATAGATGGTGGTAATATTGCAGAAAGTAAAGATGCAGTAAAACAGTAACAAGCGGCGCAAAAAATAGCTTGCTGGCGTAGGAAGCAATTCTTTGTGGTGGAAACAAGGCCTAGGGATCATACTTTCACTAGTGGACACTCTCAACATTGATCACATAATAAATAAATTCTCTTTCCTTTGTGCTACATATACTCTTGTTAGATGATGAACACCACTAATTGTGTAGGATTACACGAACCCTCAATGCCGGAGTTAACAAGCTCCACAACATTCGATATTCATATTTAAGTAACCTTAGAGCATAATAGATCTTTGCAAAATAAACCAAGTACTAACATAGCATGCACACTGTCACCATCACACTATGAAGGAGGCATAGATCACATCAATACTATCATAGCGATAATCAACTCCATAACCTACAAGAGATTATGATCATAATCTACGACAAGAACTACACAATGCACACACTGTCACCATTACACCATGCAGGAGGAATAGACTACTTTAATAACATCACATGAGTAGCACATAGATAAATAGTGATACAAAACACATTGCAATCATAAAGGGATATAAATAAGCACTTCACTATGCCATTCATAACAGTGAATAAGTATTCTGTGAAATATAGCCTAAGAGACCCACACGGTGCACACACTGTCACCTTTACACACGTGGGACAAGGAGTCTCCGGAGATCACATAAGTAAAATCCACTTGACTAGCATAATGACATCTAGATTACAAGCATCATCATATGAATCTCAATCATGTAAGGCAGCTCATGAGATTATTGTATTGAAGTACATAGGAGAGAGATGAACCACATAGCTACCGGTACAGCCCCGAGCCTCGATGGAGAACTACTCCCTCCTCATGGGAGCAGCAGCGGTGATGAAGATGGCGGTGGAGATGGCAGCGGTGTCGATGGAGAAGCCTTCCGGGGCACTTCCCCGTCCCGGCGGCGTGCCGAACAGAGACTCCTGTCCCCCATCTTGGCTTCGATGGCGGCGGCTCGGAACTTTTCTCGCACCGTGGCTTATTCGTCTCGTGTTTTAGGTCAGGGGACCTTTATATAGGCGAAGAGGCGTAGCCTGGAGTGACGAGGCGGCGACACACTAGGGGCGCGGTCCCAGCCCCGGCCGCCGCCCTATCATCCGGGCCACCAGGGCTCCTCCGTGGCTCTCGGGTGTTCTGGCAGCTTCGTGGAAAAATAGGATGCTGGGCATTGATTTCATCCGATTCCGAGAATATTTCCTTACTAGGATTTCGGGAACCAAAAACAGCAGAAAACAGGAACTGCCCTTCGGCATCTCGTCAATAGGTTAGGTCCGGAAAACGCATAATAATGACATATAATGTGTATAAAACATGTAGGTATCATCAATAAAGTAGCATGGAACATAAGAAATTATAGATACGTTTGAGACGTATCAGCGGCGCAGGAGGGGCGACAGGGTGGCCCCAAACCAGGCCGGCGCGGCCAGGGTGTAGCCCGCGCGGCCCACATGTGTGGTGGCCCCCTGGCTCTCCTCCGACTCTCCTTCGGTGTTCTGGAGCCTCCCGGGAAAATAAGATCTTTGGCGTTGATTTCGTCCAATTCCGAGAATATTGCCCGAACAGCCTTTCTGGAACCAAAAACAGCAGAAAACAGAACTGCACCGTGGCATCTTGTTAATAGGTTAGTTCCGGAAAACGCATAAAAACATTATAAAGTGTGAGCAAAACATGTAGGTATTGTCATAAAACAAGCATGGAACATCAGAAATTATGGATACGTTGGAGACGTATCAGCATCCCCAAGCTTAGTTCCTACTCGTCCTCGAGTAGGTAAACGATAAAAAAGAATAATTTCTGAAGTGACATGCTACCAACATAATCTTAATCATACCATTGCAAATCATATGAGATGAACGAAGTGACTCAAGGCAATGATCTATAGTTGCTAACAAATAGATAACATATAGCAAAACTTTTCATGAATAGTACTTTCAAGACAAGCATCAAAAGTCTTGCACAAGAGTTAACTCATAAAGCAATAAATTCAAAGTAAAGGCATCGAAGCAACACAAAGGAAGATATAAGTTTCAGCACTTTCAACATGCATATCTCATGGATAATTGTCAACACAAAGTAATATGATGAATGCAAATAAGCAAGTATGTAAAATCAATGCACAGTTGACACAAGTGTTTGCTTCTAAGATGGAAGGAAGTAGGTAAACTGACTCAACAATAAAGTAAAAGAATGGCCCTTCGCAGAGAAGCAGGGATAAAATCATGTGCTAGAGCTTTTCAAGTTTTGAAATCATAAAGAGAGCATAAAAGTAAAATTTTGAGAGGTGTTTGTTGTTGTCAACGAATGGTAGCGGGCACTCTAACTACCTCATCAACCAGACTTTCAAGAGCGGCTCCCATGAAGGACGTTATCTCTACCAGCAAGGTAGATCATCCCT
This sequence comes from Lolium multiflorum, assembly GCA_030979885.1. Lineage (NCBI taxonomy): Eukaryota > Viridiplantae > Streptophyta > Magnoliopsida > Poales > Poaceae > Lolium > Lolium multiflorum. The sequence goes on from CM061753.1 coordinate 83,180,421, forward strand.
CTTCTCTTTTGTTTACACATGTATTTTAGTTTTATTTATTAGATGACACTCCCCCCAACCTTTTGCTTACACAAGCCATGGCTAACCGAATCCTCGGGTGCCTTCCAACATTTCACATACCATGGAGAAGTGTCTATTTGCAAAATTAAGTTGCTTACTGATGAATCAGAGCAAAACACGTGAAGAGAATTATTAATGAAGTTTATAATTAATTGGGGCTGGGAACCCCGTTGCCAGCTCTTTTTGCAAAATTATTGGATAAGCGGATGAGCCACTAGTCCATTGTGAAAGTCTGTCAGAAGTAAATGACAAGATCGAAAGATAAAACACCACATACTTCCTCATGAGCTATAAAACATTGACACAAATAAAAGGTAATAGCTTTTGAATTGTTTTAAAGGTAGCACATGAAGTATTTACTTGAATGGCAGGAAATACCACATAGTAGGTAGATATGGTGGACACAAATGGCATAGGTTTTGGCTCAAGGTTTTGGATGCACGAGAAGTATTCCCTCTCAATACAAGGCTTTGGCTAGCAAGGTTGTTTGAAGCAAACACAAGTATGAACCGGTACAGCAAAAAACTTACATAAGAACATATTGCAAGCATTATAAAACTCTACACTGTCTTCCTTGTTGCTCAAACACTTTTACCAGAAAATATCTAGACCTTAGAGAGACCAATCATGCAAACCAATTTCAACAAGTTCTACGGTAGTTCTCCACTAATAGGTTTAAACTACATGATGCAAGAGCATGATCTATTTGAGAGCTCAAAACAATTGCCAAGTATCAAATTATCCAAGACAATATGAAGCATTTTCTGTTTCCAACCAAATAACAATAAGTGCAGCGGTTTTCAACTCCGCCATGAACATTAAAGTAAAATGAAGAACACCAGTGTTCATATGAAAAAGCGGAGCGTGTCTCTCTCCCACACAAGGATTGCTAGGATCCGAATTTATTCAAACATAAACAAAAATAAAAACAAACAGACGCTCCAAGTAAAGCACATATGATGTGACCGAATAAAAATATAGTTTCAATAGAAGAAACCTGATAAGTTGATGAAGAAGGGGATGCCTTGGGCATCCCCAAGCTTAGACGCTTGAGTCTCTTGAAATATGCAGGGATGAACCACGGGGGCATCCCCAAGCTTAGACTTTTCACTCTTCTTGATCATATATCATCCTCCTCTCTTGACCCTTGAAAACTTCCTTCACACCAAACTTCTCATAAACTTCATTAGAGGGGTTAGTACTCAAAAAACTTTAATCCACCTTGGTCCTGTAGTGACACATTGCAAGAACTCAATAAAATATTAGCTACAGCTCTCCACGTCTAGAAAGCCTCACTTAAAGTCCACAAGAGACAATGCAAAAAACAGAGACAGAATCTGCCAAAACAGAACAGCCAGTAAACACGAATTTTAAAATGGTACTTCCGTTGCTCAAATCAGAAAACTCAAAACTAATGAAAGTTGCGTACATATCTGAGGATCACGCACGTAAATTGGCAGATTTTTCTGAGTTTCCTACAGAGAAATATGCAGATTCGTGACAGATAGAAATCTGTTTCTGCGCAGAAATCCAAATCTAGCATCAACTTTACCATAGAGACTTTACTTGGCACAACATTGCAATAAAATAAAGATAAGGAGAGGTTGCTACAGTAGTAACAACTTCCAAGACACAAAAAAACAGTAGCAAAATAAAGACATGGGTTATCTCCCAAGAAGTGCTTTCTTTATAGCCATTAAGATGGGCTCAACAATTTTAATGATGCTCACATAAGGGTGAGAGTTGAAGCAAAAGAGAGCATCAAAAAGCAAGTTCAAAACACATTTAAGTCTAACCCACTTCCTATGCATAGGAATCTTGTACACAAATAAATTCATGAAGAACAAAGTGACAAGCATAAGAAGATAAAACAAGAGTAACTTCAAAAGTTTCAGCATATAGAGAGGTGTTTTAGTACCATGCAAATTTCTACAACCATATTTTCCTCTCTCATAATAATTTTTAGTAGCTTCATGGATAAACTCAACAATATAACTATCACATAAAGCATGCTTTTCATGATTCACAAACACATAATTTTTATCAAGCTCAGAAATAATAGGATTAAAACTTTCAAACCCACTTTTATCAATAATATAACAAGATGATTGATCAATCTCAAAAGATATGGGACTCATAGATAAAGTCAAGAACTCTCCAATCCCATTTTCATTAGTAGTACAATTAATATTATCAAGTAACATAGGACCATCATCTAGTGCTTTATCATAAACATTTGCTAAGCAAAACTCTTTAGTACCATGCATTTCGATATCAGGCACAAACAAAGCATTATCATAACATTTTTCGAAATAGCATGGATTATCATAGATAACAGTAGCATAATTATTCTCACAAGTTTTACTCATAGGTAATATTTCAAGAGAATCCACAGGCATATAACATTCATCCTCTTTCGGTAAGCATGGAGGACAATCAAATAGTGTAAGAGATAAAGAGTTACTCTCATTAGAAGGTTGGCATGGGTAGCTAATCCATTCTTCCTCCTTTTGTTCGTCACTCTCCTCTTCTTTTTCATCCAATGAGCTTTCAGGTTCATCAATTTCCTCCTCTTTTTCATCCAATGAGCTTTCAGGTTCATCAATTTCTTCTTCCACTGGTTCCTGCAAATTGTGAGTGCATTCTTGTGCATTAATGAGTCTCTCTTTATAATCAATGATATAAGGATTATCACTGTAGCTTTCTATGCAAAAATTAAGGATAGAAGAGACATAATCTTTAAGGTCCTTACAAACAGCACAAGTTTCATAATTTTTAGACATGAATGATTCTATCTCAGAGGCTCCCATAAATATGACAAATTGTTCTACCTCTTCGAACCCAAAATGAATATAGCTATTCCAATTATAGTTCTTAATTAAAACTTCCTCACTAAAGCCACATTGAAATTTAAGATGTTTAGTATCCTGTTCAGAGCAACAGTTTATATCATGGCGTTTAAGCAAGATTTTAGCAATTGTATTTAATTTTTCTATCACAGCACTCATAACTTTTCCCGTTCTTGATTCTCTATAATTATTATATAATTCTATAAGCTCCAAATAGGTTGTAGGTTCTCCCATAATAGCAGTTTTTAATTTTTAGGTTTTTCAAATTTTTATGGATTTTCGGGTATATAGGGAAAATAAAACAAGACAAAAATAAACTAGGCAAAAGTAAACTAGGCAAAATAATACTAGACAGAAATAAACTAAGCACAAATAAACTAGACAGAAGTAAACTAGCAAGACAAAATAAAATAAAAGCAGAGAGAGAGAGGTAGAGTGTACTCCCCAGGTGAACTTATGAGTAGAGCTATGCCTCCCCGGCAACGGCGCCAGAAATAGTCTTGATAACCCACAAGTATAGGGGATCGCAATCTTCGAGGGAAGTAAAACCCAAATTTATTGATTCGACACAAGGGGAGGTAAAGAATACTTATAAGCCTTAACAACTGAGTTGTCAATTCAGCTGCACCTGGAAAAGCACTAGTAACAGGGGTGATGTGAAAGCAGCAGTAATATGAGAGCAAAGTAGTAACAGAACACAGCAGTAGCAGTAATAAGAGAGCAATGGCACCAGAAAATAGTTGATACTACTTCCAATGACATGTAGAACGAGTATATGATGATGCGAGATGGACCGGGGTTCCCAGCTATCTACACTAGTGGTAACTCTCCAATAACAAGTGTTGGGTGAACAAATTACAGTTGGGCAATTGATAGGATTGAAATAGCATTAAGACAGAACATCAAGATTATTAATCATGTAGGCATGTTTTCCATATATAGTCATACGTGCTCGCAATGAGAAACTTGTACAACATCTTTTGTCCTACCAGCGGTGGCAGCCGGGCCTCTAGGGAATCTACTGGAAATTAAGGTACTCCTTTTAATAGAGCACCGGAGCAAAGCATTAACACTCCGTGAAAACATGTGATCCTCATATCTAAGCCTTCCCCTCCAGTTGTCCCAATTTCTGTCACTTTGGGGCCTTTGGTTCCGGACATAGACATGTGCATACAACTTGTAGATACAATCTAAGCAATAAGTATAGAGCTTAAATCTAAGATCATGCCACTCGGGCCCTAGTGACAAGCATTAAACACAACAAGATTGCAGCAACAATAACTTCACAAACTTTATAGATAGACTAATCATAATGTAACAATCCATCGGATCCCAACAAACACAACACCGATTACATCAGATGAATCTCAATCATGTAAGGCAGCTCATGAGATCATTGTATTGAAGTACATAGGAACTAGCTACAGCTAGAACCCGTAGTCCATGGGGGAACTACTCACGAGCATGATGGAGGTGGTGGCGTTGATGGAGATGGCTTCCGGGAACTTCCCTGTCCCTACAGGTGCCGGAACAGACTTCTGTCCCCGAATGGAGTTTCGACATGCGCGCCCGGAGTCTTTCTGGAGTTTCGTCAATTGGTATCGCGTTTTAGGTCGAAAGGGCTTATATAGGAGAAGAGGCGGGCGCAGAGGGCGACAGGTGGCCCCACACCGGCCGGCGCGCCAGGGTGTAGCCCGCGCGGCCCACATGTGTGGTGGCCCCCTGGCTCTCCTCCGACTCTCCTTCGTTCGGAGCCTCCCGGGAAAAATAAGATCTTGGCGTTGATTTCGTCCAATTCCGAGAATATTGCCCGAACAGCCTTTCGGAACCAAAACAGCAGAAAACAGGAACTGGCACCGTGGCATCTTGTTAATAGGTTAGTTCCGGAAAACGCATAAAAACATTATAAAGTGTGAGCAAAACATGTAGGTATTGTCATAAAACAAGCATGGAACATCGTAAATTATGGATACGTTGAGACGTATCACCGACCGACCGCGCCTGGTCACCGGCGAACGGGTCACACAGGGCGGGCCTGCCCTGGTAGGCGCCGACGATCGCGCCTGGTCAACAGCGTCCATGGGCGACTCGGCTGCGCTCCGCGCCGGCTGACCGGCCCCGCAGCTTGGTGGCGGACGCCGCCGCCACGTCGCCGAACAGCGGCGCACCGCGCCCCACCGCAGGCTCCTGAGCCTGCTGCAAGCTAGCCTGCCCTGCCGACGCGGTCAGCTTAGCCCGGGTCGTCGACTCAGCGCCGTACTGCCCCGCCGAGCCCCCTGGCGACGCAGCCACCACGGGGACGCCGTCGGACTGCGGTGAAGGGGAGCAGAGGCGTCCCACCCAACACCGCACGGAGACTGACAGGCAACGTCTCCGGAAGCTGAACCTGAAACAGCCCCATCGGGCTCGAAGGAAGACGAACTCAAAGCCGCCCTCCTAGCGGCAGCCGGCGTCGTCCGTCCGAGAGTACACACACGACCACGAACAGGTCTATCACCCTGCACCGTAGCGGTCACACCCGTGGCCAACACCGTCGCCCCTCGAGCCTCAAGAGTAGGACTAGTACGCCGCAGCCTGTCAACTATCTCCTTACCCTTGGGAGTTTGAGGGTTTGTATTGAATGGAGTGAGAGCCATTATAACCGGCACAGAGCGAGTACCCCCAGAGGTCTGAACCCCTCCTCCGCCGACCGCTCCAGAGGGCGCCATCGAAGTAGATGGCCCTACATGAGCCTCTGATGTATCCATAGCATCTCCATCCCCAGCCTCATTCCCATCACCCTCATCATCAGCGTCATCCTTCTTAATCCAAATCAAAGGGATAAAATCAGGCTCTGGAACATAATCCTCGGGCTCCCTACGGAACCGAAACTCGAAGGCCTTGAGCTTAGTGATACGCGTAGATGCACACGTCCGTTGGGAACCCCAAGTGGAAGGTATGATGCGTATAGAAGCAAGTTTCCCTCAGTATGAAACCAAGGTTATCAAACCAGTAGGAGCCAAGAAGCACGTGAAGGTTGTTGGTGGAGGAGTGTAGTGCGGCGCAACACCAATGAAACCGGCGCCAACGTGGAACCTGCACAACACAATCAAAGTACTTTGCCCCAACGTAACACTGAGGTTGTCAATCTCACCGGCTTGCTGAAAACAAAGGATTAAACGTATCGAGTGGAAGATGGTGTTTGTTTGCAAAGAACAGAAAAGCAGAGAATGTATTCAGATAAAAGAATGGACCGGGGTCCACAGCCACTAGAGGTGTCTCTCCAATAAGATAAGTAGCATGCTGGGTGAACAAATTACAGGAGCAATTGACAAATAAAGATTCAATACATATCAACGATGATTACTATGTGATTTAATCAGGCATTACGACAAAGTACATAGACCGCTATCCAAAGATGCATCTATGCCTAAATAATCCACCTTCGTGTTATCATCCGAACCCCTTCCGTATTAAGTTGCGAACAACAGATAATTGCATTAAGTATGGTGTGTAATGTAATCAACACAAATATCCTTAGACAAAGCATCAATGTTTTATCCCTAGTAGCAACAGCACATCCACAACCTTAGAACTTTCTGTCACTGTCCCAGATTTATTGGAGGCATGAACCCACTATCGAGCATAATTACCCCCTCTTGGAGTTACAAGTATCAACTTGGCCAGAGCCTCTACTAGCAACGGAGAGCATGCAAGAATATAAAAAACACATATATGATAGATTGATAATCAACTTAACATAATATTCTATATTCATCGGATCTCGCCAAACACAACATGTAGCATTACAAATAGATGATCTTGATCATGTTAGGAAGCTCACAAGATCTAATACAATGATAGCACAAGCGGAGAAGACAACCATCTAGCTACTTCTATGGACCCATAGTCCAAGGATGAACTAGTCACGCATCAATCCGGAGGCGGGCATGATGATGTAGAGCCCTCCGGTGATGATTCCCTCTCCAGGGTGCCGGAGGCGATCTCCGAATCCCCCGAGATGGGATTCGCGATGGCGGCGTCTCTCGAAGGTTTTCCGTATCGTGGCTCTCGGTGGGGGGTTCGCGATGGAGGCTTTAAGTAGGCGGAAGGGTAGGTCAGGCGTCACGAGGGCCCACACAACAGGGCCGCGCGGCCAAGGCCAGGCCGCCGGTGTCCGGCCACCCGTGGCCCCACTTCGTCTCCCTTTCGGTCTTCTGGAAGCTTCGTAAAAATAGGCCCCTGGGCGTTGATTTCGTCCAATTCCGAGAATATTTCCTTACTAGGATTTCTATAACCAAAAACAGCAAAAACAGGAACTGGCACTTCGGCATCTTGTTAATAGGTTAGTGCCGGAAAATGTATAATAATGCTGTAAAGTATGTATAAAACATTCAAGTATTGTAATAAAAGTAGCATGGAACATAAGAAATTATAGATACGTTTGCGACGTATCACTTAGCCACTACATCAGACTTGATGATGTTCCCAGAATCTGAAATCTTCTCAAGTACTTTAGCATCAATCATGGCCACCTGGATACGAACCACAGCTCTGCGTCTGATGCTAAGAAGATCAACATCAACCGTCTTCCCCAGCAGCGAACCCACAGCCCAAAGCCCCAAGAAATGCCTCAAAGTATGAGGGACTCCATCCACATGCAACCACACCTTATGTAGCTCAAACTTGTGCGGTACTTCCGAGGACTGCCAAGCTGAGATAGTCATGGTGGAACTGAAACCTGGTACCGCAACCTGAATGCCATCAACCCTGTCGAGGTCCTCAAAAGAAGGGACACTGATTAGGAATCTGAGCTCATCAGTAGGTACAGCCTCCCATTTCCATCCCGGACGGTCCGAGCAACGTCTCGCCACCTGCTTGGCAATCACATCAGCTGGCACAATATCTCCCACCACCACAACAAGAGCTACCGGAGACCGAGAGGGCGCAAGAGCATCATTAACCACTGAATCAGGAATCGCAGTAAAGTAAGTCTCCAGAAGCCCAGCCCCAGTAACATAAGCAGAAGGGCGGGGCGCTCTAAGCACAGGGCAACGCAAAGTCGGTTGAGCAATCTTATCACAGAAGTAGCAAAAGTGTTTGACCCTGCAATCTTTGGTCGCATGTGAATGATCAGAACATTTCGAACACCAAACCGCCTTCTTCACCTTAGCCGCGGCCTGCGTTCCGACAGCCACCTCCATAGCGGCAGCAACTTGTTGAGGCTCAGCCGGCCCAACATCATATGCCTGCACCTGGAAGGCTGCACTTGTCTGCTGCGGTAAGACCTGCTGCTGAGAGACCGCGGGCTGCTGAGGAAAACCTTGCGGAATAAAGGGATACTGATACATATTAGGATGACCCATCCCATGCTGCAACTGACCCTGAAACTGAACGGCCTGCACCTGATTCTGATGAGGAACAACCTGAGCCGTATGAGCACCATGCGCAGGGCCAGCAGCCGCCCCTGCCTTCTTCTTCTTACTTTTCCTCTTCGGCGCCACCCCCGACGCATACAGCTGCTGAATTGGGAGACCCGGGGCCGACTGCTGCTGGAATGTTGGCATCGGCTGCTGCACGAATCCCAGACCGGGTAGCTGCTGCCCCATGACACTGAACGGAGGACGAGTCGGCGGCACAAACCCCGACTGTCCCGCCCCGTACGCGTACCCGTAGGTCTGCGGCTGAGGACGGGGAGGAACCTGCGTCCCAGGAGGCACAGGGACAGGGGGAGGCCGTATCTGTGCAGCGAAGCCAGGGCCGACCGGGCGTCCACCCCCCTGCGCCACCGCCGCAGCAGGGGCAGCACCACGCGGCGGAGGCTGAGCCGCCATAATCGCTGGAGCGCGCGCAGCAACCTCCGCGAACGAGGGTGGCCTCAAGGGCCTCCACCCGCGGCGGAAGGACGACTCCGAAGAGCCGGCAGAGCAGACCGCCGGCGCCGGGAGAGAGGCGACGGTGTCCCTCCACGATCGCAAGGCCGACGACGTCGAGCCGGGATACGGCGGCGCGCCCGAACGCGGCGAAGAACCGTTCGATGAAGAGCGGACGAAGGCCGGAGAAGAGCCGGGAGAGGGCACCGGCGATGGCGACCAAGCCTTGGGCGACGACAAGGGCGACGAGGAACTCGACGGGATGTTGATGGCGGCTGCACGATCGTATGGAGATACGGAGCAGGACGAAGTCCCCGATCGGTCCCTCCACAGAAAGCGCATGGCCTGGCCCAACCCAGCCCAAGTCCATCGTGCATGCAGCCCTGGTCCACCACCAGGCATCTGATTCAAACATGCCGCTGATGACGCCTCTCGTCCTGTAACCGTCGCCGGCGACTCCAGGGCGGGGAAGAAGTCGGCGATGATCGGAGTCGGGGCTCTGCGGCGCGGCACCGGACCACGCCAGACCCCCACTCTCGGCTTCTTCCTCAGGGCGAAGCCCAGAGGTGATGGTGACCCGGCGTGCTTCTCGACAAGGCCGCCACAGCCGCAGCCCCCATCCCTTCCGCCTCCGTCGAGACCTCCTCACCACCGGACCTGCACGACACAGAGCAAGAAAATGCCATACCTTCGGACGCCGGCGACCGCCTCGCCCAGAACCTTGAAGCAGGGGTGGGATAGCCAATGTCCGCCCAAAAGTCTTGGGCAAGCTCTTCGTCAGTTCTCCGGCCACGTCGAATGACGGTGGACCACTCCGGCGCTTTTGGTGATCCGATGACCGCCATAGCAGCCTCGAACGGAACATCAGAGGCGCCATCGTCGGAGGAGTCCTCGGCGACGTCCTTGATCAAAACCTCGAACCTGGAGCCCCTGCCCGGGGAAGAAGCCGTGGCCGACGAGCCGATCCCTCCGGCCAGATCACCCGGAGCCAGAGTGAGCCTACGGCTCCGACCCGCCATGCCCGTAACGGGCAGAATTGTGTCGGATCCTATACTATACGTGCGATGGTCAATAATTTTAACATTATCAGCAGGGGCAGTTTTATGTCTTAAATACTTAACAATAACAAATGAAAATAGCTGCAGCCAATGGTTCATGGCGAGCAGCGGACGCGTACGGGCTGCTGTACTGCTGGAGCGCAATGTGCCCAGGCCGTGTAGTGGCCGACGGGAATAGGCGGGGACTGGCCGGGGAGAGCGCCGGCTGGCGGGAAAAGCTGCGGCCGAGCCCATCAGCAGTGGCCGGCGGGGAGAGCCGCCGTAGAGCCATAGAGGGAGTTCGGGCAGCGACGGGCGGACAACAGCCGCCGGAGAGGCAGAGAGCGTCGAGGAGTTGCCGGAAAGGGGCGGGCGGCGGCGACGCCGGGGCGGTAGGGAATCGCGTGAGTATGGTCCTGAATCAAAGTCGTGACCTGGTTCCGTGGTTCCTAACCTCGTCCCTGCCTTGGAACAGACTCAGATTGGGCTTATTGGGCTTTTTTCCCCAGGGGTACAAACAAATTTCAGAAATTCTGGGTGGGCCACCCCCACCCGCTACGTACCCCCATGTTGGGGATATATGGAGAAACGGGAGCACCTATTCCCCGCTTTAAGCGGAGCGAAGGGGCGAAATCGCTTAAGCTGACACGACCTGGGCCGGCCCATTTGCATCCGCGGCTCTCACCGTTCGAGACTCAAATCACAGGATGCTCGTTGTGGTTTTTTGGTGGTTTTTTTTTGAAAAGGATTCAAATTTTGAATAATTGTTCGGATTTAGAAATTGTTTAGATTTTGACATATTCAAATTAGAAAATTGTTCAGATTTGAAAAATGTTCAGATTAGAAAATTGTTCAGATTTGAAAAATGTTCAGATTAGAAAATTGTTCAGGTTTGAAAAATGTTCAAATTTGAAAGTTGTTAAAACTTGGGAATTATTCAAATTTGAAAATTGTTCACATTTAAAAATTGTTCAAGACTGAAAATTGTTCAAAACTGAAAATTGTTCAAAATTGAAAATTGTTCAATTTTAAAAACCATTCAAAGTAAAAAATCAAATTTGAAAAAAAAATATTTCAAAAAATTGTTCAGATTTTGAAATTATTAATATAAAAAAGATGTAAAAACTGGAGATGAAAACCGAACATAAAAAATAAAAACCAGGGAAGAAAACTGAGCAGTAATAATAAAAACCAGAGAAAACCACAGAGGCAGACAACGATCTGATCTGCACGAAAAACCGAAAAAGGTTCTATCGCTAGTAGTGGGCCGGCCCAAGAAATTTATCTCTGTGCGGCGCCTCAGATACACATCGCTATAAGCGATGAATAGGGATTGCGTGGAGAAACCCTAGTGTTATTATAATGTGAAATAAAGATGACTTATACCTTTAATCTATGAATGTGTGTTAGTTCTCTCTCTTGATATTATATTATATGTTGTGCATCATGTAATATTTGCCTTATGGTCTCGAGAGGGAACTATCCTTTGAAGTGTGGTAAAGTGTACGGCGAGAAGTGACATTACCGTATCAGCATTTTAACACATGAAAGAGGGGGATAAGGAGGGACTCACCAAGCTCATATCAATAACCATGGGGTAAAATTCTTAATAGTAATGGTCAATATGTGGCTTGCAGAAGACTAGATGCTCTGGTTATTTAGAGATGTAATGACCGATGGCTTTCTAGGCACATCTTATTATGGAGCTCTCCCCACACATAGCATCGCAAACATATAGTTCATTCTAATCATAAGTAATAACAATACTAGTGGTGGAACCTACACTCCTTGAGAACCCCTCAACCATATCACAAACACACTCCATCAACACTCTCTAGCTTGAGTTTACATTTATTATTTACTTGCTTTTAGTTACTTCAAACTCTTAAATATTTGCCATCTTAGCAATTTATAGTATATATGCTATTTTCAAACCACGGTTTGGATGCAAACGTGGATGCGCCTGGCAACGCAATTACGGGGTTGCGTTTATAGTCATTTGCAAAGCTTCTTGGGGACGAACTTATATAAATAATATTTGCTGCTACAAGTACTGCAACAACCCAGTTGTTTATCGCAGAACCCAATCATCAGTGAGCAATGCTAGGCGGTGGGTTCGTTGGAGAAGAAGGCAGAGAACTAGCCGGCGCCGGAGATGAGGACGAAGTAGCAGGACCCAGGAAGTCTTCACTTCCCCAAGCGAAGCGCTTCCACGAGCTTCCGCACCAGCAAGTCTAGGGGTAAGTGATGGCCTCCTTCCTCAGCCGGGTTCCAGGGTGGCGCCATGCTTGGTGCTCACTGGAGGAAAAGTTTTATTCCCGATGCTAGTACCAACATGGTTTAACAATTATATTTCTCCATTGTTTGGAGGAGCAATGTCCCAATCTTGAACTATCGAAGTTTCAGCCACACTTTCCAATATACCTGAAGATCAGCTTTACGGTTACCTTTTTACAGTGTAAGGTTTGATGGTTTCAAGGCATACCTTCTAACATGAAAGCACATGAAATTCTCATGGTCTAAGGACTTGCTCATATGAAAAACTTGTAAAGATCTATTATATTATTAAAACAACAAACAACCAATGGTCAAGATTTGTCAATCAAAAGTCATGAAATACCAACCGCTCAGATTTATTTACTCTCCACCTAAGCACGTGAACGTGCCATGTTGAAAAAGTTCATTATGTAACGTGTGTATTAGGAACTCCAAGGAAAACAGTACCACGTGATAATTATACTTATCCTTATATCTCTACCAAACAAAACACGTTCGGGTCAAAAAAAAAGAAAGAGATAATACACATTCATATTTCCCCATAAAATCCGTGATTGGTGGTTCTTCGCTCAGATCAAACACGGCATCACAACCGGCGTTCCCGAACAACCTGGCGCATCGAAGGCGTGGAGCAGCAATCACAACCGGCGTTCTGTGGATCTGGAGGCGGAAACTAGCATCCTCTGTTTGATCGATATAGGCGCGAATCCACAATGTCGATCTCGCTCCGACGAAGCTAGCTCGAGGGGGCGAGGCGCAGCAAGAAAGCTGACAAACACACAAGGTGCCCTGAGTCTACATCCAGCTCTTCGATAAGTATATGGTGGATTGATGATATTACTCTTGCCTGAAGCTACGGCTCACGAGGAAGGTTTGGATCGATACGGTGACACGAAGAGGCAAACACAGGGGAGATAGTTTGCATCTAGATCTTTACTATATGCTCTCGGCGGCGGGCGGCGGCGCATGCGAGGAAGTGGTACTTGTTAGAAATAGAATTAGCTTAAGTCTTAAGCTAACTAGGCAGTTACTTTTGTCCAACAGCCGTGTCTCTTCGAAGGGACACAACCTTGTAAACCGCCTTTATTGGTGCCTGTTCACTGGGTATATATACCCCTCAATCATCAATGAAATCAACAGTTCATCTCTCAATACTTTTACTCTAAACACGTTATCACGCACTTTGCTCTCCAATAGAGCGATAGGCCATAAGAAAAGGACCGGCGGTTGGCGAGACGTTGACGAGGCCAAGTTTGCAACTACGGCGGCGCCCAAGCCCAGCACCCATGGCCTTCGGCTTCCGCAAGAGTCCTCGTGTGGCTCCTTCGCCCCTCGTGGCATGGAGGCGCCCGAGCTCGCGACTCCTGCAGCGCGGTGGCTAGCGCTCCTCAGCGCACGACTCCGGCTAATGGCAGGCGCACCGTGTGGCTGCACCTTCCGGCGCGCACACAACCGGGACGGCGGCGAAGGCGACCCCAAACGGCGTAGCACCCCCGCAGCCTTCGGCTCGGTCCTCGCGGCACAGCAGCGTCCGAGGACGCGGTCACGGCGGTCCACGGCCGGCAGGGCAGCGGCGCCCTCTGAAGCGTAACGCGGACTCGCGCTCGTCCCAACGGCAGCCCGCCCGGCGTTGCTTCAGCCTCAAACTTCACAGCAGCGCGGCGGCAGTGTCACCATGTAGAATTTTCGACCAGCGCAGCCGTCGCCTTTGACCTCGGCGCGACGCACGGTGATGCCTGAGTTCCCAGCACGCGCGGCGGCCTTTGACCCCGATGCTGCTCTCTCCTGACGAGGCTTCTCTTGGAACGGGGGCGTCCGCACCCGCAGCCCACGGCCAAGCTCCTTTCGCTACAGGGCCGCATGCTCGAATTTTGCTCAAGAACCACGACCGGTGTCTCCCGTGTACTCCACGACCGGAGTAGAACTGAAACGAAGAAGAGGAACAAATTGATTGATTCGTATCCACACAGAGGAAGATAAGATACCTTATCTCCTTGGTGCATATTCAATTTAACCCCTTGTTTGCTACATTTAATATAAACCATCTAATTCATTGAACATAGGAGTCCAGTCCTCAGACGGACATATTCTTAGCAATTTTAACTTCTGGTTATTATTTGCATTTTAAGAACTTTTCTTTAAGAAAAGAATTAATGGTAGTCCATCAGGTTAAAATTTTAAAATATATTACATATGATTTTTTTTTAATCATGTACCTTTTACATTATGTGAAAGTATAACATGAAGTCCTCAAGCCTTCATATATCGAGCCATATTATTTAACTCATATTTTATATATTCACAAATTATATGTTCTTATGTATATTTGCCTCTAGCATTTTATATAACACATATTTTGGTACAATAACCTTATTTAACAAACCTCATTTAAATTATGAGATAATATTGGTGATAAATATGTGACTATCCAAAATTTATTTGCGAATCACAAGATGATGGCATCAACTACATAAATTGCAGATTATTACTGTCATATGAACATATTTGTCATCTTGACAATAAAATTATCTCCAAAGTGCCTTTTCAAATATGTTAATATCAAAGTATAACACAAGGTAGTAGGATAAGGCATCTAGTGACACATGTCAGACTATGCTTTCTACTACTAAAGAGATGTACTTCACAAATATGAGGATCATCCACAATGTGGTAACTTACAATTTGAAATCCACACACATATGGCACAAAAGCATCAGCTTAATATTCAAATTATTTCTCTAGAGCATTTTTTTTGTTTGCCAAATATATTTTACTATCATAGTAAAACAAATTCATGCACCATCATTTCATGCTTCTATTCCATTGGTGCTACATAAAATTACGGAGTCTATATCATGAAATACTATTGTAGTGTCTTATATCTATCAAGACAAGATCCATCATACATGACACTAATTGAGTTTTCTCACAAAACTACTATAGGTTATCCATTATATGGTGATAATTATATTCACCATAAATAACCAATGTGAAAATACATATCTATGCTTTGGCAATTAATTTAACATCTCCCATCACTTTGGGTAAGAACTCCAAAGCATTGATAGAAGTATCATTTAATATCTCAATATTGAATGTCTACTCCATGGTCATTAAGGAATTACCTCGACCATAAATATGCTCAATCGAAGCATTTTCATAAACTTATTTACTATCATAATAAATGAGTTGCATGATCATCTCATGCGGGGCTAGAATCTCCATCAAAGGAATTCACTTAACTCAATTAGATGAGAGAAATTGGATAAATATCTATTCCTCTTTAAATCTCCACCAACAAGATATTTGTTGTATAAACACAATGCCAATAGGTTCTCATTCACTTTTGAGGATGTAGTGATTACATAATCATATGGGTCACTCAATTTGGATATCTATATTAAAGTCCTTAAGACTTATAAATCCAAATCCAAAATAAATAGCAAAATATGTGTAATAATACAAAAGTCACTCTATGACTTAAAATAGTCAAACACAAATTGTGTGGTACAATTGACTATAAGAGCTCCTTCTTATAAAGGATTACTCGTACAATAATGATTGCTTATATGCAGTCATAAACAAAATCCCTAATTGGATTCTACATGACCTTTGTATATATCGATACTTTTATCATCAAAGTCTATAATATACATGAAAGGTCCTTACAATCTTATCAAGACGGAGATTTGGATTGAACCAAGTATTAATCAAGTTTATAACTTGAGTATATTCCTTCGGAATACATATCTATCAGTCTTTACATGTCCATAAAATTTTGGAGAAATTAAATATGGATAAATAAAATCAAAGATACATATGGTCACAATATCCCTAACATAGATACAAATTCATTCATACATTGTAGTAGTGATGAAGTGATATTGGACCTCTTGTTCCATATCTCAATACAAACTACATCACGAATGCGAATGTTTTGTTGTCAACTTCTTTTAAGTGCAAACCCCAACTAAAAGGTTGGTGTAAGTAATATCCTCTGATATATTTAAGGCACAAATGTTCTTGATTAATTCTCTTAAGAATATCAAGATTTGACCATCATGTAATCTACGTTGGCTATAATTACCCGATCCATAAAATGCCATATCATAGACTGAATTCAATGGAAGAGTCTTCTAAAATAAGAATACAAAATAGACTCTAACAGCTTCATATAATAATTGAACACATTCAAGATCATGTGGTTAAGATTCAACAGAATCATCCACCATTATCTACCAGATAATACCACTTGTATTTCTCAAATGCATCAGGGTTAAATTAATATCTTTCAAACTAGGGAGATAAACACTTTGCAAACATATCATGTGAAAATCTAACAGATTTATTCACAGTGTTTTACAGATTCCCACGCTCATGAATTTAAGTTCATGGATTGGTGTGAGACAACTTTTAGATTTGCAAAGTTCAGGGGGAGTAAAACTCCCAAATTATAACCCGGTGATGATCATTAGATCATATATATTGTACTCTTTTTCCCTTAATGAGTTTTCCCTAATGGTTTCTCATAAAAGGTTTTTAATGAGACGATATAAATATAAGTATCTAGATATGTCACATTGCTTTCTCCTTATTTTTTCCCTATTGGGTTTTAAAGGAGTTTTCGGTGGCACATCATATTGCACTTTTTGCAATATTTATATGTCGTACCTCCTATTTTCCCCACTGGGGTTTTTAAAGGAAGTATATAAGGCATATTTATTGTTCTCCAAACTCATTCGTGAGGTTTTTCCCTTCTCTAAGGTTTTCTCATATGAGTTCTCATGGAGACAACAATCTTTACATGTTGTACTATTTTCTCCTTATTTTTCCCAAAGGGTTTAAAGGAGTTTTAACAACATATCAAATACAACTCTCCTCATATTTTTCCCACAGGGTTTTTGGGGGAGACATTTTAAAGATGATGACTTTCAAGATGATGAATATTTACAAAGAGCACCATTGTTTACAAGGACATCCTCATATATAAGTAAGAAGACTATGCGAGAAGATATTGAAGATTACACATGAGATTTTCAAGAGATGGCGTTGTCCAAGGGGGAGTGTTAGAAATAGGATTAGCTTAAGTCTTAAGCTAACTAGGCAGTTACTTTTGTCCAACAGCCGTGTCTCTTCGAAGGGACACAACCTTGTAAACCGCCTTTATTGGTGCCTGTTCACTGGGTATATATACCCCTCAATCATCAATGAAATCAACAGTTCATCTCTCAATACTTTTACTCTAAACAGTACTATTTCCTTGCCGTGCCTGGCTCTCAGGTCAGGAGTCAGGACCTGCATGGCCTCCAGAGAGACAAGGCTGATGGCCGCATATAAATCATGACTCCGATCATGACCTGCATGGCCGCAACTCATGCATATGCCATCTGAATCTACAATCTTAATTTTACTGTGCCGGTTGCATTAGTCTAACCTCCACCATCCATGTTACCATGCAGTCTGCAGATCCATGGAGTGTACGTCCACGAGCTCATAAACTGGTATAGCAACCGTTTGCATGCAGCAAGGATGGAATCCTGATACCTATGGGCTGTGGTAAGACCGCCTGTATCAGTGCAAGGACCAGATCGACATCACACCAATAAGGTCAAAACTTTTTTTTCTAGATGATTTACTTACTATCTGATGCATTGATCTTGGTAAAGAAAATTTCTTACTCAAACATATAAAGGGTCGGTAACAAATTAAGCACTGTAGAAGATGTCACTCTATAGTACTCCCTCCGTTCCTTTCTATAGTGCCTATTGTTTTTTGGCACGGAAATTAGCGCGAGCCTTTTTTGACACAAAACCCCCTAGCGATATCACAGGCAAAATAGGAAACTGAAAACATATTTCAGAAATACATGACCAGATCGGTTTCCAGATTTTCTGGACTTGACCTGATTGGTGGAAGGGGTTCTTTGCAAAAACAAATATAGCTTTACTCTTATATTCTGAAACAAATGCGAAAAAACAATAGGCATTATAGAAAGGAATGGAGGGAGTAATATTTTTAACCATTAATTGCACTTTTCTGTAGCTAAAGCAATCTTGGACGAGATGCCACAATAAAATTTAGGTGAAAGAGAGTGATTAACTGCTACTCAGATCATGGATGCTTTATCTAGGTTTTTAACTCTGATCGTAAGTGGCGCAGTCTATCAGTTTCAATGCCAAATTGGTGCACATATAAAACAGTGTTATTATCATCTCCCGTTCGTCAGAAGAATTAAAATAATATGTAATATTTTTTATTTTCGTTTTCTGCAGGGATGAATACATATATATCTCCTTATGCAAAAAAAGAAAGATCATAACGTATTATTTATTGTATAGGTTGTCTACATTGTTGTTCTGCTTGGGAGTTTGTGAGTGTTTTATATTGAGCGGTTTTAGTGCGCATATTATATATTATGTTAATTCATAATCAGTCCACTAATGACACCATTAAATTTCCTAACGATCATACCAATCTCTTTGGAAAGAGAACCAGAAACCGCTAATATGCATTACAAAGATGTCCCTTTACTCGATGGCTGAGTGGCAACTACAACCAATCTCTTTGGAAAGAGAACCTCAAAACCGCTGCTTCTTCTTGCTATCTATGCTCGATGCAACAACTAAAGCTTACCTCCTCATTCTATGTAAAACACTATAGCCTTTTCCTCAGACATGTCATGTTTTCTTCATTTTGCAGGACTCACGTTTGCATATCGTCGACATCACTAGAGGGGATCCAGCACCCAGATCTCGCTCAGGAGGATGACCCCGCTGGACCCGTACGCGTGTGTCTAGGTGGGCATGGAGTTGCGGCGCATGAGTCCAACATCATTTCTTTCCGGTGGGAATTAAGGCGACACCTCCTACGTTTGCGATCAAGTGTCGTAGGTCCAATATCAGAAACAAGAGGAGCACGCGCGTGATGGGAAAATAATCAAGCAACGGCGTACGACGTCCGACGTCCAGCATCCGGCGTGAGTCTTGATAATTCAGCGGGATATATGGTAGCTTTTATTTCTTTCTTTCCTGTAGATGCATCATACGGAGGTAGAGGCGGAATCGGGCAGTCCCATGTTTATGTACTCTTATCAATTAGATTCGTCAATTTACCTGTATGAAAGTCAATCTCATATATCTTGGCTCATGTATTAGGCTATCAGATTAGCTGTATAATTAGATGATACTACGGTTATGATTACCATGATTTATGAAGAATTGGAAATATAGGCAGGAAATGAATGTCCATAATGTATCCAGTAATTCACCAATCTTTGTAACTGTTACAACAGATGGCAAAATCACTCCTGTCCTGCATGAAATTGGTCAAATTTGTATTTATAGCATATGAGAAAAAAAAGTCTAGCCGCGCAATTGCGCGAGCCACCCGGCTAGTTGTACTAATAACAAATGACAATACATATAAATATAAAGGGGCCCGTTTAGTACCCTTATCCTGCTAACAATATACTCTCATTATTGATGGCAACCTTGTTACACTAACTTTTCCCATCATCAGAAAAGCTTGATCATCATACAACACATCAACTAATCCTAGAGGCGGGACTAGGAACAACATGTTCTTTTATCTCTCTAAAAATGTTTATGAGTTTTATTTTAAATCTCATATTCAAGACACACAAAAATTATAGCATAAAGAAATTAAAATTGATGATGAACCCATAGTTAAATAATAACATTAATTATTGCTTCTAGGGCATTACTCCTTCAATACCGGCAAACACGCGATGAAGCAATGGTAGGGGCAGGAAAGCTTGGAAGAAAGTCATGTAACACGATACTCTCTCCCGAGTTGAGGTACAAGAAGAGAACATGAGAGATGGATTCACACGCCCTGCGTATTTTAGGCATGGTGTAGAGACTGAGTCTCGCATATTCGAGATCTCACTAGTAGGAAACTAGTTATAGGTGGGATGCTATTCTGTGGCGCACCAGTTTTGCGTGCGCCATAAAATTTATTTCCGTGGCGCACTAGACAATGTGCATCATTGAAATAGCGATTTCTGTGGCGCACCTACCACGCATGCGCCACAGAAATAAGGTGGGCCTCACACCTGCCAGCCCCAATCATTGGTTTCACTATTTCTGTGGCGCACATGATCACGCGCCACGAATTAAGATTTTGACAAGATGTGGCGCGCACGAATAAGACTATGGCGCATGGCTGGTGTGCCACAGAAAAAACACAATTCTGTGGCGCACATGAGCTCCATGCGCTGCAGAAGATTTTTTGGTCCCCGCGCAACTCCACCCCCATGGATCGCATTTTTTAGCTCTGTAAATACAAAAGAAATAGATAGAAATTTCAAAAAATAAAATCCTTCGAGGTGCCCATGTATTATATCATCTAGTACCACTGAGAATTAACAAACATGAATTTCGACTTTTTTTTGAAAAATTGCGTTGCAAAATCATCAAACTGGATTTGTGGTTGCATACAAAGTCGGAAAAACGCATAGTATATCAAAATGACCGGGAGAAAATTCTACTCACCCAGGTTTACCCGGTTAGCCAATTTTTAGAATTGCCAAATTCGAAAAGAGTAAAAATATACGGAAAATTTAAGATTTTCTCATGCAAAAATAGAAAATTCGAACAAAAAATTTTGTGGCGCACCATATGCCCATGCGTTACAGAATGTATATTATGAAATTTGAATTTTGTGGCGCTCTCCTCCTCTCCTCCACTTCACTTTCCACTTCTCCTCACCTTCTCCTCCTCCATCCAATCCGGCTGGCCTCCCCCTCCTCCACCCAGCCACTCCGGACGGCCTCCTCCTCCTCCACCCACCTCCGGCCAGCCTCATCCTCCTCCACCCACCTCCACCCACCTCAACCCACCCCACCCACCTCCGGCGACCTCCAGCAAAATTTTAAAAGAATCCGGCGAAATTCTGGCGGTCCCAGATCTAGATCTAGATCTGGCCACCATTTTTTTTGAAATTCAAAAAAATTCTATATCACACCACCGTCGGTGCGCCACAAAAATAAGACTTTCTGTGGCGCACCTTGCCTGGTGCACCACAGAAATAAGACTTTCTGTGGCGCATGGGTCCGTGCGCCACATAATTCTTATTTTTGTGGCGTAGATTCTGTGGCGCACCGCCCATGCGCCACATAATAGCCTTTTTGGTGCACTACTAATGAGCCTTTCCCAACTAGTGTCTTTGTGAGAGCCCTTCTCATAGGCGAAAAGTACCGACGACTGCGTATGGCCATGACCTGGATAGGCCAGCTCTGAACGCGCCAGGATCCACACTGCACCATAACTGGAAACCTCACACGCTCCAAACCGTTATCACCGAGCGCACGCCTGAAATCCATGCAGGAGCGTCGCTGACGCGGGGGGAGGGAGGACAAGATGCGGACATGGTCCATCATCCAGCAACGCGGGGCATGATACATGCGCGTTGTAAATATCGACGAAGGGAATCTCACGACAGGGTGTGTTATGGGACCATTGTCGTGGGACGGGGGCTCCTTCGCGATGCCTCCGCGTGTCCTCACATGTCACCATCGGACGATGTACGGCTTTTGGGACACGTGAATGGCCAAAACCGCTAAAAGTTTCCACAACTCTTTTTACTCCGATATCCTAGTATTTGAATGGAATCTATCTTTTTATTTTTAATTATGATTTCTTTGAAATTTAAATAAAATTCGTCGTGCAGATTACCGCTGTTGAAGTTTGTCACTGACGCGCCAACCGGGATACACCACTAAAGTGTCCATTACTACTATTGGCTTGTGCTGGGCGTCATGTTAGTGGCTGTTGGATACACACTATCGGTAGCAAAAACGCAACGCCAATACTATGTATATTTCTACTAGTGCTAGTTTGTGTATATACTAGGATAATGAAGATTCCGTCTAAAATTTTAATTTATAATTTGATTAAAAGTAATATACGGATGTCTAATAATTCTGCCACGTTGATTCACACTAGTTAAATGCCCGTGCGTTGCTACGTGCTCTTAGGAGAGATTGAACAATCATCATCACAATTTTGACGACATTAATCGTGACAGATTCTACTTCCGCCATGAAGTTCTAAAATATCAAGCGAGTTTGGAAAATAATAATATCACAAAGTTTGGAAGTCCCAAAGGAGGATATAATTCACTCTCATTTTCTATTCTTAATCATAGCATGAGAGTCGAGAGTTGTTCAGCTCATAAGGAACCTCCTATCTCGGGATTAAACTAACCGGAAAAAATAACAGAGAATAAGAATTATCCCATGACTTAGGAGATTGCAACAATCAACATCCCACTTTCGATAACATTAATCGTAACGGTGTTTACTTCCACCTCGATGTTCAAAAATATCAAGCAATATTCCAAAATAATACCGTGGGGTCCTTTTCTTTTCTTAATCATATCATGAGAGCCGAGATTTGTTCAGTTAATAAGAAACCTCCTATGTAGGGATTGAACTAACCCACAAAAATAATGTAGCACAAACAATAAAGAGAATAAGAATCTAATCTTTTACGAAGAATTTTCAAGAAAGAGCTTTAGGCCCATGATGTATATAGCACTGTTCAAAAACTAGGCCGATTCAGCGATTACTAGGCCGATTAATCGCTACTAGGTGCCTGGCCGTGTCGATTACCATTAATCGCTTATGTTAATCCTTTAGCCCGATTAATCACACCGAAAATACGATTACTAGGTATGTTCCCGATTAACTACTATATTTGGTCAAAAAAGTTACAAAATTTTCAATGCATATCGCTAGCACAAACGCTATCCCTCCCCAATAGAGTAGGTTTTGCGAAGCTCCCGTTTGATTGCAGGCTCCGGCAGCTCGATTTTCACTGTCGCCAACTAGTTCCTTGCCCTCCCAGACTAGTTACTCGCAGTTGCCCAGACCTCAGATACAGGAGCTCGGCCACCTTGAGGAGCTCGTGCAGGAGCTCGAGGACGCCTTCAATAGATTAGGTGGTTGAGGTGTAAGATGGGTCGTACCCTCGGTAGGTGGTGGAAAAAGATAAACTTCAGAGATAAGAGGAGAAGAAGTGGAAGGAAGGAACGTGGCTTCGGCTAGTGGATCATGATTCACGCGTGACCTTGAAGGTTAGGTCACGGAGGAGAAGCGTAAATATTTTTCTGGGATTTTAGGCTCTAAAGATGTAGGGCCAGACATATAGAGGCTCATGTACTATTATTTTTCTTATATAAACTGTTTTCTAAGCGCTACTTTGTGTATTTTGCACCGATTAATAGCCGACCGATTAAATCAGTTAATCGTCCGAATTCCGATTAATCGCTACTCCCAAGCCGACCGAGCAGTTAACGATTACCGATTTCCTTAACATTGGTATATAGAAAGCAAACACGTATGGATGGGAAACCCATTTCTGATTAATTGAAATTTGGAATACACAAGATTAGAGCTATGAAAGCATGAGAAGTAACATGAAGACATCCTAAAAATAACAGTATCTTATGTACCGCAAATATAGCTAATAAAGTCATGGTTCAGACTTTTGTTCCTCCCCAAGCAAAAGTAGTTTACTCACTCAAATAGGAATATTCAACTACTCCCTCCGATTCATATTATTTAACTCAATTTTGTCTCAATGTAGATGTATCTAGTCAACAAACATATATAAATACATCCATATCTAGATAAAGTGGCGCAAACTAATTTGAATCAGAGGGAGTATCTGTTTATTACACTGAAATTCAAACAAGATTATGTTAAAGTTTGAATACCTAACTAAATAGGAAAGAAGTTCTGACTTTAGAGTTTGTTCACTTTAACATATGGTTTTCTGAACACGGATTAGCCATGTACTATAGCAGTGTGGTATGCTAAAATCTTCACTCGTGCTACAACATTCCCAAGAGTTTATCTCTACGAGCTACAGACCTCAATTGATGCAAAATGTAGGTATTCAGACTTCAGAGCATACATTGCAATGTACTATTAGCCATAAGCAGAAATACCGTGGTTACAAAACTCGAGTGCACGAACCAGTCATTGTACCTGGGCCATGAATGTCATCATGCCGCTTCCGATATATGACGGCGATAAGCCCCACTATATCCACTGCGGAGAAGAGAATGAGTCCATCAGCACGCTAGACTTCTGACCGTCGCGCATATACCTCTCCGTACAGTCCAACACCTGCTATTATTTTATAACTAGGAAAAAAGCCCGTGCGTTGCTACGGCATACCTCCTGGTGTCTCGCTGCTGCAACTCCGTCGTTGCCTAGTGTTGCTTTGGTGCCCCGCTTCTGCTATTCAGGTGGGGCATTAACGACCTTCTGGTGCCCTGACAACCTCCAACTCCACCGTTGCTGACTAAGAACACGCGGTCGACGGTGCCTTTGGCTGATCGTATCACCGCTAGCACTGGTTTCAACATCAAAATGCTCGGGTAGTTTGATCATGATATCCTATGTTGACATAATGACCGCCACAATCAAAAATATATGGAACATTCAGATTTTAGGCTTGATGTTGCACAAGGACGTAAGCAGCATAAAACACTTATATGCTAAGCAAATTCGTAAGTCAATGTAAAATTTGGCTTGTGGTATATCGAAATATACCATCTCCTGGAGGTCACCGACGGAAGGCTACTCTGTGTGCGCGTTTATGCAGTCATCGGGTATGGCAACATGGCCAGACCGCTATTGAAGTCTAACCCTGCAGACATGGCCATCGACTGCGGCGACTCTTCCCGCGCCACCGAGTTGTCCGTTGTTAGCTGCGGGATGGTGCCGTTCAGCTGTACTCCGTTGAAAGCGGTGAGATGGTGCCGCCAGGCAGGCGTTGAGGCTCTGCTTGAGGCCCTGCACGTGTGGGTTATGTTCGTTTACCGGTGGCTTACTATAAGATCATACTTTTGATAACAGGACTATAATATGATGTGCCTCCAACTATATTCCAGAAAGTAGATATTTGCTTGAAGTAAATATCCCATCTAGTGTAATTGGCAACGATTTTGTATGAATGGCTGCAAATTAACCGTGAGCATGGTGTTGTATAGTCATCATAATGTGCAAACATATTCAAAAAATAATAATGTAGGAAGATTCTGCTGAATGGACTTAAAGGTGTACTTAATAATTGTTAAATGCTGCTCAATAGACTGAAAGGTGATGTGGCAAATATTTAATTGTTAATTGCTGTGTGTGACCACATTTGGCCGGACAAGCTTACTGACCTGGCTTTCGAATTGCACAAAGCTCATGGGTGATGGATGTCTCCTTCAGTTGTGTAGGCAATCGCTGAAGTTTGATCAATAGAAAATTGCCGGAACCACCCAGCTGCCAAGAGTATTAAAATTCCACACATGGGCATCAGCAGCAGCCAAGCATGCACCTAAGGCAACAGCGAATTGAGGAAAAATAATGGATGCAGGACACAGGAAGCTATCATTTTTCAGATCAGGCTGCAACACCTCGCTCATATGCAAGAACCTGTACATCAGAGTCGCAGCTGATGGGGTCGGCAGAGAGCGACAACGGACAGTACATCAGACTGTTTTCCCAGCCGACACCCAGTCCACCGCGCGTTGCCAGCACCACCCATATTTTCTCTTTCTCCTCGAGCTCGCGGCGGCGGCGGCAGTAGCCCAGCATCCAGATCCGCGTGCTGGTTCCTCACAGCTTGCTAAAATCAAAATTTAGTCTTGATGTTCTTTTATATAGGTCTCTGCATCCGTGTTTTTCTCAAGGTCGCATCTATGGACATCTACCTCCGACCCAATTTTTCTGTCGTTGGCAACCACAACGCAGAGCATCTCTGATGTTTGTATTCATGGATGGAGCACCCCACGAACGTCCTTTACCTCCACCGCCCAGTTCGCTTCCGCCGTCCCGCGAAGCCCTTTATTTTGGTTACCGCCGCCTCCCAGGTCCGGGTCATCGCTGCGAGAGGTCCTCAATTTCGGCCACTTCCGGTTGGCGACGTCTCATTAGCCTCCTGTCTCGATCGGATCCTTGGCGGATTAGATCTTACAAACTCGATTGATTTGAGCGTGGGAGGGCCTAGATCTCAGGGACGGGGATGTTTTCGGCCATTGCTGTGCCGTTCCACCGGCCGGAAGAGGTGGCTGTTGCCGGTGGCTGCAGATCGGCGGGGTGGCGGCGGGTTCGTAGTGTGGCCTGTTGTCTACGGGTGGAGGAGGGGATGGTTCAGGAAGCTGAGACCGGAGGAAATAAAACGAGCTTAACCGGTACGGGGGCAATTCCATGTATTATCAGCGTGTTTGGCAACGTTTGGGAAGGGGTTTGGGAGTTTAGAGGGGGGAGTTAGTCGAGGGATTAGGCAAGGGAAGTTGAATATTATTCCCACTTCCACGTTTGGTATATGGTGGGAATTTGCAAGGGGAATCGGTAGATTCTTTTTTTTTTTTGACATGCGTGTCGTACAGGTGTAGGCCATCTTCATCAGCATAGCAGGAAGCGCCGGCCGTACAAGACCTCCCCGCTGGTATGCGTCGAAGGTCTTGTAGCCCGCCAGCTGACTAGGTAGGCCGGACGTGCACGGCGAGGTGCGCGGCGAGATCCTGTAATTTTTTTGGTTTTGCAATGATTCAAGCACAAGCGTAAACAGGCACATGTAAAATGTAAATGGCCAAGAGAGGTAGCTTGAAACGATTCAGCTAGCTGTCAATCCGTGAAGCTTGGTGGATGTGCGTCTTCCCTTTTGGGATGGATGGTGCGCGCGAACGAGTCGGATTCCGCCGCTGTGCACGTTTTGGCCGACGAGATCAGTCAGCAGTCATCTGGTAGAGGGTAGAGCGCGACCGGCTCGTCCTCCTACACAGCCAAAACGAGCCAGACGGCGCGATGTGACTGAACCGCTGTGATACGCCGACATTATCGATGATGCAGGAGATGGAAACCTTGTGCTAGCGCTCAAACAGAGTTATCGTTTTCTCCAATTCCCTAACCCGGCTCAATTACCTGCCCCCTCCCAGGTAATGGATCAGCGGGAGTTCGGCTCCTGAATTCCCATGCCCCTTCCTTCCTAAACTCCCATGTCCACGAACCAATCAACGGATTTTTCGTCCCACGCCTCTCCAACTCCCATTCCCTATCCCCAATTCCCTCCAACCAAACACGCTGTATGTGGATTGGTGGGAGGGCAAATCCATTTAAAAAAAAGCGTTGACGAAAATTTTGGCAGAAACCTTAGCTCCTTTATTATTAGGTATAGATTAGGAAGATGACATACATGATACTGAAATACTGAATCTTGATAAAAGATTCATGATATTTTATGGCGATGAGTGTCAAGTTTCTATATAATCAAAAGTAAGGAAGGATGAAACAAACCAAATCCAATAGCATGTTCCTGCCCATTAATTAACATATCTACTGTAAAAGAAGCAGAATCATCGCAGAAGAAAAATCAAGATCACAGAGAGGCAAAAAAAAAAAGTTGAAGCACGCAGTGAGTAGCAGAATGACAATTGGGGGAAATAAATTCATCTAATTACAGCATGGAAGCATGTCTTCAATATAATGTGCATTCTAGTGAATGAATTTGATTTCAAATGGGACGACCAAAGTTTTATACCAGCAGTCCCATACTTCAGTTAGAGCTTTAATCTTAGGAATGAGCTTTAGAGGAACCAAAATGGCATGTTTATCCAAAAATTCTTCTAGAGATCCCTGTCATTTCACAACCAAAGTAAACAATATATATCAAGAAAGTGGTGTTTTTGTGTGTGTAGAATTTTTATAAATGATACCCTCAAGAATCAAAGTGAGGATAACATGAGAGTCATTATCTTCCACAAGTCTCTTGTAAAATTTACCCTCCACAAGTTACTATCTTTTTCTATTAGCCAACCCAATAATCTATTTTAGTTGTGATACATCAATAACAACTACCGAATGGTGCTCTACCGAGGAATACGAAAGATATCTATTATTAGAAGAGAACTAAAATTAATCTTGCGATTTCCATTTCTTCTTAATCTCTAGTGCCCATATCATATCAATGGAAAGGACTCACATTAACCGTACCAGCAAAAGCTATATGTGAGACTGAAACAAAACCAAGATGAACATTAAGCAATTAATCCGTCATTTTTACAAGAACTAAATGTTTAGTAGTTTATCTAATTATTCAAGAACTGCATATACACCAAATTTAACTTCGGTAGTTTTGCAAGGTTAAAATAATTGAAAAAAATGCATAAGGTGTTGGAACATAAAAATGGTATAGCACCTACATAATTTAGCTAATTGTCCAAGAATTATAATTAAAAAATACTTACAGTTATACACGAAATGCAGTGGTACGCTTGCTATCATTATGCCACCCATGGAAATGGAAACATGAATCCTCATATTCGTGTAGATTCTTACATTTTTTATAAAATTAAAAGTAGAGAATAACCAGACTACAAAACATAGTGATACGTCTCAGACGTATCTATAATTTTTGATGCTTCATGCTTGTTTTACACCAATTTATATATGTGTTTTATACTTCGTTGCACTTTTACATGATTTCCGGTACTAACCTATTAACAAGATGCCATAGTGTCAGTTCCTTGTTTTCTGCTGTTTTTGTATTTCAAAAAAGTTGTATAGGAAATATTCTCGGAATTGGACGAAACAAAAGCCGAAGTCAATATATTACCGAAACAAAGAAGAAGTCCGAAGAGGGGTCGAAGAGGCGCAGCAGGGCGGCCAGACCACCCCTAGGCGCGGCCTGGACCTGGCCCGCGCCTAGGGTAGGTCTGGGCCCACCAGGCGTCCCACCGACCTAAATCTTCCGCCTATTTATACATCTTCTTGGGAAAACCCTGGATACCCGAGCCTCCATCCACAAAAAGTTCCGTCGCGGCCGCCATTGCAGAACCCATGTCGGGGTTAAGAGACTCACTGGCCAAGGAGATTAGCGACATCTACATCGCCATGCCCACTTCCGAAGTGATGTGTGAGTAGTTCATCCCTGGACTATGGGTCCATAGCAGTAGCTAGAAAGTTGTATGCTCCACTTTGTGCTTCATGTATAGATCTTGTGAGCTGCCTTACATGATTAAGATCATCTTTATGTAATCTTATATGTTTGGTTTGCTGGGATCCGATGAATATTTTATACTATGTTGAGATTGATTATATATTCATGTCATATGTTATTTGTGATCTTGCATGCTCTCCGTTGCTAGTAGAAACTCTGGCCAAGTGTACACTTGTGACTCCAAGAGGGGTATTTATGTTCGATAGTAGGTTTATGCCTCTAGTTTTCTAGGAGAGTGACGTTTAACTTCTAAGATTGTAGATGTGTTGTTGCGGCTAGCGTGTAGAAGCTTCCTTGTGACGGTACAGCACACGTCCGTTGGGAACCCCAAGAGAAAGGTACGATGAGCACAACAGTAAGTTTTCCCTCAGTAAGAAACCAAGGTTTATCGAACCAGTAGGAGATGAAGGCCACGTGAAGGTTGTTGGTGGAGGAGTGTAGTGCGGCGCAACACCGGTGATTCCGGCGCCAACGTGGAACCTGCACAACACAATCAAAATACTTTGCCCCAACTTAACAGTGAGGTTATCAATCTCACCGGCTTGCTGAAAACAAAGGATTAAACGTATGGTGTGGAGAATGATGTTTGTTTGCGAAGAACAACAAAGAACAGAGATTGCAGTAGATTGTATTTTAGATGTAAAAGAATGGACCGGGGTCCATGATACGTCCATTTTGCATCACTATTTTATATCATAAATTGCTGTTATTCATTGATATATTTCATATTTAGAGATGATACTTATGTTATTTCACCTATTTTGCATGTTTCATGATTATTGGAGAATTATTCACCGGAGTCAGGATTCTGCTGGAAAAAGCACCGTCGGGACACCATATTTCTGAAGATCAACCATTGATGGAAATTATACAGAACATCCTATTTTTCCAGAAGACGACCAGCCAAAAGGAGGGACCAGGAGGGCGCCATGGGCCTCCCCATAGGCCGGCGCGGGCCCGGCCTGGCCGCGCCGGGGGAGGGCCCACAGCCCCCTTCGGCCGCCTCTCCTTCGCGTACTTCTTCGTCCCGAAAACCTAAGGCATGGGGGATACGGAGAATAGAGATAGCCGCCTCTGCGGGGCGGAGAGACACCGAGAGAAAAGAGCTCTCCGGCGGGCAGGAATCCGCCGGGGAAATTCCTCCGGAGGGGGAAATCGTCGCCATCGCCACCGTTATCGAGCTGGACATCATTGGGATCATCATCATCATCTCCACCATCTACACCGCCATCTCCACCGCTGCACCTCGTCACCGCTGTAACATCTAGGGTTGAATCTTGATTGTTTGATAGGGAAACTTTCCCGGTGTTGATTACTACTTGTTATTGATGCTATTGAGTGAAACCATTGAACCAAGGTTTATGTTCAGATTGTTATTCATCATCATATCACCTCTGATTATGTTCCATATGATCTCTCGTGAGTAGTTCGTTTAGTTCTTGAGGACATGGGTGAAGTCTAAATGTTAGTAGTGAACTATGTTGAGTAATATTTAATGGTTTGATATTTAAGTTGTGGTGTTATTCTTCTAGTGGTGTCATGTGAACGTTGACTACACGACACTTCACCTTTATGGGCCTAGGGAGTGCATCTTGTATTCGTTTGCTAATTGTGGGGTTGTCGGAGTGACAGCAACCTGAACCCCCGTTAGTATATCGATGCAGGAGGGATAGGAGGATCTTAGAGTTTAAGGCTGTGGTTAGATTTATCTTAATTACTTTCTTGTATTTGCGGATGCTTGCAAGGGGTATAATCACAAGTATGTATTAGTCCTAGGAAGGGCGGTGCATTAGCATAGGTTCACCCACACAACACTTATCAAAACAATGAAGATTAATCAATTATGAAGCGAAAGCACTAGACTAAAATCCCCGTGTGTCCTCAAGAACGTTTTGTTATTATAAGTAAACAAACCGGCTTGTCCTTTGTGCTAAAAAGGATTGGGCCACTCGCTGCAATTATTACTATCGCATTTTATTTACTTTTACTTTATTTATATGCTATATCAAAACCCCCTGAAAACTTGTCTGTGAGCATTTACAGTGAATCCTTCATCGAAACTGCTTGTCAACACCTTCTGCTCCTCGTTGGGTTCGACACTCTTATTTATCGAAAGTACTACGATACACCCCCTATACTTGTGGGTCATCAGTCCACAATTCACTAGTGGTGTCTCTCCAATAAAATAAATAGCATGCTGGGTGAACAAATTACAGGTGGGCAATTGACAAATAAAGATTCATATACATATCATGATGATCACTAAGAGATTTAATCAGGGCATTACGACAAAGACATAGACCGCCATCCAGCATGCATCTATGCCTAAAAAGTCCACCTTCAGGTTAGCATCTGCACCCCTTCCGGTATTAAGTTGCAAACAATACAATTGCATTAAGTATGGTGCGTAATGTAATCAACAAATATCCTTAGACAAAGCATCGATGTTTTATCCCTAGTGGCAACACAACCACAACCTTAGAACTTTCTGTCACCCAGATTCAATGGAGGCATGAACCCACTATCGAGCATAAATACCCTCTTGGAGTTACAAGTATCAACTTGGCCAGAGCCTCTACTAGCAACGGAGAGCATGCAAGAACATAAACAACACATATATGATAGATGAATAATCAACTTGACATAGTATTCCATATTCATCGATCCCACCAAACACAACATGTAGCATTACAAATAGATGATCCCGATCATGATAGGCAGCTCACAAGATCTAAACATGATAGCACAAGAGGAGAAGACAACCATCTAGCTACTACTATGGACCCATAGTCCAAGGATGAACTACTCACGCATCGTCCGGGCGGGCATGGTGATGTAGAGCCCTCCGGTGATGATTCCCCTCTCCGGCAAGGTGCCGGAGGCGATCTCCTGAATCCCCCGAGATGGGATTGGCGGTGGCGGCGTCTCTGGAAATTTTTCCGTATCGTGGCTCTAGGTACTAGGGTTTTCGCGACGGAGGGATTATATAGGCGAAAGGGCAGAGTCGGAGGGCGCTCGAGGGGCCCACACCAAAGGGTGGGCGGCCCCCTCCCGGCCGCTGATGGGGAGGAGGCCCCGGGCCTCCTCCGGCCCCTCTCTCGCTCGGAACCTTCCGTGGAAAATAAGACCGTGGCCTTTTGTTTCGTCCAATTCGAGAATATTTCGTGTAGGATTTCGAAACCAAACAAAGAAAACATGAACTAGCGCTGCATCTTGTTAATAGGTTAGTGCCTAAAATGCATCAAAACATCATAAAGTGTGAACAAAACATGTAGGTATTGTCATAAAACTAGCATGGAACATAAGAAATTATAGATACGTTGGAGACGTATCAAGCATCCCCAAGCTTAGTTCCTACTCGCCCTCGAGTAGGTAAACGATAAAAACAATAATTTCTGAAGTGACATGCTACCATCATAATCTTGATCAACATTATTGTAAAGCATATGAGATGAATGAAGTTATTCGAAGCAATAGATTGCTAACAAAAAAGATAATGACTAAACAACTGAATCATATAGCAAAAACTTTTCATGAATAGTACTTTCAAGACAAGTATCAAAAAGACTTGCATAAGAGCTAACTCATAAAGCAATAGATTCAAAGTAAGAGGTTTCGAAGCAACACAAAGGATGATTAAGTTTCAGCAATTGCTTTCAACTTGTAACATGTATATCTCATGGATAATTGTCAACATAAAGTAATATAACAAGTGTAATAAGTAAAAATGTAAGAATCAGTGCACACAGTTGACACAAGTGTTTGCTTCTAGGATAGAAAGAAGTAGGTAAACTGACTCAACATAAAGTAAAAGAAAGGCCCTTCAAGAGGGAAGCATGGATTACTCATGTGCTAGAGCTTTTATTTCGAAAACATGGAAACAATTTTGTCAACGGTAGTAATAATTCATATGTGTTATGCATAAAACTTCCTACAAGTTGCAAGCCTCATGCATCGAATACCAATAGTGTTCGCACGTTGTCCTAATTAGCTCGGATTTCCATGGATCATCATTGCATTACATATGTTTCAACCAAGTGTCACAAAGGGGTACCTCTATGCCACCTATACAAAGGTCCAAGGAGATAAATCGCATTTGATTTCTCGATTTTGCTAGATCTCAACTTGTGGACATCCATACTGGGATAACATAGAAAACAGATAATGGACTCCTCTTTAATGCTTAAGCATTCAACAACAGATAATATTCTCATAAGATATTGAGGATTAATGTCCAAACTGAAACTTCCACCATGATACATGGCTTTGGTTGGCGGCCCAAAGTTCTTCTCTAACAATATGCATACTCAAACCATTTAATCATGATAAATCACCCTTACTTCAGACAAGACGAACATGCATAGCATCTCACATGATATCCAACAAAGGTAAAAAGTTGATGGCGTCCCCAGAAACATGGTTACCGCTCAACAAGCAACTTATAAGAACTAAGATACATAGTTACATATTCATCACCACAATAGTTTTTAAGCTATTTTACCATGAGCTATGTATTGTAAAGACAAATGAATGAAATTTTAAAGGTAGCACGCAAGCAATTTACTTTGGAATGGCAGAAAATACCATATAGGTAGTTATGGTGGACACAAATGGCGTGGGTTTTGGCTCAAGGTGTTTGGATGCACGAGAAGCATTTCCTCTCAGTACAAGGCTTTGGCTAGCAAGGTTGTTTGAAGCAAACACAAGTATGAACAGGTACAGCGAAAACTTACACAAGAACATATTGCAAGAATTATAAGACTCTACACTGTCTTCCTTGTTGTTCAAACACTTTTACTAGAAAATATCTAGACCTTAGAGAGATCAATCATGCAAACCAAATTTCAACAAGCTCTAAGGTAGTTCTCCACTAATAGATTTAAACTACATGATGCAAGAGCTTAGACATGATCTATGAGAGCTCAAAACAATTGCCAAGTATCAAATTATTCAAGACCATATGAAGCATTTTCTGATTCCAACCAAATAGCAATCAACGAAGCAGTTTTCACCTTCGCCATGAACATTAAAGCAAAACTAAGAACACAAGTGTTCAAATGAAAAAGCGGAGCGTGTCTATCTCCAATACAAGGATTGCTGGGATCCAAATTTATTCAAACTAAAACAAAAACAAAAATAAAAAGACGCTTCAAGTAAAGAACATAGGCTGTGACGGAATAAAAATATAGTTTCACTAGAAGTGACCTGATAAGTTGTCGATGAAGAAGGGGATGCCTTGGGCATCCCCAAGCTTAGATGCTTGAGTCTTCTTGAAATATGCAGGGATGAACCACGGGGCATCCCCAAGCTTAGGCTTTTCACTTTTCTTGATCATATTATATCATCCTCTTCTCTTGACCCTTGAAAACTTCCTCCACACCAAACTTAAAGCAAACTCATTAGAGGGTTAGTGCATAATCAAAATTCACATGTTCAGAGAGGACACAATCATTCGTAACACTTCTGGACATTACCCAAGGCTACTGAAAGTTAATGGAACAAAGAAATCCATTCAACACAGCAAAAGAGGCAATGCAAAATAAAAAGGCAGAATCTGTCAAAACAGAATAGTCCGTAAAGACGAATTTTTCTGATGCACTTAACTTGCTCAGATGGAAAAACTCAAAACTAATGAAAGTTGCGTACATATCTGAGGATCATGCATGATTTTTCGCTGATTTTTTTGATTCTTCTACAGAGAGAAGGACGCAAATTCGTGACAGACAGCAAATCTGTTTCTGCGCAGAAATCCAAACCTAGTATCAACCTTCTATTAGAGACTTTACTTGGCACAATAACATGATAAAGAGAGGTTGCTACAGTAGTAACAACTTCCAAGACTCAACAAAACAGTAGTAAAAATAACATGGGTTATCTCCCAAGAAGTGCTTTTCTTTAACACCTTTCAGCTAGGCGCAGAAAGTGCAAATCAAGTAACATCCAGAGAAGAAGCATCAACATCATAATTTGTTCTAATAATAGAATCAAAAGGCAACTTCATTCTCTTTCTAGGGAAGTGTTCCATACCTTTCTTGAGAGGGAATTGATACTTAATATTTCCTTCTTTCATATCAATAATAGCTCCAACAGTTCGAAGAAAGGGTCTTCCCAAAACAATAGGACAAGATGCATTGCATTCAATATCTAAGACAACAAAATCAACGGTGACAAGGTTATTGTTAACCGTAATGCGAACATTATCAATTATCCCCAAAGGTTTCTTTATAGAATTATCAGCAAGATTAACATCCAAATAACAATTTTTCAATGGTGGCAAGTCAAGCATATCATAAATTTTCTTAGGCATAACAGAAATAATTGCACCAAGATCACATAAAGCATTACAATCAAAATCATTGACTTTCATCTTAATGATGGGCTCCCAACCATCTTCCAACTTCCTAGGAATAGAAGCTTCAAGTTTTAATTTCTCTTCCCTAGCTTTAATGAGAGCATTTGTAATATGTTTTGTAAAGGCTAAATTTATAGCACTAGCATTAGGACTTCTAGCAAGTTTTTGTAAGAACATAATAACTTCAGAAATATGACAACTATCAAAATCTAAACCATTATGATCTACAACATTCTGAAAAATTTCAGCACTATTATCACAAACAGTTTCAGCAGTTTCAGGCAATTTTACACACTTGGCAGTAGAATTAGAAACATTGCCAACACCAATTATTTTACCATTGATAGTAGGAGGTTTAGCAACATGTGAAGTATCAACATTACTAGCGGTGGTAATAGTCCAAACTTTAGCTACATTATTCTCTTTAGCAAGTTTTTTTTCTTCTCTCTCCCACCTAGCATGCAATTCAGCCATCATTCTAATATTGTCATTAATTCGAACTTGGATAGCATTTGTTTTAGCAAACTTAGTATCTTTAACATCATCAGGCATAACTTTCAGTTTAAAAGATCAACATCAAGAGCAAGACTATCAACCTTAGAAGCAAGAACATCAATTTTACCAAGCTTTTCTTCAACAGATTTATTAAAAGCAGTTTGTGTACTAATAAATTCTTTAAGCATGACTTCAAGACCAGAGGGCACACTCTTATTATTGTTGTAAGAATCACCATAGGAATTACCATAACCACTACCATTATTAGAAGGATATGGCCTATAGTTGTTGTTACCATAATTATTCCTATAAGCATTGTTGTTGAAATTATTATTCTTAATGAAATTCACATCAACATGCTCTTCTTGAGCAACCAATGAAGCTAAAGGAACATTATTAGGATCAACATGAGATCTACCATTAACAAGCATAGACATAATAACATCAATCTTATCACTCAAAGAAGAGGGTTCTTCAACATAATTTACCTTCTTACCTTGAGGAGTTCTTTCCGTATGTCATTCAGAGTAATTGATCATCATATCATCAAGAAGCTTTGTTGCAGCACCCAAAGTGATGGACATAAAAGTACCTCCAGCAGCTGAATACAATAGGTTTCTCGAAGAAAAATTCAATCCTGCATAAAAGGTTTGGATGATCATCCAAGTAGTTAGTCCATGGGTAGGGCAATTCGTTACCAAAGATTTCATTCTCTCACATGCTTGAGCAACATGTTCATTATCTAATTGCTTAAAATTCATAATGCTACTTCTCAAAGATATAATCTTAGCAGGAGGATAATATTTACCAATAAAAGCATCTTTACATTTAGTCCATGAATCAATACTATTTTTAGGCAATGACAGCAACCAATCTTTAGCTCTTCCTCTTAAGGAGAAAGGAAACAATTTCAGTTTTATAATATCACCATCCATATCCTTATACTTTTGCATTTCACAAAATTCAACAAAAATTTTAAGATGGGCAGCAGCATCATCAGTACTAACACCAGAAAATTGCTCTCTCATAACAAGATTCATAAAGCAGGTTTAATTTCATAAAATTCTGCTGTAGTAGCAGGTGGAGCAATAGGAGTACTTATAAAATCATTATTATTTGTGCTAGTGAAATCACACAACTTAGTATTTTCAGGAGTTTTCATTTTAACAGTAATAAAAGTAAACTAAGCAAACAGAATAAAATAAAGTAACTACAAGTAACTAAATTTTTTATGTTTTTGATATAAAGCAAACAAGACAGAAAATAAAGTAAAGTAAAGCAATACAATAAACAAAGTAAAGAGATTGGATGTGAGAGACTCCCCTTGCAGCGTGTCTTGATCTCCCCAACGGCGCGAAAAGTAGCTGCTAGCGTGTAGAAGCTTCCTTGTGACGGTACACACACGTCCGTTGGGAACCCCAAGAGGAAGGTATGATGAGCACAACAAGAAGTTTTCCCTCAGTAAGAAACCAAGGTTTATCGAACCAGTAGGAGATGAAGGCCACGTGAAGTTTGTTGGTGGAGGAGTGTAGTGCGGCGCAACACCAGTGATTCCGCGCGCCAACGTGGAACCTACACAACACAATCAAAATACTTTGCCCCAACTTAACAGTGAGGTTGTTAATCTCACCGGCTTGCTGAAACAAATGATTAAACGTATGGTGTGGAGAATGATGTTTGTTTGCGAAGAACAACAAAGAACAGAGATTGTAGTAGATTGTATTTCAGATGTAAAAGAATGGACCGGGGTCCACAGTTCACTAGTGGTGTCTCTCCAATAAGATAAATAGCATGCTGGGTGAACAAATTACAGTGGGCAATTGACAAATAAAGATTCATATACATATCATGATGATCACTATGAGATTTAATCAGGGCATTACGACAAAGAACATAGACCGCCATCCAACATGCATCTATGCCTAAAAAGTCCACCTTCAGGTTAGCATCCGCACCCCTTCTAGTATTAAGTTGCAAACAACAGACAATTGCATTAAGTATGGTGCGTAATGTAATCAACACAAATATCCTTAGACAAAGCATCGATGTTTTATCCCTAGTGGCAACAACATATCCACAACCTTAGAACTTTCTGTCACTGTCCCAGATTCAATGGAGGCATGAACCCACTATCGAGCATAAATACTCCCTCTTGGAGTTACAAGTATCAACTTGGCCAGAACCTCTACTAGCAACGGAGAGCATGAAAGAACATAAACAACACATATATGATAGATCAATAATCAACTTGACATAGTATTCCATATTCATCGGATCCCACCAAACACAACATGTAGCATTACAAATAGATGATCCTGATCATGATAGGCAGCTCACAAGATCTAAACATGATAGCACAAGAGGAGAAGACAAACATCTAGCTACTGCTATGGACCCATAGTCCAA
The DNA here is from genome assembly GCA_030979885.1 of Lolium multiflorum. Taxonomy (NCBI): domain Eukaryota; kingdom Viridiplantae; phylum Streptophyta; class Magnoliopsida; order Poales; family Poaceae; genus Lolium; species Lolium multiflorum. The sequence continues at coordinate 83,218,770 of CM061753.1, forward strand.
GGATGAACTACTCACGCATCAGTCCGGAGGCGGGCATGGTGATGTAGAGCCCTCCGGATGATTCCCCTCTCCGGCAGGGCCGGAGGCGATCTCCGTAATCCCCGAGATGGGATTGGCGGTGGCGGCGTCTCTGGAATTTTTTCCGTATCGTGGCTCTCGGTACTAGGGTTTTCGCGACGGAGGGATTATATAGGCGAAAGGGCAGAGTCGGAGGGCGCTCGAGGGGCCCAAACCATAGGGTGGGCGGCCCCCTCATGGCCGCGCCGGCTGATGGGGAGGAGGCCCTGGGCCTCCCCTCTGGCCCCTCTCTGGCTCTCTGGAACCTTCCGTGGAGAATAAGACCGTGGGCTTTTGTTTCGTCCAATTCCGACAATATTTCCTGTGTAGGATTTCTGAAACCAAAAACAGCAGAAAACAGGAACTAGCGCTTCGGCATCTTGTTAATAGGTTAGTGCCGGAAAATGCATCAAAACATCATAAAGTGTGAACAAAACATGTAGGTATTGTCATAAAACTAGCATGGAACATAACAAATTATAGGTACGTTGGAGACGTATCAGTTGCTACTAGGGAGAAAACAACAATGTTTTATCCGAGGGTAATTCTATTGTTTACTTTACACACATTGCTTAATGCAATAGTCTGTTGCTTGCAACTTACTACTGAAAGGGTTCGGACGATAACCTGAAGGTGGATTATTAGTCATAGGCGCAGTTGGATTACAGTCTATGTATTATGTTGTAATGCCCATATCAAATCTCATAGTAATCATCTTGTCATGTATGGACGATATTCTGTCAATTGCCCAACTGTAATTTGTTCACCCAACGTGCTATTCATCTTTATGGAGAGACACCTATAGTGAACTATGGACCCCGGCCCTATTTCCTTTACTGATAAATTCAACTACAATCTTGTTCTGTTTGCTTTCCTCAAATATATCTTTCCATTCGATACGTCTAATCCTTTGTGTTCAGCAAACCGGTGAGATTGAAAACCTCACTGCAAGTTGGGGAAAATTACTTTGGTTGTGTTGTGTGCAGGTTCCACGTTGCTGCTGATGCCGGTAGTGCGCCCGACCACCAGTCAGCTAGAACACATTAAGAAGTCACGCCTTTCTCCTACTGGTCGATTAAACCTTGGTTTCTTACTGAGGGAAAACTTGATACTGTGCTCATCATACACACTCTTGGGGTTCCCCAACAGTGTGAAGTCAGCGTAACGATAAGCACCATCAAGCTATTTTTCTGGCGCCATTGCTGGGGAGAAAGAGGATTTCTGCAAGGGGAGTCTCTCATCACCAATCTCTTTACTTTGTTATAGTTTGCTTAGTTTACTTTATTTTGTTTTATTTGCTTTCATTATATCAAAAACACAAAAAATAGTTTTCTTTTATAGTTGTCTTTATATAAAAAACACACAAAAAATAGTTTCTATTATAGTGGTTATTTATGTTGCTTAGTTTTAATTTTTCTAAAATGTATATTCCTGTTACTATGTCGCCTGAGGAAATGATCTTCACTTTCAAGTAAGGGAGTGAGGAAGTTTCAAGGAAGTTTGGTCTAGAATTAATAGTTCTTATAGTAAAACTGAACCGAGCATGACTTCAGCCTTGCTTCTTAGTAGCTTTTATTTTGGTCTTATTCTGCGTTATAGATATGCTTTGGACACAGTAGCTAGAGGAGATTTCCTTCTTTGTGATGGAGATCAAGCTTTTAATACCATAAAAAAGTTGATTGCAACATATAGCTCACCTAGTAATTTTGATTCATCCCTTGTGAGCATTTTTTTGCTTGATTAAACACTCTTGAGACAAGTACAACTAGATTGAACTTATGTTATAGTATGCTTCGGGAGAAATATGATCAAGTTCCAATAAATTGTGAACCCACAAATTGGCTCTCTTCAGTTAAAGTTGATATAGCTGGTGAAATTTTTTATGCTTGTTGCGATATTATGTCTGAATTCTGCCTTATGCCTAGAGATATTTACGAGTCTTTAAATCTTTGGGGACTTCCTGAGGGAGGAGAAGAAATATCTCTTACCAATAATGCTGTTATATTACCCATTGGAATTGCTGGAGGATTGCATACAAAAAAATTACGGAGGATGGTATCCATTGATTATATTGTCATTGAATGTGTAGGAAAAGGACAAATCAAGCTTTGGCGATCACTGCTAAAACTCTTGGGAGCAAGAATTGATGTTGGGGAAGGTATCATGATCTTCACCACCTCACAGGGTGGTTCTCATTGTTTCCCTACGAAAAATCTTAAAATTAGGAGAGGTATGCGCAAGGCTTTCGCCATTGATAATTTTGATGCTTCTTCACTTGATAATACTTGATGATCGCACTTTTTCTGCGCCTAGCTGAAAGGCGTTAAAGAAAAGCACTTATGGGAGACAACCTATGATTTATTTATAGTAATTTCTTTTGTTGAGTTTTGAAAGTTATTACCACTGTAATAACCTCTTCTTAACATTTTTATTTCGTTTTTGTGTGCCAAGAATAGCCTCTAATAGGAAGAAAGTAAGATTTGGGGAACTTGCTGTCCTGAAAACAGATTCTGTGCTGTTACCATTAAAATTTGTAAAAGTAGCAAGGTCGTAATTTTAAGCTGTCATTTTTTATGTATATGCCCCAGTTTATTATATAACTTTCGTTAGTTTACCACTTTTCGAGATAAGCAACAAAGGATTTTTAAAGAAAAATCAATCTTTATCAGCTGTTCTATTTTGACAGATTTCTGCACTATTTGCATTTGCCTCTTAAATCTCTTTCTTTTTTAGTTCTTTTGATCAAAGACCTTTTTGAAAGGTTGCTAAAGTAGCTAATGCTTTAATAGATGTTTGATATATTTTAGTAATGAACACAAGTGGATTTGTTTATTTTGACTGTACTAATGCTGCTAATGAAGAATTGTGTGAAGTTCTTGTATGAAAGAGGTTTTCAAGTGTAGTGAGAGAAGAATGATCTAATGATATGAAGAATGGACAAAAGATCAAGCTTGGGGATGCCCCTGCACCCCAAGACATATTCAAGAGGTATGATAAACCACAAGTATAGGGGATCGCAACAGTCTTCGAGGGAAGTAAAACCCAAATTTATTGATTCGACACAAGGGGAGGTAAAGAATACTTATAAGCCTTAACAACTGAGTTGTCAATTCAGCTGCACTGGAAAAGCACTAGTAACGGGGTGATGTGAAAGCAGCAGTAATATGAGAGCAGTAGTAACATTAACACAGCAAGCAGTAATATGAGAGCAATGGCACCGAAAAATAGTTGATACTACTTCCAATGACATGTAGGAACAAGTATATGATGATGAAAGATGGACCGGGGTTCCCAGCTATCTACACTAGTGGTAACTCTCCAATAACAAGTGTTGGGTGAACAAATTACAGTTGGGCAATTGATAGGATTGAAATAGCATTAAGACAGAACATCAAGATTATTAATCATGTAGGCATGTTTTCCATATATAGTCGTACATGCTCGCAATGATAAACTTGTATAACATCTTTTGTCCTACCAGCCGGTGGCAGCCTCTAGGGAATCTACTGGAAATTAAGGTACTCCTTTTAATAGAGCACCGGAGCATTAACACTCCGTGAAAATATGTGATCCTCATACCTAAGCCTTCCCCTCTAGTTATCCCAGTTGCTGTCACTCTGGGGCCTCGGGTTCCGGACATAGACATGTGCAAACAACTTGTAGATACAATCTAAGCAATAAGTATAGAGCTTAAATCTAAGGTCATGCCACTCGGGCCCTAGTGACAAGCATTAAACACAACAAGATTGCAGCAACAATAACTTCACAAACTTATATAGATAGACTAATCATAATGTAACAATTGTATTGAAGCACAACACCGATTACATCAGATGGATCTCAATCATGTAAGGCAGCTCATGAGATCATTGTATTGAAGTACATGGGGGAGAGAGTACCAACTAGCTACAGCTAGAACCCGTAGTCCATGGGGGAACTACTCACGGAGCATGATGGAGGCGGTGGCGTCGATGGAGATGGCTTCCGGGGCACTTCCCCGTCCCGGCGGCGTGCCGGAACAGAGATTTTGTCCCCCGAAACGGAGTTTCGCGGGCTGGCGGCGCCCGGAGTATTTCTGGAGTTTCGTCAATCGGCGCGTTTAGGTCGAAAGGGGTCTTATAGGAGAAGAGGCGGCGCAGAGGGCGCCCGGGCCTCCTCACCATAGGCTGGCGCGGCCAGGCCTGGGCCCGTGCCGCCTTATGGTGTGGTGGCCCTCTGGCCCGCCTCTGACTCTCCTTCGGTGTTCTAGGGTCTTCCGGGAAAAATAAGATACTGGGTCTTTGTTTCGTCGAATTCCGAGAATATTGCCCGAACAACCTTTCTAGAACCAAAAACAGCAAACAGGCACACTTGGCATCTTGTTAATAGGTTAGTTCCGGAAAATGCATAAAAACATTATAAAGTGCAAGCAAAACATGTAGGTATTGTCATAAAACAAGCATGGAACATCAGAAATTATAGGTACGTTGGAGATGTATCAGCATCCCCAAGCTTAGTTCCTACTCGCCCTCGAGTAGGTAAACGATAAAAAGAATAATTTCTGTAGTGACATGCTACTTACATAACCTTGATCATACTATTGTAAAGCATATGAGATGAATGCATTGACTCAAGGCAATGATCTATAGTTTGCTAACAAATAGATAACATGTAGCAAAACTTTTCATGAATAGTACTTTCGAGACAAGCATCAAAAGTCTTGCATAAGAGTTAACTCATAAAGCAATAAATTCAAAGTAAAGGCATCGAAGCAACACAAAGGAAGATATAAGTTTCAGCAGTTTCTTTCAACTTGCAACATGCATATCTCATGGATAATTGTCAACACAAAGTAATATGATGAATGCAAATAAGTAAGTATGTAAGAATCAATGCACAGTTGACACAAGTGTTTGCTTCTAAGATGGAAGGAAGTAGGTAAACTGACTCAACATAAAGTAAAAGATAGGCCCTTCGCAGAGGGAAGCAGGGATTAAATCATGTGCTAGAGCTTTTTAAGTTTTGAAATCATATAGAGAGCATAAAAGTAAAGTTTTGAGAGGTGTTTGTTGTTGTCAACAAATGGTAGTGGGCACTCTAACCACCTTATCAACCAGACTTTCAAGAGCGGCTCCCATGAAGGACGTTATCTCTACCAGCAAGGTAGATCATCCCTCTTCTCTTTTGTTTACACATGTATTTTAGTTTTATTATTGATGACACTCCTCCCAACCTTTTGCTTACACAAGCCATGGCTAACCGAATCCTCGGGTGCCTTCCAACATTCACATACCATGGAGGAGTGTCTATTTGCAAAATTAAGTTGCTTACTGATAGATCAGGGCAAAACACGTGAAGAGAATTATTAATGAAAGTTGATTAATTGGGGCTGGAAACCCCGTTGCTAGCTCTTTTTGCAAAATTATTGGATAAGCGGATGAGCCACTAGTCCATTGGTGAGAGTCTGTCAGAAGTAAATGACAAGATCGAAAGATAAAACACCACATACTTCCTCATGAGCAATAAAACATTGACACAAATAAGACATAATAGCTTTTGAATTGTTTAAAGGTAGCACATGAAGTATTTACTTGGAATGGCAGGAAATACCACATAGTAGGTAGATATGGTGGACACAAATGGCATAGGTTTTGGCTCAAGGTTTTGGATGCACGAGAAGCATTCCCTCTCGGTACAAGGCTTTGGCTAGCAAGGTTGTTTGAAGCAAACACAAGTATAAACCGCTACAGCAAAACTTACATAAGAACATATTGCAAGCATTATAAGACTCTACACTGTCTTCCTTGTTGCTCAAACACTTTTACCAGAAAATATATCTATACCTTAGAGAGACCAATCATGCAAACCAAATTTCAACAAGCTCTACGGTAGTTCTCCACTAATAGGTTTAAACTACATGGTGCATGAGCTTAAACATGATCTACTTGAGAGCTCAAAACAATTGCCAAGTATCAAATTATTCAAAACAATATGAAACATTTTCTATTTCCAACTAGATATCAATAAGTGCAACGGTTTTCAACTCCGCCATGAACATTAAAATATAGTTAAGAACACCAGTGTTCATATGAAAAAGCGGAGCGTGTCTCTCTCCCACACAAGGATTGCTAGGATCCGAATTTATTCAAACACAAACAAAAATAAAAGCACACAGACGCTCCAAGTAAAGCACATATGATGTGACGAATAAAAATATAGTTTCACTAGAAGTGACTGATAAGTTGTTGATGAAGAAGGGGATGCCTTGGGCATCCCCAAGCTTAGACGCTTGAGTTTTCTTGAACTATGGATGAACCACGGGGCATCCCCAAGCTTAGACTTTTCACTCTTCTTGATCATATATCATCCTCCTCTCTTGACCCTTGAAAACTTCTGCCACACCAAACTTCTCATAAACTTCATTAGAGGGGTTAGTACTCAAAAAAAAAAACTTTAATCCACTTTGGTCCTATAGTGACACATTGCAAGAACTCAATAAAACATTAGCTACAGCTCTCCACGTCTAGAAAGCCTTACTTAAAGTCCACAAGAGACAATGCAAAAAACAGAGACAAAATCTGCCAAAACAGAACAAAACACGAATTTTTAAGAGGTACTTCCGTTGCTCAAATCAGAAAACTTAAAACTAATGAAAGTTGCGTACATATCTGAGTATCACGCACGTAAATTGGCAGTTTTTCTGAGTTTCCTACAGAGAGACCTACTCAAATTCGTGACAGATAGAAATCTGTTTCTGCGCAGAAATCCAAATCTAGCATCAACCTTATATTAGAGACTTAACTTGGCACAACATTGCAATAAAATAAAGATAAGGAGAGGTTTCTACAGTAGTAACAACTTCTAAGACACAACAAAACAGTAGCAAAATAAAGACTTGGGTTATCTCCCAAGAAGTGCTTTTTTATAGTCATTAAGATGGGCTCAGCAATTTTAATGATGCTCATATAAGGATGAGAGTTGAAGCAAAGAGAGCATCAAAAAGCAAGTATGAAACAAATTTAAGTCTCACCCACTTCCTATGCATAGGAATCTTGTACACAAATAAATTCATGCAGAACAAAGTGACAAGCATAAGAAGATAAAACAAGAGTAACTTCAAAATTTTCAGCATATAGAGAAGTGTTTTAGTACCATGCAAATTTCTACAACCATATTTTCCTCTCTCATAATAATTTTCAGTAGCATTATGAATAAACTCAACAATATAACTATCACATACAGCATGCTTTTCATGATTCACAAACACATAATTTTTATCAAGCTCAAAAATAATGGAATTATATCTATCATGCCTATGTTAGAGTAGTTAGATCCCAACTCACAATGCTTTACATGCTTGATCAAGATTGTGTTGGCTTCATGTCACCTCAAAAATTATCTTTGTTATCATTTACCTACTTGAGGACGAGCTGGAGTTAAGCTTGGGGATGCTTGATACGTCTCAAACGTATCTATAATTTTTGATGCTCCATGCTTGTTTTACACCAATTTATATATGGTTTTTTGCACTTCGTTGCACTTTTACATGATTTCCGGTACTAACCTATTAACAAGATGCCACAGTGCCAGTTCCCAGTTTTCTGCTGATTTTGTATTTCAGAAAAGTTGTACAAGAAATATTCTCAGAATTAAACGAAACAAAAGCCAATGTCAATATTTTACCGAAACGAAGGCGAAGTCCGAAGGGGGGTCGAAGAGGCGCAGCAGGGCGGCCAGACCACCCCTAGGCGTGGCCTGGACCTGGCCCACGCCTAGGGTAGGTCTGGGCCCACCAGGCGCCCCACCGACCTAAATCCTCCGCCTATTTATACATCTTCTCAGGAAAACCCTGGATACACGAGCCTCCATCCACGAAAAATTTCGTCGCGGCCGCCATCGTAGAACCCATCTCGGGGGTTCTGAAGCTCTTCCCAGCACCCTGCCGGAGGGGGAAATCATCGTCGGAGGCATCCACATCGCCATGCCCGCCTCCGAAGTGATGTGTGAGTAGTTCATCCCTGGACTATGGGTCCATAGCAGTAGCTAGATGGTTGTCTTCTCCAGTTTGTGCTTCATGTATAGATCTTGTGAGCTGCCTTACATGACCAAGATCATCTTCATGTAATCCTATATGTTCGGTTTGCTGGGATCCGCTGAATATTGTATACTATATTGAGATTGATTATATTTTCATGTCATATGTTATTTGTGATCTTGCATGCTCTCCGTTTCTAGTAGAAACTCTGGCCAAGTGCACACTTGTGACTCCAAGAGGGGGTATTAACGCTTGATAGTAGGTTCATGCCTCTAGTTTTCTGGGAGAGTGACGTTTAACTTCTAAGATTATAGATTTGATGTTGCTACTAGGGAAAAAACAACAATATTTTATCCGAGGGTAATTCTATTGTTTACTTTACACACTTTCTTAATGCGATAGTCTGTTGCTTGCAACTTAATAATGAAAGGGGTTCGGACGATAACCTGAAGGTGAATTATTAGTCATAGACGCAGTTGGATTACGGTCTATGTATTATGTTGTAATGCCCATATCAAATCTCATAGTAATCATCTTGTCATGTATGGTAGATATTCTATCAATTGCCAGCTGTAATTTGTTCACCCAACATGCTATTCATATTTATGGAGAGACACCTCTAGTGAACTATGGACCCCAGTCATATTTCCTTTACTGATAAATTCAGTTGCAATCCTGTTCTTTTTTACTTTCTGCAAACATCTCTTACATTCGATACGTCTAATCTTTTGTGTTCAGCAAACCGGTGAGATTGATAACCTCAGTGCAAGTTGGGGCAAAGTACTTTGATTGTGTTGTGTGCAGGTTCCACGTTGTTGCTGACGCCGGTAGTGCGTCCTGTCACCAGTCAGCTAGCAACACCTTCAGAAGTCACGTCTTTCTCCTACTGGTCGATTAAACCTTGGGTTCTTACTGAGGGAAAACTTGCTATTGTGCTCATTATACCTTCCTCTTGGGGTTCTCCAACATTGTGAAGTCGGCGTAACGATAAGCACCATCACATATTGGTACACTTGAGTAAGCAAAAAAATTCCAGAAACCATTTTTCAATTTGTCTGCATATAGTGACTAAAAAATTATAAAAAATCCAGAACACGCGGTAAATGGTCTAAATTGACTTGACCTACAATGGGAGAGAATGGATTAGAGAGAGAGGGAGAAGGATGAGGAAGGGGCGCCATGGTAGCAGGTGGTGATTGGCCACCATGGTAGCTCGGCGATCTCCCGGTGCATGCAGTGTGCGTCGGGGTTAGGGTCAGAGGAGACTCCCTTGGTGCAGACATGCGTCGACGGTGGCGCATCCTAGACAACGGTGATGGTGGCGCGTCCCGGGTGCTGAAAGATGGTGTACAACGACGATTCCCTGGAGCTTCATTCGCCGGGTGATACATCTCAAACGTATCTATAATTTCTGATGTTCCATGCTAGTTTTATCACAATACCTACATGTTTTGTTCACACTTTATATTGTTTTGATGCATTTTCCGGAACTAACCTATTGACGAGATGCCGAAGTGCCCTGTTTTTGCTGTTTTTGGTTTCAGAAATCCTAGTAAGGAAATATTCTCGGAATTGGACGAAATCAACGCCCAGCATCTTATAATTCCACGAAGCTTCCAGAACACCGGAGAGGGGCCAGAGGAGAGCCAGGTGGGCCCCACACATGTGGCCGGCGCAGCCCAGGGGGGCGCGGCGCCTTACTGTGTGGGCCCCCCAGAACCCCTCCGACTCCGACTCTTTGCCTATAAGAAGCTCCCTGACCTAAATCTTCGACATGAAAAAGGCACGATACGAGAAAAGTTCCAGAGCCGCCGCCATCGCGAAGCCAAGATTCGGAGGACAGAAGTCTCTGTTCGACGCCCGGACGGGGAATTCCGGAAGGCATCTCCATCGACACCACCGCCATCTCCATCAACGCTGCTGCTCCCATGAGGAGGGAGTAGTTCTCCCTCGAGGCTAAGGGCTGTACCGGTAGCTATGTGGTTAATCTCTCTCTCTGTACTCCAATACAATTATCTCATGAATTGCTTTGCATGATTGAGATCCATATGATGAGCTTTGTATCGCTATTAGTTTATGTGCTACTCATGTGATGTTATTAAAGTAGTCTATTCCTCCTGCATGGTGTAAAGGTGACAGTGTGTGCATCGTGTAGTTCTTGTCGTAGGTTATGATCATAATCTCTTGTAGGTTATGTAGTTAATTATCACTATGATAGTATTGATGTGATCTATTCCCCTTTCATAGTGTAATGGTGACAGTGTGTATGCTATGTTAGTACTCGGGCTATTTTGCAAAGATCAATTATGCTCTAAGGTTACTTAAATATGAATGCTGAATGTTGTGGCGCTTGTTAACTCCGGCTTGAGGGAGCTCTTGTAGCCCTACACAATGAATGGTGTTTGTTATCAAACAAGAGTATATGTAGCACAATGAGGAGAAGTTATTAATTTGTTATGTGATCAATGTTGAGAGTGTCCACTAGTGAAAGTATGATCCCTAGGCCTTGTTTCCAATACAGCAAACACCGCTTACTTACTGTTCTACTACATGTTTACTCGCTGCCATATTTATTTCAGATTTTTATTACCACTCATATTCATATATACCACCTGTATTTCACTATCTCTTCGCCGAACTAGTGCGCCTATACATCTGACAAGTGTATTAGGTGTGTTGTGGACACAGAGACTTCTTGTATCTTGATTGCAGGGTTGCTTGAGAGGACTATCTTTGACCTCTACCTCCCTGAGTTCGATAAACCTTGGGTGATTCACTTAAGGGAAACTTGCTGCTGTTCTACAAACCTCTCTCTTGGAGGCCCAACACTGTCTACAAGAATAGAAGCACACGTAGACATCAAGCTATTTTCTGGCGCCTGCCGGGAGGTAAGGTAAAGGCACTCATACTCCGGTCCCAGGTAACTAAGTTATTTTCTGGTGCCGTTGTAAGTGCTCGAAGCTATCTCCTTTAGACTCTGCAATTGCGACTTTTTGTTTCTTGTTCACTAGTCAGGCATAATGGAAAATAACAGTGAGCTTCTTAATCTATTACCTGAGTTAAGACATGGACTGTTTGCTGCGAAAATTAAAAAACCTATGGAATCTTATTTGCATGCTAGTAGCAATGATATGGAAAATTCTAAGCTTGGGGAAGCTGGTTTTGATGAGCATGACATTTTTAGTCCCCCAAGCATTGAGGAGAAAATTTTCTTTGATGATACTTTGCCTCCTATTTATGATGATTATAATGATAGTGGTCTTTTATTGCCGCCTACTATGGAGAGTAAATTTTATTATGATTATACTATGCCTCCTACACTTGATGAGAATGATAATGATAGCTACTTTGTTGAATTTCCTCCCACTACAATTAATAGTAATGATTATGCTTATGTGGAGAGTAATAATTTTATGCATGTGGATCATGACAAGAATGTTGTATGTGATAGTTATATTGTTGAGTTTGTTCATGATGCTACTGAAAGTTATTATGAGAGAGGGAAACATGGTTCTATGCATCTTAATAATATTAAGTTTCCCCTCTTTATGTTGAGAATCTTGAAATTGCGCTTGTGTTGCTTTTCTATGCTTGCCACTTTGTTATTCATGAATTTATTTGTGTATAAGATTCCTTTTCATAGGATGTGGGTTAGGCTTAAATGTGTTTTGAATTTGCCTCTTGATGCTCTCTTTTGCTCCAACTCTTTTTTCTTGCGAGAGTATCATTGAAATTGCTGAGCCCATCTTAATGGCTATAAAGAAAGCACTTCTTGGGAGATAACCCATGGTTTATTTTGCTAATGTTTTGTTGAGTCTTGGAAGTTGTTACTACTGTAGCAACCTCTTCTTATCATGTTTTTGTGCCAAGTAAAGTCTCTATGGTAAAGTTGATGCTAGATTTGGATTGCTGCGCAGAAACAGATTTGCTGTCTGTCACGAATTTGCGCAGAACTCTCTTTAGCTAACTCAGAAAAATCTGCCAATTTACGTGCGTGATCCTCAGATATGTACGCAACTTTCATTAGTTTTGAGTTTTTCCGGTTGAGCAAGTTAAGTGCCCCTGCAAAATTCGTCTTTACGGACTGTTTTGTTTTGACAGATTCTGCCTTTTATTTCGCATTGCCGCTTTTGCTATGTTGAATGGGTTTCTTTGTTCCATTAACTTTCAGAAGCTTTGTGCAATGTCCAGAAGTGTTAAGAATGATTGTGTCACCTCTGAACATGTGAATTTTTATTATGCACTAACCCTCTAATGAGTTTGCTTGAAGTTTGATGTGGAGGAAATTTTCAAGGGTCAAGAGAAGAGGATGATATACTATGATCAAGAAGAGTGAAAAGTCTAAGCTTGGGGATGCCCCGTGGTTCATCCCTGCATATTTCAAGAAGACTCAAGCATCTAAGCTTGGGGATGCCCAAGGCATCCCCTTCTTCATCGACAACTTATCAGGTCACTTCTAGTGAAACTCTATTTTTATTCCGTCACATCTTATGTACTTTACTTGGAGCGTCTGTGTGCTTTTATTTTCGTTTTGTTATTTTAATTCTATGAATAAATTGGATCGTACCATGTGTGGGAGAGTGACACGCTCCGCTTATTCATATGAACACTAGTGTTCTTCATTCCTACTTTTAATGTTCAAGGGCGAAAGTTGATCGCTTTACTTGTTATTATTTGGTTGGAATCAGAAAATGCTTCATATGGTTTGGAATAACTTTTCAATTGTTTTGAGCTCTCATTAGATCATGTTTAAGCTCTTGCATCATGTAGTTTAATCTATTAGTGGAGAACTACCGTAGAGCTTGTTAAAATTTGGTTTGCATGATTGGTCTCTCTAAGTCTAGATATTTTCTGGTAAAGTGTTTGAACAACAAGGAAGACAGTGTAGAGTCTTATAATGCTTGCAATATGTTCTTGTGTAAGTTTTGTTGTACCTGTTCATACTTGTGTTTGCTTCAAACAACCTTGCTAGCCAAAGCTTTGTATTGAGAGGAAATGCTTCTCGTGCATCCAAACACCTTGAGCCAAAACCCATGCCATTTGTGTCCACCATATCTACCTACTATGTGGTATTTTTCTGCCATTCCAAAGTAAATTACTTGAGTGCTATCTTTAAAATTTCATTCCTTTATCTTTGCAATATATAGCTCATGGGACAAATAGCTTAAAAACTATTGTGGTGATGAATATGTAGTTATGTGTCTTAGTTCTTATAAGTTGCTTGTTGAGCGGTAACCATGTTTCGGGGGACGCCATCAACTTTTTACCTTTGTTGGATATCATGTGAGATGCTATGCATGTTCGTCTTGTCTGAAGTAAGTGCGATTTCATGATCAAATGGTTTGAGTATGCATGTGTTAGAGAAGAACATTGGGCCGCTAACCAAAGCCATGTATCATGGTGGAAGTTTTCAGTTTGGACATACAACCTCTATCTCTTATGACAATATTATCTGTTGTTGAATGCTTAAGCATTAAAAGAGGAGTCCATTATATGTTGTCTATGTTGTCCCGGTATGGATGTCTAAGTTGAGAATAATCAAAAGCGAGAAATCCAATGCGTGCTTTCTCCTTAGACCTTTGTACAGGCGGCATAGAGGTACCCCTTTGTGACACTTGGTTGAAACATATGTCATGCAATGATAATCCGTATTATCCGAGCTGATTAGGACAAGGTGCGAGCACTATTAGTACTCTATGCATGAGACTTGCAACTTGTAGGAAGTATTATGCATAGCACATATGAATTATTACTACCGTTGAAAAAATTGTTTCTATGTTTTCAAAATAAAAGCTCTAGCACAAAAATAGTAATCCATGCTTCCTCTGCGAAGGGCCATTCTTTTACTTTATGTTGAGTCAGTTCACCTACTTCTTTCTATCTTAGAAGCAAACACTTGTGTTAACTGTGTGCATTGATTCTTACATGTTTACTTATTGCACTTGTTATATTACTCTATGTTGACAAATATCCATGAGATATACATGTTACAAGTTGAAAGCTATTGCTGAAACTTAATCATCCTTTGTGTTGCTTCAATGCATTCTACTTTGAATCTATAGCTTATGAGTTAGCTCTTATGCAAGTCTTGTTGATACTTGTCTTGAAAGTACTATTCATGAAAAGTTTTGCTATATGATTCATTTGTTTAGTCATTATCTCTTTGTTAGCAATCTATTGTTTCAGATCACTCCATTCATCTCATATGCTTTACAACAATGTTGATCAAGATTATGTTGATAGCATGTCACTTCAGAAATTATTCTTGTTATCGTTTACCTACTCGAGGGAGAGTAGAAACTAAGCTTGGGGATGCTTGATACGTCTCAAACGTATCTATAATTTCTGATGTTCCATGCTAGTTTTATGACAATACCTACATGTTTTGTTCACACTTTATATTGTTTTGATGCATTTTCCGGAACTAACCTATTGACGAGATGCCGAAGTGTCGTCGTTTTCTGCTGTTTTTGGTTTCAGAAATCCTAGTAAGGAAATATTCTTGGAATTGGACGAAATCAACGCCCAACATCTTATAATTCCACGAAGCTTCCAGAACACCGGAGAGGGGCCAGAGGAGAGCCAGGTGGGCCCCACATAGGTGGCTGGCACGGCCCAGGGGGGGCGCCGCCTTACTGTGTGGCCCCCCCAGAACCCCTCCGACCCCGACTCTTCGCCTATAAGACGCTCCCTGACCTAAATCTTCGACACGAAAAAGCCACGATACGAGAAAAGTTCCAGAGCCGCCGCCATCGCGAAGCCAATATTTGGGGGACAGAAGTCTCTATTCCGGCACGCCGCCGGGACAGGGAATTGCCCCCGGAAGGCATCTCCATCGAGACCACCACCATCTCCATCAACGCTGCTGCTCCCATGATGAGGAGGGAGTAGTTCTCCCTCGAGGCTAAGGGCCGTACCGGTAGCTATGTGGTTAATCTCTCTCTCTGTACTCCAATACAATGATCTCATGAATTGCTTTGCATGATTGAGATCCATATGATGAGCTTTGTATCGCTATTAGTCTATGTGCTACTCATGTGATGTTATTAAAGTAGTCTATTGCTCCTGCATGGTGTAAAGGTGACAGTGTGTGCATCGTGTAGTTCTTGTCGTAGGTTATGATCATAATCTCTTGTAGGTTATGGAGTTAATTATCAATATGATAGTATTGATGTGATCTATTCCCCTTTCATAGTGTAATGGTGACAGTGTGTATGCTATGTTAGTACTCGGCTATTTTGCAAAGATCTATTATGCTCTAAGGTTACTTAAATATGAATGCTGAATGTTGTGGCGCTTGTTAACTCCGGCTTGAGGGAGCTCTTGTAGCCCTACACAATGAATGGTGTTTGTTATCAAACAAGAGTATATGTAGCACAATGAGGAGAAGTTATTAATTTGTTATGTGATCAATGTTGAGAGTGTCCACTAGTGAAAGTATGATCCCTAGGCCTTGTTTCCAATACTGCAAACACCGCTTACTTACTGTTCTACTGCATGTTTACTCGCTGCCATATTTATTTCAGATTGTTATTACCACTCATATTCATCTATACCAGCTGTATTTCACTATCTCTTCGCCGAACTAGTGCGCCTATACATCTGACAAGTGTATTAGGTGTGTTGGGGACACAAGAGACTTCTTGTATCTTGATTGCAGGGTTGCTTGAGAGGACTATCTTTGACCTCTACCTCCCTGAGTTCGATAAACCCTGCGTGATTCACTTAAGGGAAACTTGCTGCTGTTCTACAAACCTCTGCTCTTGGAGGCCCAACACTGTCTACAAGAATAGAAGCACACATCACCGGGTATAACTTCTCGACGACACCCCAGCCCTTGGGTGTGGAGATGTGGAGGAGTGAAGGTAGGGACAGCGCAGCGACCATGGAAAGGGAGAAGACTGAATTGCGACGAGCTTAGCACAAGTATGACATCGGCGTGATTTCTGGAGGACTGGCCATCCTGATGGACATGGCTTGCATGCGTCGTGATGTGCGCCCATCGTGGGGCACGTCGATTCCCTAAACATCTTACAATCACATTTGTTTTGCTCCCGACTTGTCCCTTTTCAGGTTAAAAAGTAGCAAATACAATTGTAATAAATGTCTCATTGTAATCCTTGGTAAGAGCCCTATAATGGTGACGTCAGTTGACATTTTTCTGCAACGCCGAAGGTTGAGAAGGTTGTCGGATGGCGGCGGCTGGCCAGCGACTTCCTCCGCACCAGCGGGCAGGAACTCTTCGTCTCTTCGATGGTAGTGGCAGGCGAGCTCCGTCTCTCATCTCTTTGATGCTTGTGGCAGGAGTAACATTTCTAATGCCGCCGCTAGACAATACAAGGGTGTTGAAGATCATCCTGAGGAAGATTGAACTTGAAATGTCTCTAGCGTATGATAATTTGGCCTCCTCGAACAACGCAAGGCCTCGGCAGTCAGAACTACCCATGTGGTTCATTTAATTTGTGATCACAGATGCAATTGGTTATTGGGATGGATTAGATTGGGTAAGGTCGTACACAAATAGTAACAATATCACACACCTTTCCAACAACAAGTTGTCAACCTTGCTGCATGGTAAGTTGGAGCGAAGGCCATGAAGTTGTGGCCGCGTCCCCATTCATCCGGCCGCCGGAGCACAGCTTACATACGCGATGACTATTGCCCCCCGAAGAAGAGCCGGCGCCGGTCATGAAGCATATGTGTCTTGTCAGCTTAGGTCCTCGATGCCTCCATCAGTTTGCGAGACTGCAAGGGAGCCATCGGCCCTGACCAAAAGTTCTTCGATCGTGCCTCTGGCCCGCCTTCCAAACCTTGCCCAAAATCCTATCTCCTCCGTTCCCCTCACCATCTCAATCTCAGTGTGACCATGCTAGCGGCGGTACATTGGGACTCATTGGCCAGACATAGCGCAACGACGCCGGCTGGAGGGAATCAGAGGCGTCCGGGGCTTCGGGCCTAAGTTATGTAACTCATCCCTGGCATCGACTGCTAATGGCGCGCGCTGACCTGAAGCTGCGTGGGACCGATGAACAGGTAGGAATGCACGGGGCTTCCATAGACCAAGATCATCAACCAAAGGTGGCTTAACCGAGGTTCCTCTCCCCCCGCCTTCCATCTTCTCATTTCCTTATCTCGCTGATTTTTAGTCGCATGATGCATGTGTCAGTTAGGATCAGGACCAACGACGAGTATTAGGAGCAATACCGGAGAACATCCGATGAGTATAGGATGCCGCCGCCTGACACGGAACTGGCCGCCGTCCAGGCATGCAATTCTGACCGTCGGCCGAACATGGATCAGTCCTTGGCGCACCACAATGTTGGCGTCTCCGTCGTCCATGTACGGTTCAGTGGAACAAGCAAATGCATGAACATATACATTGTTCTAGAATAGTACCAGAGAATGACCCACGTGTCACTGCTCTCTTCGTTGCTTAACCAGGTGAGGCCCAATGTGGTGTGACGTTATTTCCATCATTTTTTTGCAAGGTGTGTGTCTATTAAATCTCTCCTTCATTATGGTCGACCTTGTTAAAAAAGTAACCCAAAAACAATGGCAATTGTTATATGAAAAGTACAGCATGTAGCGATGTCGTTGAAGCAAATTAACATGAATGTTGATACAGGAGTTTAAGCTGATGGCAGTTTGCATGACGTGATCGACTAGCTCAGATGATAGGTCACTACGCTGGTTCAGGTTAAATCTATTCATTTATGCTTTCCTAATACTTACTTACATTGTAACATATACTTTTCTGTGAAACTTACATTATGCTACACATTTTTCAATTTTGATATTTCCAAAGCATATTAGAGCTTAGAAAGTTATTCCTGATGATTAATCATCTGTTCAAAGAATTGTTGTTGACCCTTCTAGAAATATTGATGCCGATCGATATGCTCACAGAGTAATGAATTTGATCTGATGTCACACAAAAATGTTGTACCATACTCATTTTTATCCCAATTTGTTCTTAACATATTTCCTATACCTAGATATACTTCCTGGGACACCATCATTAAGCTATGAACACTCGAAGGATCTGAGGAAGATGGTGATTTGTCTCCGCAAAAAAGAGATGGATAACTCTAATGCATATGAGCCAGAAGAGTCTCACTTAGAGGTATATGTCAGTAGTTACATGATTATGTAACTATTGTTATTTTGTGGTTACGAACCCAAGTACTTTCCACCTTTTTTTAGTTATGACTATCATGTCATTTTTATTTTTCGTGTCACGGTCAGTTATGATTACCGAGGGAACGGCGATGGCGCTATATCGTAGGAACGACGACGGCGGTGACGTGCTGAGTCTTTCCTCCCCTGTATCGTGTATTCATGTTTCAGTCTCACTCTCTCTCTCTCTCTCTCTCTCTCTCGTCCGTATAAAAATGTCTCGGCGGCGGAAAAATAGCGGGGCGGCTGCATGGGGCACGGGCTGCCAAGGCACGCACTGGTGTCTTGGTTTCCTTTGGAAGTTAGCTTGAGGAACAAGAGGGGCATCAGCCGGAATTTCTGGTGGCAGACACGCTCCAGCAGCTAGTGGTTGGGAGAGAAGCAGATGCAGTACTGCTTCATCTACTTTGATGTGATCTGGGCAAAAGGACTTCAGCGATGGCTTTATTCAGATGGTAATTCAGCTCAATTAGCAGATGGGTGAGCAACGATTTTCTGGTTGCATTGGTACAAGAAGTACAACTTAGTTGGATTTTTTATTCCCGATTGTGTTTCTTTTCAGTCACATCTAACTACAACAATGGCTTGAGTTTATTTATGTCTCCTGCAATTACTTGAACTGAAACTAAGAGGGGGACCGATAATGGAGTACCATTTTTTCTGGTTGTGCATGACTAAGAGCCTGACTGATATTGCGATCACCTACCTGTCTTTGGATCCATGGCTCCTTCATACCTTTATCGTGTGTGTTAGAAAGGCAACAATGTGGGTGGCGTATGAGATTTATTGGGAGCGTATGTAGTCTCTTCTTAGCAGCGATGGATGTCGACGCATGACGCTTTAAGGAAATGCCATGTAATTTACAACATTTGGACCTAGAAGGTTATTCCTCGGTTGCCTATATGATGTAAGGTTTGTTCATTATTCTATTCATTATTGTTAATTCGTTTATGCTGGAATTAATGATCTATTTACAAGAAACTGTGTGAAAAGCTGGTGACAAGTAACATTTAGTAGGTACTATTTTAGGTTTACAATTACCAGGAACACCAGTTAAGATTCTGCCCACCAGCGGACCAACGTGCGAGGGACACCTCTTCAGATTATGATATACTAGCTGAATACCCGTGCGTTGCTACGGCCTCTTAAGCATAATATAGATGTCTAGTTATAAATATAAAATACTTAAAAATGCTTAAAAAATTATTTTGCATAATTCGCCATCATATGTATAGAAAACAAGAACTATTTTGGAGGACTCCAAATGGCCTCTTCAAATTTCACCGCACAAATTTTAACATATTTATTTTATTGTTTTTCTCTAAATGGTAAGTCTATACAAACTATAGTACAACACCAATTAAAACAATTTGATAACTAATAACACCAATCGAAGATCACTAAATATTTTATTGCTAATTATATTATTTAATTTGAATGGTTAATTGTTATTTGTATGTCAATAAGACCAATATCGTTGTACGTGATGTCATTTATAGATAGAAAAAGGAGCTCAGGTGATGATTTAGTTTAAAAATAATAATAACTGTGTTAAGGTTCATGCACTGGCCACTTGAACCAAAAGTCTGAACTGAAATCTACTTATACACTTCAACACCCCCTCTCACGTGTGACGGGAAGACGAGAAGACAAGTCAACACGTGTAGAGAGGCAAAGAGGCAGCGGCGGCCGGGCGCGGCGGGCGGCTGCGAGGATTTTAGAATAAATTGTGAAGGCCAGGATTTGAACTCAAGACCTAGGGCTCTGATACCATGTTAAGGTTCATGCACTGGCCACTTGAACCAAAAGTCCGAACTGATGGAAAGGGCTAGGCAATCTACTTATACACTTCAACAAACTGCATATTAAGGGAAGAAATGTTTGAGATAGTGGGTAATCAAAGGTAATTCTATCAACTGAAAAGACATGATTTCAAGTGTGGATTTGCTTTCCGATATGATATATAGGAGAGGCAACTTCGTGAGCGAGAAGTTGATTGAATTCAGGTTTTTCTTAGGATGCCACTGGCATTTAGACATGTAGAATATGTATTGGCTTTTGTGTTTATTTACTCTTTCTCTTCTCTCTCTAATTTATTCTCCATCTCTCCACCCCAATTTCCTATCGTACCCTCTCCTAATTTCTCTTTTCTTCCGCACCGAGCTCCCTCCTGGTACCATTATACTCCGTGCACTCTGTCTAGTTGTTGTGTTGCTGCCCCACAACGGCGCCAACATAGTTCTCCTTCATTTCCTCACCCATCTCCCCCACATTGCCTCTCCCATGTTATTGCCCCTCCCATGGCTATTTCCCCTCTAAGATCCCTCCCATGGTTCATCTTGGTCGACAACGTTGAGGCCGGCTCCCTATCCCCGTCACCTATTCTCCCCTCATCATTTTCCCAGCAGCACCACCGCCGTGACGCCCTCCTCCGCTCCTCCCCCTTCTATCATGTTTTGTTGTTAGGGTTGTCCAAAGCCCATGGACACCGCTCCCACCATCACGTCATGTCCTTCGTCCGCCATCATATGTGCCTTCTACTCCTATGCGCTTGCCGGATAAGGATGGATCCGGCATGATGATGCCTTTGGGTTGGCGATAGTGGTGGAGGATGGTGTCGGCGATGATGAAGGTGTGGGGTTCTGGCCGCTAGCTGCTCGACATGCTCGTGTAGGTCCTTGTCGGCGACAACATCATGATCGGCGAGTTGTCCCCGTATCCCCTTTTCAAAAAATTAATATACCGGATCTGTACTCAATCTTGTATTATACTGTGGTTTATCAAATATGACTGAAATATTTCCAAGTTTCATGAAGTTATTAAATTTTGAAATTAAATAAGAAATTAAAAAACACAAGGATAAATAGATAAGTGATCAGCAGTATGTAGCATGAACTTCCCTGTCTAAATTTAATTGTTCTGGCTTCTGTTTCATTGCCAGTTGATGATGATTTTGAGAACCCTATAACCCCTACAAGCTTACAAACTCTGGCATATCTGAAAACAAATAATCAGACTATGGGATGCTATAGTTCTTTCCATATCTGTTGTATGCAGTGCCTTGAAGTAAATAACCGGAAGTTAAAGCAGTTGCACAATGCATTTCTAGCCTAAAATTATAGTATGTTGTGTGTGGTCTTGAAATAGATTATCATGGTAGTGGAGAAGACTCAGATGAAGTCCAAGCGCTTGGCCTTAAGGTTCACCCTGCAGGTGATCGTACATATCACTTTTCAATCTATTGATTTCTCCTATTTACCAATACTCAGCAACACCACTTCGGGGAAGACCTCCACGGGGACGACACTGCCTGCTTGGCGACGGGCACGGCGGCTCCTTGACATGGACAAACGGTTCCGGCCACCGGCCCCTGCCTGAGCGTGACGACGTGACCAAGGACGGAGGAACCTGCCGTGATCAGCAATGGCGGCAGGAGCAAGGAGATACGAAGGGATGGAGCGAGCGGCGGAAGCTATTGCTGTCGACACGGTCAAGGCGGCTTTTGAGCGAACGGCCACGCGGAAGAAGAGCTTGGAGCCCGTGGCCCCCGGGAGTACTTGACGGTTTCCTTTTATGGTGGGGATTTCCGTGATGGATTCTATTTCCAAAAGAATCCGGCCCGAGCGGACGGGCGACGAGGACGCACAACGGGTTTTCTTGGATCGTGGTTTTCTTCAGCTCGCGCTAGCAGGGAGCGTGCGGTTTTATTTTACGTACCATGGTTAATTTACTTACGGACACCACCGATTGATATTTAATAGTTAAGATAATCTGTATGATGGATACGCCCAATGTTCTAATAAATTTTGTTTTCATTTCAGTGTTACCTTTTGATTTATCAATCTGGGATTAAATCCTCACACACCTTTTTAGGCATTAGGTTGTTCCTATCGTAGGCTGTTAATCAGCACATGGGAGGCAAAAAGTTGCAGTTGGATTTATTATATGTGACTTATGTAGTACTAGCTGGCAGTGGCGCGGCGCACGCCGCGCCCGTGGCTTTCTATCCTTAGAAAATGCTACTCTCTTACTCCGTATTAATTTTTGATTAGCAGCATCGGCGGCTGAATTTGATTCGACTGTTCTAAAAAGAGAGAGGAGCAACGCCTCATAGTGTACGCAAGAGTACACGGGAATGCACCACATGTAAGCGCCGTCCATAAGACACCGGTCCATCTTCTGTTTATTTGGTGGGCTACGGCAAGGCTCTTTACGTGGGCCGCAGCAGTAAGTCCGACCCTAAGCGAGGAGAGAGGGGATAGGAACGGGTGAGGGAAAAAAATAGTGGATCCTAAACAGTGACCAGAAGGGAGCTGCTAGCTCTAGGTGTCGTAGCTGAAGAAGAGGGGCGGCGTGATTTTGACGGCGGCAGGCATCACGCTGCAGGGGACGCGAAGCGCTGCCTCTGCGTGTGTCTTCCCGTCCAGGCCGCAGTCGCGGAGGCCAATCGTTGCGAGCGCGGACGCCCTGCGTGGTTCGGGTGGAGGGTGACGTGGTAGAAGCTCCGTTCGATGGAGGTCGGTGGAGCTCGTTAGCGTAGCAGGCGGCAGCGCCGCCGACGGGAGCGTGTAGCAATGTGGGAAGAGCGGAGCAACACAGGTGGCCGGCGCTGAGCGTGAGCTCAAGCGCCTATGGGTTCAGGCATCAACAATCGGTATGTCACTTCTCTCCGCAGTTGCTCAATAGCAGTCAATAGGAGCATTTCTATCTGGAATAGCAGCTGCGTCCATCTAGGCAGAACTCATTATGTGAGTAAAGCTAAAATTAAAGGATCGAAAGTACAACATGTGGAAACCTGTAGACTGTTCCTCTAGAAAGAACAGTAAAAAAGAAAGACAACCTAGTTTAGTTCAGCAACATAGTGTGCATCGATTTAGAGATATGTTTCATTGAGCCGGATGCCATCGTAAGAAAAGGAAACAGAAAAGTTAGTTTTTCATACATCTGCTTACAGCTGATAAACAGATTAAGCTTGGTACATTTGACTTTCTCGTGCAGTTTAACTGTGTAAGGGAGTACACAGCTTCAGATTTCAGGTTGCTGCACACAACGCGTAAATTCAGAAACCTAAACAGGGCGAGGGTCACAATTCACAGTCCCATCTCTTTTCGTTTAGAGGTGATCTAGATGGTGCACCATGAGTTTGCACCGGTGCACCGAAATTTGTGCAAGCCAGCAGGATCGAATTAATCACCAGAAGACAAAAAGGAAATAACAAATCGTAAGCAGCTAGTTTGCTCTCTCGTTTGTTCATGCTACCATGAACCGAAACCAGTTTTGCTTTACGGTTGAGCATAGATTGGTCAGCATAAATGTACATAATCTCTTAGATAGGTCGTTTTATGTAGTGCTTAAATTGTAAGTAAAAAGTACACACATTTTACTGGTGGTCTGATACTATCACTAAGATGGCTAAACAACTCTTAGTATGTCCTCTCTAGACAATAGACTCTATTGCTGCTCAGCCTCAGGGATCACCATTTGAGCCAAAGAATATTCACCCAAGTAGTCACATCTCATTCAGAGAAAGCAAGATAAATAAACTCGTTTAACAACCTGCAGCAATCTGCTAGATTCTGCAACTAAGGAAATAAACGTTCAAAGAAACATGTCAAGCAGATCTTCATAGAGAAGCTTATCCTTCTTGAACAACACATCTACTTCAGTCACGAGCTCTCTCACTTTCTGTTTAGAAGAATTATCTTTTCGGCAAGCTCAGCTAGTGCGACAGCATCAGTTCAGGTGTTTCCTTATTTTCAGAATTCCCCGTTTCCTTCCAAAGCTCTTGGAGAACTGCAACTGGAGGCAGGCCATGCTCTACCTTGCAAAGTACCACAATTTTACATTTAGAATGGCATCAAAGATGGACCATGCAGCTTTCATGTGAAGACCGACTCTTTGATGCCACGGATGATATGTGCTTCTTCTTCTTTAGTCCTTGGCCCGGAGACATCTATTCGACGCAAGGAGGCAACCGAGACTTCTTAAGAATATGTTTTCCATATAATCTACTTTAGAGAATCACAAAGCTGCATATATCAAAGATGGAAAAATAAGAGAATTTACAAAGAATGAGTTGAAAGAAATCGATAAAAATATTCATACAACAGTTAATAGAGATCAAACCAATAAGAAGTCAGGTTTTTGTGCTTGTATTCCCATAGTCGCCTCGTCTGCACATGACAACAACAGTAGTAAGCAACAATTTCTTTAAAAAAAAATCCAGTTTAGGCTAAGAGAACAAATACGATAGAATGAACATGACCACAAAATGTCTCCGAGTTGATAGTTGCTTTGGCCTCTACGAAGTTGTAGTGCATATACGAAACATAAAAAAATATCATAAATCTGTGGTCACATTATACTGTCACGATACATACCTCAAATAATGAGGGAAATTAATCAAATTGTAAGGTCCCTGCGAAAAAATGGGTGCCTCTTTAGTGCAAAAACTATATATCAATGGCATGAATGACAAAAACATTGATTTGGGCTGTGAATGTTTAAACATAGGGTAACCTAGGATACAGTCACTAAAGTAGCAATAATAGTAGTCGGTGGAAGCCATTAACATTAAAAAGTAATTACAATTACAGTGGAAGGCCAGACATATTCTAAAGATATAGCTCATATTTTTGTGTTCTATTATGGAGTGTAAGACTGTAGATGAACAAAATTACTGAATTAGAAGCCCATTGAGACAGATACAATCAGAACATGTAAAGTAAAATTTTATTTCATTTATTTGCAACAAATTCAGTTAGAACAGAGGATTTAGGACTTAGGAAAGAAAGCATAACTGGGATTTTTTTCCTCTAAATCACTGCCATTATGCAACAAATAAAATGGTTCCTGGATATCATTTCTAGGCATCAAGCCATCAACATGTCAAGAGAACAAAGAAGTTTCCATGGGAAAATACCATGTACAGTATAAGATTGTAGATGAAAAAATCGAATGAACCAAAAAATAAATAAGCCTGAGTTTTGTGGCATACAAACATGAATTCCTGAACCAAAAAAGTGCAGAACACCAACGCCATCTCCATCAGGGCAAAACATGATGTACACACGGTGCTCATCTGAGCTGCAAGTTGCTCGACTTTCCTCCTCAGGACGAATGTTGGGCCTTACGTACGTATTGTGCTTTGTCCTATAAGTTTCGTTTAGGAGCAAATTAGCATGATGTAAGTCACATGGAGCAGGTATAGATAGGAAAAATGTTCAGTACCTCAGTCTCCATGCTGGCTGTCAAGCTATAATCAGTGGCTTTGAGAAAATATGAAAATTAGACACAAAAATCAGATCTGAGCAGAGAATCAGCACATAGCTTAAGGATGTAGGAGCACTGTATGTGCTCATCGAGGCCCTGCTCTCGGTACTCGTCGCGGCCACCTACTGCTGCTTGGCGTGACTGCCTGGGTGTGCCGACACAATGAGGGTGAGGCAGCGGCCGTCCGCTGTCGCTCCTCCTGGTCATCACCACACGTGCCATGGAGGAGAATAAGAGGAGGAGTTTAGAGTCGAGTGGGACATGGAGAAAGAACTCCAATGAGAGGGAGAAAGTGATGGGGAAAGTCATGCCTCACCTTATTGCTGCACAGGATGAGAAACATGGGGTTGAGCTCGCCCTCGTTCTCCACAGCTGGTAAGGCGTGATGCTTGATGGCACTACTCTGCCATGAATCCGAGGACCTGTGAGGGAGAAGGCGAAGAAAATTGAGGTAAAGCAGTAACCCAGAAAGGGGCAGGCTGTGACCTCATATTTGTATGCTGACAACCTAGCGCTGGAGAGGCGTGGACGGGCACCAGATACCACTGGTCCGGCGAGGTGGACCAAGATCCCGGCTGACTGCTCACCACCGATGGTCACCTCTGCTTCCTAGACGATGACGTCACTCCGGCACCACGATCAACCTTGCAGGCGGAGCCGGTAAAGGGGACGCAGAAGGAGGACAGACTGCCGTTCTCTGACCGGGATGCGCCTGCTCCGCCCCGACGTCGCCGCCACCGGTCCGGGCCTGCCCCGCCCTGAGGCCGCCGTATGCCGGCATCCCGCGAGAGCGGCGCCACCCAGCGCTGCGACGGAGATCATGGCCAGCGTCCGGCCCATCCGGGAGCTCCCGCGGTGACGGCCATTGAAGCCTCTTGGTCGGCGGCGGAGATGGGGCGGGCGAGGGGTGCTAGGAGGAGAACTGGACCTCGGTCGTGGTGGGGAGAGGCGTTGGGGATTTTCTCTCTCCCTCACAGCTCGGTCAAAGCAGTTAGATTAAGCGGTGGTAGTGGGCTGGCCCACTAGATCTTTCTGGAGGAAGCGAACAAAATCTAACCGGAAGAGGTGGACAACAAACAGAATGAAGGAGGGCTATGAACCGGTTACCGGTAATCCATCTACCAAAAAAAATGCAAATGAAAAACAACCATGTGCTTGACACGGTAAAAAATAAAAACGTAGGGGTACGTGTCTCTAGATGATTGGAAAAAAATAGCCCATCAACAGTGCCCAAAACAATCTGGGAGCTTGAATCTGTCTAAACTTTATATAGGGTATAATTCTGTATCGACATTTGCAACATCTTTTTCATATAAGAAAATGACCTTCTCGGCATTACCCATCCTTTTTTTGTTCATGATTTCTTACTTTATACAAGTCAATATATAGTCTTGAAAGTGGAAAAGAACACAATGTAGAAATATTGTGGAAATCAAGTCTGGTTCTGAGAATAGGTAACAAATCCACTCCACCACATAGGCTATATTCCTTATTATTTTATTATAATTTGTCTTTGGCTATTTTTTTTTACCTTATTACTATTTACAAAATCCTGATTAACTACATGATGAAGGAAGGTGAAATTGATCCATCTGAGATAACCACAAAGCTCTTACAAGAAGCTATGGTCAAGAGTGAAAATGGCAAGTTTCTCATTGATGGGTTTCCAATGAATGAAGAAAAATTGTGCTTCATTAAGCTCTGATTCTTGAAGCTCGATATAAATCTAACAACACCATATGCTTCTCTTTTTATTTTTCCTTGGCAATATAATATCGGAGTCCTATTTACTTTGAGCAATCGGGACGTGGAGCTACAACAGAGATTGCTCATTCCGTATGATTTATGAGATTGCTGACAATTCTGCAGAAGTGCTTGGGTTTTATTTTTGCAGTTTTTTCCTGATGCAAATTTATTTATTCTCGACTTTTTAATTGTTAGTTGTAGACTTATCCATTCAAATATCAATTTGTTCATTAGAAAGATAGTCATTTTGTTAGTTCATTGTTTAAATACTGAGAAATACAAAAAATTCACCTCTAAAGCTCTTATTTATGTGGCAAGTAACACTAAATCAGTCATATTTGTATAATGGAAATCATTCTGGACATGCATTTTGGGGGCTGATTGCAAGGAGTCACAAGGGAGATGTTTTCTAATGCCTCGTATTTTGTTCACATGTGTTCAACAAGCGGAAAAGTAGAGTTGTTTGCTTATATGGATGCACTTCGATTGATGGTGTCAAATTCACACCGTAAGCAGTTTTGACTCAGGTTGACATGCGGTTACTTGTGCTTTCCATGATTCGTTGGGTAACGTTCATACCATAGCTCCACTGCAAAGAGGGTAGAAATTTGACATATTTTGCCACCGAAGAAATACAACATGTCAAGAGAGACCAGCCAAGTCACTCCAACGAGATTGCTAAGTAGGCATGGTAGATTTAGTTGGTCTTTCTTCCTACTTGTGGCACACGGTGTTATGTTATTGTAAACGAATGCTTTTGTGCCGTTAGCTAGCTCAATAACAAATAGGTGGGTGCAAAGTTGATTGAGTACACAAGACATCTTTAAACATGAAAGCTATGTATTTTCCATCTTTTTCTCCTTATAAGAATGTGGAGCGCTGATATAATTTTCTGAATAATTGGTACATTATTATGTTTCTCTATTTTATGTACTATGGACCTATCTGTATAGAATATTTAATGTGTAGATAAGAAAACAATAAGTGTGCTGATGATGGCAGTAAGCACCGATGACAGCGAGCGGGGTGCCAATTGAATTAAGGGATTTCTATTTTCGTGCCCTCGGGTCCTTAGTTGTGCTCAATTTTCTTCAGCTCCTTAGTTTTTACTCAGTTTTCCCCAAGCCCTTGTCTAAAACCACCACACGTGCTGTAACGGCGAGTTGCCCGATGGTTGACCGTTATCTTTTGACTAGTGGGGCCACGTAGAGCCCGCAAAGACACGTCAGACCATCCATCTTTGTTTGATCGTAAGCATCGCTGTATCCCTGACCGAAACGCGAACGAGTGGAGATTCGGTATATCGAATGACAAGTGGGGCCATGGCGCTGATACAAGGGGAAATACACGGGTAGGATTAGATTTTTAAACGGAGCTCTAGGGGATGACACGGAGGAGGTGGCTCCGGGGTGCCGAGATGAGATCGACGTCTGCAAAGAACGGCATGAGGCGAGACTAGACGCATTAGATAGATATGAACTAGACGCGTTTAACCATGCAAAGAAGAGAAGAAATGGTCGAGGACATCGACGACTACCTCAAAACTTTGACTGACCGTGTCGGACACGAACGCGAGCAATGTAGAGAAAACTAGTGTCTCTCCTTTCTGGCGTGTATAGATGGGTGCTAGGAGAGTGTGGTGGCAAAGGGAAAGACCTCGCGGTGGTCTGTGACGTCCAGCATAGGGGGGCGGCGTGGCCGTGCCCACAGCGGCGTGCATGCATGTTCGGCATTGGCATCAGCATGTACATTCGGCATTGGCCTCGGCGGTATCTCTGGTGTGTCAGTGATCGAATGAGGGGATGGGATTGAGGGTGCATCCCGACGGTGACCTAGAAGTGGCGGCGAGCATAGCCCTTCTGACCATGCCGATATCGGCATCTGCATCGTTTGGAGGCCGTGGTGCTCGAATCAAGGTGGGATTTGTTTCTTGTACGCCAAAATGAATTTGAAACAAGTTTCATGTTGAAAGTTAGGTAACGAAAGTTTGTAACTAAAAATTATACTAGCGCCGTGGTGAGGTTCTTTTTGATAGAGCTATACGGTTCGGCAAACTTTTTTGACACTTTTTAGATATTTTTGTTGTTACACGTATGGCATCATGTATGGTAAATTTGTGGTCATTTGAAGATGTTCGAAAAAATCACTTTGCTTAAGCGCATGCCATTTCGTCTCACTGAAACCAGCTTTTTTAACAAGGTGATTTTTTTTCTACCTTCTCTAAATGATCTCAAATTTCATACAGATGATCTTCTATACATAGATAGATATATTGTTTCGTTTTTACATTTTTTGAACTTTTTATTTTCCTTTATAATACCCAATTGATTTTCAGGTCAAAACCTCGAAAAACAGCATCATGTATGGCATCATTTTCACCCTAAATTTCAAATTTTGTGAAACTTTCCCTTTTAGATATTCCTTGTTGTTATAGGTATGGCATCATGTATGCCAAACTTGGTTAGGTCTCACTGAAACCAGCTTTTGTAACAAGTTAGGTTTTTTTGACCTTCTCTAAAGGGATTTTTTTCTACCTTCTCTAAATAACCTCAAAAATCATACGGACGATCTTCTATACAAAGATAGGTAGATTGTTTCATTTTTACATTTTTTGAACTTTTATTTCCCTTTATAATATCCATTTGATTTTCAGGTCAAAACCTCGAAAGTTAACATAAGTAGATGGTGAACCCTCCCAAACTTCAAATACAGAGATAGATAGATTGTTTCGTTTATCATTTTTAGCGTGAATAGTAATGGATACAAGAAATCGGTGATGGTTATCATTTTTTGCGTGAAAAGTAATGGCTACAACAAATCGGTGATGGTTTATCATTTTTTTGTAAAAAATAATGGCTATAACAAATCGGTGATGGTTTACCATTTTTTGCGTGAAAAGTAATGACTACAACAAATCGGTGATGGTTTATTATTTTTTGCGTGAAAATATATGGCTACAACAAATCGGTGATGGTTTATTATTTTTTGCGTGAAAAGTAATGGCTACAACAAATCGGTGATGGTTTATCATTTTTTGCGTGAAAAATAATGCCTAAAAGAGTTTATAATTTTTAGCGGGTGAAAATTAATACAGAAAACCGCCCTTTAGCATACTTAGAGGGTGGAAGCTAACCGCCGACAGAGAGAGAGGGTGGTGGCCCTGATCAGAGAGAGAGAGAGAGGGGTTATCCTACCAGTTAGATCATACGATCAACGGTCGGCGGGCATGATCCGCGTGACATGGGCTAGACCAATCAGGGCAATGTTTAGGGCAAAAATGAGTAGTATCAAGAAACCAAGGGCGCGTGAGTAGTAAACAGACTAGGGGATTCAAATATGAGATTTAAAAAATGGAAAATGCGTGTTTTGTACAATGAAACCCATCTTGGCCTACCTCAATCTATTTGCAATACAAATATACATGAGTGTAAGAATTGTGGCCTCATTTAGACAAATTATGTTTTGGGGAAAGCTGTTTGGGGAAGGGTTTTTTGTGGAAATCCACGCATCTTCATAGCTAATAGGTGATTTGAGAAGTGGCAATTTGTGGTAAAACTTGATTTATCTATGATTGTCATGGTTCCCAACGTGGCAGGTCGCGTAAGAAGACTCCATGAGTAAGTGCCATTATTTTTTCGGATTTTTTTGCACATTAAATGACTCATTTAACTAGTTAATCCCATTTGTTGACTCGCTGTTGACCAGCCACTTGAGGGTAAAACTGAGTATATTGCACTAGCCAGTATTAGCACTCAAGGGGAAAACTGAACACACAAAAAATGCTAGTATAAGACTCGAGGGTATACCTGAGTATATCTAAATTTTCAGGGTTAGACTTGAGGACGCGTGTTGCGATGCAGAAGTGGAAGACGTGCAATTGTTGACGCGTAGACGCGAGTCGCAGTGCAGAAGTCGAAGACGTGCAATCGTGGACATGTGTCGCGTTGCAGAAGTCCAAGACGTGCATACGTGCAATGGTGGACGCGTAGGACGCGGGTCGCATTAACCAACCCTCGTCTTTATAGACGCCTCCTCGACTATCTCTGTCACTCTCACTCGCTCACGCAATGCCGCCTCTCACGTCCCATCATCTTCTCCAAAACAAAAAACCCTCTCTCTCTCCTCTGCCGGCGAGATGGACAAGGAGAATGCAAATCCTATCGTCCACGATGCCGTCGTCTCCAAGCACGATGCCTCCCTCTTCGACACCGTCCCCTCAACGGCCGCCGCCGCCGGTGCATCAGAGGCTGCCGTGGGTGGCGGTCAGATCCCGCTGGCATTTTACCCCTATGAGGAGGTACCGTACATCTCGCCCCCGAACCCCTACGACACCTGCATGGACGACCTATGGAACGAGGTAACTATGGTTTGCTCCCTTTTCTGTTCCCCATTCCTTGTTGAACCCTATTTTTGCTGGTTCCCTAGTAACTATTAGTGCGGATCTGTAGATGGATGAGTATTGTGTAAATCTTTGCGCCAATTTTATTCCATTTTGTTTTGATCCCTTCTTGATTTCGTTTAAGATTTGGGGTTCGGCCGTTCGGTTAATTTATGCAAGTAATAATGAGATCTCAATCAGTTAATTTATACAAGTAATCATGGATCTCAATCAATTATTTTATGCACGAATCAAAAGATATCAACCGTTTAATTTTTCAAATAATCTGGAATGTGTTCAAATCCAGATCTGGAATCTGTTTCTTTGCCTATGATGGATCGTTGGGCACAAATTTTTACAGGGAGGGTTCAGCGAACCATTGTTGTGTACAAATCTGTTGTGCATGAGCTTTGGTTCGCTAACACCGTCCCTGTAGATATATAATCGTGTTCACTCTAACTGTGGCTGGCTCTGTTTTTCCTAACTTTGTTATCATGCACGTTAGTCATCGTTGCAACTCATTCACTCATAGTTTCCGTTTGATATGGATTAGGTGTCTGGCAGCGACGTCGGCAGCGACGACGAGGACCAGCACACCAAGAGTCGGCAGGTGCTGCAGAGGCTTCAGGTTGGCCAGTACATCTTCTACTTCGCCAAGGCCCCTTCTGCACTAGGAGACTCAGCGGCACCGACTTCAACTGCCTCCTCACGCATGCCGAGGACATCGGAAAGACCTTCCCCAAGGTCGGCGCAACGGTGAACGTCTACTCCTTCCGGCCAAGCACAAGGCGCTCGGCATTCACCTCCGCAACTTGCAGCGGGTGGAGATCTTGTTGGAGATGTGCCCAAGAGGCAATAATAAATGGTTATTATATATCTTTGTGTTTATGATAATGTTTACATACCATGCTATAATTGTATTAACCGAAACATTGATACATGTGTGATATGTAGACAAACAAGAAGTCCCTAGTATGCCTCTTAAACTAGCTTGTTGATTAATGGATGATTAGTTTCATAATCATGAACATTGGATGTTATTAATAACAAGGTTATGTCATTGTATGAATGATGTAATGGACACACCCAATTAAGCGTAGCATAAGATCACGTCATTAAGTTATTTGCTATAAGCTTTCGATACATAGTTACCTAGTCCTTATGACCATGAGATCATGTAAATCACTTATACCGGAAAGGTACTTTGATTACACCAAACGCCACTGCGTAAATGGGTGGTTATAAAGGTGGGATTAAGTATCCGGAAAGTATGAGTTGAGGCATATGGATCAACGGGGATTTGTCCATCCCGATGACGGATAGATATACTCTGGCCCTCTCGGTGGAATGTCGTCTAATGTCTTGCAAGCATATGAATAAGTTCATAAGAGACCACATACCACGGCACGAGTAAAGAGTACTTGTCAGAGACGAGGTTGAACAAGGTATAGAGTGATACCGATGATCAAACCTCGGACAAGTAAAATATCGCGTGACAAAGGGAATTGGTATGTGAATGGTTCATTCGATCACTAAAGTCATCGTTGAATATGTGGGAGCTATTATGGATCTCCAGATCCCGCTATTGGTTATTGGTCGGAGTGAGTACTCAACCATGTCCACATAGTTCACGAACCGTAGGGTGACACACTTAAAGTTGGATGTTGAAATGGTAGAACTTGAATATGGAATGGAGTTCGAATATTTGTTCGGAGTCCCGGATAAGATCCCGGACATCACGAGGAGTTCCGGAATGGTCCGGAGAATAAGATTCATATATAGGAAGTCATATTCCAAGTTTGGAAATGATCCGGTGCATTTATGGCAGGTTCTAGAAGGTTCTAGAAAAGTCCGGAAGAAACGCACTATGGAAGGTAGAGTCCCGGAAGGACTCCACAAGCTTGGCCAGCCAAACCCTAGAGGGGAAAGTCCAAGGTGGACTTCCCCAAGGTGGCCGGCCACCCACCCTCATGGAAAGGTGGGAATCCCACTTGAGGTGGGAATCCCACCTTGGGTAGGTTTCCCTACACATGGAAGGTTTTGGGTTGGGGTCTTATTCGAAGACTTGTACACCAACTCTTGGGTGTTCCACCTATATAATGAGGGCCAAGGGGAGGGGGCCGGTCACACCAAAGCCTCAAGCTTGGCCGCCCCATAGTGGCCGGCCACCCCTCTCCCAAACCCTAGCGGTCCTCTCCTCCACCACATCCCGCACGCTTAAGCGAAGCTCCGCCGGATTTCTCCACCACCACCGACACCACGCCGTCGTGCTGGCGGATTCAAGAGGAGCTACTACTTCCGCTGCCCGCTGGAACGGGGAGGTGGACGTCGTCTTCATCAACAACCGAACGTGTGACCGAGCACGGAGGTGCTGCCCGTTCGTGGCGCCGGAACCGATCGTGATCAAGATCTTCTACGCGCTTTTGCAAGCGGCAAGTGAACGTCTACCGCAGCAACAAGAGCCTCCTCTTGTAGGCTTTGGAATCTCTTCAAGGGTGAGTCTCGATAATCCCCTCGTTGCTACCGTCTTCTAGATTGCATCTTGGCTTGGATTGCGTGTTCGCCGTAGGAAAATTTTTGTTTTCTATGCTACGTTATCCTACAGTGGTATCGAGCCGTGTCTATGCATAGATGGTTGCACGAGTAGAACACAATGGTTTGTGGGCGTTGATGCTCTTGTTATCTTTAGTTGAGTACTTTGCATCTTTGTGGCATAGTGGGATGAAGCGGCTCGGGCTAACTTTACATGACCGCGTTCATGAGATTTGCTCCACGCTCGACATGCAACTTGTATTGCATAAGTGGCTTTGCGGGTGTCTGTCTCTCCTACTATAGTGAAGATTCAATTTACTCTTCTATTGACAACACTAGTATCACCGTTGTGGTTCATGTTCGTAGGTAGATTGGATCTTGCTCGAAAACCCTAAACCACGTAAAATATGCAAACCAAATTAGAGAACGTCTAACTTGTTTTTGCAGGGTTTGGTGATGTGATATGGCCATAATGTGATGATGAATATGTATGAGATGATCATTATTGTATTGTGGCAACCGGCAGGAGCCTTATGGTTGTCTTTAAATTTCATGTTGAGTAGTATTTCAAAGTAGTTGTAATAGTTGCTACATGGAGGACAATCATGAAGAGCGCCATTGACCTTGGTGCTTCGCGATGATGGAGATCATGCCCGTTGATGATGGAGATCATGTCCGTGCTTTGGAGATGAAGATCAAAGGCGCAAAGACAAAAGGGCCATATCATATCACATATGAACTGCATGTGATGTTAATCCTTTTATGCATCTTATTTTGCTTAGATCGCGACGGTAGCATTATAAGATGATCCCTCACTAAAATCTCAAGATAATAAAGTGTTCATCCTTAGTAGCACCGTTATCAAGTCTTGTCGTTTCGAAGCATCTCGTGATGATCGGGTGTGATAGATTCAATAAGTACATACAACGGGTGCAAGACAGTTTTGCACATGCGGATACTAAGGTGGCCTTGACGAGCCTAGCATGTACAGACATGGTCTCGGAACACGTGATACCGAAAGGTAGAGCATGAATCATATGATTGATATGATGAACACTTTGAGTGTTCGCCATTGAAATCACACCTTTTCTCGTGATGATCGGGTTTAGGTGCGGTAGATTTGGTTCGTGTGATCACTAAGACAATGCGAGGGATATTGTTTTGAGTGGGAGTTCACCTAGTGTTTTAATTATATTGAATTAAAATTTTGAACTCAATTTGTCATAAACATAGTCTGAGTAGTATTTTGAATTAATTTTGTAGTATTGGCATCCGTTTACTACTATGCGCTAGTCTTATTATTGAGATAGAAATACTGTTAAAATCTGATAAGAAACTTTACGGATTAGTACCGTATTGTTAAAGAATCAAGAATTGATTAAGTCCTATTGCAAACTTTTAGTGAAACTCACTTTATTGATTCAGAGAGCTATGGTTTCAATTAGTACCTAAAGTTATCTTGTCTCCGTGAAACTTGATGTTCAAATCTGTTTGAAAAGTAAGGAGCTGAAAATTTAGTTTTCAGAAATAATCAAGGTATGAGATATATGTGATATCTAAGACCTTATTGCAAGATGATAGAATATAATTTGGTGAGACTACATAAACTCATAAGTTTTATGGGAATGTATGAAGGTTGAAGACGCCAGGCGTCACAATCCTCCAACTATTGGAGCACTAACGATATTCGCATATCCATGAAGTTATCATCCTTAGTATGCACCGTTGCTAAGACTCGTCGTTTCGAAGCATCACGTGATGATCGGGTGTTATAGATTCTACGTGTGCTTACAACGGATGCAAGCCAGATTTGCACATACAAATACTAAGGTTAAACTTTATGAGCCTAGCATGTACGACATGGTCTCAAAAAGGTTGTCATGAATTGATGGATAAAATTATGAGTGAAATTGTTCATCATAGTTACTAATAAGTGAAATCTAGAACACTTGTCATATGATGATCAACTTCAAAGTAAAAACCTCAAGGTTATTGGTATTAGACCAACAAACCTAGAAGTTATTAATGTTGAAGTGTTTTTCTGAATAATGAGGAAAGCTAAAAGAGAAACTGCAAAAGATATTCTGGCAGAAATAAAGAAAAGACTAGAAAGTCTAGCTCAGGTGTATATAAATGATATACATGTTATGGATGTATTCCTAGTTTAGTCACACAATGAAATTCTTGGGTATTAGTGCTATATTGGTTGGTATGAAGTGTCATACAAAACAACACAATACAAGAATACAATGGCCTAAGTGACTGACAAGGAATATGATAGGTATGCACGTCTGGAACAAAAATAAAGTGTTATTATGTTCATCGTTGGCATTCTATCTAGCCCTTAGAATTTATAATAAAGAACTTAATAATTGTTATTTTGCTCTGGTCAAATAAAAATAATGAGTTGTTCAAATTATGACATTACTCCATGTATGATGGATAAGTTATTATAAATCTTAATGGTGAAACACACATACATAACACTGACGCTAAAATGCCATAAGGCAAATGATTTGAATTCCACTTATTTGTGGAACCGCCATTTAGGTCATGTTAGAAAGGAACGCATGAAGGAACTCCATGCAAATGGATTTTTGGAGTCATTTGATTTTTGAATCGTTTGGCGTTTGCAAATCTTTTCTAAAGAGAATGACTAAAATACCGTTCATAGGCCAAGATTTGAAACGGGCAACTAACTTAGTGGAAATATACATGATGATGTATGTAGTTCACTGGGCATAGTTGTGTGCGGGAGATTCTTCTACTTCATAAAAACTTCCAACAATGAATTGAGTATATATGTGGATATATTCAATAAGGAAGAAGTTTGAAACATTTGAATAGATTCAAATAAATTTCAGCATGAAGTGGAAATCATCGTAATAGAAAAGTCAAATATCTATGATTGGATCATGGTAGAAATATTTGAATTACGAGTTTTAGCGAACATCTAAGAGAGTTATGAAATTGTTCTACAACTCACATTTCTTGGAGTATCATAATGATGATATAGTATCCAAGATATGTATCCAAACCTTGTTGGATTAATGATGAGATAAAATATTATGACGCCATTATATTTTTGTGGATTATGCTTTAGTGACTACCGCTTTTACACTGAATAGAGCATCATCATGATCCGTTGAAATGACACCATACGAGTTATGGTATGGGTATAAACCCTAATAGTCTTTCTTTAAATTTTGGTCTAAGAGTTTACAACCAAAATCGGATGAATGTCTTTGTTGGTTATCCCAGAGAATTAATTGGGAATTCTTCCCACGAGACAAAGACAAAAGTGTTTGTCAATGTTTCTTATTTCCGAGAAATTGTTTCTAGTGAAGTATTTGAGTGGGAGGACAATATAATTTGATAAGGTTTATGAACCTGAGCATAATGATCAGAGTAGCGCAGCATCGGAATTTGTTTCGGAAGCGGCCACGACGATCATGGCTCCCATGACTACAAAGTGTTTTAGCCATGGAGATCGAAGTACATATTGAACCTTGTAGGTATGGTTTACTTTGTGATCAAATAAATGATTTGTGAACAAAGGATTGATTTTGAATAATGATAAACCAACTACAAACAAAGAAGTTATGATGGGCCCTGACTCCGTTAAAATGGCTATACGCCATGAAATCCAAGATAGATAAATACTTTTTGAAAGTAAATGGATTTATAAAATTGATGGACTTGGATGGAATATCCTTAAAGAAGCTCGACTTGTCGAAAAATTGTTTACGACAAAGTTCAAAGAGTTGACTACGATAAGATTAGATCTTCCGTAGTAATGCTTATAGTCTATGTGGATTATTCTAGTAATCGCTACATATTTCTTTCATGAGATATGATAGTAGGATGGCAAAATACATTGCTTAACAGAAGTGTGTATTAAAGGTGTATACAAGATACAACCAAGAGTTTTGCTGGTCCGTGGAATACTAGATAGGTATACGAACTTCAATTGGATGAAGTAAGTATCACGGAGTTAGAATCTTCACCAGATGAAATAGTCAAAGAGTTTTTGATTTCATCAGAGACGATGAAGAGGCTTGCATTTGCAAGAAATTAAGTGGGAGCGCTAAGACACATTTATAATACTTTATGTAGGTGACATATAGTTGGTTATAAATGATGTAATTATATACTTGATTAAAAGGTTTCATTGAGAATTAACTTCAATGAAAGGATATGGACTGAAACAAATTTAGTGTCAAGATCTATGAAGATAGATTGAAACACATAAATAAGTTTAAGTCAAAGTACATATGATGGATATTGAAGTAGTTCAATATAGAAATATTAAGAAAATGTTCTTGTCATGTGAAGGTTTAACAAGACTTGAGTGTATCTGACACTCAATGAGTAAAAACACATGAGTGATTATAGATCACGAATAACATGTACACAATCAGATATCATGTGCTATAAAGTGTTATGAGCATATACCAGAATGATTCATATGATGATCATTGAACGATAGTAAGAATATCCTTAAGTACTTTAGAAGAACTAAGGATATATATATATATTTTTGTATGAAGAAATGACAAACAAATCGCTGTAAGGTGTTACACCGATATTGGTTTTGTCACATATAAAATATAATTTCAAATCTCAAATTAGACTAAGTGTTGTTTAAAAGGTAGCACAATGAGCTAGAAGTTGTCTATGCTAGATTTAGAAGAGTTCTAAAATATTGTGATGGAATCTACAAAAGAAGGCAAAGTATGTCATTGTTTTGACAATGACAAAGGATGTTAAAGTCAAGAGGTTCTTTGAGAACTTGGTGCAGTTCCGACAGAGTCAGAACTTTGAAGCTATATTGTATGTGACAATATTAGTGACATATTTCAGACCGCGGAATTAAGATTCCACCAGAAGACCAAACATATTTAAGGCCGACTCATTTGGAAATGAGTGATGCGTTAAGACGCAAATGAATTACAAAATACATACGGTTCTGAGCATGTCAGATCCGTTGACTAAAACCTCTCCCGTGAGCAAAACATGATAAAGCACCAGAAGGCCAAGGTGTTATATCTTTACATATGTAAACTAGATTATTGACTCTAGTGCAAGTGGGAGACTGTTGGAGATGTGCCCAAGAGGCAATAATAAATGGTTATTATATATCTTTGTGTTTATGATAATGTTTACATACCATGCTATAATTGTATTAACCGAAACATTGATACATGTGTGATATGTAGACAAACAAGAAGTCCCTAGTATGCCTCTTAAACTAGCTTGTTGATTAATGGATGATTAGTTTCATAATCATGAACATTGGATGTTATTAATAACAAGGTTATGTCATTGTATGAATGATGTAATGGACACACCCAATTAAGCGTAGCATAAGATCACGTCATTAAGTTATTTGCTATAAGCTTTCGATACATAGTTACCTAGTCCTTATGACCATGAGATCATGTAAATCACTTATACCGGAAAGGTACTTTGATTACACCAAACGCCACTGCGTAAATGGGTGGTTATAAAGGTGGGATTAAGTATCCGGAAAGTATGAGTTGAGGCATATGGATCAACAGTGGGATTTGTCCATCCCGATGACGGATAGATATACTCTGGGCCCTCTCGGTGGAATGTCGTCTAATGTCTTGCAAGCATATGAATAAGTTCATAAGAGACCACATACCACGGTACGAGTAAAGAGTACTTGTCAGAGACGAGGTTGAACAAGGTATAGAGTGATACCGATGATCAAACCTCGGACAAGTAAAATATCGCGTGACAAAGGGAATTGGTATCGTATGTGAATGGTTCATTCGATCACTAAAGTCATCGTTGAATATGTGGGAGCTATTATGGATCTCCAGATCCCGCTATTGGTTATTGGTCGGAGTGAGTACTCAACCATGTCCACATAGTTCACGAACCGTAGGGTGACACACTTAAAGTTGGATGTTGAAATGGTAGAACTTGAATATGGAATGGAGTTCGAATATTTGTTCGGAGTCCCGGATAAGATCCCGGACATCACGAGGAGTTCCGGAATGGTCCGGAGAATAAGATTCATATATAGGAAGTCATATTCCAAGTTTGGAAATGATCCGGTGCATTTATGGCAGGTTCTAGAAGGTTCTAGAAAAGTCCGGAAGAAACGCACTATGGAAGGTAGAGTCCCGGAAGGACTCCACAAGCTTGGCCAAACCCTAGAGGGGAAAGTCCAAGGTGGACTTCCCCCAAGGTGGCCGGCCACCCACCCTCATGGAAAGGTGGGAATCCCACTTGAGGTGGGAATCCCACCTTGGGTAGGTTTCCCTACACATGGAAGGTTTTGGGTTGGGGTCTTATTCGAAGACTTGTACACCAACTCTTGGGTGTTCCACCTATATAATGAGGGCCAAGGGGAGGGGGCCGGTCACACCAAAGCCTCAAGCTTGGCCGCCCCCTATAGTGGCCGGCCACCCCCTCTCCCAAACCCTAGCGGTCTCTCTCCTCCACCACATCCCGCACGCTTAAGCGAAGCTCCGCCGGATTTCTCCACCACCACCGACACCACGCCGTCGTGCTGTCGGATTCAAGAGGAGCTACTACTTCCGCTGCCCGCTGGAACGGGGAGGTGGACGTCGTCTTCATCAACAACCGAACGTGTGACCGAGTACGGAGGTGCTGCCCGTTCGTGGCGCCGGAACCGATCGTGATCAAGATCTTCTACGCGCTTTTGCAAGCGGCAAGTGAACGTCTACCGCAGCAAC
Source organism: Lolium multiflorum (assembly GCA_030979885.1). Lineage (NCBI taxonomy): Eukaryota > Viridiplantae > Streptophyta > Magnoliopsida > Poales > Poaceae > Lolium > Lolium multiflorum. Next base: position 83,259,676 of record CM061753.1, read on the forward strand.
AAGAGCCTCCTCTTGTAGGCTTTGGAATCTCTTCAAGGGTGAGTCTCGATAATCCCCTCGTTGCTACCGTCTTCTAGATTGCATCTTGGCTTGGATTGCGTGTTCGCCGTAGGAAAAATTTTTGTTTTCTATGCTACGTTATCATACAGATCTCCGCCGGGCGCATGCCTCCGCTCAAGCCCAAGGTGCCCAAGGGGAGCAACAAGTGGAGGCAGAGCCAGATGGGGTAGGCGGAGTCCTGGACGTGTGCTGCTGCTGCAAAGCAGCTTCTATTTTGTTGTTAGCTAGGGATCCCTTGTTGTTATGTTGTTAGTATGATGGTGTTGTGAAGAACCTTGAACCTGTTACTATGTTGGCTGTTGTGTATGCAGCTTATTATCTAGGGAGGGATTCCTATAATCTATCCATATTCTACTATATTTTGTTGGTCCTACTTTGTTTTCTCGGTTTACTTTGACTGTGTGAATTTATCGTACATTATCCTGGAGATTTGCTTCTAGATTTAACTACATACATATGGACCAGAGGTAGTGCTAGATTTGCTGCCATATTGGCAAACAACAAGGGCCAAAAGGCACAAATAATTGAAGAAAGATAGAAATGCAAACTTATCTAGATTTGATACTAATTTGGTGAAAAAGTACATAGAGAAAGAGGGGAAAATGTGTTCTTAAAAATGCCAATTTGGGGCCGAGAGAGACAGATCCCAGCTCCTGCTCACGTACAACCAAACGCGATCTCGTCAGGTCCCACACGATCCCTTTCTACCAGCCCCACACGATGCGGCCCCACACGTCAGCACGGAACGGTCAACTAAACGGGAATCCTCCCGTCTGAGCTCCTTCTGTGGGTTTCAAACAAGGGCTTGGGAAAAACTACGAAAAAACTAAGGAGCTGGGAAAACTGAGTACAACTAAGCACCAGAGGGTACGAAAATAGAAATTCCTTGAATTAACTATGAACCAGAATGTTGATGACTGGGGAGAGGTGGGCAATGAAGTGTAATAGTGGCGTAGAAAAAAGGCGGGTGGGAGCGAGTGCAAAAAGATCACAATGGTTTCTGCATTGCATTGTTAACTCGTAGCAACTCAGGAAATGAGAACGATTATGGTGATTTTTTAGAGTCGGAGAAAACACTAGCTCTCATGACATGAATTGATATTATGTTGTAGAAGCAACTACGAACATTGTTTGAGTGGGGTGACTATGATGCACAATGACGATAAGAAAAACTTGAGAAGTGACTATGACGCACAATGACGGTAAGAAAAATTTGAGAACCCGTAGCAACGTACGGACATTCAACTAGTAATAGTAAAGATCATCATAATTATCTAGTAATCAGATATATAATTACGAGATTAAAAGATTTAAAAGTTCCGTGCATACAAATAGATAGTCTGATTCACGTACATGCAAGGCAATCCAAAACCGCTTGGATTTGTATACAGATAAAAAAGAGCGATAAAGATTTCAGGAAATCCTAGATTTTCACGTGAAAAATCACGTTACGCCACAAAGCCAAACGCAGCTCCCAATTTACATGGAGCTCTTTAGTTTTCCTTCTAGAAGTGTACTCATACAATGGAGCAGATTTCAACGCGATTAGCTTTATATAAATACAAACCTTACTCCGTACAAATAGTTGAGTCTGCTTAAAAAAATACAGTATGCTCGCTCGCTATCTAGAAGTTGGTACTTCTGAGTTAGAAGATGTAGGATATAAGTTTTATTATACCCTATATAAAAGCAGAACGAATTTGCGTTTGATTAGTTGTGCCACGTACTCCTTTTGAAACTGTAGATCCTTAAATTGCTATGTTAGATCCGCACACTGCCTTATTTTCTTTCTTTTCTTTTGAGCCTTAAATTCAGGAGTTACCGGTTGTGTGCCGGTGGATCTCCTTTTTTCTAGGTGCCTTCCTTCTTCTCTGATTTATTTTTGGCAGGTGGGCTACCGGTTAGGCTCCTGGTCTTCTGGTCAACCTTCCACCGCTTAATTAGCCACGGATTAGGATCTAGATATTTCTTTCCTCCATTTTCATCTAGACATTTCTCATCGAGAGGCATCTGCACAACCGTGTCAAAAAGCTCTTTCTTTCTCCTTCTTCCTTCTTCCTCCTGCCCCCAAGCCACCGCTCAATTCGAGCCCTATCTGGGCTCTCCCTTGCCGCCATCTGCCCCTAGCCGGCCTTCTCCATGATTGTTGGCTGTAGTCTGAGTTAGGTGCTCCTCCAATGTTGTGGCCATCGCCTCTGAAATTCCTCACATGGATGGCGGCGCCCTGGAAGGCAGCAGTGTCGCGCTCTCTTCAAGCTATGAAGGTGCCACCCGTGTAACAATGGTGCCGCCCTCTCCAGGTTAGGCGGGCTTTGTCTCTACTTTTCCTATCCACTGGTTTCCTCTCCCCTTTCTTACATTTTCTCCCTTAGACGACGAGAGCCAAGACGTAGATGCAGGTAACATGTGTGCTTTTATGGTCTAACATGGGGTTCTTTTCACTGGAATTCATCTCCTGCCCGTCTATGGTTGGGCCTCATAGTCAAATTCAGTTCTAGGTTTATTTCCCCCCCCCCCCTCCTTTGCTATTTTGTGTTGGCAGGGTTCATTTCTTTTCCTTTTGTCTAAATATTTTTCTAATGTCCTTTATTTTGGGCGATTTTGTTTGCAGGTTCAGAGCTCACTCTCCCATATTTTCACTATAGTTGACCCGCAGATACGGCCACGGTCAGCCACTTCGTCCTCATCTGCTTTGTCCTACGCTGGGATGGCTCAGCGTCGATGTAGCGATTGACCTGGCCACCCGCCGTCCTCTGCTTTTTTCGTACTCGGGCCGGTTCTGCTTCGTGGCCGCTCCCAGCTGCTGCTCCGTGGATTGCATCACCCATCTCAGCTATTGCGTGGATTGCACCAGGTGCTCTTCTTATTCATTTTTTTTTTACTTAGTACAAGTTCATTGCTCCTATTTTTGTTTCACTGTTTCTTAATTCTTTGTGTTAGGGCATGTACAATGCTAGACTCTAAGGGAGGCGCTTGAGTCACAAAAAAAAATTAATTACCACTAAATATGAAGGTTAGAGTCTGTAAATCCAACACAGTGCGCTAATTGCGGCACTAAGAGCATTTATTTCCCTAGCGGAAGGAACAAACTTGACGCTGCAAAGTAACGTTCCATACAGAAAATAAGACCGGAGCACCGATGCAATATTAAGCAGCGACGCTAGCTTTATTCCCGTGATCGACCGGGATTTAGCGATAACTACCGGGATTATTACCCTAGCGCTTGGCCTAAGCGCCTCCATTGTAGATGCCCTTAGGCCATAATCATCTTTTTCATGCGAGAGTTCAAGCTCATGGTGATCTCAGCAGCCCATGTGACAAGAGAATATTATGGAGCTTAGATTTCTCAGGAACATATGAAGCTTTCTCTACTTGAAAAATGTTGTTTTTCTTGGAATATTGCTTGCCTATTGGCACAGCGGTGGTCATTGCAACAATTACAAGACAAAAGATAATTATGTACCAGTAATTGGTAGTACCATCAAGAAGCTGAGGTGTGGGAGAGGAAGTTGCCGACTTGGATAGATTATTTATGAAAGCTAGGACACGGCTGAGAATTATTATGGAAAGTACATTAGACATTTGAGATAATTTATGGTCTCTTCTGAAGGATAAAATCCATAGGTGATTCAAACTGAGTTGTAGATTTTAATGTAATTGGGGTATAAGGTCCTTGCCCTATTAATTGGCAAAGAACATATAACAATGTTCAAAAAAACTGAGATAGCAGTGTTAATTATCTATATGGTGAAGATAGGAAAATGAAGCCGTATGGGAGTATTGTAAGCAATAGTGATAACAGGGCAGAGGTTCTATTTATAATATATAGGAAAAGTATGCCCAGTTTATAATATATAGGAAAAGCATGCCTAAATGTCACTTTAAATAACATAAAAGTATGAGCTTATTTGGATGGTAGAAAAACAGTTCAGCATATCTTGTGCTCCAGTCATTTTTTCCACGAGCTTCATAGTTATGAAATTGCCAACTAATCTAACTATGCATGATATTAGAAGAAGAAACATTTTTGCAAGTAAGATAGCAAACCATGGAAGATGAAACTATCTCGTGAGTCTTCAGATGAACATAAGCGTTGAGATATGCAGATTGCACCGCATGGAAACTATGTATGTTATACACTTTGCCTTTGGTCTCAAACAAATAGTATTGGTTAGCTGCGTTCTTTGGTACACAACATTTTTACCTTTACTTTCCAATGATTTTGAAGCTGGGCCAATAAGCCAGAAATTCTGACTGTCTGACCTTATTCATACAAATTGGCTCAAGACATATTGTAGCTCAATTTGAATGCAGTTATATTATACCTTTTCTTTCCGAAATGGAGTTATACTATACCTAAAAAATAAGTTTAGATCTCACATATTTTAACACTCCGTAGGCCTGCTTGATTTTTTATGCAGGATGCTCTGTTCAGTTTTGCTACTGACATTATACCAACCATGATGGGCACCTGCAGTATTTTCATTTGTAAGCGAGTTTAAGTGTTGCCTTCCTAACTTACAGATTTAACACAAATTTCCTCAGATGCCAAGTGCACATGTCCACTGCTCGACATATCTATTCACGCTGATGCTATTCTAGATGGAATGCTGCTGTTTAGTTTGTGATATGGTAAGTTTCTATGGGCGTACTGTTTGATGCACTAATCTTTATTGGTATGTGCAGGCCGAGAATTGACAACTAAAATCAATTGTAGGGGCGAAATTATGTCATAATAATTTTGAACAGTGGGGATTTTGCTTACCAACTAACTTATATCTTCATGCATTGTTCCGTGTTTAATTTACGTGTTAAAGTAAATTGCAGGACCAAGATGATACTTAGGCAGCATTCAAGTTCAAGTATCTCCAGAAGATACTACCTATCATCATCCAGTATTTAAGCTACCTATAAAAGCTGGTACAATTTCAAGGCAGAGAACCCAGTATATAGCAGTTACTTTCGAACTATATTGTTGGTAGTAGCTTTTGCTTTCATCAGTGCTTACTCTTATGTGCTTTTTGTTGGCTTATGAGACTGTAATTAGCTTGCTGAAGACTGACTTTTACTTTGCCTGTCTTCTATTGTTTCTGTTGTAACCAGCTAATTTAATAAAAAACTTCGAGTTCTGTACATTTAAACTTTTAATTTTCTATTTTAGTTTCAGCATATATTGACAATTTGACATGAGCACAGAGAGCAGAACTAAGCATATACTAATCAAAACAAAAATAAAATCGAAAACATCACAATTACTTTCTCCATCTAAGGAACCACTACATGTAATTATGTAAAGGAAATTCGCTTCTAGCACAGAGAGAGAGAGAGAGAGAGAGAGGAGGAGGATGGGGGGAGGTACCAGTTGATGCACGATTAGCTCGCGTGTGCTTGCCACTGCTCCACTCCTCATCTAAGGTCCCAACCGCCCCGCACGCCGGCGTAATCGAACTTCATCTCTTCTATTCTGCGGTTGCATCTGCCACCACCCGCCTCCTCTTCGTACACGGGCTCACTGGCTGGACCGGCGATGCCAAGGAACAGGGCCTCGCCGCCAAGCATCTCAGCAAAACGGAATTTCTACCTTTCCACTCCACGCCCCCTATGCTCTGAGCCTGAGGTGCTGGATCTGGAGTGCCGGCAGGGGTTCCTCCCTGCATGCACCAGCAAAGCAGAGCTTATCAATTTCTGCTCTCCAGCCTACTTATTGCCGCTTCTTCTTCTTCTTTTTAACCCCCGATTAATCTCATCTTTGCCTATGGCTACGGCTGCTTGCTCCTTTTTCTCCATTTTTCTCAATGTTTGAGGCTTTCAGCCAGGTATGGTTTCAGGAAAAGAAAAAAACGGATACAGAGTTACAGACTACTACCTGAACATAAAAGAAAAGCAAAAGAGCAAGGTCACGACTGCTCACGAGCAGGCCAGAAATTCTAATTATATGACCTAACGTCGACCAATCAATTAGATGATTAGAAAGGCCAGGCGCGACCATTGTTGGACCGACAAACGAAATGAAGCACTCAGAAATGAAAGACCAGGTGCAGTTAGAACACTTCATCATGTTCATTGTCTAAATATTTCAGTTTTCCTTGATTTTTTTTCTATTTTTTTATTAAACCCTAAAGTATCTACACCCGAGTTCAGATCTGATTTTCGGGACCAAGCTATCAACTTCCCGTTGAAAACATAATATATTATATAATCGGCCTATATGTCATTTAAGGACCAAATACTTCCGCCCCATCACTGCACTAGATGCTTGCTTAAACATTATGTATGATTATCTCAGCTGTGCTACTCCGCTTAAGAAAACTAAGCCCTGTAATGTTCTCATGCTTACGTATAATCAGCTAGCTGTGTACTCTATCTAGCCACTGTCATATTCCTACACTTACGTAATCAAACAACAATAAAGTCCAATCTGATCCATGCCAGCAAACTAACAATACCAACACGGCAGCGTCGCAAAACTTTGTTTTCCTCACTGTTGGCTCTAATGTCATCTACTTAAATCACTGTTTAGCAAATACTTAGAACTCTTGGCAAGGAAAATAAATAGTCCTCTTTGCCACACATTCCAGGCAGTATTTTAAAACACTCCGAATTTGATAGCACTAGCCATTCATGCCAACAAATTAGCATCACGGGCGCGGCGTGCCGCCGCGCCAATGCTTTCTAGTATAAAGTTATACGTATACTACTCTCACCGTTCCAAATTAGTCCGGGCAATTCGTATAAATTCACATATATCTACACACTAAAACTTGTCTAGATATATGTGTATCTAGATAAATCTAGATCAACTAATTTGGAACGAAGGAAGTAGTATACATATGGCTTTTTGGCATGATAAATTTAGCATAAAAATAGATACAAGTATTTATGAAAATTAATATGACCAAAAGAACTTCATTGGGCGTATTGCATTTGATAATACTTTGTAATTGTAACTAAACATAAAATAGTAAATATATTTTGGAAGCATACCAAAACGCCTTCCAATAAAAAAAGGTATATAAACATCATCCAATTAGTCTATATTATGGTGGATCCTTCTTATTAGTTGAAGTACTAGTAATAGTTATAGTCATGTGATCTCTAACCAAAGACACTGATCCAAATCTAAGAGCATCTCCAGTCGCGTCCCCCAAACCGTCCCCCAAAGGGATTTGGGGCGCGCCGGATAAAAAACGTTCCCAGCCGCGCGCCCCAAAGGCCTTTTTGTCCGGCGCGGACGGTCTCGGTCTCGAGCCCGTCCCGTCCCACGGGACGCACCGGGCACGCCGGACACAACGAAATGAGAGGCGAGGAGGCGCGGGCCGACCCGTCAGTGGCTCGGACGCTCAACCGCCACATACGTAGCGACGGTGCAGTTGACAGGAAGCGGAACCGTCGCATTGGCAACCGCGTCGACGACGCGCCAACCCCGCCGGAATGGAGCGCCGACTCCTCGGAAGAGCAACCGCTCTCTTCGACTTCTGCGCCGCCGTTCATCCGCGCTCAATAAGACCCGTACGTACGCCGTCATTCATCCAAGCCTCCATCCGACACCTCCAGCGACGATGAGCTACATCTCCCAGCTCCCGTCCGACACCTCCAGCGAGGGAAAGCCTGCTGGCTGGCGCCATTGGTGGGACAAAGACAGGACGCCGAGCAGCGGCGACGATTCCCCGCCGCCAGTTGACAGCGAGGACGAATGGCTGGGCTGGGAGGAGGAGGAAGAAGAGAGCGAGGCCGCGGCGGCGGCGGTGGCCCGTGCGAAGGCGAAGGCGAAGGCGAAGGCTGCCAAGGACAGGGCCGCCAAGGCCAAGGCCGCCAAGGCCAAGGCCAAGGCCAAGGCCGCCAAGGCCAAGGCCAAGGCCAAGGCCAAGGCGCAGCCGACGAGCACCGGCGACGACGACGCGTCGAGCGCCGACACCGCCTCTTCGGAAGAGGTGACGAGCAGGAAGCGCCACCGCGATGACGACGGCGAGGCGGGGCCATCAGCGAAGAAGAAGAAGTAGATAGTTTATATGTATTTAATTATATTTTTTCAAAGTTTTATATATAATTTGTTTATGTTCAACCGATTTGAATATTATTAAATAGTTTCTTTCTAGCCAAAAAAATACTTTTAATGTTTGGGGGCGGCGTTTGGGGATGCGGCTGGGAGCGACGTCCCCCAAACGCGGCACGAACAAAACACGTCCCCCAAACGCTCAATCCGGCGCGGTTTGGGGGACGGTTTGGGGGACGCGGCTGGAGATGCTCTAACGAGCCCCTGTGGCACTATCTTAATCTTATATGAATTGAACAACTTGAGAGGAGCCCCTATGGGCATCAGCAGAGGATGTTCCTGCAAGTTTTACCATGGAGACTTGGTTAAAATGTATAAAATGTAGTAGATTTTAATATTCTGCAAGTGATGCAGAAACAAAGAACAAGGTAATTTTTGGCATGCCTGATAATGGATGAATGTTTTCCTTTCAGTTCATCTAGAAAATTGATTAATGTTATTAATGTTGTGTACTGGTCTAACATCATAAAAAATACTATAGTTATATATACTAATTGAATATCACCTCCAAACTAAACACATTACTCAAATTAATGTTATTAATGTTGTGTACAATTGCAAGTTTAACCATGGAGTATTGTTTTAGCTGCTGACTTAATATTATTTTCCCACTATTTTAAGATGCTTAAAGATTCTACCCACATATGCGCTATTATATTTATTATAACATTTGCGATAGTCATATGATAGTATTATGTCTTATCATAATATGATACCTATGAAACTTTAACTATATTTTTTGAACATTTATAATCCACGAAAGATGATGCCCTTGTCTTTGTGAGGTGCACTGAAAATATAGTTACAAATTACATGTCATAGATGACCTTGTATTCAACAGAAGACAAAAGCTCAGTATGTCTTCCACATGAATTGGTGGTGGTAGAAATTCGAGGCTTAGTATATGGACCTCTTAGCAGGCCATTGGCAATAGCTTCATATATTGCTTCCGTGGGATGCACTCCGTCCCATGATCCATGATTTTGTGGATCATCACACACCTTGTATTCTCCTTGTCCACAACGTGCACTCAAAGACACACCGTAAGGACCTACTCCTCCGCAGCAAGCCTCCAACGGATCCTCAATTCCTAAACAAAATATCGCAAATGTGGGATAGTGGATAATCCAAGGAAGAAAGTTGTCTTTCTTGAAGAGTTTATATGTTCCTCTTGATAATTTTATGTCTCGGTTGGCAATTTTATTGGACTAGCATATCTTAGTTAGTAAAGTGTATATTTCTTGCCCTATAGAAGATAATTAAGATCATGACATAAAAAGCTTTAGACTCACCAAAATGCTTTGGGGAAAGAAATATTTTCATAGCAGCTGCATAGTAATCGGCATAGATGATTGACACGTTAGGATGAAGCTTTCGCAACTTCTCCAACTCATCCATAAGAATTTTATTGTGGTACTGTGAGAATTTGTTCAGCCAACGGATGCAACCTGTCTCTGGCTCATATTCTTCTTTATTGTCACTCTTGTATGCCATTAGGTAAACTGGTAAGCACCCAATCGGGAGGTTTCCAGGAACTATTAATGTTTTGGCTCCCAGCCCAATCAGATTCTGCAGATTCCACTCAGTTGCATTAGTATACTCATGCACCATTTCTTAAATTTTGACTTGAGATAGTAACAATCATGGCAATAGAAGAAAGAGCAACACCAGGAAATGACTCACAGTGATCGTGGAAGAAATTTTGTCAACGACACTAGGAGTGAATGACTGAATCATCTCATAGGGCATGAACGATTGGAGAGGGTAGTTGTAGTCATTGCCCCCAATTTCTCCAACTAAGAACAGAGATTTGTTCATTATGTCCGCACAGTCTGTTAAATAAAAAAAAAAGTTCTGAGTCATTGCAATATCTCAACATTTTATATTTAGAAATTTCAAAATATAACATCCTAAACAAATTACGAAAACATAGAACCATCTATCATAACATGAACCATATATTATAAAAGCATGACAAGTCTAACTTCTGACGGTCAGCAGCTGACATGGTGATTCGTTATGCCAAAACAAAGCAACGGTAAGAGCATCCCACTCCCCAGAGACCTTTGGGGTTCTAGGACAAAAACGGCTCCCACTAGCACCCCCAAAAGCTGTCGGCGTGAAGTGCGGCCCCATAACTCTACCGGTACCCCCGTGCCATTCCCGTAGTGTGGGGGTCGAATAAGAGGCACCGACAACGCATGACATGCATAAAAATCCGGGCAGGGCCGTCATGGTAGTGAGACAACCCTCCCAATCTGCCCCACCACTCATCCCCGAAAGACGCGGTTTCTCTCGACCCCGTGAATCTCACATGCCCCCCTCACATCGACGACGATAGCTCTCGCCAGGGCTGTGCAGAAATGAATCTCTCCGGTCGCAGCTGCCGCTAGTTTTGTTGCGCCCGTCGTGCCCTCCTTCGACGTCTATCGCTGGTGGTGGATGTTGCGGCGTCGCACGTACCGGTCATCCCCAAGACTACCTCCGAGCAACAAATCTGCCGCCGCCTCGGTAGGCTCGCCTCACCGGAAGAAGAAGATGGCCTTTTGTCCGTTTTCTTGAGGCTGACGGCACAATAATTCGGCTAACACCACCCCACAGTCTCCGCGCACACAAGGTGTTTCCGCATTGACTTGGTGAGTGTTTTTCTATTTTTGGCGGTAAAAAATATCTATGGTTCAAATATTTGATTGCTTTGTTGTGTGATGTGTAGAAGTGGATAGCGGCAATGTGATGATGGTTGAACAATTGATGCAAGAGGAGGCCGAGGCGGCAGCCGAGAGGAAGAAATGCCTCCTTCTCCTCATCTCTCTTCTTCGCCTACGAGTGAACCTACAGCCGCCTCACGTTGCTGGTTTAGTTAAGGGGAAGAGAAAGAACATATACAACCACCGGATGGCCGGGGCCGAGATGCTTGAAGACGATTATTTCAAGGACGGTGTTGCACATGATCCCCAAACCTTTCAGCACCGCTTTCGAATGAACAAAGAAACATTCTAGAAGATTGTGCAACATGTGCAACAGTACGATACCTATATCCTCTGCAAAAAATTGCATTGGATTATATTTTTTCACTTGTGAACAAAAGTGCACATCTTCTTTGAGGCATCTTGCAGATGGATCTCATGCAGATGCTCAGGATGATTACATACGCATGGTTGAGTCCACGGCCTTTGAGATCGTGTATAGGTTTTGCCTGTCGGTGGTGGCACTGATTGGGCTGAACTATCTTAGGGTACCCAATGAAGAGGACACAACTCGGATATTAGCTCACAATGCAGCGAGGGGGTTTCCAGGTATGCTTGGAAGCATCAATTGTATGCATTGGGATTGGAAGAATTGTCCGTTCGCTTGGTAGGGAATGTACAAAGGTCACGCCGAAGAGTGCAGTGTGATGCTTGAAGCCATGGTAGACTGGACTTGGCATGCATTTTTTTGGCATGGCTGGAGCACACAGTGACATCGATGTGCTCCAGCACTCACCAGTCTTTGGTAGACTTGTTGAAGATCATGTCCCTGCGATCAACTATGACATCAATGGCCACATGTACCACAAAGGATATTACTTAGATGATGGCATTTATCATATATGAGCGACATTTGTGAAGATAGTCTCCACCCCTTTTATTGAGAAAATGGCCCGAAAGGATGTCAAGTGTGGATTTTGTATGCTGCAAGTTCGTTTGGCTATTGTCAGGTACCCATTTCAAACCTTATCTACTTCTCAGATATGAGAGGTGATGAATGCATATGCGATCATGCACAACATAATCACAGAGAGTGAGAGCGCTGATCCGGAGGCTGCGGCTATGACCTTTGAGAGCCAGGGGCTTCTTGTTAAAGTTGATCACAAGGTGCCCAGTTTGGAGCTTCCATCGCCATGCATCAATAAATTTGTGACGGACAGTTCATCTTTAACTTCGCGATGATCTGGTGGAGCATTTGTGGGCGAGAAAAGGAAGTGACGCTTGATGTATCTCTTGAACTATTTGATTTAGTGTACAAGCTGCTGAATTTATTTGGTTATAATAAATAGTGTAGTTTTTTTGAAATACGCGAACAAAAAATTAGACTAGTCATAGTGGGGCGTAACATATAGTAGTGTCATGCATATGACACTACTCTATGCTACTACCTTCATAATGCATAGTAACTTAGATGTAGTATCATGCATGGGTGTATTAATTAACTTGTAGACTCATTCTATTTTGAAAAGTGTGATGTTATGGTAACATAGCTAGTTACCATAACCATCTCTTTTTTCATTTAATATCATGCAATGTCATCAATTTGCCTAGTTGGCAATGCATGTAGCTCTATGTTACTACCTTAGTTACTCCCACTATGAGTAGTCTTATAGGGGCTCTATTTGGGAGGTGCCGACGTGGGCAGCCTCACCCGAAATTGCGGCAGTTCAGCCCCCCCCCCCCCCCTCCCCAAATGACTCTTCCGGTGTAGTTGGCGGGCGCCGTTTAGGAGGCACCGGTGGGGATGGTCTAAGTGCGAATGCACAATTATGTTTTGCGCTAAATTTTGGCAACGAAAATGAATATACAACATCAAATGAGGTGTTGGATGGTGACTAATATGGAGGTTATTGGTCATGAACCTATTTGCATGCAAGTAACGCAATTGTCAAATTAGGTATGAAGTTTCGGCCAAATTGACTCTTAGACTAAAGTTTAATCCGAACTGTGTCCTGTTTCTAAAACTTTAGGTCGAAATTGCCATGCATTTTTAATACCGGCAAACACATGGGCGGTAAGGTCAAACAGATACTTTGCCGCTGGTTCTGGCGGTAGGGCCCTCCTCACAAACAATAAATTACAAGGCTACCGAGAACAATGAAAGAAATATTTGCCGGTCCAGTGGAAGAACATTTTGCACCTTGTCTGAAATGTTCCGAGTTGAATAGTACCTTAGGGGCGGTATTTTTTTTTTTTGGCAGCTGTCCACCACACAAACTGCAAACTATGATTATATGCGTATTTGCAAAACTGATTCAATTCCTAATCTACTCCACCGAGAAAATACACTCAAGTACTGTTGAATTAGTCCTCGTCCAATCCCGTGCGTGGTAGCCCAAGCAAAAAAAAAAAAATCAAATATCCGCAAAAACATGGATTTCTTTCATGCTTGCACATGGCCAACGCTCCAGAAAACATCGGTCAAGGGAGCATCCTCCCGATATAATTCCTGCTTAACGGAGGTAGTAGAGTTAGCGTACCCGATAAATCGCTTGGGCAGAGCAGTTTGAGTAGGTCTCGGAACCAGTTCATCTCCTGGTCCAGGTGCACCGTGTCAGCCTCAGCCGCGGCGTAGCCCCTCTCCCAGAAGAATTCCGGGCTCAGCGCTGTTGCGCCGGCCACGGCGAAGTTGGCTCCATGCACGAAGTCCTCCACACTCTTCCCGCTCCAGTACGGCGTCACGAACGGCAGTCCTAGCGCGTGCGCTGCGGCACACCCACACATGGATTGTTTTCAAAATTAGCACTCTTGCTATAGTAAGTTGATTGGTCCATGGATCGTGCGAGACGGGTGATTGTGCCGTACCGATGAAGTCGATGATGAGGCGGCCATTCGAGCAGCGGCCGGTGGCATGGTGGAAGAAGGTCTCGCCGTAGGGCAGGTTGAGCCCGGGCGACACGGTGTCGTTGGGGAAGACGAAGGGGTAGTTGCCCGTGTCCGCCAGCGAGTCCCCGAAGCTGAACAGCCGCGAGTAGCATGCCGTATCCGCCCACGATGGCTGCGCCACCGCCAGTACCAGTAGCACCACCGCCAGTACCGACATGGTGGCAGAGGAAGCCATGACCTTCTGCTCAAGGTGGACGGAAAATAAACCCATGGATTGAGGGCGAGAGGGTAGGAGAGGACGTGACTGTCACCAATGGAACTGTGGCGACGTACTCCCGGCAGCGACTAGATTATAACATATTCCTGGTAGGATGGTTGGTAGGACGGTAGGTATGACGCCGGTGAATTCAACGGCTTTGCCTCTCCAATCTCCATCCTCCATCTGCTCGCAGGGAGGACGGTACCGACGGAAGCGATAACTGGATAAGCACCATGCTAAAGAATCACAACACTACCGCTCGTTAATCACATCCAAACGTCAGACACATAGGAGCTCATTTCGAAAGAAAAAAGACACACAAGAGCTAGCAGGGCCGAATAGAATAGAAACAGCATCCAACGTATGGCTCTCGACGATTCATGCTATCCTCGACAAAATAATCGAAGATGCCAATGAATGGCACAGCGCCGGCCGACTTCGCGCCAAAATAATCAAAGATTCTAACTGTACAAGTTATGGGGCTAGCTTGTTCCAGAAGAAATTATTGCGCCTAATTTGTTTTGTCCTCTTAAAATATGATGATGACGACGACGATGATGACGATAACAACACGTGTTTTGGGGCATGTTTACGTGTGAGTCCCTGATGCTGAACACCCGCGACTAGCATGGCATGTCCGCCCGTGGTGGCTACGCCATGGCCAGTACCAGCAACAGAGCCGTCATGACCCACATGGTCATAGAGGAATCCATGACCCTGTGCTTCAGGTGGATGGAGAATAAACCCATGGACCTGGAGGGAAGAAGAGGACGTGACCGCCACCAACCGAACTGTGGCGATCGCTTCTATTTATGGGGTTCTCAGGATAAAGTAACCATGGATATCATCCACACATGAGCAGCGTACGTGAACGCATTTTGGGTACCCATGACCTACCAAGTAAGTTATGGGTATGGCACATGTATATCATTGTATCTGTGGATATAGCCATATCACACCTGTTTATAGTGATATATGAATCTATGCAACCGAGCATCCTAGTAAGACAAGGGTTGATAGCAGTCAAAGGGCACGGTGCCCCAACTACGTACTCCCCGAGTTAAGCTTTACCCATAATCTCCAAGTCTTCTTTACTATTAAATTGCAATTGGTGGTGCCGGTAGGTCAAAAAACCAGATCGGTCCCTTGGTACGTCAAAATAACTAGACCTCTCTTCCTCCCTCCCATTCCTATGTAAAAGCAATTGGTGCTCATACGTCAAGAAAATCTCTTTGGTTCGTGTTCCTTCTAGCCAGCGAGGAAAAAACTGGATCAGACAACCCACTAGTAGAAAACGGGTCTTTTGTTCGGAGCTGCAAGGAGCAGTAGTCCCGGCCGTGATTTGATTCGGGACTATTGTTGCTAGCAATAGTCCCGGTTTCAACGGCTAGAACGCGCGGCCACCTATAATCCCAGTTCGATCGGGATCTTTAGTGCCGGTTGGTGATATCAACCAGGACTAAAGGAGATGCGGCGGGTGCGATCACATTTAGTCCCGGCTTGTATTATCAACCGGGACTAAAGGTCCATCTCTATATATACCCCAGCCCTACATAAGGTTGTGAGTTTTTTCACTTCCAAGCACAAGAGGTGTATGTTGGTTGGCTTTCTCTTCTTATGCACAAGAGGTGTTTGATGAAATGGCTCGAAGTATGTTGCTACTTGAGTTCATACAAAACAAATATGATATGAAGTGCCCGAGCCACACTTAGGCTTTCTCCTCCCTTTTTCCTTCTCGATCGAGGTTAAAAACTTTATCCTTTCATTTCTCATTGATAAAATGCATGTGTCGATGTACATGGCTTCACTATTCATGTTGTTCTGTAATGGTTTTTGATGTACTTAATTGTATAATGCAGATGAGCCGGCAATGAATATACATTAATCGAGGCAGTGACAAGTACATTGAGGGCCTGGAAAGTTTTCTCCGTGTGGCCATGGAAAACAAATGGGCAGTTTTCTTCTGGACGTCTAATCCTAGAGGGCAGACAACCTTCTTCACTTCGTACGTATTGGCGGGCAATTTTTACCCCATTGTCTTCTGCAAGTCTAATCCTAGAGGGCAAACAAAGCAGGTGGATGTGAAGAGTTTCATGCCCAGCTATAATTGTTGGACCAAGCACAGAGAAAGAGGGGTTATGATGGAAGACAATGAAAAAGAAGAAGAAGAGGATGATGACACCTATCCTATGTTCCCTGAATACAGTGATACTGCAACGGGGGAAGGAGAAGATCAGGAGGCATCCGATGAGCATGATGATGATCTTGCTCTGGCCAGTGTTGATGCAAAGAGAGATTGTGAACCGAAAAGGAGAGGTTGAAGTCCAAGCAGATGTTAGAGGATCACAAGAAATTGTTCTACCCAACTTGTGAAAATGGCTACAAAAAACTTGGTAGCACAATAGAATTGTTGCAATGCAAGACAGAGAACGGTGTGACTGACAAGAGATTTGAAAAGTTGCTGAAAATAATGAAGAAGAAGCTTTCAAGGGGTAACAAATTGTCCGCCAGTATGTACGAATGGAAGAAAAATGTCTGCCCTCTAGGATTAGACATGCAGAAGATACATGCATGCATTAATGACTACATCCTCCACCGCGGTGAGGAGTACAAGAATTTGGATGCATGCCCGATGTACACTGCATTGCGGTATAAGCTCAGACAAGATAACTGATACGTTGCAAACGTATCTATAATTTTTGATTCTACATGCTTGTTTTACACCAATTTCTATATGTTTTGTCTACATTTCGTGGCACTTTTATGCATTTTCCGGAACTAACCTATTGACAAGATGCCACAGTGTCAGTTTCTATTTTTTTGCACTTTTTGTATTTCAGAAAAGTTGTACAGGAAATATTCTCGGAATTGGACGAAACAAAAGCCGAAGATCTTATTTTACCGAAACAAAGACGGAGTCTAGAGGAGAGACGGAGGGGGGCCAGGAGCCGGCCAGACCATGCCTTGGCGCGGCCCAGTGCCCTGGCCGCGCCAAGGGGTGGTGTGGGGCCACCTGGCGCCCACCGACCTCACCCTTCCGCCTATAAATTTCCTCCGATGCGAAAACCCTAAAAAAACCAGCCTCCGTCTATGAAAAGATCCGTCGCCGCCGCCATCGTCCAGACAAGTTTCGGGGGTCAGAAGTTCCTGTTCCGGCCTGCCGGGATGGGGATTGACCCCCGGAGCCATCTCCATCGACTCCACCGCCTCCACTTCGACTCCATGATGGTTTGTGACTAGTTCCCCCTTGGACTCATGTTCTCGACTGTAGATAGTTGGTACTCTCTCTCCCATGTACTTCAATACAATGATCACATGAGCTACTTTACATGATTGAGATCCATATGATGTAATTGGTGTTGCGTTTGTTGGGATCCGCTAAACCGTGGAATTGTGATCAGATTGTTCATCATGTTATAATACTACTGTTATTTAAGATCTGGCATGCTCTCCGGTACTTGTAGTTACCTTTATCAAGTAGTTGATTGTATCTCCAAGAGGGAGTATTTATGCTCGATAGTAGGTTCATGCCTCTAGTTTTCTGGAAGAGTGACAATAACTTCTAAGATTGTAGATGTGTTGTTGCTACTAGGGAGAAAACAACAATATTTTGTCTAAGGATAATTCTATTGTTTACTTTGCACACATGCATTTCTTAATGCGATAATCTGTTGCTTGTAACTTAATACTGGAAGAGGTTCGGATGATAACCTGAAGGTGGATTATTAGTCATAGACACAGTTGGATTATGGTATATGTATTATGTTGTAATTGCCAATTAAATACTACAGTAACCTTTATATTATCATAGCATGCATTGTCATGCCCTCACAATTATCAATTGCCCAACTGTATTTTTTTCACCCAACAACATGTTATTTGGAGAGTTACCACTAGATTAGATAGCTGGGAACCCCGTTCCTTCTGTCATCATCATTGCTCTATAGTCAACTACGCACTGGAATATTTTCTGGTGTCATCTCCTGTGTGCTACTGCTGCTGTATTACTATTGCCATTGCTCTCATATTACTAGTGCTTTTCCAGGTGCAGCTGAATTGACAACTTCGATGTTAAGGCTTATAAGTATTCTTTACCCCCCCCCCGTGTCAAATCAATAAATTTGGGTTTTACTTCCCTCGAAGAGTTGCGATCCCCTATACTTGTGGGTCATCAATACTATTTCCTGGCGCTGTTGCCGGGAAGGCATAGCTCTACTCATATGTTCACCTGGGGAGTACACTTTACCCCTCTCTCTCTCTCTCTCTCTCTCTCTCTCTCTCTCTCTCTCTCTCTTTCCATTTTATCTTATTTTGTCTTGTCTAGTTTATTTGTGATTAGTTTATTTCTATTTAGTTGTGTTTTGTTTAATTTACTTCTGTCTAGTTTACTTTTGTCTTGTTTTATTTTTATAATATACCTGAAAATCCATAAAATTTTGAAAAAACCGAAAATCTAAAAAACTGTTGTTAGGAATAACATGATAGAACCTCTATGGAACATTTTATAAAATATAGAGAATCATATAAGGGTAAAGTCATGAGAGGCGTGTTAGAAAAGTTGAATCAAATTGTTGAAATTCTGCTTAGACGCCATGATATAAATTGTTGCTCTGAACATGATACCAAACATCTTCAATTTCAATGTGGCTTTAATAAAGAAGTTTTAATTGTGAACTATCATTGGAATAATTATATTCATCTTGGATTTGAAGAAGTAGAACAATTTGTTTTGTTTAAGGGAGCTTCTGAAATATAATCCTTCATGTCTGATAATTATGAAACCTGTGTTGCTTGTAATAAACTTAAAGATCTGGTCTCTTCTATCCTTGATTATTGCATAGAAAATTTCAGAAATAATTGTTATATCATTGATTATAAAGAGAGACTCAGTAATGCACAAGAATGTATCCACAATTTGCAGGAACCTGTGGAAGAAGAAATTACTGAACCTGAAAGCTCATTAGATGAAAAAGAGGAGGAGAGTGATGAACCAAAGGAGGAAGAATGGATTAGCTACCCATGCCTACCTTCTACTGAGAGTAACTCTTTATCCCTTACACTATTTGATTGTCCCCCATGCTCACCAAAGGAGGATGGATGTTATGTTCCTGTGGATTCTCTTGAAATATCTACTATGAGTAAAACTTGTGATAATAATTATGCTCCTGTTATCTATGATAATCCATGATATTTTGATAAATCTTATGATAATCCTTTATTTGTGCCTAACTTCGAAATGCATGGTATTAAAGAGTTTTGCTTGGAAAATGTTTATGATAAAGCTCTAGATGATGGTCCTATATTGGTTGATAATATTAATTGTACTACTATTGAAAATGATATTGGAGGGGTCTTGACTTTATCTTGGAACCCCATACCTCTTGAGAATGATCAATCGTCTTGTTATAAAATTGTTAACAGTGAATTTGAATGTTTTAATCCTACTATTTTTTCGCTTGATAAAAAATATGTGTTTGTAGATCATGAAAAGCATGCTTTATGTGATAGTAATATTTTTGAGTTTATTCATGAGGCTACTGAAAATTATTATTAGAGGGGAAAATATGGATGTAGAAGTTTTCATGGTACTAAAACACCTCTCTATATGTTGAAAGTTTTGAAGCTACTCTTGTTCTATCTTCCTATGCTTGTCATTTTGTTCTTTGTGAATTTATTTGTGTACACGATTCCTATGCATAGGAAATGGGTTAGACTTGAATGTGTTTCTTAATGCTCCTTTTGCTTCAATTCATATTTCTTATGTGAGCATCTTCTCAAATTATCAAGCCTAGCTAAAAGGCATTAAAGAAAAGCGCTTATGGGAGACAACCCATTGTTTATTTCTGTACTTTTTATTTTATTTTGAGTCTTGGAAGTTTTTACCTCTATAATAACCTCTCTTTATCATTTCTATTTCATTTTTTTTTTGCCAAGAATAGCCTCTAATAGGAAGAAAGTAAGATTTGAGGAAGTTGCTGTCCTGAAACAGATTCTGTGCTGTCACCAAAAAAATTCGTATTCCCAGCAAAAACGTACTTTTGAGCTGCCATTTTTTTTTGCATATGCCCCAGGTTATTATCCAACTTTCATTAGTTGAACACGTTTCTATCTGAGCAACAGAATATTTTCTAAAAAATCTATCTTTACCTGATATTCTGTTTTGACAGATTTCTGCCACTACTTGCATTTGCCTCTTAATCTCTTTCTTTTTGAGTTCTTTTGAGCAAAGGGATTTTTGAAGAGGTTGCTACAGTAGATACCGCTTTAATAGATGTTCAATATATATTAGAACTGAGCCCAAGTGGATTTGTTATTTTGATTGAACTAATGCTGCTAATAAAAATTGTGTGAAGTTTTGTATGAAGGAAGTTTTAAAGTGTAGGGAGAGAAAAATGATGTAATGAGATGAAGTATGGACAAAAGCTTAAGCTTGGGTATGCCCATGTCACCCTAAGAAATATCCAAGAGGTACAAGCGTCAAAGCTTGGGGATGCCCAAGGCATCCCCTTCTTCATCAACAAAGTATTAGGTCATCTTTCAATACGCTATATTTCTATTGCTTCGTATGCTATGTGTTGTTCTTGGAGCGTCTTTGTTTGTGTTCTTAGTTTTATTTTATTTTGTTTGCTGTATCATATGGTTGGACCCCAACATATTTTTTTTGTAGAGAGACAAGCTCCGCTTTCATTGCATAGAACACTCTAGTTTTCACTCTTATTGTTATGCGAGTGTTCTCTTTTGCTAGTACTGTGTTTAGCTCTAGTTTTCAACTCGTATTTTGTTCAGAGCTTGTTAGTTTTCTTTAGTTGGGTATGATTATCTCTATGGTCTTTATTGATTATTATCTATGATGGTTTTTTCAAATAAGTTGATTGGTGTTGGAGACGAGTAAAATGTTTCATGCCTACAGTGATGCAAAAGGAAGCTTGTTTAGACTGTGTCATAGACTTTGGCATGTCATGTTGGATGTTATTTTAGTCATATGCTTAGTAGTTATTGTTATAGCATGACTTGTCTCAAATATCTGAGAGTGCTTAATGCGCCATTGAAAGAATCATGTGTTGTTTCCATCATACAAAAGCATAATATTGTGGTATTCTCCTTTGATGTTGTTATTGGGTCGACTTGGCACATGCTTACACCATGTTATGACTACAAACCAGTCACCTTAAGACTTTATGATCATTTAGGTTTTGACTTGTAATATCACTTTATGCTTTGATTAATAATGTTTTATCGCTATGCATGATTATGGCCATTATTGCTCTCTTAGTTGGTCGCTCCCAATTTTATGCTAGCCTTTGCATGTACTGAGTATGAGATCTACTCGTGCATCCAACCACCAAAAGCCAAAGTTGCCAATTGTGTCCACCATACATACCTATATATGGTATTTCACTGCCACTCCAAAGTGAATTGCTTGTGTGCTACCTTTAAACCTTCAAAATTATTACCTGTTTTGTGTTTTGTTTTAGCTCATGAGGAAGTATTGAATGGTTTATTGTCTTTTCATGACTTCCCACCTTGACTAGCATGCATAATGTGCTAAAGTCCTTAATATTGCAAAAAGAGCAAGGCAACTGGTGGTCATCCCAAATAAAATATAAAATAAACAAATAATGCTTTGCACATTATGTACTGGAGAGATCCTAAATAAAGGTGTGCAATGGAGAACTACATGGGAGCCGCTCTTGAGGTCAATATATGAAAGGATGATAGATTTTTCGATGCCATTTGATGACATAGACATGCATACCTCTCAAAATATATATTTTCAACACTTCTATTGCATTTAAAATAAAAAGCTCTAGCACATGAGTAATCTTGCTTCCCTCTGCGCAGTGCCTTTCTTTTACTTTTATGTTAAGTCTTCACCTTCTTACTTTATGCACCACTAAGAGAGCATAGTTGTCATTCTGAGTATAATGTGCATGGTCCCAAAATCTATTATTGATTGATTCATGATTGTGATTATTGCTTGTTCTTAAATTATTTGTATCTAGTCACCCTCTAAACTTTAAAGGTGTCCTGGCATTTATGTTTTGCTACTTCATAAAGGACAAGCTGAATACTACTTTGCTATGTTTTCGCTATGCCCAAAAACAAACAATTGCTTTCAGTGCATTATTATTCATAATCTTTTGTTTGAGTTACTTCTCATGTTATAACATAGTTGCTAAGTTCTATTGAATTATATCTATCATGCCTATGTTTAGAGTACTTTGATCCCAGCTCACAATGCTTTTACAATAACTTGATCAAGATTGTGTTGGCTGCATGTCACCTCAAAAATTATTTTGTTATCACTTACCTACTCGAGGATGAGCAGGAGTTAAGCTTGGGGATGCTGATACGTTGCAAACGTATCTATAATTTTTGATGCTCCATGCTTGTTTTACACCAATTTCTATATGTTTTCTCTACACTTCGTGGCACTTTTATGCATTTTCCGAAACTAACCTATTGACAAGATGACACAGTGCCAGTTCCTATTTTCCGTTGTTTTTTATTTCAGAATAGTTGTACAGGAATATTCTCGGAATTGGACGAAACAAAAGCCGAAGATCTTATTTTACCGAAACGAAGACGGAGTCCAGAGGAGATACGGAGGGGGGCCAGGAGCCGGCCAGACCATGCCTTGGCCCGACCCTGGCCCTGGCCGCACCACTGGGTGGTGTGGGGCCACCTGGCGCCCACCGACCTCCCCCTTCCGCCTATAAATTGCCTCCGAGGTGAAAACCCTAAAACAACCAGCATCCGTCCATGAAAAGTTCCATCGCCGCCGCCATCGTCCAGACAAGTTTTGGGGGTCAGAAGTTCCTGTTACGGCACCCTGCCGGGATTGTCCCCCGAGCCATCTCCATCGACTCCACCACCTCCACTTCGACTCCATGATGGTTTGTGAGTAGTCCCCCCCTTGGACTACGGGTTCTCGGCTGTAGCTAGTTGGTACTCTCTCTCCCATGTACTTCAATACAATGATCTCATGAGCTGCCTTATGATACGTCTCCAACGTATCGATAATTTCTTATGTTCCATGCTACTTTATTGATGATACCTACATGTTTTATGCACATTATATGTCGTATTTACGCATTTTCTGGAACTAACCTATTAACAAGATGCCAAAGAGCCAGTTGTTTTCTGCTGTTTTTGGTTTCAGAAATCCTAGTAAGGAAATATTCTCGGAATTGGACGAAATCAACGCCCGGGTCCTATTTTTGCACGGAGCTTCCAGAAGACCGAAGAGATAACGAAGTGGGCGACGAGGCGCCGCCACCATAGGGCCGCACGGCGGAGGGGCTCGCGCCGCCCTATGGTGTGGGCCCCTCGTCAGCCCCCGACCTACCCTTTCGCCTACTTAAAGCCTCCGTCGCGAAACCCCCATAGAGAGCCACAATACGGAAAACCTTCCAGAGACGCCGCCGCGAATCCCATCTCGGGGATTCAGAGATCGCTCCGCACTCCTGCCGGAGAGGGATTCATCTCCGGAGGACTCTTCATCGCCATGATCGCCTCCGGAGTGATGAGTGAGTAGTTCACCCTGGAATATGGGTCCATAGCAGTAGCTAGATGGTCGTCTTCTCCTAATTGTGCTTCATTGTTGGATCTTGTGAGCTGCCTAACATGATCAAGATCATCTATCTGTAATACTATATGTTGTGTTTGTCGGGATCCGATGGATAGAGAATACTATGTTATGGTGATTATCAATCTATTGTTTATGTGTTGTTTATGATCTTGCATGCTCTCCGTTATTAGTAGAGGCTCTGGCCACGTTTGTACTCTTAACTCCAAGAGGGAGTATTTATGCTCGATAGTGGGTTCATGCCTTCATTGACACCTGGGACAGTGACAGAAAGTTCTAAGGTTGTGATGTGTTGTTGCCACTAGGGATAAAACATTGATTCTATGTCTAAGGATGTAGTTGTCGATTACATTACGCACCATACTTAATGCAATTGTCTGTTGCTTAGCAACTTAATACCGAATGGGGTTCGGATGATAACCTGAAGGTGGACTTTTTAGATAGATGCTTGGATGGCGGTCTATGTACTTTGTCGTAATGCCCAATTAAATCTCACTATATTTATCATATCATGTACATGCATTGTTATGCCCTTCTCTATTTGTCAATTGCCCGACTGTAATTTGTTCACCCAACATGCTTTATCTTATGGGAGAGACACCTCTAGTGAACTGTGGACCCCGGTCCTATTCTTTACATAGCATACAATCTACTGCAATTGTGTTTTACTATTTTCTTGCAAACAATCATCTTCCACTCGATACGCTTAATCCTTTGTTACAGCAAGCCGGTGAGATTGACAACCTCACTGTTTCGTTGGGGCAAAGTACTTTGGTTTTGTTGTGCAGATTCCACGTTGGCGCCGGAATCCCTGTTGTTGCGCCGCATCACATTTCGCCACCATCAACCTTCAACGTGCTTCTTGGCTCCTCCTGGTTCGATTAAACCTTGGTTTCTTTCGAGGGAAAACTTGCTACGTGCGCATCATACCTTCCTCTTGGGGTTCCCAACGAACGTGTGAGTTACACGCCATCAAGCTCTTTTTCTCGCGCCGTTGCCGGGGAGATCAAGACACGCTGCAAGGGGAGTCTCCACTTCTCAATCTCTTTACTTTGTTTTTGTCTTGCTTTATTTTATTTACTACTTTGTTTGCTGCACTTAAACAAAACACAAAAAAATTAGTTGCTAGTTTTACTTTATTTACCGTCTTGCTCTTTATATCAAAAACACAAAAAAATTAGTTACTTGTCTTTACTTTATTTGCCTAGTTTACTTTTTGCTTATTTCATCATGCTTAATCCTAAGTTTACTTTGGAAGAAATACCGGTAGGACGAGGGTGTATCATTGGAAGAGATAATATAGAAGAATTTTTCACCCATGTTAGTATGGATGAAGATTTTGAAGATATACCATTATTAAAAACTGCTCCTACTTATGAAAGTGCTTCTGCCTGTTTGATACACATGTTAGAAACTAGATTTGTTAATCTCAATCCCATAATACAACATATGTTTCTTACACTTTCGGATATGGAGATGGGGGAAAAGAGAAATTTTGTTTTAAAAGTCCTTGTTAGAGAATTTGAGGATATAGTTAAAGAAGCTAGAAAAGTTTTTATTAAGCATAAGAGGCTTGGTTTCTTTCCTAATTTTAAACAAATACTTGAAAAGATGGATATGGATAGAATTAAGTATACTAATAATGTTAATGATGGTAGGGAAATTAAAGCGCCAATACCTAGTAAACTACTAGGAATGCATGAAGCTTTGGAAAACAACTATGCTTGGCTTGTTCCTGAAAATTTGTTTGATGAGAATAGTAAGCCTAGAAGCAATGAGAGAGGAGTTACTTATATAGACCAGATACAATGCATTGTTGAGAAAACTCCCAGCTCCCAAGGTAATAATGTTGATGCTTCATCTCTCGATGTTACTTGATTTGCACTTTCTGCGCCTAGCTGAAAGGCGTTAAAGAAAAGCGCTTATGGGAGACAACCCATGTTTTTACTACAGCAATTTTTTGTTTTGTTGAGTCTTGGAAGTTGTTTACTACTGTAGCAACCTCTCCTTATCATGTTTTTGTGCCAAGTAAAGTTTCTATGTCAAAGTTGATGTTATATTTGGGATCGCTGAACAGCATTGCTGTCTGTCACGAATCTGGGCACAGGTCTCTGTAGAAAATTCGAAAAAATCTGCCAATTTACGAGCGTGGTCCTCAGATACGTACGCAACTTTCATTAGTTTTGAGTTTTTCCATTTGAGCAAGTCTGGTGCCATCTTTAAATTCGTCTTTACGGACTGTTCTGTTTTTGACAGATTCTGCCTTTTATTTCGCATTGCCTCTTTTGCTATGTTGGATTCATTTCTTTGATCCATTAATGTCCAGTAGCTTTATGCAATGTCCAGAAGTGTAAAGAATGATTGTGTCACCTCTGAATGTGTGAATTATTAATTGTGCACTAACCCTCTAATGAGTTTGCTTGAAGTTTGGTGTGAAGGAAGTTTTCAAGGGTCAAGAGAGGAGTATGATATACTATGATCAAGAGGAGTGAAAGCTCTAAGCTTGGGGATGCCCCGTGGTTCACCCCTGCATATTTTAAGAAGACTCAAGCGTCTAAGCTTGGGGATGCCCAAGGCATCCCTCTTCATCGACAACATCATCAGGTTCCTCCCCTGAAACTATATTTTTATTCATCACACATCTTGTGTTCTTTACTTGGAGCGTCGGTTTGTTTTTGTTTTTGTTTTTGTTTTTGTTTTTGTTTGAATAAAATGGATCCTAGCATTCACTTTGTGGGAGAGAGACACGCTCCGCTGTTGCATATGGACAAATATGTCCTTAGGCTTTACTCATAATGTTCAAGGCGAAGTTTCTCTTCGTTAAATTGTTATATGGTTGGAATTGGAAAATGCTACATGTAGTAATTCTAAAATGTCTTGGATAATGTGATACTTGGCAATTGTTGTGCTCATGTTTAAGCTCTTGCATCATATGCTTTGCACCCATTAATGAAGAAATACATAGAGCTTGCTAAAATTTGATTTTCATATTTGGTCTCTAAGGTCTAGATAATATCTAGTATTGAGTTTTGAACAACAAGGAAGACGGTGTAGAGTCTTATAATGTTTACAATATGTCTTTTATGTGAGTTTTTCTGCACCGGTTCATCCTTGAGTTTGCTTCAAATAACCTTGCTAGCCTAAACCTTGTATCGAGAGGGAATACTTCTCATGCATCCAAAATCCTTGAGCCAACTACTATGCCATTTGTGTCCACCATACCTACCTACTACATGGTATTTCTCCGCCATTCCAAAGTAAATTGCTTGAGTGCTACCTTTAAAATTCCATCATTCACCTTTGCAATATATAGCTCATGGGACAAAATAGCCTTAAAAACTATCGTAGTATTGAATATGTACTTATGCACTTTATCTTTTATTAAGTTGCTTGTTGTGCGATAACCATGCTTCGGGGGAACGCCATCAACTATTGTTGAATATCATGTGAGTTGCTATGCATGTCCGTCTTGTCTCGAAGGATCTATCACCTTAGTGGTTGGAGCATGCAAAATTGTTAGAGAAGAACATTGGGCCGCTAACTAAAGCCATGAATCATGGTTGAAGTTTCAGTTTTGGACATATATCCTCAATCTCATATGAGAATAATAATTGTTTCTACATGCTTATGCATTTAAGAGGAGTCCATTATCTGTTGTCCATGTTGTCCCGATATGGATGTCTAAGTTGAGAATAATCAAAAGCGAGAAATCCAAAATGCGAGCTTTCTCCTTAGACCTTTGTACAGGCGCATGGAGGTACCCCTTTGTGACACTTGGTTGAAACATGGCATGCAAAGATCCGGTAGTCCAAGCTAAGTAGGACAAGGTGCGGGCACTATTAGTATACTATGCATGAGGCTTGCAACTTGTAAGATATAATTTACATAACTCATATGCTTTATTACTACCGTTGACAAAATTGTTTCATGTTTTCAAAATAAAAGCTCTAGCACAAATACAGCAATCGATGCTTTCCTCTTTGAAGGACCATTCTTTTACTTTTATTGTTGAGTCAGCTTACCTATCTCCTTCCACCTTAAGAAGCAAACACTTGTGTGAACTGTGCATTGATTCCTACATACTTGCATATTGCACTTGTTATATTACTTTATGTTGACAATATCCATGAGATATACATGTTATAAGTTGAAAGCAACCGCTGAAACTTAATCTTCCTTTGTGTTGCTTCAATACCTTTACTTTGATTTATTGCTTTATGAGTTAACTCTTATGCAAGACTTATTGATGCTTGTCTTGAAGTACTATTCATGAAAAGTCTTTGCTCTATGATTCACTTGTTTACTCATGTCATTACTTTTGTTTTGATCGCTGCATTCATTACATATGTTTACAAATAGTATGATCAAGATTATGATGGCATGTCACTTCAGAAATTATCTTTGTTATCGTTTTACCTGCTCGGGACGAGCAGAACTAAGCTTGGGGATGCTGATACGTCTCCAACGTATCGATAATTTCTTATGTTCCATGCTACTTTATTGATGATACCTACATGTTTTATGCACATTATATGTCGTATTTACGCATTTTCGGAACTAACCTATTAACAAGATGCCGAAGAGCCAGTTGCTGTTTTCTGCTGTTTTTGGTTTCAGAAATCCTAGTAAGGAAATATTCTCGGAATGGGACGAAATCAACGCCCAGGGTCCTATTTTTGCACGGAGCTTCCAGAAGACCGAAGAGATAACGAAGTGGGGCGACGAGGCGCCGCCACCATAGGGCCGCGCGGCCAGAGGGGGCCCGCGCCGCCCTATGGTGTGGCCCCTCGTCGCCCCCGACCTACCCTTTCGCCTACTTAAAGCCTCCGTCGCGAAACCCCCAGACCGAGAGCCACGATACGGAAAACCTTCCAGACGCCGCCGCCGCGAATCCCATCTCGGGGATTCAGGAGATCGCCTCCGGCCGGAGAGGGGATTCATCTCCCGGAGGACTCTTCATCGCCATGATCGCCTCCGGAGTGATGAGTGAGTAGTTCACCCCTGGACTATGGGTCCATAGCTAGCTAGATGGTCGTCTTCTCCTAATTGTGCTTCATTGTTGGATCTTGTGAGCTGCCTAACATGATCAAGATCATCTATCTGTAATACTATATGTTGTGTTTGTCGGGATCCGATGGATAGAGAATACTATGTTATGGTGATTATCAATCTATTGTTTATGTGTTGTTTATGATCTTGCATGCTCTCCGTTATTAGTAGAGGCTCTGGCCAAGTTTTTACTCTTAACTCCAAGAGGGAGTATTTATGCTCGATAGTGGGTTCATGCCTTCATTCACACCTGGGACAGTGACAGAAAGTTCTAAGGTTGTGATGTTGCCACTAGGGATAAAACATTGATTCTATGTCTAAGGATGTAGTTGTCGATTACATTACGCACCATACTTAATGCAATTGTCTGTTGCTTAGCAACTTAATACCGAATGGGGTTCGGATGATAACCTGAAGGTGGACTTTTTAGGCATAGATGCAGTTGGATGGCGGTCTATGTACTTTGTCGTAATGCCCAATTAAATCTCACTATATTTATCATATCATGTACATGCATTGTTATGCCCTTCTCTATTTGTCAATTGCCCGACTGTAATTTGTTCACCCAACATGCTTTATCTTATGGGAGAGACACCTCTAGTGAACTGTGGACCCCGGTCCTATTCTTTACATAGCATACAATCTACTGCAATTGTGTTTTACTATTTTCTTGCAAACAATCATCTTCCACTCGATACGCTTAATCCTTTGTTACAGCAAGCCGATGAGATTGACAACCTCACTGTTTCGTTGGGGCAAAGTACTTTGGTTTTGTTGTGCAGATTCCACGTTGGCGGAATCCCTGTTGTTGCGCCGCATCACATTTCGCCACCATCAACCTTCAACGTGCTTCTTGGCTCCTCCTGGTTTGATTAAACCTTGGTTTCTTTCTGAGGGAAAACTTGCTACTGTGCGCATCATACCTTCCTCTTGGGGTTCCCAACGAACGTGTGAGTTACACGCCATCACCTTACATGATTGAGATCCATATGATGTAATTGGTGTTGTGTTTATTGGGATCCGCTAAATTGTGGAATTGTGATAAGATTGTTCATCATGTTATAATACTAATGTTATTTAAGATCTTGCATGCTCTCCGGTACTTGTAGTTACCTTGATCAAGTAGTTGATTGTATCTCCAAGAGGGAGTATGTATGCTAATGTCTACGGGTGCTTCTATTCTTGTAGACAGTGTTGGGCCTCCAAGAGCAGAGGTTTGTAGAACAGCAGCAAGTTTTCCTTAAGTGGATCACCCAAGGTTTATCGAACTCAGGGAGGAAGAGGTCAAAGATATCCCTCTCAAGCAACCCCGCAATCACGATACAAGAAGTCTCTTGTGTCCCCAACACACCTAATACACTTGTCAGATGTATAGGTGCACTAGTTCGGCGAAGAGATAGTGAAATACAAGTAGTATGGATGTATATGAGTGGTAATAGCAATCTGAATAAAATATGGCAGCGAGTAAACATGCAACAAACAGTAAATAAACAGAGATTCGATGTTTGGAAATAAGGCCTAGGGATCATACTTTCACTAGTGGACACTCTCAACATTGATCGCATAATAAATAATAACTTCTCTCATTTGTGCTACATACACTCTTTGTTGGATGACAAACACCTTTCGTTGTGTAGGGCTACAAGAGCTCCCTCAAGCCGGAGTTAACAAGCGCCACAACTTTCGGCATTCATATTTAAGTAACCTTAGAGCATAATAGATCTTTGCAAAATAAACCGAGTACTAACATAGCATACACACTGTCACCATTACACTATGAAAGGGGAATAGATCACATCAATACTATCATAGCGATAATCAACTCCATAACCTACAAGAGATTATGATCATAATCTACGACAAGAACCACACGATGCACACACTGTCACCATTACACCATGCATGAGGAATAGACTACTTTAATAACATCACATGAGTAGCACATAAACTAGTAGCGATACAAAGCTCATCATATGGATCTCAATCATGTAAAGCAGCTCATGAGATCATTGTATTGGAGTACAGAGAGAGAGATTAACCACATATCTACGGTAGAGCCCTCAGCCCTGTGGGAGAATTACTCCTCCTCATCATGGGAACAATGATGGCGTGAAGATGGCGGACATGGCTTCCGGGCACCCGTCCGGCGGCGTGCGGAATGTATATCGTCTCCGAATCTTGATTTCGCGATGACGGCGGCTTTTCTCGGGTTTCGTCAATCGTGATAGGGTTTTCGCGACGGAGACCTTAAGTAGGCGGAAGGAGCCTCGGAGGGGCGGTGGCCCACACACTAAGGCGCGCCCACCCTTGGCCGCGCGCCGCTGGCGTGTGGGGCCCCCCGGCTCCTCTCCCTACTTTCGATGCTCTGAAGCTTCGGTGAAAATAAGGTGTGGCGTTGATTTCGTCCGATTCCGAGAGAATATTTCCTTACTAGGATTTCTGAAACCAAAAACA
The DNA here is from genome assembly GCA_030979885.1 of Lolium multiflorum. Lineage (NCBI taxonomy): Eukaryota > Viridiplantae > Streptophyta > Magnoliopsida > Poales > Poaceae > Lolium > Lolium multiflorum. The sequence goes on from CM061753.1 coordinate 83,290,713, forward strand.
AAACAGGAACTGGCACTTCGGCATCTCGTCAATAGGTTAGTTCCGGAAAATGCATCAAAACGATATAAAGTGTGTACAAAACATGTAGGTATTGTCATAAAACAAGCATGGAACATCAGAAATTATAGATACGTTGGAGACGTATCATATGCTCGATAGTAGGTTCATGCCTCTAGTTTTCTGGAAGAGTGACAATAACTTCTAAGATTGTAGATGTGTTGTTGCTACTAGGGAGAAAACAACAATGTTTTGTCTAATGATAATTCTATTGTTTACTTTACACACATTGCTTAATGCGATAATCTGTTGCCTGCAACTTAATACTGGAAGGGGTTCGGATGATAACCTGAAGGTGAATTATTAGTCATAGACTCAGTTGGATTACGGTCTATGCATTTTGTAATGACCAATTAAATACTACAATAACCTTTATCTTATCATAGCATGCATTTTCATGCCCTCACAGTTATCAATTTCCCAACTGTAATTTGTTCACCCAACACATGTTATTTGAAGAGTTACCACTAGTGTAGATAGCGGGGAACCCCGGTCTTCTGTCAGCATTATTGCTCTAGAGTCAACTACGCACTGGAATATTTTCCGGTGCCATCTCCTCTTTGCTAATGCTGCTGTGTTACTATTGCCATTGCTCTCATATTATTGCTGCTTTCACATCACCCCTGTTACTAGTGTTTTTCCAGGTGCTGAATTGACAACTCTGCTGTTAAGGCTTATAAGTATTATTTACCTCCCGTTGTGTCGAATCAATAAATTTGGGTTTTACTTCCCTCGAAGACTGTTGCGATCCACTATACTTGTGGGTCATCAATAACCCTTATGATGTTGAGGGCGAGCGCTCCAGGAAGAGGGTTCCTGCCAAGGTCATGTGGTATGCTCCTATAACACCACGGTTGAAACATTTGTTTAGAAACAAATAGCTGCGAAGTTGTTTCGATGGCACAAAGAAAACCGTAAGAAAGACTAGATGTTTAGACACCCTGCTGTTGGGTCACAGTGGAGAAAAATCAAGAGAGTGTTCCCGGACTTTTCAGATGACACAAGGAACTTAAGGTTTGGTCTAAGTATAGATGGCATGAATCCTTTCGGGGAGAAAATCATGTAACTCTATGTATCTATAACCTTCCTCCTTGGTTTTGCATGAAGCGAAAGTTTATTATGATGCCAGTGCTCATCCAAGGCCCGAAGCAACCCGGCAACAACATTGATATGTACCTAAGGCCATTAGTTGAAGAAATTTTACAGTTGTGGGGGAAATGGTGTACGTGTGTGGGATGAGCACAAACAGAAGTCATTTGACCTATGAGCGTTGTTTTTCGTAACCATCAATGATTGACCTGCTCTTAGCAACCTTTTAGGACAGACAAACAAGGGATACAATGCATGCACAAATTGTTTAGATGAGACTAACAATATATATTTGGATAAATCTAGAAAGGTTGTGTACCTTAGGCATCGTCGATTTATTCCAAAGAATCATGTCGTAAAAAAGAAATTCAAGCATTTCAGAGGTGAGGCAGATCACCGAAACAAGCCTATCAATCGTACTGGTGATGATGTATTTGGTATGATCAATGATCTAGAAGTGATCTTTGTAAAGGGTCTTGGTGGACAATATGTTCCGATTGACGATGCCGGACACGCGCCCATGTGGAAGAAGAACTATATATTTTGGGAGCTACCCTATTGGGAAGTACTAGAGGTCCGCAATTGCTTCCGGTTGCATTGAGGGGGCTACTACCGGATAATGTTCGAGTACCATTGTGAAGTATTGTGCATTCCTCAATGCAATTTCTTGGAAGGTAATCGATCTAGAAAGTCTACCAAGGTTACAAAATGATATGGTCCAATGTCTTGACAGTTTCGAGCTGGTGTTCCCACCGTCCTTCTTCAGTATTATGACGCACCTCCTGGCTCACCTAGTCGAAGAGATTATAGTTCTCGGTCCTGTATTTCTACACAATATGTTCCCTTTCGAGATGTTCATTGGAGTCTTAAAGAAATATGTTCGTAACCGTGCTAGGCTAGAAGGAAGCATCTCCAAGGGCTATGGAAAAGAGGAGGTCATTGAGTTCTGTGTTGAATTTATTCTTGACCTTAAGCCGACCGGTGTTTCTGAATCATGGCATGAGGGGAGACTGAGTGGAAAAGGCAAGCTAGGAAAGAAATCAATGATAAGTATGGACGGATATACTTTCATCAGGCACACTACACACTTCTACAAAGCTTCACCTTGGTGACTCCGTATATCAAGGAACACAAGGATATTGTACGCTCCGAAACCCGGGAGAGTCTAACGATTGGATTACACGTGAAAACATGGCGACTTTCGCTGGTTGGTGCAAGCACATCTCATGAATGACAACATTGTTGGAGATCAGATGTACATGTTGGCTAGGACACCATCTTTGACTGTATTGACTTACCAAGGGTACCGGATAAATGGGAATACATTTTGCACGATCCGTAAGATAAAAAAGAAAAGCAACCAAAATAGTGGTGTCTGCATTGATGCAACAAACGATAATGGCCAAAAGGACACATATTATGGCTACATAGAGGAGATATGGGAACTTGACTATGACCCTTCTTTTAAGGTCTCTTTGGTTCGGTGCAAATGGTAAAGCTGACCAGAGGCGGGGTTTAGATTGACAAGCTATACAGAATGACAATAGTGGATCTCAACGATCTTGGGTACAGAGACGAACCATTCATCCTAACCAAAGATGTGGCTCAGGTTTTCTATGTGAAGGACATGTCTACCAAACCGAGGAAAAGGATAAATAAGAAAACAAATACATCATACGATGAGCGAAAGCGCCACATAGTTCTTTCAGGGAAAATAAACATCATGGGAGTGGAGGACAAAACATACATGTCTGAAGATTACAATATGTTTGATAAAGCTCCACCTTTCATAGTGAACAGTGATCCAAGCATCCCGCTAAATAAGGAAGATGATCCATGGTTACGACGCAGAGGAAAACACCAACACTAGGTGGCGATGTTGGTGATGTGTAATGTATTCTACGTTTTATGTAATTGTATGTAATCTATTAAAACATTATGTCATGAGCATGCTTTCCGAGGAACTGTAGCGACCTCATATTTTAAGGTGCAGATCTCTGTGCGTATCTGTGCTAGTCCCTGGATCAATCGCTAGCACACACAGTACAAGATGTAATACCAAGAAACAAAGGTCTTTATTACATCGTATGATCTAGAATTTACATAAAGGATTACAAATTGCATAGCACAAGGCTAGCATATCATCAGAGTTTCACAACGAATAAACATAGACAGCATGGAGTCCTTCGTCTTCATGTGCCACAGGCGAGCATGTTGAGGATAGACTCGTAACCCCTAACGTTTCCTTACTCATCGTCTGAAAAACCTGCAACATGATACGTTGCAGCCACGAATGGTCAATACATTTGGAATTGTATTGGCAAGATGACACTATAGTGGACTCAAATGGCAACCTAACACTTAAGTGTACATTTGGCTGGTAGAGCTCAGGCAATTTTGCGTAAAGCAAGTTTTCACCTATCATTTCTCAAAACATTTTCTCTTCTATTAAGCGGTACCATTGATAGAAACCAATGGGCCTAGACATCACCGATAGAAACCGGCGAGTCTTCCTACCCTTATTCACCCATCATATTTTTAATTTAGGAAGTTGGGATGAGGAGACTTCCGAACATGATCCTTGTCAGTTCGCTCAAATTGTCTGTAACCGGGGACACGGCTAAGTACTTAGATTTAACACTCTGTAGAGATTGTACAAATTTACCCACATGACCTAGTCTGTTCTTCTTCCATGATGCACATTTTGTTCAAATGGACAGATGTCGACTAGGACGGGACTTTTCCGAAGTGATCACCCAGACCATCCTCTACGGACCCGCTCCAACCTACATTCTCCTACATCATCATGTCGCGTAGGGTCCAGGTTCACACAACATACTCCGTCAAGCCAGAGCCCATATAGCATGTGGTTGTACGGTAAGCTAATGAGCAAGGTTGTCTATTATCTCTTTGTTCCTGGGTGGCCGTCCACAAGTGCGATACACCTGGAGGTTCAGAGGTTCGACGACATGACCCCAGGGAACCACTCAACATAAACCAAGCAATACCAATTCCACCCAGGTAGTTCATTAAACTTAGTTGTTTTTCCATAACTCACTAACAAAACATCTTTTATAGCATAGCTAAGCTACAACTAAATTTAATGGCGACAAAGAAAGTCAAGTAGGGGTAGCTAGACTACTGGGATTGCATAGCAAGCATATAACCCTACACATGTATACTACAAAAATTACTACATAAAACTGGGACATTTGTGATTGGTGTGTCACTTGCCTTTTGGTTGTCGAAGAGCATTCTCTTTTCTTTCAACAAAACACGTCGCTCTTCATACGAACTATAAGATGAAAATAGCACAAAATAAACACACCATTCATAGAAACATAATCAAACAAGACAAAAAATTGGAAACCGCTCTATGATACTAAGGTGTGGCATGAGGTTTGGCTTGCAAGATATGAATTTAATAGATTGAAGATCTAAAGTCAAATACTTGGAATCGGATCGTCTAAGATATAGCAGAAACAGTTGGTAGGATACTTAAGCATAGATGGAATTTGAATGGAGTTTGAATGGCCCATGTGAATAAAATTCACTCTAGTCTCAAACGGTGCAACTATAATACTATTAAATATAGTGTGACAACATTTTCACAAATAGTACAAGTTCCACATAGGTTTTGGTATGAGCAAAAGATATGGTGAATTACTCAAATAACTCATTTGCCATTTGAATAATTTAAACTAGGGAAATAAGATAGATAGGCTTTATATTGACATAAGGTGGAAGTGTCTAAGTGAGATTGGTGGATATGTATGAGCAAATGATTCATCTTATGCAAAATGAATCATGACAATAGGAATTGTAGAATTTAAGCTGTGACAAAATACTTAATATCCCTCATTTGAGATTCGAATATTTTATGTCTACAAAACATGAGTCTAATGGTTCCATTGGATTCTATATTTGATAACAAATCCAACGATACCAAATTTGTCGAAAACCGATGCGTAGAACTCAAGATATGAATTTTATAATATGCGTTTTAATACTAATGGTGTCAGAAAAGTTGTCCGAAAAAGTTTCTCGGATCGAAAAAATTTCTACACAAAAGTTATAGAGAATCTATTTACAAACTTAACGGAAGAACAACTATTCTGAATAGAGATCTAGATCTATTATTGTGGACTTTTAAAGTTGTTGTACATGAAGTAGCTAGTACAGCAACACATGTACCGATCGATCGGTCACAACTAAAATGATGATTCGCTAACTAATGGCAACACTTCAATCTACATCGAACGATCTACTGCGATTCTACTAATTTCTAATCTAAGCTGGACAATGGTCGCTTACAGTGGCAGATATTCAGCGGAGGATACCTTCCAACGATGCCAAAACGTGATGCTGTTTTGGTCGCTGAACACACAGGCAGCTGCGGCGAGATCGGCTGCTCCGTGTCGTCAATGCTGGGGTCTCCGGGCTTAAGGAATATACAGACAACGTGCGGCCCTCCATGCTGGAGACGACGGAGTGCACGACTAGGTCGCCCTCGGCCTTGGGCTGCTGCAGCGACGTCGGTGGCGGGCGGAACGACCAACCTACACAACGTGACGCATAAAAATGTCCTGGACGTAAGCAAACAGATTGGAAACTAAACGGTTGAAAGGAATCGAGTTACAAGCTACTGAATGCGTCGTACCGTCGAGATGAACTCCGATGATGTCGTGCGGCCAACAGATACAAATCATGCCCGACCATGTCCTGGAGGTAGGAGGCATTGAGGAAAATATTCTGGCGCAAAGACTTGACAAGATTCTTACCGTGGATGAAAAGATTCGACCATGAACTCGAGTTTGTGTATAAGAATGTCATGCTTTCTATGGTGTGTATAGGCCTTCTCTGGAGAAACTTTGAGAACGAAACTAAGGGAGAAGAATAAGGGACACGCTCTGGACATCTCGGTTCGTATTGATATCGATGGAGGAGGGAGATCGGGAGACGTATGCCAACCATCGGCATTCGGTGCGCCTTTTCGGTCTGGGAGATTACAACAATGCTACACGCACGGACGGAAAGTTACGGAATCCACTACGGAATGACGTGTAGCAAATCAAAACAATTGCAGCCCCCAGAATCACGGGAGGAGATAAAATTGGCACCAACCAACACCTTCCACCTAATTCCGTAAGTTCCTTTCCGTAGAAACAGCTCGTAGGTTCAGCATTTCCGGGGAGATTAAGTCGACTAAATGGCAAATTAAATCCCTGAACGGATGCCTCACTTCATTGGGAGTAACTTTCATGTTTATGTTGAGATGAAACGGTGGCTATAATGGGTAGGAGTTGGAGATCAAAAGTATACAGCCATGGACGTGTAACGTTCTAGTTACGTGAATAGGAGGAAGAAGATGAGCCACGCTCTGCTCGGCTCTGGTAGTCTGGTGGGTTGGCTTGATGGGCTAGGAATTGGGCCTGTTCGTTTGGTTTGGTAGGTTTGTTTTTTTTTTTCGATTTTCTTCTTTCCTTTTTATTTGAATTGATTCAAAACACTAAATCTAACTCAAACAACCTCAGAATATTTTGAAAAGAAGAAAAAAATATTAGTGCAAGAAAATTTGAAATAGAACACATTTGCACTGTTTTTATTTGAAAATACAATAATGCAAATAAAAAAATTTACATAAGCTATAGGGCTTATTATAAATGGATTTTCTTTTGGGTTTTGTTTTATCAAATAAAATCCTTTATGGTTTCAAAACAAACTACATATAGGGTTTGCTTAAAATATTTTGAAAACAAATGTTCATGAAATCTTTATTTTGGGAAAATACTTTTAAATACAATTCAAAAGGTTTTAATTCCTTGTGAAATTTCAACAAAGACAAACAATTCAATCAATTAATTTATTGTTTTAACATTTCAAAATTTGGAATATTTTGGGATGTTACAGCAACCCACCAACAAGGCCTGAAAACCTTTATGTAACTGTATGTAGTGGGAGGAGAACCGGCACCCTAAATCCTAAATCTTAACCCTAACTCTAAACCCTAATCTTCACCACCAACTCGGGCAACCCAAATTCAAATTCAAACAATTTTCATGTTATAAGTTTTGTCAGATTATAAAATATGCAAAAGTTTGAGTTAATGAATTTTTAATTGAATATGGAAAAATAGTTAATAGTTCTAACACTAGTAGGAAAACCATTATAGGTGGAAACCACAATTGTGGCGCACCAAAGGGCCCATGCGCCACAAAAATATTTCTGTGGCGCACCACTAACATGCGCCATAAAAAATTGGAAGTTTAGCGCATTTGCCACTCATGCGCCTAAGATGGAGATTCCCGTGGCGCACCAGGCTGCGCCACGAAAGTTTAGCTCTACGCGGGGTCCACCATCGCACACGGCCTTGGATATTACGTGGCGCATGGTGCGCCACGAAGTTCAAAATTTTAGGCGCATAGTGGCATGTGCGCTTGTAGTAATATTTGTGTGGCGCACCAACAATATGCGCCACAGAATTCTGCAGGATTTTTTCTCCCCACCCCCCCCCGTGGATCGCCTTTTTTACCTTTGTAAAAAAAGAAAGAAATAGATAGAAATTTAAAAAATAAAATCCTTCGAGATTCCCATATATTATGTATCTACCGAAAAATAACAAACATGAATTTCGACTTTTTTTGCAAAATTGCGTGGGAAAATCATCAAACTGGATTTCTGGTTGCATACGAACTCGAAAAAACGCACAATATATCAAAATGTTCCCACGAAAATTCTACATCGAATTCACCGGGCTTGGTGGACAATTTTTAGAATCGACAAATTTGAAAAGAGTAAAGTTACGACCAATTAAATATTTTTTCCTGCAAATAGAAAAATTGAAAAAAAAATTGTGGCGCATCTCTGCCCCATGCGCCACAGAAGTTTTGTCCGAAATTTTGAAAAGCGGAGGCGCCAATCTCTTCCACCACTTCACCTCCACCACCACTTCTCTTCTCACTTCTCCATCTCTTCACTTCTCCTCCTCCTCCACCACCACCACCACCACCACCACCACCACCACCTCATCCCTTCTTCTCCACCACCTCCACCACCACCACCTCCTTCTCCATTCTTCTCCGGCGACCACCACCACCTTCTCCTCCTCCGGCGACCACCACCACCTCCTCGGCGACCACCACCACCACCTCCTCCTCCCCTGACCACCACCACCACCTCCGGCCACCACCACCTCCTCCTCCGGCCACCACCATCACCACCACCACCTCCTCCTCCTCCGGCCACCACCACCACCACCACCTCCTCCTCCACCACCACCACCACCACCTCACCAGCCGGCCTCCTCCACCACCCACCACCACCCACCACCACCACCACCTCCGGCCGGCCTCCTCCTCCTCCACCCACCACCCACCACCCACTACAAGAAAAGTTGCCATGGCCGACGAAGTTGAAGTCGCGCCGTGGTTGCTGGTGTACCATGGCCGACGATTTTGGTCCCTCCGTGGTGCATGTCAAAACTTTTTTTTTCTCGTTTTTGAGGCCACCTAGCCCGACGAAAGCGGCCAAAACGTCGCGTATGGTGGCCCGGGACGTGGTGCATCTCGAAATCTCGGGTTCGCCGGCCGAGTCAACGCAAATCCGCACCGCCGAGGGATGTAGGGCCCAGATGGCAGCCTCTCTGGCATTGTTTTTTTCTAGATCGCGCCATCTCGTTCAACGTTCTCCGATCGAGCCGTTTACGATGCAGGATCATGGGTCCCGCATGTCATCCTCTATGAACCAAAATTCTTTCTATTCTTGGATTTTTTTGACCCCCTGATTTCTGGCTACTTCCTTTTTCTTTTGATCCCTTGCCGCCTTGGAAACGTTGAGACCGTGCTGCTAAATGGGACCCGCATGTCATCCTCTATGTGCAATCAACTTTCTTTTCTTGGAGTTTTTTTGGCACCTCAAATTTGGTCACTTGCCTTTTTCTTTCGATCCCCTGCCGCCTCTCAAACGGTGATACCGCTGCTAATGGGACCCGCATGTCATCCTCTATGTACTATAAAACTTTCTTTTCTTGAATTATTTTTGGCACCTCATATTTGGTCACTTACCTTTTTCTTTCGATCCCCTGCCGCCTCTCAAACGGTGATACTGCTGCTAAATGGGACCCGCATGTCATCCTCTATGTACTATAAAACTTTCTTTTCTTGGATTTTTTTGGCACCTCATATTTGGTCACTTGACTTTTTCTTTCGATCACCTGCCTCTCTCAAACAGTGATACCGCTGCTGCTAAATGGGACCCGCATGTCATCCTCTATGTACTATAAAACTTTCTTTTCTTGGATTTTTTTGGCACCTCATATTTGGTCACTTGACTTTTTCTTTCGATCCCCTTTGCCTCTCAAACGGTGATACCGCTGCTGCTAAATGGGACCCGCATGTCATCCTCTATGTACTATAAAACTTTCTTTTCTTGAATTATTTTTGGCTCCTCATATTTTTTCACTTGCCTTTTTCTTTCGATCCCCTGCCGCCTCTCAAACGGTGATACCGCTGCTGCTAAATGGGACCCGCATGTCATCCTCTATGTACTATAAAACTTTCTTTTCTTGAATTATTTTTGGCTCCTGATATTTTTTCACTTGCCTTTTTCTTTCGATCTCATGCCACGTTTGAAACATTGAGGAACCTGCAGGCTCATGGACCCGCATGTCATCCTCTATGTACTATAAAAGTTCATTTTCTTGGTTTTTTTTCACCATCTGATTTTTGGCAATTTCTTTTTCTCTTCTGATCTCTCTCAAACGGTGATACCGCTGCTGCTAAATGGGACCCGCATGTCATCCTCTATGTACTATAAAACTTTCTTTTCTTGAATTATTTTTGGCTCCTCATATTTGGTCACTTGCCTTTTTCTTTCGATCTCATGCCAAGTTTGAAACGTTGAGGAACCTGCTGGCTCATGGGACCCGCATGTCATCCTCTATGTACAATCAACTTTCTTTTTCTTTTGATCTCAAGCCGCATTTGAAACGCTGAGACCGCTGCTGCTAAATGAGACCCGCATGTCATCCTCTACGTACAATAAAGTTTCTTTTCTTGGATTATCTTTGGCTCCTGATATTTTGTCACTTGCCTTTTTCTTTCGATCTCATGCCGCCTTTGAAACGTTGAGTAAGCTGCTGGCTCATGGGTCCCGCATGTCATCCTCTACAAACAATAAAAGTTTCCTTTCTTGGAGTTATTTTTGACCCCTAATTTCTGGCTATTTGCCTTTTTCTTTGGATCTCCTGCCCCTTTGAAACGATGAGGACGCTGTTGGCAGGTCGGTCCCACAAGTCATCCTCTATGAACAATAAAAGTTTCCTTTGATGGATTTTTTTTGAACCCCTAATTAATTTCTGGATATTTCCTTTTTTTCTTTGATCCCCTGCCGCCTTGGAATCGTTGAGGATGCTGCTGCCTCATGGGTCCCGCATGTCATCCTCTCAGAACGGTAAATGTTTCTTTTCTTGGATATTGTTTACCAAATGATTTTTGGCTTATTTTTTCTTTCGATATCCTGCCGCCTTTAAAACGTTGAGGACGCTGCTGGCTCACGGGTCCCACATGTCAGCCTCTATGAACAATAAGCGCTGAGGACGCTGCTGCCTCATGGGTCCCGCATGTCATCCTCTCAGAACGAAAATGTTTCTTTTCTTGGATTTTTTACCAACAGATTTTTGGTTTATTTTTTCTTTCCATCCCCTGCCGCCTTTAAAACGACGCTGCTCATGGGTCCACGATGTCAGCCTCCCCGTACAAGAAACATGTGATATCTTGATTATTTTGCAGACAATAAACAGTGTATTGCGCTCTGAGCTATTTCAACGGATAAATTAAATCTTTATTTTTACATAAACAAATTTATATGCTGAATCTCCTTGTTTTTTGTTTTTGCGAAGCATAGGACTTTCCTGTTTTTTTAGAAAAATCCGAACTATCCTGTTTTGGAGTGGGCTGAAATTGTACGAGTCAAAAGGCCAGCAGGATAGTTCGAATGCCAGATGTCCACATGCAGCCCAATTGAAATCGTTCTTTTTGGATTTTTTTCACCCCCTGATTTCTGGCTACTTCATTTTTCTTTTGGTCCTGCCTTGGAAACGTTGAGACCGCTGCTGCAAAATGGGACCCGCATGTCATCCTCAATGTACAGTAAAATTTCTTTTCTTAGATTATTTTTGGCTCCTGATATTTGGTCACTTGGCTTTTTCTTTTGATCCCGTGCAGCCTCTCAAACGGTGATACCGCTGCTGCTAAATGGGACCCGCATGCCATCCTCTATGTACAATCAAGTTTCTTTTCTTGAATTATTTTTGGCTCCTGATATTTGGTCACTTGCCTTTTCTTTCGATCTCATGCCACGTTTGAAACGTTGAAAACCTGCTGGCTCATGGGACCCGCATGTCATCCTCTATGTACAATAAAACTTTCTTTTCTTCGATTTTTTGGCACCTCATATTTGGTCACTTGCCTTTTTTTCGATCCCTGCCACCTCTCAAACGGTGATACCGCTGCTGCTAAATGGGACCCGCATGTCATACTCTATGTACAATCAAGTTTCTTTTGTTGAATTATTTTTGGATCCTGATATTTGGTCATTTGCCTTTTTCTTTCGATCTCATGCCACGTTTGAAACGTTGAAAAACCTGCTGCTCAGGGACCCGCATGTCATCCTCTATGTACTATAAAAGTTCATTTTCTTGGTTTTTTTTTCACCCTCTGATTTTCGGCTATTTCATTTTTCTTTTGATCCCCTGCCGCCTTTGAAACGTTGAGGACTCTGCTGGCTCATCGATAAAACTTTCCTTTATTGGAGTTTTTTTACCCCCTAATTTCTGGCTACTTTCTTTTGATCTCAAGCCGCATTTGAAACGTTGAGACCGCTGCTGCTAAATGGGACCCGCATGTCATCCTCTATGTACAATAAAGTTTTCTTTTCTTGGATTATCTTTGTCTCCTGATATTTTGTCACTTGCCTTTTCTTTCGATCTCATGCCGCCTTTGAAACGTTGAGTATCTGCTGGCTCATGGGTCCCTCATGTCATCCTCTACGAACAATAAAAGTTTCCTTTCTTGGAGTTATTTTTGAACCCTAATTTTCTCCTTTTTCTTTTGATCCCGTGCCGCCTTGGAAACGTTGAGATCGCTGCTGCTAAATGGGTCCCGCATGTCATCATCTATGTACAATAAAATTTCTTTCTTCGATTATTTTCGGGTCCTGATATTTGGTCACTTGCCTTTTTCTTTCGATCTCATGCCGCCTTTGAAACGTTGAGGAAGCTGCTGAGCATGGGTCCCGCATGTCATCCTCTATGAACAATAAAAGTTTCCTTTCTTGGAGTTATTTTTTACCCCTAATTTCTGGCTACTTCCTTTTTCTTTTGATCCCCTGCCGCCTTTGAAACGTTGAAGACTTTGCTGGCTCATGGGTCCCACATGTCAGCCTCTATGAACAATAAACACTTCCTTTCTTGGAGTTATTTTGTACCCCTAATTTCTGGCTATTTGCCTTTTTTCTTTCGATCCCCAGTCGCCTTCTAAACGTAGAGGACGCGGCTGGCTCGTGGGTCCCAGATGTCAGCCTCCATGGACAATAAACCTCTCCTTTGTTGGATTTATTTTTCACCCTCTGATTTTGGCTATTTCCTTTTTCTTTTGATCCACTGCCGCCTTGGAAACATTGAGTAAGCTGCTGACACATGGGGCCCGCATGTCATCCTCTATGTACAATCAACTTGCAAGATCTTCGAGCGAAAGAGCTTGTATTAGTGGGACCCATATGTCAATCTCTATGTACAATAAAAGTTTCCTTTCTTGGATTATTTTTAGCTCCTGATATTCGGTCACTTTCCTTTTTCTTTCGATCTCAAGCCGCCTCTGAAACGTTGAGTAAGGTGCTGGCTCATGGGACCCACATGTCATCCTCTATGTACAATAAAGTTTCTTTTCTTGGATTTTTTTTACCCCTGATTTTTGGTCACTTGCCTTGACGCTGCTGGCTCATGGGTCCCACATGTCAGCATCTATGAACAATAAACCTTTCCTTTGTTGGATTTATTGTTTACCCCTAATTTCTGGCTATTTGCCTTTTTCTTTTGATCCCCACCGGCCTTTGAAAACGTTGAGGAACCTGCTGGCTCATGGGACCCGCATGTCATCCTCTATGTACTATAAAATTTCTTTTCTTGGTTTTTTTTTCACCTCTGATTTTTGGCTATTTCCTTTGATCCCCTGCCGCCTTGGAAACGTTGAGTAAGCTGCTGACTCATGGGACCCGCATGTCATCCTCTATGTACAATCAACTTTCTTTTTTTGGAGTTTTTTACCCCCTAATTTCTGGCTACTTTCTTTTTCTTTTGATCTCAAACCGCATTTGAAACGCTGAAACCGCTGCTGCAAAATGGGACCCGCATGTCATCCTCTATGTACAATAAGTTTCATTTCTTGGATTATTTTTGCACCTGATATTTGGTCACTTGCCTTTTTCTTCCGATCTCATGCCGCCTTTGAAACGTTGAGTAAGCTGCTGGCTCATGGGTCCCGCATGTCATCCTCTACGAACAATAAAAGTTTCATTTCTTGGAGTTATTTTTGACCCCTAATTTCTGGCTACTTCCTTTTTTCTTTTGATCCACTGCCGCCTTTGAAACGGTGCGGATTCTGCAGACTAATACAAGCTTTTTCTCTCCAAGATCTTGCAAGTTGATAGATTAAATCATGGAATTATTAGGATATGTTTTAAATTTCAAATCCACTTTATGAATTATTAAAAATACCGTTATCCATGTGGGTATGGAGCGAACAAGGATTTTCATATTGGGCATGAGCAGTTTCAAAAATTGGAACCCAATAATTCAAAATAACTAAAAACAACTTTTATGTAGAATCTCCGCGTTTTTTTCTTTTGCCATTCATAGGATCTGTGTTTCATTAGAAAAGGGCCGAAATTGCATGAGCAGAAAGGCCCATTTGTAGTTATTGGGCTTCGACGGCCGGAGCAAGTAGGCCGAGAGCAATTACCATGTAGATGGCCGTTGGCAACCCAAAGTGAAATATTGGGCCCAACAGGGGAAGGTTGAACAGTACTATTTTCTAATTGGAAGGTGGTACATGGCGTAATCCTGCCAAAAAAAATGGAACATGGGTTACTGAAGGTTGCCCATTTGTGCCTAATATGTTTGTCAGCAGGAGCTTTACCTTCCGCCGCCGCCGCTCCGCTTCCGCCGCCGCCGCCATGCCTCGTCGCGGGTCGAGCTACCGGTACGGCGGCGTCTCGAGCTCGGGGTACAGCAGCGTCCGCGCGCGCCCCAAATTAAGGTACTTCCTCCTCGGGACGGCACCTACGATAGGCTCGGCTGGCCTTGGGGCATTTACCCCTAGCCTCTTCCATGCTCAAGTTTTTGAAATGTTTCTGGCTCTGTTCAACACTGGATCAAATTTGTCAACATGACCATTCTTATGGAGTAGCAACGAGTTGAATCTCTCAAAACTCTTTAAGTTCTGCAATATAACGACTAATTGGTACTACCTTATACAAAATGATTACATATCCTTATTTTGGAAGCAAGCAATCACACACTTATAGTTTGCTAGTCAGCTGCACGTAACGTTAAAAATCGGCAATTATAATGAATAAACCTGTAATTTTCACTTAAAATGCATTAAGGAGCATCAAATTTGACAAATCAAACCATGTCGTACTGAAAATTGACATGTCTTTCTCATGCAGAAATGTAAAATTATCCATGCATGTGCGTTTATACAGGTTAAGTTTTGCACGTATTATTTTTTGTAACTTTTCTGACTACCTTCAAAGCTCCAATCCTTCTTCATCATCTTTGTTGTACCGCACTGATGCAAGTGAATGCGAGCTGCTCGCCAGACGCGACTTCGTGTCCGATATGTGTACTATGCCTTCTCCATCTAGTGCTAGTTACGCCTCTGTGCTAATTAATTCAGCACAAACCTCTGTCATTGCAGCTGTGACTCACCTCGACCATTGGAGCCCAATCACAAGAGCGAGCTCAGTCTCAACCAGAGAGGCATGTGTCTCATGGTTAGCTATCTACAACTTGCTGTCTTACTAAAACCGTGCCTATCATATAGAGATCACCTCGCTGGTGTAGCAATGGCTGCAAGTAGCTGCTAGCATGAGCGAAGGGGATAAGGAAGAAAAGATTAAAAAAATGGGGTGGGGCCAACAAGCAGGAAAGCTATCTACTAGCTTTATGGATGTTTCTGGAATTGGGTAGAAAATAGTAGATGACACTGTAGCAGCGAATCCCAGAGACCAAAGGCCGTTGGATGATGTCTAATGAACGGCAGAACAAAATCGGCGAAATTAGCTTGAATTTTGATAATAAATCTTGGGCATTTTCCCTCGAACATGATTTATCAACTTTGGGTAGTCTCTGGACTAGTCTCCCTCGTCCACCAATTATTATCATAAACTACTGCGGAAAGTTGAGGGCAGTCCCTAGTCCCGAGCACTTCGCCCACTTCCCCTGGCCTCATCCCAGAGATCTCACACCAACCACCTCACCGTCGACTAGCCGCCTCTACAGCCCTCCGAAGAATCCCCAATGGCGGCGACGCCCCTACTAGAGCGCTCCTCACGCGAGCGCATCATCGAGTCTGGCCCACATGTCTTCCGTGCCTGCCGTGTGTCGGCAAGCACGACCGACTTCTCCGTCGGCGAGCCGCCGGCCGTGGGCGAGGGCGAGGCGTCCCCGTACACTATGACAGTGCACATCTTCTTCTCGAGGACGTACGAGCTCAGGAGGATGGCCGGCCCCCTCCCTGCCCCACTGGATGAGGACGATATCACCACTACACCCTGCGAAGAGGTGGTGCTGGATCTTGGCTTGCCTCCGAGGAAGCTGCGTAGTGGGGGCAATGTCGTGCGAACTATGCGCGAGATTCTTGCCCGTGTATGGCTGCTCAAGAACCTGAACCTCACGGAGGAGGAGTGGGACATCATCATGCCTTACGATGTTATGCACCTGATGTGGCAGCAGGCGTGTCGTCGGCTCGGTGGCCTCCACTTCGACCTCACCCTTAGGGTGGACCACCGGCTCATCGTCAACTTGCCGGCGCTGCAGGACAGTTGGGTCCTAGTTGCGCCGGAGGACGGCCACTGCAGCATATGCATGCTGGGGCTGTCGCAGCGCACAACGGTGCGTCTCCGGGGATGCAAACACCCGTTCCATAGGAAGTGCATCTTCTCCTGGTTTGTAACGAACGCCAGCTGCCCTATCTGCCGCGATAAAGTGCTGACCCATCTTATTTTCGATTTGTAGCATAGTATGAATAAAAACCCTGTATGATAGGGATGCCATGCCAACTTGAATCCTATGTCAAGAGAAATTCTATTTGATTGTGGTTATAAGATATTCTGCATTAGTTTGATCTATTATCATTCTATTTTCCTATGGGATATGACCCTATGAATCAAACAGCATGGGATTACTTCCACACAATTAAGTTTGACCAACTTTTAGTAGGACAACAAACATAAATAATTAGTCATCATGGGATTACAATCCAACAGATAATTGTCTTCAGGACTCATACATTTTCCAAATAGAAAAATCAAAACAAATCATGGTTCTTCATCTCACAGCATGATACAGAGACAAGAGTCTAATCATCATCATCATCATCATCATCATCATCATCATCATCATCATCCTCCGTCTTCATTCTGATATTCGTGCATGGTCTCATCCTGCTCGTCCTGTCCATTCTCCTCCTGAGATTCACCAGGTAGCTTCAGTTTATCCATCTCTTTGTCGACTATGCTAACCTCAACAGTGAAATCTACTTCTCCATCATGTGCAGGGATACCTGTATCCAACGAGGTTTCATCAATGTCAGCAACTTTAGTTTGCATACAACCAGCGAAATCATCTTGCTGGGCACCAATTATTGGATCCGCATTCTCATCCAAATCATATATGTTCCTTGCCACAAACTTTTGCACATACTGCCATCCTTTTCTAGATCTGTCTTCCAAGAAAAGTACCTTGGCCGCTTGAGGTACCAAAATATAAGGATCATCCTTGTACCACTGAGCAGTAGTATTGACTGATATGAAATACCCATCATTTCTGGCACCTTTGCCCTTGTTTGGATCTTGGTTGTACCAATAACACTTAAATAGAACCACAGATCGGACAGTAACCTTATCACTATAGAACAACTGAATAACCTCTTCTATGTGACCATAATGGTCAAATGACTCTGATCTCTTTTTTCTGGTTGTCAAGTGATCTCCACTGGTTGTGATGCCACTATTTCGTGTCTTCAAATGTTGTTCACGCTCATAGGAGCTGTAATGGACACCATTGGCATTGCAAGCTGCAGCTACCAACACCCTCTTATCTGGACCACGTGATAGGACAAGGAGATCAGCACTAACAGCGCCTGGATTCTCCGCATGGAGTTTCGAGATCTACGATTACAAAATAGACAAGAGGTCATCTCATGTGAAAACACATAGACAAGTCAGAGTGCAATTGAACATCTTACATATTTCTCAAACCAGTCCTGAAACCCACTCCCACGTGCCGATAGCTTTCCATTCGTTTCCATGTACAACCTGCAAAACATAGCCAAGTCAGCTGAATATATTTCATTTTGATACAAGTTCATAGTATATGCGAGGAACTGAGTAGTTCGTGTGCATAGTACTCACTTAACATATTCATCAGCCTCTGTAGCATTATTCAGCACATACCAAGACAGCTGTTCAAATTCAGACTGCTCTAATGTTTTTTCGGTCCTCTTTCCTATTAGCTCAACACCATGATTAAAAACAGATCCTCCAACTTCCAAAATTCTGCGACCCCGATTGAATCTGGTCTCAATATCAGGAATATATCTTGAGGCAAATGTATATGCTTCAGCAGCAATATACGCCACTGCAATGCAAGCCTCCGGTCTAGCTTTGTTCCTAACTGTATTCTTGAAAGTGCACAGTCGACGTTCTATAGGGTACATCCATCCATACTGTACCGGACCTCTTAAAAGTGCCTCATCAGGTAGATGAACAGCCAAATGCACCATCACATCAAAGAAGGCTGGAGGATATATCAGCTCCAGCTTGCACAGGATTACTGCTATGTCCACCTTAAGACGTTCTACAACAGCTCTGCTTAGAGTTTTACTACATATTTCCCTAAAGAACCTTCCCAACTCTGCAATCACGTTGTACATATTTGGCTTCACTAAATCTTTAATGCCAATAGCTAAAAGCCTTTGCAGCAGGATGTGACAATCGTGAGTTTTCAACCCTTGGAGCTTGTTTCCTTCAGCATTGAGACAATTTGCAATGTTGGAAGCAAATCCGAACGGGAACATCACACCTCGGAGGTACTCACAAAATAATCTCCTTTTAGGCATCGGCAATGTGAATTCCGCGCCTCGAAATTTATAATGTTTTTCCTTGCCTTTGTTCACTTTGTCATTACGATCCAGTTGCAAGTGCCTGTTAACATTCAATGTTGCACAATCAATCCTAGCATTTGAGCTATCTTTTGTCTTGGATGGAATGTTGAGTAATGTGCCGACAATGCTGTCACATATATTCTTCTCCATGTGCATGATATCAATATTATGCCGAAGCTTCTTACCAGCCCAATACGGCAAGTCCCAAAGAGTGGTCCTGCGCTTATAAAATATTCTCGGTCTATCATTTTCCATTTCCTTCCTCTTGGTACATGCTGCTATTTCACCTCCCATCTTCCTTTTGGTAGCTGCTAGACTCAGTTCATCTCCTCTCTTCTTCCTTTTTCTATCTGCTACTACTGCTGCTGCATCTTCTGTATTCTTCTCTGCTGTACCTGCTGTGGCGGCTGGTGGTTTTCCTGGTTTAACATTTCTGACCGCTTCTAGGTGCGCCTCCAACTCGTGACTCTTAAAGTGCTGCGGTTTAGTCTTTTTACAGGCCTGATCACCAATAAATTGCAATTTTTTTCTATTTTTTCGGAAACTGTGATCTAATGGAAGGAAACGGCGATGGCCCATATAGCATATCTTGTTTATTATCCTCACTGCCAGCTGATCAGTATCACAGTGAACACATGCATTATAACCTGATGTTACTCTGCCTGACATAGTGCCCAAAGCTGGATAATCATGGGTGCAATACAGTACAGCAGCACGTAATAGAAAATTTTGTTCTTTAGGTTGACACACATCCCGTGTAGGGACACCCTCCCATAATGTTTGCAAGTCTCTAATAAGAGGCTGCATGAACACATCAAAATCCTTCCCAGGAGATTTGGGACCTGGGATGAGTAAGGCCATCATACAGTTCGACTGATCGGTGCATGTCCAGGGAGCCTGGTTGTAAGGTGTAACTAGTACTGGCCACATGCTATACGAGTTGCTCATGTTGCCAAATGGGTTGAATCCATCTGTAGCAAGGCCAAGTCTCAGGTTCCTTGGATCTGCAGCAAAATCTGGATGATCCAGGTCGAATTGCTTCCATTCATCGCCATCAGCAGGATGCCTCAGTAAATCAGGGTCGGGCGTGAGAATCTCTTTGTGCCATCTTGTTTCCCGAGATGTTTGTTCTGAAGCAAACAACCTCTGCAATCTTTGTACAAGTGGAAAGTATCTCAGAACCTTCCAAGGAATCTTTTTCTTACCACCAGCTCCATCATGTTTCCATCTTGATTCCTTACATACTGGACATTCATCGAGGTCATTATACTCCATCCAAAACAGTGCACAGTTATTTTTGCAAAAATCAATCTTCTCATATCCAAGTCCCAGTACCTTGATGTACTGCTTCACCTCATAAAAGGATTTTGGCAGTCCAGCCCCAGGGAGTGCATCGCTGTATGTCTTCGCAACTGCATTGAACGCTTTATTGGTAATCCCCTGGTATGACTTGTCATGAAGTAATTTCACAATTAATTCGAATCTTGACACAACAGAACCAGGGGCCACTAAGCGCTTAGCATCTTCTATCAGGTCATGGAAAAGAGGCTTTTTGTGATAACCATGGGGCTGTTGGCTTGCATATGGATACAGATCCCGTAACAAATTAGCAGTAGCCTCATCCTGGACGAGATCTTCAGGCTGATAACCATCAGAATAAAGAGGATCAATAATGTCAGGCTGATCATAGTGTTCACCATGGTTAATCCACCTGATATATGTCTGGTCCATCCCATAAACGAATAAATGATCTGAGACTACATGTTGAGGCTTGGACCCAATATTCAAACATACACGGCATGGACAAATCACTTCCTTTGTCTTGTCGCCGTCAGTAAAATCACTAACGTGCTTCATGAAGTCTTCAATACCACTCAAATATGTTGGTGTGGTTAATGAGTGAAATAATATCCAAGTTCTGTCCATCTGTTGAGGAGATAGATGGTCAGAGAAGCGATAAGCTATTTCAACAAACAGGTCACCTACGAATGTAAGCAAGCATACCTGAGCAAACAGGTCGAATATAAAACTATAAATGCTACATTATTTGAGCCGATTTCAGCAAACAAACTGAGTGCAAAACTACGGCTACCTAGCGAACAGATTTTTTTAGGCTGACCACTGGGTTTCCCCACTTTGTATTTTTTTATTAATAAAAAGAGGGAAATATGTACAAAAGTTGCTGGAGAGCAGCAACTAAAAGGATCATAGATCCCAAGCAGCAAAATATATATAAAATGTTCTACCCATGATATGATTTCCTCTTTGCCTTATGAACAAGGAGAGCAATTTCATCCTTGAATCTCTTGTGCCATCTATAAATGCTTGGGGGGGAGGGGCGAACAGATCTATCGAAAGCAATACAATACCAACACATTCTTTCTTCTTTTTTGCCGTAATTCCGCCGATCTATTAGCAGTGCAAAGAAGCCAAAAGTAATAAGATTACATACAGGTTCATAGACCACCAGGGCCGTACCTGAGAATACGGAGGGCCTGAGCAAAACAAGAAATAGAGGCCCTCAACATGATCATTGGCAACTAAAATGATTTATATATACTACTCACTCCATTTCAATAAACAATGCACCCTTGTTTTTCGTATTTTATCTTCGAAAAAATATTAATCTATATCTCTCTATTTAAAAATGATGTTTCAATTTTATGTAGATATACATGTATTTAGATGAGTTTAGTTTGCAGATACATGCAAGTTTTGATGAAGTTGAAACATATTTTTCAGGATGAAGTATATAAAAAAATTGATATAAAACTGGTATCATTAGAAAGTATTTTCCAACACGATTCTAACAATGCTGCTTATGTATTATATGATCGTGATATTGTTGTCCTATTTATTTGGTCAAGGTTCACATTGAAATGTGGTAAAATAAATTAAAAGAAGTGCATCGTGTGAAAAAGCAATCTAAGAATTCAAAGTGCTAATTGTTAGTCGAAACATGACATCATTGAGACAAAATATTAATATTCATTGGAAGACTAACTGAATTAGCTGCACTCGCGATGAAAGAGAAAGAGAAGATACGGGTAAGAGCAAGTACAATAAGGTACAGTCTTTTTTTTGTTTGTTTGGGTTGCTCATCAAGCTTATCGCTCGATACAATAAGGTACAGTCAGCGGGAGTGGTGTTTGGAACATGGGTGCATAGTGGGTGGTATCATAGAGTACTATCATAGATATGCTATATTTATTATAGTGGAGTATTGAGGGAAAATCGGCTAAATCAATTTGAAGAAAATCGACAAAGTCAAATTAGAGGAAATTCTTCATCGATGATCAGATTTCTTACATAGAAGAGCTGATTGCCCTCAAAAGGAAGAATCTATCCATCTTCATTGATTTAAAAGGGGATTTCTTACAAGGAGAAGCTGATTGCTCAACAAAAGGGGAACAGATTGCTACGGCTAGTCTTATGCTAGTAAATCCCTACTCTAAGGGCTGTTGCCGTCTTCGTCGTCGCTGGGGTAGCTGCCGTCATTGCTACTGTCGACGAATTCCTCGTCGCTGCTACTGTGACCTTCAGCGGAGGCCTCTTCCTCTTCATCATCATCCTCCTCATCGGACCAGGCCCAGCCACGGATGCGCTTTG
This sequence comes from Lolium multiflorum, assembly GCA_030979885.1. Classification (NCBI taxonomy): domain Eukaryota; kingdom Viridiplantae; phylum Streptophyta; class Magnoliopsida; order Poales; family Poaceae; genus Lolium; species Lolium multiflorum. The sequence goes on from CM061753.1 coordinate 83,312,912, forward strand.
GTGGCGGTTCATCGGAGGAGGTGTCGTCCTCTGGTTCCTTCTTCGTGTCGGAGGAGATGTCTTCGTCTTCGTCGTCCTCTTCTTCTTCTTCTTCTTCTTTGGTGGAGGAAGTGAATTTACCCCGGAAGAGAGGGTCGTCGTCGTCGCTCTCCGCCTCCAGTTCTCCGTCAATCAGGAATCGGAGGTCATCTTCCCCGTCAGTCAGGGGCATGTCGCCATCCGACCAGACGAGGTCCTCGGGTCGACCCTCTGGTACGAAGTCGAAGTCGAACTCTTGCTCGTCCCAATGCTTGGGAGCGCGCCTATTGTACGCTTCCATCTGGCTGACCTCTGGCTCCAGCTCACTCGAGGAAAAGGATTGGGAGGAGGAAGAGGAAGACATGGTTACAGAGGAGGAGGGTTTTTGGGCCGATGGCTGGTTTGAAGCAGGAGGATGAAGAAGTGAACTGTTCGATGCGGTTAAATAAAAAGAGACATGTGGTGGTCATGTGGCAAATAATAGACACTTTTAAGAAAAGTGTGGCAAATCATAAAATATTCAAAACTGTCAAATCGTGCAGAGAAGTTGAGAAGGCAAGGCGTCATGATGAAGAATACTGCGACGGTTCTGCTCTGCCACGACATGACCCCTCGAAGGAAAAACAGATGGTTTTGATATTATCATTACCAAAACCAGGGGGGCATGTGTTATCACCGGATTTTGGCCAAATCAATCGGATGTCTAATCAATCGGTTACATGCACTAGCTCAGTGTTCGCATGGCTGCACGCCACATGTATTAGCACCGCATGTATACATATACATCACTCATCTTGATTAATTGCTCAGCTCATTAAACTATCAAAGATCTTGCACGGCTTGGACGCAGGGTATGCCGTGGCATATACGGCATACCCTGTAGATCCGCCACCGCAAACAAGGAGAGCCATTTCATCCTTGAATCTCTTGCGGCTTCTGTAAAAGCTTGGGGGCGAACAGATCAATCGAAAGCAATATAATACCAACAAATTCTTTCTTCTTTTTGGCCGTAAATCCACCGATGTATTAGCAGTGCAAAGAACCCAGAAGTAATAAGATTACAAACAGGTCCATAGAGGACTGGCACCAAGCGACGACTACAGACATTGGGCAATGGTGAGCAGTACAGTGTACAGTACGAACGAATTCGAGCAAATAGGTAAAGCGGAAAACAATGTCAAACAAACACATCGAGAGGAAAACAATATCAACCGATCGATTCGAACGAACTAACGAACTTATAAGGGCTGGGCGACGGCGACTGACTTCGATTGAGCTATAATGAATCGTACTTGCCCAGGCCTGAAGATAGCATGCATACCGTGAGGATCTACCAGCTGACCGCGCCTGCCGGTGCGGCTGGAGAAGAACGGCGCCACCAGCAGTCGCCGGCTGACGCGGCTGATAGACAGCGTGGGGAAGTTTTGGTGCGCGGCCTGGTTCACCGAGGGTGTGTCTAGAGAAGAACAGGGCGCCGAAGGAGGTGTCTAGAGAAGAACAAGGTGGGCTGGGTGCTGAGTTAAAGGCGAGCGTTCGAAATATTGGGCGCGCGTTCGAAAGTTTAGGTGCGCGAGGGAGGTGTCTGCTGTGCTGAGTTAAAGGCGAGCGTTCGAAATTTCCCCGTCCTCTTCTTTTTTGGGCTAATCTATCTATACCTCTATTCTATCTACATGTTTTTTATTTTTTTTCTATTCTATACATGAGTTTTTGAAATTGAATTTTTTCACTCTGTCAGCCTTCCGGCCAATGCTCATTTGAAGTAATTGAAGCTGTTGATTTGCAGCTTAGAGGTGCTATCTACCGCTCATCATACAAGGACTCTTCAGATCTAAACGGCTGTGAATGCACGGATTCGTCACCCATCCTTCCCTTGGACTGGCGATGCTGAAAGCCTGAAACACTGGAACCCTCTAGATACTTCGGGATACCTCACTGCCCCACATTATTAGACAGGCCTTTTCCGACACGGGAAGTCAAAAGTTGGGGGCTCCATGCAGTACATATGAATACTCGCTAGCTGCATGGTCTAGAAGCAGACTAGAGTAAATCATCAATTCGTCAAATCAATTGGTGTATAATTTTTTTTAGGAGCTAAGACGCCTGCATGAACCATTTTATCAACTTGAATGCTTACTACATGACATAAGAAGACTATGTACTTTGGTTTTTCATTTTTCTGATTTTTTAAATTTTGTGCCCATTTGAATCTTGGTCAAATCCTAGGTTTGACCAAGATTAAACAAGTTTAAAACATGAAAATGAAAAGGTAATCATGGATCCTTCTTAGTCACTCTAAAATGAAGCTTTTGGGATGTTCTTGAAATTTCCATGTTTGAAACCCAAAACGACTTCTCTTCATGCTTGACTTCATAAGACAGAGTTTAGGGGTTAGGGGGTAGATACATGATTTGTCTAGTTTGCATATGTCTAGACCTTTTTTGTCAACTTTAATGCTTACTATATGACATAAGAAGATTATGTGCTTTGGTTTTTCATTTTTCTATTTTTTTTGAATTTTATGCCCATATATTTGAATCTTTGTCAAATCCTAGGTTTGACCAGGATTTAAACAAGTTTAAAACATGAAAATGAAAAGGTAAGCCTGGATCCTTCTTAGTCACTCTAAAATGAAGCTTTTGGGAGGTTCTTGAAATTTCCATGTTTGAAACCCAAAACTCAAGCTAGTTGATAAACAAAGTCTAGACATATTCAAACCAGAAAAATCATGTATCTACCCCTAACCCTAAACTTTGTCTTAATTATGAAGTCAAGCACGAAGAGAAGTCGTTTTGGGTTTCAAACATGGACATTTCAAAAACCCTCCCAAAAGCATTGTGGTGTGACGTACTAAGAAGGATACATGCTTACATTTTCAACAACCCCCCTAAAAGCTTCATTATAGAGTGACTAAGAAGGATCCAGTCTGGCGGGCTTACCTTTTATTTTCTTGTTTTAAACTTGTTCAAATCTCGGTCAAACCTAGGATTTGACCAAGATTCAAAATGTGCATCAAAATTTAAAAAAAATAAAAACCAAATTAAAGCACATAGTGTTCTTATGTCATATAGTAAGCATTAAAGTTGATAAACAAGGTCTAGACACATATTCAAACAAGACAAATCATGTATCTATACCCCTAACCCCTAAACTCTATCTTATGAAGTCAACAACATGAAGAGAAGTGGTTTTGGGTTTCAAACATGGAAATTTCAAAAACCTCCCAAAAGCTTCATTTTAGAGTGACTAATATATATAAGAAGGATCCATGCCTGCTTACCACCTTTTCATTTTCATATTTTAAACTTGTTTAAATCCGTGTCAAATTAAACCAAGGATTTGACCAAAAGATTCAAATGGGCATAAAATTTTAAAAAAAATCAGAAAAATGAAAAACAAAAGCATATAGTCTTCTTATGTCATATAGTAAGCATTCAAGTTGATAAACAAGGTTTGGACATGCATATTCAAACCTAGGCAAATCATGTATCTATCCCCTAGCCCCTAAACTCTATCTTATGAAGTCAAGCATGAAGAGAAGTGGTTTTGGGTTTCAAACATGAAAATTTCAAGAACATCCCAAAAACTTCATTTTAGAGTGACTAAGAAAGGATACAGGCTTCCCCTTTTCATTTTCATGTTTTATACTTGTTTAAATCTTGGTCAAACCTAGGATTTGACAAAGATTCAAATGTGCATCAAAATAAAAAAATCAGAAAAATTAAAAACCAAAGCACATAGTTTTCTTATGTCATATAGTTAGCATTAAAGTTGATATAAACAAGGTCTAGATATATTCAAACAAGAAAAATCATGTATCTACCCCTAACCCTAAACTCTGTCTTATGTAGTCAAGCATGAAGAGAAGTGGTTTTGGGTTTCAAACTTGGAAATTTCAAGAACCCCCCAAAAGCTTCATTTTAGAGTGACTAAAGGATCCAGGTTGGGCTTACCTTTTATTTTCATGTTTTAAAATTGTTCAAATCTTGGTCAAACCGTACCTAGGATTTGATCAAGATTCAAATGGGCATAAAATTTCAAAAAAAATGAAAAACCAAAGCATATAGCCTTCTTATGTCATATAGTAAGCACTCAAGTTGGTAAACAAGGTCTAGACATATTCAAACCAGAAAAATCATGTTTCTACCCCTAGCCCTAAACTTTGTCTTATGAAGTCAAGCACGAAGAGAAGTCGTTTTGGATTTCAAACATGGAAATTTCAAAAACCTTCCCAAAAGCTTCATTTTGGAGTGACTAAGAAGGATACAGGCTTACCTTTTCATTTTCATGTTTTAAACTTGTTTAAATATTGGTTAAGCCTAGGATTTGACCAAGATCAAATGGGCATAAAAATTCAGAAAAAATCAAAAAAAATGAAAACCAAAGCACATAGTATTATTATGTCATATAGTAAGCATTATATTCAAGTTGATAAACAAGGTCTAAACAACAAACTAGACAAATCATGTATCTACCCCCTAACCCTAAACTCTGTCTTATGAAGTCAAGCATGAAGAGAAGTGGTTTTGGGTTTGAAACATGGAAATTTCAAAAAACTCCCAAAAGCTTCTCATTTTTGAGTGACTAAGAAGGATTCAGGCTTACCTTTTCATTTTCATGTTTTAAACTTGTTCAAATCTTGGTCAAACTTAGGATTTGACCAAGATTCAAATGGGCATAAAAATTGGGAGGAAGGGTATGAATTACAATTCAAAAAAACAAGGTAACTTAAATACTTGGATGCCCCAAAGATGTGTGGAAGCCCAGAACAATGGCAAAACATGTGCGCACGCTGCATCCAATTCAAGTAGAACACATAGTAGGCATCGATAGTTTGACCTAAATTTGAAATCAAAGAGAAGGTGGTTAGAAAAAATCGAAATTGGCAAAGCAAAGCATGAAATCATAAATTTGTGATGCACTATAGCTATGAAAAGTATCAAACAATGCATACCAAAATGATTTTTTAGAGGAATACTAGTTCAACTTATTTTAATTTTATATTAGTAGCCCAAAATCGAACTAGTAGTTGGATATTTTTGAACTTGATCTGTAGTAGTGGGCAAAACCCTAGTTTAACCTATTTAATCATAGATTCGTAGGTCGATTTTTCTACTTTTTTATTATTACTATGCAGCACATGTGTGTTTGCCCGTCGAGTGAAACTCGGAGGAAGAGGGATCACTCGGAAGGAGAGAAGAAGGGAGAGAATTATGGTGTCTCCCCTTTTTCGGGTGATGATGTTGACTTTTGTGCAGGGTTTGTCAGTGAGCAGGAGGTGCGAGCGAGCGAGCGAGTCGAGCGAGGCCGAGAATGAGAGAGATTTGTTTTTTTTGTGAGAGGGACAACCGAAGGATCCAGAAGGACCCACATACTTCCAATACGCATCCTGATGCGTCTTTTCTTGACAAAGAAAATGGCTGGGAGTTTGCGTACCTATTGCACGTGACTTGTGCTCACTGAAGTGTGGGACCTCACGCATGGGCACCACACGTAAGTGACAGACCTGTTGATGTAAAAACTCGGTTGATTATTATACTACTACATTTATACAAAGTTTCCTATGGATTCAAGGGTACGAAAGCCAAGTTAAATCATTTACATGACATTATTTTTTCCATGAAGCCAAGTTAACTCATTTATCAATTGGTACATTTTGGAGTGACTAAGAAGGATCCAGGCTTACCTTTTCATTTTCATGTTTTAAACATGTTTAAATCTTGGTCAAACCTATGACTTGACCAAGATTCAAATGGGCATAAAAATTCAAAAAAAAGAAAAACAAAAGCACACCGTCTTCCTATGTCATATATCAAGGTGATAAACAAGGTCTGACATATTCAAACCACAAAAATCATGTATCTACCCCCTAACCCTAAACAAGGATCCAGGCTTACCCTTTTCATTTTCATGTTTTTAAACTTGTTCAAATCTTGGTCAAACTTAGGATTTGACGAAGATTCAAATGGGCGTAAAAATACTTAGAAAAATCATGTACGTATCTACCCCAAACCCTAAACTCTATCTTACGAAGCCAAGCATGAAGAGAAGTGGTTTTGGGTTTCAAACATGGAAATTTCAAAAACCTCCCAAAAGCTTCATTTTAGAGTGACTAAGAAGGATCCATGCTTACCTTTTATTTTCATGTTTTAAACATGTTCAAATCTTGGTCAAACCGTACGTACCTAGGATTTGACCAAGATTCAAATGGGCATAAAAATTCAAAAAAAAATGAAAAACCAAAGCACATAGCCTAGCTTCTTATATATGCCATATAGTAAGCACTCAAGCTAGTTGATAAACAAAGTCTAGACATATTCAAACCAGAAAAATCATGTATCTACCCCTAACCCTAAACTTTGTCTTAATTATGAAGTCAAGCACGAAGAGAAGTCGTTTTGGGTTTCAAACATGGACATTTCAAAAACCCTCCCAAAAGCATTGTGGTGTGACGTACTAAGAAGGATACATGCTTACATTTTCAACAACCCCCCTAAAAGCTTCATTATAGAGTGACTAAGAAGGATCCAGTCTGGCGGGCTTACCTTTTATTTTCTTGTTTTAAACTTGTTCAAATCTCGGTCAAACCTAGGATTTGACCAAGATTCAAAATGTGCATCAAAATTTAAAAAAAATAAAAACCAAATTAAAGCACATAGTGTTCTTATGTCATATAGTAAGCATTAAAGTTGATAAACAAGGTCTAGACACATATTCAAACAAGACAAATCATGTATCTATACCCCTAACCCCTAAACTCTATCTTATGAAGTCAACAACATGAAGAGAAGTGGTTTTGGGTTTCAAACATGGAAATTTCAAAAACCTCCCAAAAGCTTCATTTTAGAGTGACTAATATATATAAGAAGGATCCATGCCTGCTTACCACCTTTTCATTTTCATATTTTAAACTTGTTTAAATCCGTGTCAAATTAAACCAAGGATTTGACCAAAAGATTCAAATGGGCATAAAATTTTAAAAAAAATCAGAAAAATGAAAAACAAAAGCATATAGTCTTCTTATGTCATATAGTAAGCATTCAAGTTGATAAACAAGGTTTGGACATGCATATTCAAACCTAGGCAAATCATGTATCTATCCCCTAGCCCCTAAACTCTATCTTATGAAGTCAAGCATGAAGAGAAGTGGTTTTGGGTTTCAAACATGAAAATTTCAAGAACATCCCAAAAACTTCATTTTAGAGTGACTAAGAAAGGATACAGGCTTCCCCTTTTCATTTTCATGTTTTATACTTGTTTAAATCTTGGTCAAACCTAGGATTTGACAAAGATTCAAATGTGCATCAAAATAAAAAAATCAGAAAAATTAAAAACCAAAGCACATAGTTTTCTTATGTCATATAGTTAGCATTAAAGTTGATATAAACAAGGTCTAGATATATTCAAACAAGAAAAATCATGTATCTACCCCTAACCCTAAACTCTGTCTTATGTAGTCAAGCATGAAGAGAAGTGGTTTTGGGTTTCAAACTTGGAAATTTCAAGAACCCCCCAAAAGCTTCATTTTAGAGTGACTAAAGGATCCAGGTTGGGCTTACCTTTTATTTTCATGTTTTAAAATTGTTCAAATCTTGGTCAAACCGTACCTAGGATTTGATCAAGATTCAAATGGGCATAAAATTTCAAAAAAAAAATGAAAAACCAAAGCATATAGCCTTCTTATGTCATATAGTAAGCACTCAAGTTGGTAAACAAGGTCTAGACATATTCAAACCAGAAAAATCATGTTTCTACCCCTAGCCCTAAACTTTGTCTTATGAAGTCAAGCACGAAGAGAAGTCGTTTTGGATTTCAAACATGGAAATTTCAAAAACCTTCCCAAAAGCTTCATTTTGGAGTGACTAAGAAGGATACAGGCTTACCTTTTCATTTTCATGTTTTAAACTTGTTTAAATATTGGTTAAGCCTAGGATTTGACCAAGATCAAATGGGCATAAAAATTCAGAAAAAATCAAAAAAATGAAAACCAAAGCACATAGTATTATTATGTCATATAGTAAGCATTCAAGTTGATAAACAAGGTCTAAACAACAAACTAGACAAATCATGTATCTACCCCTAACCCTAAACTCTGTCTTATGAAGTCAAGCATGAAGAGAAGTGGTTTTGGGTTTGAAACATGGAAATTTCAAAAAACTCCCAAAAGCTTCTCATTTTTGAGTGACTAAGAAGGATTCAGGCTTACCTTTTCATTTTCATGTTTTAAACTTGTTCAAATCTTGGTCAAACTTAGGATTTGACCAAGATTCAAATGGGCATAAAAATTGGGAGGAAGGGTATGAATTACAATTCAAAAAAACAAGGTAACTTAAATACTTGGATGCCCCAAAGATGTGTGGAAGCCCAGAACAATGGCAAAACATGTGCGCACGCTGCATCCAATTCAAGTAGAACACATAGTAGGCATCGATAGTTTGACCTAAATTTGAAATCAAAGAGAAGGTGGTTAGAAAAAATCGAAATTGGCAAAGCAAAGCATGAAATCATAAATTTGTGATGCACTATAGCTATGAAAAGTATCAAACAATGCATACCAAAATGATTTTTTAGAGGAATACTAGTTCAACTTATTTTAATTTTATATTAGTAGCCCAAAATCGAACTAGTAGTTGGATATTTTTGAACTTGATCTGTAGTAGTGGGCAAAACCCTAGTTTAACCTATTTAATCATAGATTCGTAGGTCGATTTTTCTACTTTTTTATTATTACTATGCAGCACATGTGTGTTTGCCCGTCGAGTGAAACTCGGAGGAAGAGGGATCACTCGGAAGGAGAGAAGAAGGGAGAGAATTATGGTGTCTCCCCTTTTTCGGGTGATGATGTTGACTTTTGTGCAGGGTTTGTCAGTGAGCAGGAGGAGCGAGCGAGTCGAGCGAGGCCGAGAATGAGAGAGATTTGTTTTTTTTGTGAGAGGGACAACCGAAGGATCCAGAAGGACCCACATACTTCCAATACGCATCCTGATGCGTCTTTTCTTGACAAAGAAAATGGCTGGGAGTTTGCGTACCTATTGCACGTGACTTGTGCTCACTGAAGTGTGGGACCTCACGCATGGGCACCACACGTAAGTGACAGACCTGTTGATGTAAAAACTCGGTTGATTATTATACTACTACATTTATACAAAGTTTCCTATGGATTCAAGGGTACGAAAGCCAAGTTAAATCATTTACATGACATTATTTTTTCCATGAAGCCAAGTTAACTCATTTATCAATTGGTACATTTTGGAGTGACTAAGAAGGATCCAGGCTTACCTTTTCATTTTCATGTTTTAAACATGTTTAAATCTTGGTCAAACCTATGACTTGACCAAGATTCAAATGGGCATAAAAATTCAAAAAAAAGAAAAACAAAAGCACACCGTCTTCCTATGTCATATATCAAGGTGATAAACAAGGTCTGACATATTCAAACCACAAAAATCATGTATCTACCCCCTAACCCTAAACAAGGATCCAGGCTTACCCTTTTCATTTTCATGTTTTTAAACTTGTTCAAATCTTGGTCAAACTTAGGATTTGACGAAGATTCAAATGGGCGTAAAAATACTTAGAAAAATCATGTACGTATCTACCCCAAACCCTAAACTCTATCTTACGAAGCCAAGCATGAAGAGAAGTGGTTTTGGGTTTCAAACATGGAAATTTCAAAAACCTCCCAAAAGCTTCATTTTAGAGTGACTAAGAAGGATCCATGCTTACCTTTTATTTTCATGTTTTAAACATGTTCAAATCTTGGTCAAACCGTACGTACCTAGGATTTGACCAAGATTCAAATGGGCATAAAAATTCAAAAAAAAATGAAAAACCAAAGCACATAGCCTAGCTTCTTATATATGCCATATAGTAAGCACTCAAGCTAGTTGATAAACAAAGTCTAGACATATTCAAACCAGAAAAATCATGTATCTACCCCTAACCCTAAACTTTGTCTTAATTATGAAGTCAAGCACGAAGAGAAGTCGTTTTGGGTTTCAAACATGGACATTTCAAAAACCCTCCCAAAAGCATTGTGGTGTGACGTACTAAGAAGGATACATGCTTACATTTTCAACAACCCCCCTAAAAGCTTCATTATAGAGTGACTAAGAAGGATCCAGTCTGGCGGGCTTACCTTTTATTTTCTTGTTTTAAACTTGTTCAAATCTCGGTCAAACCTAGGATTTGACCAAGATTCAAAATGTGCATCAAAATTTAAAAAAAATAAAAACCAAATTAAAGCACATAGTGTTCTTATGTCATATAGTAAGCATTAAAGTTGATAAACAAGGTCTAGACACATATTCAAACAAGACAAATCATGTATCTATACCCCTAACCCCTAAACTCTATCTTATGAAGTCAACAACATGAAGAGAAGTGGTTTTGGGTTTCAAACATGGAAATTTCAAAAACCTCCCAAAAGCTTCATTTTAGAGTGACTAATATATATAAGAAGGATCCATGCCTGCTTACCACCTTTTCATTTTCATATTTTAAACTTGTTTAAATCCGTGTCAAATTAAACCAAGGATTTGACCAAAAGATTCAAATGGGCATAAAATTTTAAAAAAATCAGAAAAATGAAAAACAAAAGCATATAGTCTTCTTATGTCATATAGTAAGCATTCAAGTTGATAAACAAGGTTTGGACATGCATATTCAAACCTAGGCAAATCATGTATCTATCCCCTAGCCCCTAAACTCTATCTTATGAAGTCAAGCATGAAGAGAAGTGGTTTTGGGTTTCAAACATGAAAATTTCAAGAACATCCCAAAAACTTCATTTTAGAGTGACTAAGAAAGGATACAGGCTTCCCCTTTTCATTTTCATGTTTTATACTTGTTTAAATCTTGGTCAAACCTAGGATTTGACAAAGATTCAAATGTGCATCAAAATAAAAAAATCAGAAAAATTAAAAACCAAAGCACATAGTTTTCTTATGTCATATAGTTAGCATTAAAGTTGATATAAACAAGGTCTAGATATATTCAAACAAGAAAAATCATGTATCTACCCCTAACCCTAAACTCTGTCTTATGTAGTCAAGCATGAAGAGAAGTGGTTTTGGGTTTCAAACTTGGAAATTTCAAGAACCCCCCAAAAGCTTCATTTTAGAGTGACTAAAGGATCCAGGTTGGGCTTACCTTTTATTTTCATGTTTTAAAATTGTTCAAATCTTGGTCAAACCGTACCTAGGATTTGATCAAGATTCAAATGGGCATAAAATTTCAAAAAAAAAATGAAAAACCAAAGCATATAGCCTTCTTATGTCATATAGTAAGCACTCAAGTTGGTAAACAAGGTCTAGACATATTCAAACCAGAAAAATCATGTTTCTACCCCTAGCCCTAAACTTTGTCTTATGAAGTCAAGCACGAAGAGAAGTCGTTTTGGATTTCAAACATGGAAATTTCAAAAACCTTCCCAAAAGCTTCATTTTGGAGTGACTAAGAAGGATACAGGCTTACCTTTTCATTTTCATGTTTTAAACTTGTTCAAATCTTGGTCAAACTTAGGATTTGACGAAGATTCAAATGGGCGTAAAAATACTTAGAAAAATCATGTACGTATCTACCCCAAACCCTAAACTCTATCTTACGAAGCCAAGCATGAAGAGAAGTGGTTTTGGGTTTCAAACATGGAAATTTCAAAAACCTCCCAAAAGCTTCATTTTAGAGTGACTAAGAAGGATCCATGCTTACCTTTTATTTTCATGTTTTAAACATGTTCAAATCTTGGTCAAACCGTACGTACCTAGGATTTGACCAAGATTCAAATGGGCATAAAAATTCAAAAAAAAATGAAAAACCAAAGCACATAGCCTAGCTTCTTATATATGCCATATAGTAAGCACTCAAGCTAGTTGATAAACAAAGTCTAGACATATTCAAACCAGAAAAATCATGTATCTACCCCTAACCCTAAACTTTGTCTTAATTATGAAGTCAAGCACGAAGAGAAGTCGTTTTGGGTTTCAAACATGGACATTTCAAAAACCCTCCCAAAAGCATTGTGGTGTGACGTACTAAGAAGGATACATGCTTACATTTTCAACAACCCCCCTAAAAGCTTCATTATAGAGTGACTAAGAAGGATCCAGTCTGGCGGGCTTACCTTTTATTTTCTTGTTTTAAACTTGTTCAAATCTCGGTCAAACCTAGGATTTGACCAAGATTCAAAATGTGCATCAAAATTTAAAAAAAATAAAAACCAAATTAAAGCACATAGTGTTCTTATGTCATATAGTAAGCATTAAAGTTGATAAACAAGGTCTAGACACATATTCAAACAAGACAAATCATGTATCTATACCCCTAACCCCTAAACTCTATCTTATGAAGTCAACAACATGAAGAGAAGTGGTTTTGGGTTTCAAACATGGAAATTTCAAAAACCTCCCAAAAGCTTCATTTTAGAGTGACTAATATATATAAGAAGGATCCATGCCTGCTTACCACCTTTTCATTTTCATATTTTAAACTTGTTTAAATCCGTGTCAAATTAAACCAAGGATTTGACCAAAAGATTCAAATGGGCATAAAATTTTAAAAAAAATCAGAAAAATGAAAAACAAAAGCATATAGTCTTCTTATGTCATATAGTAAGCATTCAAGTTGATAAACAAGGTTTGGACATGCATATTCAAACCTAGGCAAATCATGTATCTATCCCCTAGCCCCTAAACTCTATCTTATGAAGTCAAGCATGAAGAGAAGTGGTTTTGGGTTTCAAACATGAAAATTTCAAGAACATCCCAAAAACTTCATTTTAGAGTGACTAAGAAAGGATACAGGCTTCCCCTTTTCATTTTCATGTTTTATACTTGTTTAAATCTTGGTCAAACCTAGGATTTGACAAAGATTCAAATGTGCATCAAAATAAAAAAATCAGAAAAATTAAAAACCAAAGCACATAGTTTTCTTATGTCATATAGTTAGCATTAAAGTTGATATAAACAAGGTCTAGATATATTCAAACAAGAAAAATCATGTATCTACCCCTAACCCTAAACTCTGTCTTATGTAGTCAAGCATGAAGAGAAGTGGTTTTGGGTTTCAAACTTGGAAATTTCAAGAACCCCCCAAAAGCTTCATTTTAGAGTGACTAAAGGATCCAGGTTGGGCTTACCTTTTATTTTCATGTTTTAAAATTGTTCAAATCTTGGTCAAACTGTACCTAGGATTTGATCAAGATTCAAATGGGCATAAAATTTCAAAAAAAATGAAAAACCAAAGCATATAGCCTTCTTATGTCATATAGTAAGCACTCAAGTTGGTAAACAAGGTCTAGACATATTCAAACCAGAAAAATCATGTTTCTACCCCTAGCCCTAAACTTTGTCTTATGAAGTCAAGCACGAAGAGAAGTCGTTTTGGATTTCAAACATGGAAATTTCAAAAACCTTCCCAAAAGCTTCATTTTGGAGTGACTAAGAAGGATACAGGCTTACCTTTTCATTTTCATGTTTTAAACTTGTTTAAATATTGGTTAAGCCTAGGATTTGACCAAGATCAAATGGGCATAAAAATTCAGAAAAAATCAAAAAAAATGAAAACCAAAGCACATAGTATTATTATGTCATATAGTAAGCATTATATTCAAGTTGATAAACAAGGTCTAAACAACAAACTAGACAAATCATGTATCTACCCCCTAACCCTAAACTCTGTCTTATGAAGTCAAGCATGAAGAGAAGTGGTTTTGGGTTTGAAACATGGAAATTTCAAAAAACTCCCAAAAGCTTCTCATTTTTGAGTGACTAAGAAGGATTCAGGCTTACCTTTTCATTTTCATGTTTTAAACTTGTTCAAATCTTGGTCAAACTTAGGATTTGACCAAGATTCAAATGGGCATAAAAATTGGGAGGAAGGGTATGAATTACAATTCAAAAAAACAAGGTAACTTAAATACTTGGATGCCCCAAAGATGTGTGGAAGCCCAGAACAATGGCAAAACATGTGCGCACGCTGCATCCAATTCAAGTAGAACACATAGTAGGCATCGATAGTTTGACCTAAATTTGAAATCAAAGAGAAGGTGGTTAGAAAAAATCGAAATTGGCAAAGCAAAGCATGAAATCATAAATTTGTGATGCACTATAGCTATGAAAAGTATCAAACAATGCATACCAAAATGATTTTTTAGAGGAATACTAGTTCAACTTATTTTAATTTTATATTAGTAGCCCAAAATCGAACTAGTAGTTGGATATTTTTGAACTTGATCTGTAGTAGTGGGCAAAACCCTAGTTTAACCTATTTAATCATAGATTCGTAGGTCGATTTTTCTACTTTTTTATTATTACTATGCAGCACATGTGTGTTTGCCCGTCGAGTGAAACTCGGAGGAAGAGGGATCACTCGGAAGGAGAGAAGAAGGGAGAGAATTATGGTGTCTCCCCTTTTTCGGGTGATGATGTTGACTTTTGTGCAGGGTTTGTCAGTGAGCAGGAGCGAGCGAGCGAGTCGAGCGAGGCCGAGAATGAGAGAGATTTGTTTTTTTGTGAGAGGGACAACCGAAGGATCCAGAAGGACCCACATACTTCCAATACGCATCCTGATGCGTCTTTTCTTGACAAAGAAAATGGCTGGGAGTTTGCGTACCTATTGCACGTGACTTGTGCTCACTGAAGTGTGGGACCTCACGCATGGGCACCACACGTAAGTGACAGACCTGTTGATGTAAAAACTCGGTTGATTATTATACTACTACATTTATACAAAGTTTCCTATGGATTCAAGGGTACGAAAGCCAAGTTAAATCATTTACATGACATTATTTTTTCCATGAAGCCAAGTTAACTCATTTATCAATTGGTACATTTTGGAGTGACTAAGAAGGATCCAGGCTTACCTTTTCATTTTCATGTTTTAAACATGTTTAAATCTTGGTCAAACCTATGACTTGACCAAGATTCAAATGGGCATAAAAATTCAAAAAAAAGAAAAACAAAAGCACACCGTCTTCCTATGTCATATATCAAGGTGATAAACAAGGTCTGACATATTCAAACCACAAAAATCATGTATCTACCCCCTAACCCTAAACAAGGATCCAGGCTTACCCTTTTCATTTTCATGTTTTTAAACTTGTTCAAATCTTGGTCAAACTTAGGATTTGACGAAGATTCAAATGGGCGTAAAAATACTTAGAAAAATCATGTACGTATCTACCCCAAACCCTAAACTCTATCTTACGAAGCCAAGCATGAAGAGAAGTGGTTTTGGGTTTCAAACATGGAAATTTCAAAAACCTCCCAAAAGCTTCATTTTAGAGTGACTAAGAAGGATCCATGCTTACCTTTTATTTTCATGTTTTAAACATGTTCAAATCTTGGTCAAACCGTACGTACCTAGGATTTGACCAAGATTCAAATGGGCATAAAAATTCAAAAAAAAATGAAAAACCAAAGCACATAGCCTAGCTTCTTATATATGCCATATAGTAAGCACTCAAGCTAGTTGATAAACAAAGTCTAGACATATTCAAACCAGAAAAATCATGTATCTACCCCTAACCCTAAACTTTGTCTTAATTATGAAGTCAAGCACGAAGAGAAGTCGTTTTGGGTTTCAAACATGGACATTTCAAAAACCCTCCCAAAAGCATTGTGGTGTGACGTACTAAGAAGGATACATGCTTACATTTTCAACAACCCCCCTAAAAGCTTCATTATAGAGTGACTAAGAAGGATCCAGTCTGGCGGGCTTACCTTTTATTTTCTTGTTTTAAACTTGTTCAAATCTCGGTCAAACCTAGGATTTGACCAAGATTCAAAATGTGCATCAAAATTTAAAAAAAATAAAAACCAAATTAAAGCACATAGTGTTCTTATGTCATATAGTAAGCATTAAAGTTGATAAACAAGGTCTAGACACATATTCAAACAAGACAAATCATGTATCTATACCCCTAACCCCTAAACTCTATCTTATGAAGTCAACAACATGAAGAGAAGTGGTTTTGGGTTTCAAACATGGAAATTTCAAAAACCTCCCAAAAGCTTCATTTTAGAGTGACTAATATATATAAGAAGGATCCATGCATGCTTACCACCTTTTCATTTTCATATTTTAAACTTGTTTAAATCCGTGTCAAATTAAACCAAGGATTTGACCAAAAGATTCAAATGGGCATAAAATTTTAAAAAAATCAGAAAAATGAAAAACAAAAGCATATAGTCTTCTTATGTCATATAGTAAGCATTCAAGTTGATAAACAAGGTTTGGACATGCATATTCAAACCTAGGCAAATCATGTATCTATCCCCTAGCCCCTAAACTCTATCTTATGAAGTCAAGCATGAAGAGAAGTGGTTTTGGGTTTCAAACATGAAAATTTCAAGAACATCCCAAAAACTTCATTTTAGAGTGACTAAGAAAGGATACAGGCTTCCCCTTTTCATTTTCATGTTTTATACTTGTTTAAATCTTGGTCAAACCTAGGATTTGACAAAGATTCAAATGTGCATCAAAATAAAAAAATCAGAAAAATTAAAAACCAAAGCACATAGTTTTCTTATGTCATATAGTTAGCATTAAAGTTGATATAAACAAGGTCTAGATATATTCAAACAAGAAAAATCATGTATCTACCCCTAACCCTAAACTCTGTCTTATGTAGTCAAGCATGAAGAGAAGTGGTTTTGGGTTTCAAACTTGGAAATTTCAAGAACCCCCCAAAAGCTTCATTTTAGAGTGACTAAAGGATCCAGGTTGGGCTTACCTTTTATTTTCATGTTTTAAAATTGTTCAAATCTTGGTCAAACCGTACCTAGGATTTGATCAAGATTCAAATGGGCATAAAATTTCAAAAAAAAATGAAAAACCAAAGCATATAGCCTTCTTATGTCATATAGTAAGCACTCAAGTTGGTAAACAAGGTCTAGACATATTCAAACCAGAAAAATCATGTTTCTACCCCTAGCCCTAAACTTTGTCTTATGAAGTCAAGCACGAAGAGAAGTCGTTTTGGATTTCAAACATGGAAATTTCAAAAACCTTCCCAAAAGCTTCATTTTGGAGTGACTAAGAAGGATACAGGCTTACCTTTTCATTTTCATGTTTTAAACTTGTTCAAATCTTGGTCAAACTTAGGATTTGACGAAGATTCAAATGGGCGTAAAAATACTTAGAAAAATCATGTACGTATCTACCCCAAACCCTAAACTCTATCTTACGAAGCCAAGCATGAAGAGAAGTGGTTTTGGGTTTCAAACATGGAAATTTCAAAAACCTCCCAAAAGCTTCATTTTAGAGTGACTAAGAAGGATCCATGCTTACCTTTTATTTTCATGTTTTAAACATGTTCAAATCTTGGTCAAACCGTACGTACCTAGGATTTGACCAAGATTCAAATGGGCATAAAAATTCAAAAAAAAAATGAAAAACCAAAGCACATAGCCTAGCTTCTTATATATGCCATATAGTAAGCACTCAAGCTAGTTGATAAACAAAGTCTAGACATATTCAAACCAGAAAAATCATGTATCTACCCCTAACCCTAAACTTTGTCTTAATTATGAAGTCAAGCACGAAGAGAAGTCGTTTTGGGTTTCAAACATGGACATTTCAAAAACCCTCCCAAAAGCATTGTGGTGTGACGTACTAAGAAGGATACATGCTTACATTTTCAACAACCCCCCTAAAAGCTTCATTATAGAGTGACTAAGAAGGATCCAGTCTGGCGGGCTTACCTTTTATTTTCTTGTTTTAAACTTGTTCAAATCTCGGTCAAACCTAGGATTTGACCAAGATTCAAAATGTGCATCAAAATTTAAAAAAAATAAAAACCAAATTAAAGCACATAGTGTTCTTATGTCATATAGTAAGCATTAAAGTTGATAAACAAGGTCTAGACACATATTCAAACAAGACAAATCATGTATCTATACCCCTAACCCCTAAACTCTATCTTATGAAGTCAACAACATGAAGAGAAGTGGTTTTGGGTTTCAAACATGGAAATTTCAAAAACCTCCCAAAAGCTTCATTTTAGAGTGACTAATATATATAAGAAGGATCCATGCATGCTTACCACCTTTTCATTTTCATATTTTAAACTTGTTTAAATCCGTGTCAAATTAAACCAAGGATTTGACCAAAAGATTCAAATGGGCATAAAATTTTAAAAAAAATCAGAAAAATGAAAAACAAAAGCATATAGTCTTCTTATGTCATATAGTAAGCATTCAAGTTGATAAACAAGGTTTGGACATGCATATTCAAACCTAGGCAAATCATGTATCTATCCCCTAGCCCCTAAACTCTATCTTATGAAGTCAAGCATGAAGAGAAGTGGTTTTGGGTTTCAAACATGAAAATTTCAAGAACATCCCAAAAACTTCATTTTAGAGTGACTAAGAAAGGATACAGGCTTCCCCTTTTCATTTTCATGTTTTATACTTGTTTAAATCTTGGTCAAACCTAGGATTTGACAAAGATTCAAATGTGCATCAAAATAAAAAATCAGAAAAATTAAAAACCAAAGCACATAGTTTTCTTATGTCATATAGTTAGCATTAAAGTTGATATAAACAAGGTCTAGATATATTCAAACAAGAAAAATCATGTATCTACCCCTAACCCTAAACTCTGTCTTATGTAGTCAAGCATGAAGAGAAGTGGTTTTGGGTTTCAAACTTGGAAATTTCAAGAACCCCCCAAAAGCTTCATTTTAGAGTGACTAAAGGATCCAGGTTGGGCTTACCTTTTATTTTCATGTTTTAAAATTGTTCAAATCTTGGTCAAACCGTACCTAGGATTTGATCAAGATTCAAATGGGCATAAAATTTCAAAAAAAAAATGAAAAACCAAAGCATATAGCCTTCTTATGTCATATAGTAAGCACTCAAGTTGGTAAACAAGGTCTAGACATATTCAAACCAGAAAAATCATGTTTCTACCCCTAGCCCTAAACTTTGTCTTATGAAGTCAAGCACGAAGAGAAGTCGTTTTGGATTTCAAACATGGAAATTTCAAAAACCTTCCCAAAAGCTTCATTTTGGAGTGACTAAGAAGGATACAGGCTTACCTTTTCATTTTCATGTTTTAAACTTGTTTAAATATTGGTTAAGCCTAGGATTTGACCAAGATCAAATGGGCATAAAAATTCAGAAAAAATCAAAAAAAATGAAAACCAAAGCACATAGTATTATTATGTCATATAGTAAGCATTATATTCAAGTTGATAAACAAGGTCTAAACAACAAACTAGACAAATCATGTATCTACCCCCTAACCCTAAACTCTGTCTTATGAAGTCAAGCATGAAGAGAAGTGGTTTTGGGTTTGAAACATGGAAATTTCAAAAAACTCCCAAAAGCTTCTCATTTTTGAGTGACTAAGAAGGATTCAGGCTTACCTTTTCATTTTCATGTTTTAAACTTGTTCAAATCTTGGTCAAACTTAGGATTTGACCAAGATTCAAATGGGCATAAAAATTGGGAGGAAGGGTATGAATTACAATTCAAAAAAACAAGGTAACTTAAATACTTGGATGCCCCAAAGATGTGTGGAAGCCCAGAACAATGGCAAAACATGTGCGCACGCTGCATCCAATTCAAGTAGAACACATAGTAGGCATCGATAGTTTGACCTAAATTTGAAATCAAAGAGAAGGTGGTTAGAAAAAATCGAAATTGGCAAAGCAAAGCATGAAATCATAAATTTGTGATGCACTATAGCTATGAAAAGTATCAAACAATGCATACCAAAATGATTTTTTAGAGGAATACTAGTTCAACTTATTTTAATTTTATATTAGTAGCCCAAAATCGAACTAGTAGTTGGATATTTTTGAACTTGATCTGTAGTAGTGGGCAAAACCCTAGTTTAACCTATTTAATCATAGATTCGTAGGTCGATTTTTCTACTTTTTTATTATTACTATGCAGCACATGTGTGTTTGCCCGTCGAGTGAAACTCGGAGGAAGAGGGATCACTCGGAAGGAGAGAAGAAGGGAGAGAATTATGGTGTCTCCCCTTTTTCGGGTGATGATGTTGACTTTTGTGCAGGGTTTGTCAGTGAGCAGGAGGTGCGAGCGAGCGAGCGAGCGAGTCGAGCGAGGCCGAGAATGAGAGAGATTTGTTTTTTTGTGAGAGGGACAACCGAAGGATCCAGAAGGACCCACATACTTCCAATACGCATCCTGATGCGTCTTTTCTTGACAAAGAAAATGGCTGGGAGTTTGCGTACCTATTGCACGTGACTTGTGCTCACTGAAGTGTGGGACCTCACGCATGGGCACCACACGTAAGTGACAGACCTGTTGATGTAAAAACTCGGTTGATTATTATACTACTACATTTATACAAAGTTTCCTATGGATTCAAGGGTACGAAAGCCAAGTTAAATCATTTACATGACATTATTTTTTCCATGAAGCCAAGTTAACTCATTTATCAATTGGTACATTTTGGAGTGACTAAGAAGGATCCAGGCTTACCTTTTCATTTTCATGTTTTAAACATGTTTAAATCTTGGTCAAACCTATGACTTGACCAAGATTCAAATGGGCATAAAAATTCAAAAAAAAGAAAAACAAAAGCACACCGTCTTCCTATGTCATATATCAAGGTGATAAACAAGGTCTGACATATTCAAACCACAAAAATCATGTATCTACCCCCTAACCCTAAACAAGGATCCAGGCTTACCCTTTTCATTTTCATGTTTTTAAACTTGTTCAAATCTTGGTCAAACTTAGGATTTGACGAAGATTCAAATGGGCGTAAAAATACTTAGAAAAATCATGTACGTATCTACCCCAAACCCTAAACTCTATCTTACGAAGCCAAGCATGAAGAGAAGTGGTTTTGGGTTTCAAACATGGAAATTTCAAAAACCTCCCAAAAGCTTCATTTTAGAGTGACTAAGAAGGATCCATGCTTACCTTTTATTTTCATGTTTTAAACATGTTCAAATCTTGGTCAAACCGTACGTACCTAGGATTTGACCAAGATTCAAATGGGCATAAAAATTCAAAAAAAAGAAAAACCAAAGCACATAGCCTAGCTTCTTATATATGCCATATAGTAAGCACTCAAGCTAGTTGATAAACAAAGTCTAGACATATTCAAACCAGAAAAATCATGTATCTACCCCTAACCCTAAACTTTGTCTTAATTATGAAGTCAAGCACGAAGAGAAGTCGTTTTGGGTTTCAAACATGGACATTTCAAAAACCCTCCCAAAAGCATTGTGGTGTGACGTACTAAGAAGGATACATGCTTACATTTTCAACAACCCCCCTAAAAGCTTCATTATAGAGTGACTAAGAAGGATCCAGTCTGGCGGGCTTACCTTTTATTTTCTTGTTTTAAACTTGTTCAAATCTCGGTCAAACCTAGGATTTGACCAAGATTCAAAATGTGCATCAAAATTTAAAAAAAATAAAAACCAAATTAAAGCACATAGTGTTCTTATGTCATATAGTAAGCATTAAAGTTGATAAACAAGGTCTAGACACATATTCAAACAAGACAAATCATGTATCTATACCCCTAACCCCTAAACTCTATCTTATGAAGTCAACAACATGAAGAGAAGTGGTTTTGGGTTTCAAACATGGAAATTTCAAAAACCTCCCAAAAGCTTCATTTTAGAGTGACTAATATATATAAGAAGGATCCATGCCTGCTTACCACCTTTTCATTTTCATATTTTAAACTTGTTTAAATCCGTGTCAAATTAAACCAAGGATTTGACCAAAAGATTCAAATGGGCATAAAATTTTAAAAAAATCAGAAAAATGAAAAACAAAAGCATATAGTCTTCTTATGTCATATAGTAAGCATTCAAGTTGATAAACAAGGTTTGGACATGCATATTCAAACCTAGGCAAATCATGTATCTATCCCCTAGCCCCTAAACTCTATCTTATGAAGTCAAGCATGAAGAGAAGTGGTTTTGGGTTTCAAACATGAAAATTTCAAGAACATCCCAAAAACTTCATTTTAGAGTGACTAAGAAAGGATACAGGCTTCCCTTTTCATTTTCATGTTTTATACTTGTTTAAATCTTGGTCAAACCTAGGATTTGACAAAGATTCAAATGTGCATCAAAATAAAAAAATCAGAAAAATTAAAAACCAAAGCACATAGTTTTCTTATGTCATATAGTTAGCATTAAAGTTGATATAAACAAGGTCTAGATATATTCAAACAAGAAAAATCATGTATCTACCCCTAACCCTAAACTCTGTCTTATGTAGTCAAGCATGAAGAGAAGTGGTTTTGGGTTTCAAACTTGGAAATTTCAAGAACCCCCCAAAAGCTTCATTTTAGAGTGACTAAAGGATCCAGGTTGGGCTTACCTTTTATTTTCATGTTTTAAAATTGTTCAAATCTTGGTCAAACCGTACCTAGGATTTGATCAAGATTCAAATGGGCATAAAATTTCAAAAAAAATGAAAAACCAAAGCATATAGCCTTCTTATGTCATATAGTAAGCACTCAAGTTGGTAAACAAGGTCTAGACATATTCAAACCAGAAAAATCATGTTTCTACCCCTAGCCCTAAACTTTGTCTTATGAAGTCAAGCACGAAGAGAAGTCGTTTTGGATTTCAAACATGGAAATTTCAAAAACCTTCCCAAAAGCTTCATTTTGGAGTGACTAAGAAGGATACAGGCTTACCTTTTCATTTTCATGTTTTAAACTTGTTTAAATATTGGTTAAGCCTAGGATTTGACCAAGATCAAATGGGCATAAAAATTCAGAAAAAATCAAAAAAATGAAAACCAAAGCACATAGTATTATTATGTCATATAGTAAGCATTATATTCAAGTTGATAAACAAGGTCTAAACAACAAACTAGACAAATCATGTATCTACCCCCTAACCCTAAACTCTGTCTTATGAAGTCAAGCATGAAGAGAAGTGGTTTTGGGTTTGAAACATGGAAATTTCAAAAAACTCCCAAAAGCTTCTCATTTTTGAGTGACTAAGAAGGATTCAGGCTTACCTTTTCATTTTCATGTTTTAAACTTGTTCAAATCTTGGTCAAACTTAGGATTTGACCAAGATTCAAATGGGCATAAAAATTGGGAGGAAGGGTATGAATTACAATTCAAAAAAACAAGGTAACTTAAATACTTGGATGCCCCAAAGATGTGTGGAAGCCCAGAACAATGGCAAAACATGTGCGCACGCTGCATCCAATTCAAGTAGAACACATAGTAGGCATCGATAGTTTGACCTAAATTTGAAATCAAAGAGAAGGTGGTTAGAAAAAATCAAAATTGGCAAAGCAAAGCATGAAATCATAAATTTGTGATGCACTATAGCTATGAAAAGTATCAAACAATGCATACCAAAATGATTTTTTAGAGGAATACTAGTTCAACTTATTTTAATTTTATATTAGTAGCCCAAAATCGAACTAGTAGTTGGATATTTTTGAACTTGATCTGTAGTAGTGGGCAAAACCCTAGTTTAACCTATTTAATCATAGATTCGTAGGTCGATTTTTCTACTTTTTTATTATTACTATGCAGCACATGTGTGTTTGCCCGTCGAGTGAAACTCGGAGGAAGAGGGATCACTCGGAAGGAGAGAAGAAGGGAGAGAATTATGGTGTCTCCCCTTTTTCGGGTGATGATGTTGACTTTTGTGCAGGGTTTGTCAGTGAGCAGGAGGTGCGAGCGAGCGAGCGAGCGAGTCGAGCGAGGCCGAGAATGAGAGAGATTTGTTTTTTTGTGAGAGGGACAACCGAAGGATCCAGAAGGACCCACATACTTCCAATACGCATCCTGATGCGTCTTTTCTTGACAAAGAAAATGGCTGGGAGTTTGCGTACCTATTGCACGTGACTTGTGCTCACTGAAGTGTGGGACCTCATGCATGGGCACCACACGTAAGTGACAGACCTGTTGATGTAAAAACTCGGTTGATTATTATACTACTACATTTATACAAAGTTTCCTATGGATTCAAGGGTACGAAAGCCAAGTTAAATCATTTACATGACATTATTTTTTCCATGAAGCCAAGTTAACTCATTTATCAATTGGTACATTTTGGAGTGACTAAGAAGGATCCAGGCTTACCTTTTCATTTTCATGTTTTAAACATGTTTAAATCTTGGTCAAACCTATGACTTGACCAAGATTCAAATGGGCATAAAAATTCAAAAAAAAGAAAAACAAAAGCACACCGTCTTCCTATGTCATATATCAAGGTGATAAACAAGGTCTGACATATTCAAACCACAAAAATCATGTATCTACCCCCTAACCCTAAACAAGGATCCAGGCTTACCCTTTTCATTTTCATGTTTTTAAACTTGTTCAAATCTTGGTCAAACTTAGGATTTGATGAAGATTCAAATGGGCGTAAAAATACTTAGAAAAATCATGTACGTATCTACCCCAAACCCTAAACTCTATCTTACGAAGCCAAGCATGAAGAGAAGTGGTTTTGGGTTTCAAACATGGAAATTTCAAAAACCTCCCAAAAGCTTCATTTTAGAGTGACTAAGAAGGATCCATGCTTACCTTTTATTTTCATGTTTTAAACATGTTCAAATCTTGGTCAAACCGTACGTACCTAGGATTTGACCAAGATTCAAATGGGCATAAAAATTCAAAAAAAATGAAAAACCAAAGCACATAGCCTAGCTTCTTATATATGCCATATAGTAAGCACTCAAGCTAGTTGATAAACAAAGTCTAGACATATTCAAACCAGAAAAATCATGTATCTACCCCTAACCCTAAACTTTGTCTTAATTATGAAGTCAAGCACGAAGAGAAGTCGTTTTGGGTTTCAAACATGGACATTTCAAAAACCCTCCCAAAAGCATTGTGGTGTGACGTACTAAGAAGGATACATGCTTACATTTTCAACAACCCCCCTAAAAGCTTCATTATAGAGTGACTAAGAAGGATCCAGTCTGGCGGGCTTACCTTTTATTTTCTTGTTTTAAACTTGTTCAAATCCAGTTTATGGTTAGGTGTGTAGATACATGATTTTTCTTGTTTGAATATGTCTAGACCTTGTTTATCAACTTGAATTTTTTACTATATGATATAAGAAGGCTATATATATGTGCTTTGGTTTTTCAATTTTTGATTTCTTTCGATTTTTTTATGCCTATTTAAATCTTGGTCAAATCCTAGGTTTAAACAAGTTTAAAACATGAAAATGAAACGGTAAGCATGAATCCTTCCTTACTCACTCTAAAATGAAGGTACTTGAAAATTTTATGTTTGAAACCCAAAACCCCAGTTCTCTTCATATGTTTGACTTCATAAGACAGAGTTTAGCTAGGGTTAGGGGTAGATATGATACATGATATTTCTGCTTTGAATATGTCTAGAGATCGACCTTGTTTATCAACTTGAATGCTTACTATATGACATAAGATCAAGGCTATATATATATATGTGCTTTGGTTTTTCATTTTTTTGAATTTTTCTGAATTTTTACTCCCATTTGAATCTTGGTCAAATCCTAGGTTTGACCAAGGTTAAAACAAGTTTAAAACATGGCAATGAAAAGGTAAGCATATGGATCATTCTTAGTCTCTCTAAAATGAAGCTTTTGGGAGGTTTTTGAAGTTTCCATGTTTGAAACCCAAAATCACTTCTCTTCATATGCTTGGCTTCATAAGACAAAGATTAGGGTTTAGGGGTAGATATATACATGTTTTGGGAGGTTTTTGAAATTTCCATGTTTGAAACCCAAATCCACTTCTCTTCATCCTTGACGTCTTCATAAGACAAAAGTATAGGGTTATATATATATGCATATGGGTAGATACATGATTTGTCTGGTTTGAATATGTACAAATCTTATTTATCAACTTTTGAATGCATGCTACTCTCTCAAAGAAAAACTTTTGAATGCTTACTATATGACATAAGAAGACTATATGCTTTTAAAATTCAAACATATGGTAAGCATTCTTATGTCATATAGTAAGCATTCAAGTTGATAAACAAGCAAGGTTTGGACATATCCAAACCAGACAAATCATGTATCTGCCCCCTGTCGATCTTATGAAGTCTAGCATGAAGAGAGAAGTCGTTTTTGGTTTCAAAAATGGAAATTTCAAGAACATCCAAAAAGCTTCATTTTAGAGTGACTAAGAAGGATACATGCTTCCCTTTTTATTTTTATGTTTAAACTTGTTTAAATCTTGGTCAAACCTAGGATTTGTCCAAGATTCAAATATATGGGCGTAAAATTCAAAAAAAACAGAAAAATTTAAAACCAAGGCACATAGTCTTCTTATGTCATATAGTAAACAATCAATTAATTAAGTTGATAAACCAGGTCTAGACATATTCAAACCAGGAAAATCATGTATCTACCCCCTAACGCCCTAGCTAAACTCTGTCTTATGAAGTCAAGCATGCATGAAGAGAAGTGGTTTTGGTTTCAAACATGGAAATTTCGAAAAAACCTCCCAAGAGCTACATTTTGGAGTGACTAAGAAGGATATATAGATGCTTAATTTTTCATATTCATGATTTAAACTTGTTTAAACCATGTTCAAACCTAGGATTTGACCAAGATTCAAATGGGCATAAAATTAAAAAAAGTGTGTTTGCCCGTCGAGTGAAACTCGGAGGAAGAGGGATCACTCGGAAGGAGAGAAGAAGGGAGAGAATTATGGTGTCTCCCCTTTTTCGGGTGATGATGTTGACTTTTGTGCAGGGTTTGTCAGTGAGCAGGAGGTGCGAGCGAGCGAGCGAGTCGAGCGAGGCCGAGAATGAGAGAGATTTGTTTTTTTGTGAGAGGGACGACCGAAGGAACCAGAAGGACCCACAGACTTCCAATACGCATCCTGATGCGTCTTCTCTTGACAAAGAAAATGGCTGGGAGTTTGCGTACCTATTGCACGTGACTTGTGCTCACTGAAGTGTGGGACCTCAAGCGTGGGCACCACACGTAAGTGACAGACCTGTTGGTGTAAAAACTCGGTTGATTATAATAGTGCATTAGAACAAAGTTTCCTATGGATTCAAGGGTAGGAAATCCAAGTTAACTCATTTACGTGTTAAACTTGTCTATATCTTGGTCAAACCTAGGATTTGACCAAGATTCAAATGGGCAGAAAAATAAAAACAGAAAAATGAAAAACCAAATCACATAGTCTTCTTATGTCATATAGTAAGCATTAAAGTTGATAAACAAGGTCTAGACATATTAAACCAGACAAATCATGTATCTATACCCCTAACCCCTAAACTCTGTCTTATGAAGTCAAGCATGTGAAGAGAAGTGGTTTTGGGTTTCAAACATGGAAATTTCAAAAAACTCCCAAAAACTACATTTTAGAGTGACTAAGAAGGATACATGCTCCTCTTTTCATATTCATGTTTTAAGCTTGTTTAAATTATCTTGGTCAAACCTAGGATTTGACAAGATTCAAATGGGCATCAAAATTGAAAAAAAGTCAGAAAAAAGAAAACCAAAGCAAATAGTTTTCTTATGTCATATAGTAAGCATTAAAGTTGATAAACAAGGTCTAGACATATTCAAACTAGACAAATCATGTATCTATACCCCTAACCCCTGCCCTCTGTCTTATGAAGTCAAGCATATGAAGAGAAGTGGTTTTGGGTTTCAAACGTGGAAATTTGAAAAACCTCCCAAAAACTTCATTTTAGAGTGACAAAGAAGGATACATGCTTCCCTTTTCATATTCATGTTTTAAGCTTGTTTAAATTATCTCGGTCAAACCTAGGATTTGACAAGATTCAAATGGGCATCAAAATTGAAAAAAATCAGGAAAAAGAAAAACCAAAGCAAATAGTTTTCTTATGTCATATAGTAAGCCAATTAAGTTGATAAACAAGGTCTAGACATATTCAAACTAGACAAATCATGTATCTATACCCCCTAACCCCTAAACTCCGTCTTATGAAGTCAAGCATATGAAGAGAAGTGGTTTTGCTCCCAAAAGCTTCATTTTAGAGTGACTAAGAAGGATCCATGCTTACCTTTGCATTTTCATATTTTAATCTTGTTTAAATCATTATCAGACCTAGGATTTGACCAAGATACAAATGGGTGGGCACAAAATTCAAAAAAAACAGAATAATGAAAAACAAAAGCACGTAGTATTCTTATGTCATATCGTATGCATTCAAGTTAAACGAGGTCTAGGTATATCCAAACCAAAAATCATGTATCTACCCCCTGTTGATCTTATGAAGTCTAGCATGAAGAGAAGTCGTTTTGGGTTTCAAACATGGAAATTTCAAGAACATCCCAAAAGCTTCATTTTAGAGTGACTAAGAAGGATACATGCTTCCCTTTTCATTTTCATGTTTTAAACTTGTTTAAATCTTGGTCAAACCTAAGATTTGACCAAGATTCAAATATATGAGCATAAAATTCAAAAAAAAAAAAAATGAAAACCAAGGCACGTAGTCTTCTTATGTCATATAGTAAGCAATCAATTAAGTTGATAAACAAGGTCTAGACATATTCAAACCAGGAAAATCATGTATCTACCCCCTAACCCTAGCTAAACTCTGTGTTATGAAGTCAAGCATGCATGAAGAGAAGTGGTTTTTGGTTTCAAACGTTTAAGCCAAAAGGTAAGCATGGATCCTCCTCAGTCACTGTAAAATGAAGCTTTTGGGAGGTTTGTGAAATTTCCATGTTTGAAACCCAAAACCACTTAAGACAGAGTTTATGGTTAGGTGTAGATACATGATTTTTCTTGTTTGAATATGTCTAGACCTTGTTTATCAACTTGAATTTTTTACTATATGATATAAGAAGGCTATATATGTGCTTTGGTTTTTCATTTTTTGATTTCTTTCGAATTTTTTATGCCTATTTAAATCTTGGTCAAATCCTAGGTTTAAACAAGTTTAAAACATGAAAATGAAACGGTAAGCATGAATCCTTCCTTACTCACTCTAAAATGAAGGTACTTGAAAATTTTATGTTTGAAACCCAAAACCCCAGTTCTCTTCATATGTTTGACTTCATAAGACAGAGTTTAGGGTTAGGGGTAGATATGATACATGATATTTCTGCTTTGAATATGTCTAGACCTTGTTTATCAACTTGAATGCTTACTATATGACATAAGAAGGCTATATATGTGTTTTGGTTTTCCATTTTTTTTGAATTTTTCTGAATTTTTACTCCCATTTGAATCTTGGTCAATTCCTAGGTTTGACCAAGGTTAAAACAAGTTTAAAACATGGCAATGAAAAGGTAAGCATGGATCCTTCTTAGTCACTCTAAAATGAAGCTTTTGGGAGGTTTTTGAAATTTCCATGTTTGAAACCCAAAATCACTTCTCTTCATGCTTGACTTCATAAGGCAGAGTTTAGGGTTAGGGGGTAGATACATGATTTGTTTGGTTTGAATATGTCTAGACCTTGTTTATCAACTTGAATGCTTACTATATGACATCAGAAGACTATGTTCTTTGGTTTTTTTCCGTTTTTTTTGAATTGTTATACCCATTTGAATCTTGGTCAAATCCTAGGTTTGACCAAGATTTAAACAAGTTAAGAAATTGAAAATGAAAAAGGTAAGCCTGGATCCTTCTTAGTCACTGTAGAATGAAGCTTTTGGGAGGTTTGTGAAATTTCCATGTTTGAAACCCAAAACCAGTTCTCTTCATATGTTTGACTTCATAAGACAGAGTTTTTATCAACTCGAGTGCTTACTATATGACATAAGAAGGCTATATATGTGCTTTGGTTTTTCATTTTTTGATTTTTTCCGAATTTTTATGCCCATTTAAATCTTGGTCAAATCCTAGGTTTGACCAAGGTTTAAACAAGTTTAAAACATGAAAAGAAAAGGTAAGAATGGATCCTTCTTAGTCATTCTAAAATGAATGAAGCTTTTGGGATGTTCTCACAAATCGATCTAGTCTACATGACTTTGATAAATTTTAATTAAGAAGCAGCAACTTAACAATAATTACCCAAAATCTAACAGCTGGTTCGACAACAACCTGGACGTTACGCTAAAATGAACTGCGAAAACAACGAACAACACTTTTGTAGTACTGTACTCGGTACTCCGTACTTGCTCCAGATAATCCCCATTGCTTCACTACTACAGTAGTACTACCCTGGCTCGCATTCATTGTTTCCCCTGACTATTCAGAGCTTTGGACGTCCATCAGAGTTGTAGTCAGTAGTACAGTACTGCTAGCTCGATTAATGGCGTGCTATAAAATTCTATACTAGCCGACAGATGTCCATTCCTCGGGTTGCGCGCCAGAGCCTTCGAAGAGAAGGTAGCCGCTCTGTCCCGTTGATTTACGGTGGACGGACAGGATACTCCGGACCGCTCTCGATTCATTTGCTTCTGCTCCCGCGTCCTGACCCTTCGCGGACTGAGATCCAGTGACTTCACTAAGAGAAGTCACCATGCGACTTTACACACGTGAGCCATTCGATCAAGATCCAACGCTCGCGGTTGATCCAAATTTCGAACTTAAACTAAACTAATATTTTAAATGGACTGGAACTTTCCGAGAATACGTCTTAATGTAAAGTTTTTCTGTTTTTTTCTGAGCTACATAAATTTTAATTTCAAATTTTAGATCGACCATGTTCGTTGGATCTTAACCTGATGGCTCGTATAGGTAAAGTTCATGGTAACTTCTGTTGGGTAAAGTCACTGGATCTCAGTTCGCAAGGGAGCCCCCTCTCGGCCGTTGATTTAGGATGGGCGGACCAGGTTGCTCGAAGCGAGGGCAGGAGACGGTTGTCTGGTTTTAATAGGGGGGAGTACTTCTTCCATCCCCTTCTTGCTTCACTTCCAGTCTCCTTCCACTTCCAGCGATGCCTCCGAAGTCAAGGCCACCATCTCGCTTGAAGAAGCACCATCTAGTGTTGACCAAGGACGCGGAGAGTTCCCGCCGGCGGTCTATCCAGATGCTGGCCGCGAGAAAGGGCCCGCCAGAAAACGAAGGCCCTGCTTCGCGCTCGTCTCGGAACGGCGTCAGTCGTGCGGTCGAAGATTCCTGGTTGGTTTCCATCGCCATGTTTCTTGATTCTTCCTGGCCCGGAGGTCCCAACTCTTTATTCCGTATTAATCCTTTTTATACATATCTCAGTGCCCCACGACGCACCCTGACATCTTCTCATGACGACTTCAACCCCTGTCTCCTGCGCTTAGAGGTTACCACTGATTGGACATTTTCGTCTTCCTCTCGTCACTTTGTTTCGGTACTGATGATATTGCCATGCAGGAAGCATCGGCGTGTTTCAGAGATGAGCTTAAAACTCTCGTGGAACTCGCCTCCAACTTTCGCGATGATGTCGATACTTTGAAGGACGAGGTCACCGGCCGGGGCAAGCTGCATGATGTGAGGGTTCCATCAAGTGAGGAAACGAACTCTGTCATCAAGAAGCTCAAGGGCGAGAATTTGATGCTTAAGATCGAGTGCGGCTTTCTTCGCGAAGAAAACGTCGAGCTATCAAACAGGTGCGTTCAAGCTCTCAACGGGAGCCTCAACACCCAACATGATGCGGTGAAGAAGATGATGGATGACAGCATCTTGAAGAAAAACAATATGGTGGAGGACACGCGCGGGATGGTCGATCCAATCCAGGCACCGCAGAAGGAAGTCGATGCGCTCCGAGTCCAGCCACCTTTGCGTAGGTCGCCGAGGCGCCCTCGCGCAGGTCACTGAGGAGCGCACGTCGCCGAGTAGGCTGGGGGATAAGGAATTCCAACGAGAGAAGCGGAATCACCACCTGTCCTGATGGAGGGCCACTCCGCCAAGTAGGCTGGGGGAGAGAAACACTGCCTCTCATTGTTCTTTAGCTAGTCCTCCGATCCATATTACTTGATGTTAAAATGGATGTATCTACAACTGAAATATGTCTAGATACATATATTTTAGTATCACAAAGTAAGTATCAACGTTTATATTGCCCAAGTCTTATTATCCATCCCTAAGGTGGGTCGCTTTTGTAACTACTGATTGCAGATTCGACTCTTCTGCAGACCGAAAGATTTTTAGAGTGACTAAGAATGATTCATGCTTAGCTTTCCATTTTCATGTTTTAAACTTGTTTAAATCTTGCTCAAACCTAGGATTTGACCAAGATTCAAATGGGTTTAACAATTAAAAAAATCAGAAAAATGAAAAACCAAAGCACATAGTATTCTTATGTCATATAGTAAGCATTCAAGTTGATAAACAAGGTCTAGACATATTCAAAACACACAAAACATGTATCTACCCCCTAACCCTAAACTCTGTCTTATGAAGTTAAGTATGAGGAGAAGTGATTTTGGGTTTCAAACATGGAAATTTCACAAACCTCCCAAAAGCTTCATTTTAGAGTGACTAAGAAGGATCCATGCTTACCTTTTCATTGCCATTTTTTAAACTTGTTTTAACCTTGGTCAAACCTAGGATTTGACCAAGATTCAAACGGGCGTAAAATTTCAAAAAAAATAAAAAAAATGAAAAACCAAAGCACATATATAGCCTTCTTATGTCATATAGTAAGCATTCAAGTTGATAAACAAGGTCTAGACATATTCAAACCAGAAATATCATGTATCATATCTACCCCTAACCCTAAACTTTGTCTTATGAAGTCAAACATATGAAGAGAACTGGGGTTTTGTGTTTCAAACATAAAAATTTCAAGTACCTTCATTTTAGAGTGACTGAGAAAGGATTCATGCTTACCTTTTCATTGTCATGTTTTAAACTTGATTAAACCTTGGTCAAACCTAGGATTTGACCAATATTTAAATGGGCATAAAAAATTCGAAAAAATGAAAAAAATGGAAAACCAAAGCACATATATAGCCTTCTTATGTCATAAACATTCAAGTTGATAAACAAGGTCTAGACATATTCAAACAAGAAAAATCATGTATCTACGCCTAACCAAAAACTCTGTCTTAAGTGGTTTTGGGTTTCAAACATGGAAATTTCAAGAACATCCCAAAAGCTTCATTTTAGACTGACTAAGAAGGATACACACTTCCCATTTCATTTTCATGTTTTAAACTTGTTTAAATCTTGGTCAAACCTAGGATTTGACCAAGATTCAAATAAGTAAAAACATGAAAATGAAAAGGTAAGCATCGATCCTTATTAGTCGCTCTAAAATGAAGCTTTTGGGAGGTTTTTGAAATTTTCATGTTTGAAACCCAAAACCACTTCTCTTCATGCATGCTTGACTTCATAAGACATAGTTTAGGGTTAGGGGTAGATACATGATTTTTCTGGTTTGAACATGTCTAGACCTTGTTTATCAATTTGAATGCTTACTATATGACATAAGAAGGCTATGTGCTTTGGTTTTTCATTCTTACGATTTTTTTCTTAATTTTTATGCCCATTCGAATCTTGGTCAAATCCCAGGTTTGACCAAGATTTAAACAAGTTTAAAACATGACAATGAAAAGGTAATCAATCCTGGATCCTTCATAATTAATAAGTTAGTCTAATTAAAATGAAGCTTTTGGGAGGTTTTTGAAATTTTTGTGTTTGAAACCAAAAACCACTTCTCTTCATGCTTGACTTCATAAGATAGAGTTTAGGGTTAGGGGTAGATACATGATTTGTATTATTTGAATTGTCTTGACCTTATTTATCATCTTTTAAATGCTTACTATATATATGACATAAGAAGACTATGTGCTTTAGTTTTTCAATTTTCTGATTTTTTAATTTTATGCCCATTTGAATCTTGGTCAAATCCTAGGTTTGACAATGATTTAAACAAGTTTAAAATATGAAAATGAAAAGATAAGCATGGATCCTTCTTAGTCACTCTAAAATAAAGCTTTTGGGTGGTTTTTGAAATTTCCATGTTTGAAACCCAAAAGCACTTCTCTTCATGCTTGACTACATAAGACAGAGTTTAGGGTTAGGGGGTAGACACATGATTTTTCTTGTTTGAATATGTCTAGACCTTGTTTATCAACTTTAATGCTTACTATATGACATAAGAAAACTATGTGCTTTGTTTTTCATTTTTTTATTTTTTTGGAATTTTGATGCACATTTGAATCTTGGTAAAATCCTAGGTTTGACCAAGATTTAAACAAGTATATAACATGAAAATGAAAAGGGAAGCATGTATCCTTCTTAGTCACTCTAAAATGAATTTTTTGGGAGTTTTTTGAAATTTCCATGTTTGAAACCCAAAACCATGCACTTCTCTTCATGCTTGACTTCATAAGATAGAGTTTAGGGGTTTGCGGATAGATACATGATTTGTCTAGTTTGAATAAGTCTAGACCTTGTTTATCAACTTTAATGCTTACTATATGACATAAGAAGACTATGTGCTTTCGTTTTTCATTTTTCTATTTTTTTTATTTTATGCCCATTTGAATCTTGGTCAAATCCTAGATTTAACCAGGATTTAAACAAGTTTAAAACATGAAAATGAAAAGGTAAGCCTTGATCCTTCTTAGTCACACTAAAATGAAGCTTTTGGGATGTTCTTGAAATTTCCATGTTTGAACCCAAAACGACTTCTCTTCATGCTAGACTTCATAAGACAGAGTTTAGGGGTTAGCGGGTAGATACATGACTTGTCTAGTTTGAATAAGACTAGACCTTGTTTATCAACTTTAATGCTTACTATATGACATAAGAAGACTATGTGCTTTGGTTTTTCATTTTTCTATATTTTTATTTTATGCCCATTTGAATCTTGGTCAAACCTATATTTGACCAGGATTTAAACAAGTTTAAAACATGAAAATGAAAAGGTAAGCCTTGATCCTTCTTAGTCACACTAAAATGAAGCTTTTGGGATGTTCTTGAAATTTCCATGTTTGAAACCCAAAACGACTTCTCTTCATGCTAGACTTCATAAGACAGAGTTTAAGGTTTAGGGTTATAGATACATGATTTGTCTGGTTTAAATATGTATAGACCTTGTTTATCAACTTGAATGCTTACTATATGGCATAAGAAAACTATGTGCTTTGGTTTTTCATTTTTCTGATTTTTTTAAATTTTGATGCCCATCGAATCTTGGTCAAATCCTAGGTTTGACAAAGATTTAAACAAGTTTAAAACATGAAAATGAACAGGGAAGCATGTATCCTTCTTAGTCACTCTAAAATGAATTTTTTGGGAGGTTTTTGAAATTTCCATGTTTGAAACCCAAAACCAGTTCTCTTCATGCTTGACTTCATAAGACAGAGTTTAGGGGTTAGGGGGTAGATACATAATTTGTATGGTTTGAATATGTCTAGACCTTGTTTATCAACTTTAATGCTTACTATATGACATAAGAACACTATGTGCTTTGGTTTTTCATTTTTCTGATTTTTAAATTTTAATGCCCATTTGAATCTTGGTCAAATCCTAGGTTTGACCAAGATTTAAACAAGTTTAAAACATGAAAATGAAAAGGGAAGCATGTATCCTTCTTAGTCACTCTAAAATGAAGTTTTTGGGAGGTTTTTGAAATTTCCATGTTTGAAACCCAAAACCACTTCTCTTCATGCTTGACTTCATAAGACAGAGTTTAGGGGTTAGGGAGTAGATACATGATTTGTATGGTTTGAATATGTGTAGACCTTGTTTATCACCTTTAATGCTTACTATATGACATAAGAAGACTATGTGCTTTGGTTTTTCATTTTTCTGATTTTTTTAATTTTCTGCCCATTTGAATCTTGGTCAAATCCTTGGTTTGACCAATATTTAGACAAGTTTAACACGTGAAAACGAACTGATAATCCCATTTGTTGACTCATTTAACTAGTTAATCCCATTTGTTGACTCTCTGTTGACCAGGCACTTGAGGTAAAACTGAGTATATTGCACTAGCCAGTATTAGTACTCAAGGGGAAAACCGAGCACACAAAAAATGCTACAGTATAAGACTCGAGAGTATATCTAAATTTCCAGGGTTAGACTCGAGTACGCGTGTTGCGGTGCAGAAGTGGAAGACGTGCAATTGTTGACGGGTACTGACGCGAGTCGCGGTGCAGAAGTCGAAGACGTGCAATTGTGGACGCGTGTCGCGTTGCAGAAGCCCAAGACGTGCAGACGTTAAATGGTGGACGCGTAGGACGCGGGTCGCATTAACCACCCCTCGCCTTTATAGACGCCTCCTCGCACTATCTCTGTCACTCTCACTCGCTCATGCAACGCCGCCTCTCACGTCCCATCATCTTCTCCAAAGCAAAAACCCTCTCCCTCTCTGCAGGCGAGATGGACATGGAGAATGCGAATCCCATCGTCCATGACGCCGTCGGCTCCAAGCGCGACGCCTCCCTCTTCGACGTCGTCCCCTCAAAGGCCGTCGCCGCCGCCGGTGGCGGTCGTATCCCGCCGGGATGGGACCCCTATGAGCCGGTGCCGTACATCTCGCCTCCGAACCCCTACGACACCTTCATGGACGACCCATGGAACGAGGTAACTATGGTTTGCTCCCTTTTTTGTTCCCCCATTCCTTTTTGAACCCTATTTTTGCTGGTTCCCTAGTAACTATTAGTGCCGATCTGTAGATGGTTGAGTATTGGGTTAATATTTGCGCCGATTTTATTCCATTTTGCTTTGATCCCTTCTTGATTTCGTTTAAGATTTGGAGTTCGGCCGTTCGGTTAATTTATGCAAGTAATAATGGGATCTCAATCAGTTAATTTATGGGATCTCAGTCAGTTATTTTATGCAGGAATCAAAAGATATCAACCGTTTAATTTTGCAAATATTCTGGAATCTGTTCAAAATCAGATCTGGAATCTGTTTCTTTGCCTATGATGAATCGTTGGGCACAAATTTTTACAGAGTGGGTTCAGCGAACCATTGCTGTGTACAAATCTGTTGTGCATGAGCTATGGTTCGCTAACACCATCCCTGTAGACATATAATCGTGTCCACTCTAACTGAGGCTGGCTCTGTTTTTCCTTACTTTGTTATCATGCACGTTAGTCATCGTTGCATCTCATTCACTAATAGTTCCCGTTTGATATGGATCAGCTGTCTGGCAGCGACGTCGGCAGCGACGACGAGCACCATGACGTCAAGACTCGCCAGGTGCTGCGGAGGCTGCAGGTCGGCCAGTACGTCTCCTACTTCGCCAAGGGTGTCTACAGGTGCCCCTTCTGCACTAGGAGGCTCGGCGGCACTGACTTCAACTGCCTCCTCACGCATGCCGAGAACATCGGCAACACCTTCCCCAAGGTCGGCGCGGTGAACCCCCACTCCTTCCGCGCCAAGCACATGGCGCTCGGCATGCACCTCCGCAGCATCCAGCGGGTGGAGATCTCCGCCGGGCGCATGCCTCCGCTCAAGCCCAAGGCTCCCAAGGGGAGCAGCAAGTGGAGGCAGATGGGGTAGGCGGAGTCCTGGACGTGTGCTGCTGCTGCAAAGCAGCTTCTATTTTGTTGTTAGCTAGGGATCCCTTGTTGTTATGTTGTTAGTATGATGGTGTTGTGAAGAACCTCGAACCTGTTGGCTGCTGTGTATGCAGCTTATTATCTAGGGAGGGATCCCTATTATCTATCCCTATTCTACTGGAGTATATTTTGTTGGCCCTACTTTGTTTTCTCGATTTACTATTACTGCGAATTTGTCGTACGGAGTACATTACCCTGGAGATTTGCTTCTAGATTTAACTACATACATATGGACCAGAGGGAGTACTAGATTTGCTGCCATATTGGGCAAACAACGAGGGCCAAAAGGCACAAATAATTGAAGAAAGACAGAAATGCAAGCTTCTCTAGATTTGATACTAATTTGGTTAATAAAGACAAAGAGACAGAGGGGGAAAAGGTGCTCTTAAAAATGCCAATTCGCGCCGAGAGAGACAGAACCCAGCTCCTGCTCACGTACAACCAAACGCGGTCTCGTCCTGTCCCACGCGGTCCCTTTCTACTAGCCCCACACGTCAGCACGGAACGGTCAACTAAACTGGAATCCTCCCGTCTGAGCTCCTTCTGCGGGTTACAAATAAGGGCTTGGCGAAAACTGAGGAAAAACATAAGGCAATCTTATTGACTAATATAGCTGTTTAATTAATAAAAGGATTAGCTACAACGTGCTCAGTTTGCCCATTTATTAAGGTATAAGACTGGCAGGAGAGAAAGTAATCGCTAGTTTCCTCATTTTGCCCCTGCATGCTCGCACGATTAAAGCTCCTTCCGCACGCGCTGGACTCCTCGTTTCCTTAAACCTCCTCGTTTCTCGGGATAGACCAACAGTTTTTCAGGATCTTGGGGTTTTTTTTTTGACAATCAATACCACATATATTCATAGCAAAAATAGTACATGGTAGAGGGCTACATGACGACTAGATATATCACCAAAAAAGGTGATGCATGTCTCCTTCACCAAAACAGCTGAAACAAGTACACGAACGCAAGTACACCACCATAATAATACTACTACATTAACACAAGTACGAGTAATAAAGTAAGAGTACTACTCCCTCTAATCTAATTTAAACCAAAATAAATCTTAAACTTCATCCTAAATTTGAACTAGTGCCTCGTCCTCGTTCTTCGCTCATTTTCTGATCCAAGACGGCGCAGAGTGCCAGAGTGCATGGCACGGAACTCTTCATCGGTGGCATGCCATGGGCATGTCACCGGATGCATGATTTTTTTCGCAATGTTTTAAATTTGAATTTAGGCCGCATGTCACACGGTGACATGCAAAAGGTGCATGTCACCTGGTGGTGGTAGGCAACTACCCTCATTTACGGCGGCGTAGGCGACTGGACGCCGCGTGGCCAGCCGCTGCCTCGTGGCCGCCTCGGTTTCCACGCGGGAGACCATTAAACGCCGACGACCAACCTTCCCGCGTCACGGTTAGCGACTATGACTATAAGGGCAAAACGCTAAACTCTCTCGTTCCATTCACTTTCTTCCTCTCTCCACCTAACAAACATTTGTTCGTCGCTCTCTCCTCCAGCAATGTCTTCAAAATTCAGGTCGTCGGCGGTCAAGTACGCGGAGAAAAAACGCCGGCTCGAAATTTCGAGAGACGCTTCCAGAAACCAAGTGGGCTCGCCGTCGCCGCCGCCGCCGCCGAAACGCGTCCGTGCTGTGCTCACCGGGTTAGTTTCCTTCGCCATGTACTTTCGTTTCTTTCGTCGCTCTCTCCTCCAGCAATTAATGTGTTCAAACTTCAGGTCGCCGGCGGTCAAGTACGCGGATAAAAAACGCCGGCTCGAAATTTCGAGAGACGGTTCCAGAAACCAAGTGGGCTCGCCGTCGCCGCCGCTGCCGCCGCCGCCGAAACGCGTCCGTGCTGTGCTCACCGGGTTAGTTTCCTTCGCCATGTACTTTCGTTTCTTCTTGCCCGGGCTCAAGCTCTTTAAGAGTCTCTATGGTTATACATCTTAAAGGGTTGGAAGTTCCAACGACGCCCCTACTGCACCAACTTCCACGACCAAGGAATCATCGTCGTCCGATGATTTCAACCCGGCCCTACCCCGGCGAAATGAGGTAGCACCAAGCACTGTGTAGTTATCTTCTTCTTCTTCTTCTTCTTCTTCTTCTTCTTTGCGCTTACTTGCTACCGATGATTTCGCCCTGAAGGAAGCGGCGCCGACTATCGACACCACTGTCGCCATCTTGATGGAAAAAAACGAGGAGCTCAGCTTAGAGTGTGATCGCCTCCGAGACGATTTGGCTGCCAAGAAGAAGAATTCGAAAACTCTTGTGGAGCTCATTTGCAGCCTTCGAAATGAGCGCGATATGTTGAAGAACGAGCTGATTAAGCAGAAAGCATCAGCGGAGAAAGCCA
The DNA here is from genome assembly GCA_030979885.1 of Lolium multiflorum. Classification (NCBI taxonomy): domain Eukaryota; kingdom Viridiplantae; phylum Streptophyta; class Magnoliopsida; order Poales; family Poaceae; genus Lolium; species Lolium multiflorum. The sequence continues at coordinate 83,352,628 of CM061753.1, forward strand.
GCAGCATACTCAAGACTGTGTGCCTCGACAGAGACAAGTCTGATATAGAGTACAAAATCCTTCTTCAGGATAAAGTACAGCTCCAAAAGTTGAACCTTGAATATGCTGACATCGCCATCCTTGCCCTTCTCGAGAGGCAGAAGGCACAAGATAAGTTGATGCACCTGATGTTGGAGAGCTGCAGTGAAAGAGAAGAGACATTGAAAGAAGTGAGCAGTTTGGTGGGATACATGAGTGACGTCGGGCGAACTTCGCAGAATCCGCCCCGGCTGAGCTCAAATTCCAGCGGAACCAGCTTTCAGCAATGCATGTTAGGCGCACCTACAACTTCTACTCATTGATTAGAGGTCGCACGACATGGCATTTTCCCTCGAAATAGTAGTACTGTACTAATAGTTGTACTACTTAATATGTACCTTTTTGTAAAATAATTTCTTACATGTATTAGAAACTACCCCTCTCGTTTCTGGATGCACCCGGGACATTGTCATCCGGCCCTCTTCTGGACAAACCCCCTCGGGAAGGGCGGTATATTTTGCACATTTCGCTACTAGTACTTCTAATTCCACCGCTTATTTTTCTAATCCGTTAAATCGTTAATTGGATGACCAACTGATGGAAGCTGCGATAGATTAGACCAACAAGTGGTGAATTGTGCAAAAGATATGTCCGTGTTTTATGCAAAAGAGTGATATGGGGATCTGGTGGAATCTTGAATTTCCTCTTCAGTGGTAGGCATGCTTCACTTATAGCTGGAGTACATTGCGGACCTGGTGCATTTCGTCAGTACCGATCAGCTATTTTTGCTTATCCGGGAAGAAAAGGTAGTACTAGCCTTTTCTGTGAGATGTCTTTTCAGTGCTACGGAGTTGTCTGTTCACTGCTTGCTTTGTCTGTCGGTGACTTTGCCAAGCTGACTTTGCCATGACTTTGGGTGACTGATATGTGGACCACAGTTGTAAGTGACTCAAAGTCACTGACTTTGGGGACTCGTGAATGCTTCGTATATTTCTGACGGTTTCTGAATTATGTACTCCGTACAACTTTTGTAATATTGGTCAAACTAGTTTTGACCAGGGTTTGTGTAGGGTGTTTTTTTTTGGTTGGTCCAAATGGTGTTGTGTGGTCCAAATGTGATGTATCATCACACCACCATGTGCCCCCCTCCCCCCACCCCACCCCTAGGTTTTGGTAATGCCATTCTGATACATGCTTCTTAGAAGGAGTACATTTTTTCCGTTAGGGCATGACAATTTTGAAAAATTCAAAAAAAAATGGGAAGACAGAATGGTAACATCATTTTCCATGTGATGATGCACCCCTGTGCCAAATTTTGGTTCATTTTAAGAATGTAAGGTGACAAATTACTCGAGGAAGCTAGTTGGAGTAGACGGGCATGATCGGATTGGCATAGGCGATTTATTTTTTGAAGGATGTTATTTTTCATAGACAATATCTGACACAAAAAATAAAATGTTAAGGTCTCATATTATTCTGAATGATTTTGAATTACTTATGACGTTTGGAAGTATTGGTATACATGAGTCCCACATGAAGTTAAATGGTCCAAAAAAAAGTTTCGTACACGTCTCCCAGAAAGTGGAAAGTCGAGTACATGCATGACTTCACGCGTCCACTACTGGATACAGGGAGTCGGAGGCTATAACATAATCGGCCTCATCATCTCTCGCGAGCTCGTCCTCTCCACTCCCCCAACTTGCCTCCCCCACACTGTGAAAACCCCCATCCACTCACCGCACCTCTGAGGCATCGACTTTCCCGTTTCCAACCACAACAGCATGAAGATAGGTATTGCATACGAGGCGGAGCAATAGGCGACCGCCCACGCAGAGGATGCCTCTACGGTAGTGGCCGTCGTGGTGGGTGAGGCTTCACCGGGCACCCAAGCCGCTCGTCTCCTCTGCTTGTCGGATTCTTCGACCTCGGTCGAAATGGGCATCCTGGCCGTCACGACGGGTGAGGCTTCACCGGGCACCCATGCCGCTCGTCTCCTCTGCTTGTCTGGTTCTTCGACCTCGGTCGAAACGGGCGTCCTGGCCGTCGAGCAGAAGGTGGATACCAACGTTGTTTATCCCGCCGAAGATGTGCACGGCGTTGCAGGCCACCACGGCGAGGTCTTCCTAGGCCCGATGCTGGACGCGAACCTCGACCCCTTCGACGATTTCGGCCCAAACGTTCAGTTCCAGGAGGATGTTGAGGGTGATGACGAGGAGGTACTTCTCTTTTACCGAAACTGTCCCAACCCTCTTTGTGTCATATTGCTGTTCACATGGTTTGCACGAGCCTGGTTCTTGATTGATTTGATATCCTACCTTGTTCTTGTAGATGTAATTGATTCTACGATTCGTAAGATCAGATTCTAGTTTAATTTCGACTAATCTGCCATGTAGTCATATAATCAATTTATGTGTTCATACTTAGTGGACTTGCAATTGTTGTGGCTAATGTTCATGGTTGTTCATAGGGTTTCTCATGATTTATTACGATTTCTTCTGCCATTTACTTGTTCTACACATTTAATTTTAGGGTTTCTAAGGTTTGATTATGTTAGTGGAGTATTTATTCGATCTGTCATAAAAAACCTGATTATGTAGTACTTAATAATTCATAGGAGTATTCTGATGACATGGACAACAACAAGGTGCGCAGGGACCGGAAAAGCCGCTATGTTCTCAAGCGGCTGAAGGGTGGTGAAATTCGTTTCTGCATGCGCGCGGGGAGCTATTTTGCCCATTATGTGGCAAATTTCTCTAGAAGGACATCCACAGCCTGATCCAACATGCGATGGGTGTAGGCCTAAGTACATAGGGGGAAACACCGCCCTGCAACCAAGGCCAAGTACGCATCATATGGCCTCTTCCTCCAGAATTACGTCTTGCCTAGCTTGCTCCACGTCAACGCCCCTGCTGCTGGCCCTCATGCTCCTGGTCATGTTTAAAGTTCATATGTGTAATCTTAATCCCTTTGGAAGTTCAGCATTAAACTCTACTAGTACAACCGTGGTGGTCTTGTGATGTAGTACTCTTTTGATGCATTTGTGATGTAGTAGTACTTTTTTTTGAAATGATATAGTACTATCTAAGAAAAGTACTCCCTCCGATTCACATTCATTTCACATCAAGAAATATGGATCAGAGCGAGGGAGTAAATTAAACATGGCATCTCGTGCATGAAGCTTGACATATCGATCAGGTTGGCTAGAATAGCAATACAATGTTGCTCATTAGGCAAATGCATGCCATGTACGATAGTATACATCCAGTAAAGAAGTCTATACTGACATAAAAAACTACTTTGGGGATGAGAGTCAATTGGGGCATCTACAATATAGAAAATCTTGCTCGTAGATGATTTTGGCTAAGAGGGTTTTACTCACATTACACGTGCCACTTTCCTTGTCTGCAAAACAAGTTCCAATAAAGGGAGAGGAAAGAAGAGGGTATTGTGGGCGAGATTGAACACCTTTTTTATGTGTTAATCTGAGGCCTCGTTTAGATGAGGATTTCGACTTATGCCTAACAGCTCAACACATCCACAAATAACTCTGCTTGCGCACACCACCGTTCATTAAAAATAACAATATTAGCTCGCAAGATTAAGAACAAAGTGAATTTAAGTAACTTGGTAAGCTTTTCAAGCAATATATTCAGAGAAAGAGCACACATGTTCGGCTCAAAATAATCATAAGAGAAGAACAATAAATCTAAGACACCACATGGATTCATACCTTGAGTCGACGCTGGCTCGTAGAAGGGCGGCCGCGCCTCGAGGATGCCGGGGACGTCTCCACCTCGGTCTCACATGTGACTGCTTATCGGCGGGTGGTGCGCCGCGCCATGTAGAAGATCTATCAAGAGATGAGAGCCCGATGACGCTACCGACGCCTCAACCTTGATAGCACCGACTTGTTGCTCCGCACCGAGATGCGCCACGTGCAAGATTTAGCGGATGCACTAATTTTAGAGATATGTCATGATCATTGTAACAAATTTCAACGTGATGATGATTTGATCTTGTACTCGGCCTTGAACATAAGAACTAGTACAATCTCACCTTTTTTTATCATTATCCTTTGCGAGATTTAGCGGTTGCGCCAAATTCAGAGAAATATCATGATCATGGTAACACAATTTTCAATATAATGATGATTTGATGTTGCACTCGACCTTGAACATAAGTACTAGTACGGTCTCACAAATTTGTATCATTATACTTTGCAAGTTTTAGTGGATGCGCCCATTTTCAGAGGTAGATCATGATCATGGTAAGTTGGTAACAAATTTTCAACGTGATGATGATTTGATTTTGCACTCGGCCTTGAACAGAGGTACTAGTACGGTCTCACAATTTTTTATCATTATACTTGGACGGTGGCCAAATTCAAAATCTCATAGCGGCAAAACTTCCCGCCCACAAAATACAAAAATTTCACACGCTTCCAAATTCCCATTCTACCCCTGTGGAGATGGCAGCAAAGTCGGTTGGTGGGGGGGTCTGCCCGTCATTTTTTGGATCACCACCTCCCTAGCCCGGAAACCCTCCCAAAAAAAATTCATTTCCCTCAGACCACCCACCGGAACTTCCCAAGTCCCTCTCTCCCACCTCCACGACCACCGCACCGGAACATCCCCGCCGGACTTCCCTGGCCTACCCGAGGCCTCGCGATCCTCGTCATCCGGCTGCCTGCCGGAGCCGCTTCATCGACGCCGTCATCAACCGGACCGGATCATCCCCGCCGAACCTCGAAACCATATGCTCATCCAGCAGTCTACCGCAGTCGCTTCAGCTGCGGTATCGTCCACCCCGCCGGAGCCGCTTCGCCGGATCCGTCGTCCACCGCATCGGATCTTGCTCACCGACACCGCTGTGCATGAACCGGATCTGCTTCACCGGCGCAGTGCATGATCTAAACTCTTCTACTGTCGCTTTTCTATTGCTTGCCTGCAAGTTCTTGTTTAATCTTGGGGGAACCTGTTTGTGCTAACGACGCGCCGTTACGTTTTTGCAGATGAGATGAGTAACCATGAAGTGTAATGGCCGTCTCTCCAACCCCAAGTAGCACATGTAGCGTACTTCATCACCGGATCTATCAACCCCAGGAAGATCTGCTGTGACTCCCACAGAGTGCTTCTCCTAATGTAAGTCCCTTGTTTTAGCGCCATGTTCTGGGTTCAGTTTCTTGTTTGTCTGAAGCTCTTTTAGTTCATTCCTAGCTATGACCGTAACACGTTGCTATTTTCTACTTCATTGCTAACTTTAAGCGATTGAACATTTTGGTTTGCATTCCCTGCTCTGTAGATGTAGCCATCATAACTTCTATCTTGCTCAGTCGTTGTTACAAAAATTATAGGTATTATAGTAACATCCTGCTATTATTTAGTTCATGGCCAATTTTAAGTAATTGCACATGTTGGTTCGCATTCCCTGCTCTATAGCTTTTGGCATCGTAACTTCTATATTTGGTTTACATTCCCTGCTCTGTAGATCTAGCCATCATAACTTTATCTTGCTCAGTCGTTGTTACAAAAATTATGGCCTGCTACTATGTTGTTTGTGCCAATTTTTTACTCCATGAACATGTTGGCTTGCATTCCCTGTACTACAGGTGATGCCATTGTTTTGTATCTAGTTCATTGTAAGCTAACAAAGTAAGGACTTAGTTTGGCATGCTATCACTCTGCTATCTAGCCTGTAGTACAAATAAACTTGTCATACTACTAGATAATAATTTTGCGTGCCATCTTGTTCTTCAAAAGCTGCATTATTGACTTGTTTCTCTGACTTGGCATGACGCTCACATATGGAAAGCTGAACATATTGGTTTGCATTCCCTCTTATACAAGTTCACAGGTGATCCCACTATATTCTGTATCTGGTCCATCCTAAGCTCCAGCATTAACTATCCTCTATGTGTTGCTCATTACAAGTTTATATCCCGAAACATCTTGATTTGCATCCCCTTCACTATAAGTTCAGGAGTATTATTTAGTTCACGGCCAAAATGAAGTAATTGCACTTGGCACATGTTGGTTCACATTCCCTCCTCTTTAGCTTTTGCCATCGTAACTTCTATTTTTGGTTTACATTCCCTGCTCTGTAGATGTAGCCATCATAACTTCATCTTGCTCAGTCGTTGTTACAAAATTTATAGCCTGCTACTATGTTGTTCATGCCAATTTTGTACTCCCTGAACATGTTGGTTTGCATGGGACTCGACAGTAGTAAGTCTGCTGTTTCATTCTAACATGCTCTGTTATATTGGTTGTTGGTATGCGGCATGCACTCTTTGTTTGCTTATTGTGCGCATTACAATGATCTTGTTATAACGACGAAATGATGAGTTCCAAATTCTTTGGCAAACAATATTGTAGTGTCTTTGCCTTTCCATTGTTGCTGTCTTAACTTGTAATGTCTTTGTTTCAGATATAGGTGCTGCATGGACAACTTAAAAGATTGCCGGATCGCTTCATTGTATTGCTAGGTTTAATTACCATTCAATTTCTCTGGGTTCTGTAATATTTTTTTCAATGCCTTGCAGCTGATGTAATATTTAGTTAGTTTTTATAGTTCTTTCGCGCATTTTTTCTTTGGTGCTTGTGGTAAGTGAGGCTATCCGACAGAAATCAATGCTGCGTAAATATTCTCAGTATCTAAATCACGAATTCCCATCCCTTAAACGGCCCAATTAATCGAAATCACATATGTGCCTGCCCGCAAAATCCTAAAGCGCATATTATGCCGGCATATAAACAGCAACTAAACGGGCTGACCCACTTACTTCTTGGGCCAGCCCATGTGAGTTACGGTGGACCCCACACTCTAATTGGGCTGGCCCACTTGCTTTAAGGTGGACCCCACCACTACTGGGCCGGCCCACTAATTAGTTGGGCCAGCCCATTTGCTTTTGTGGTGGACCCCACATACTAAACAGGCCCCTTCAAGAGAAAAGTGGACCCACTGTGTTTTTGGCCCGCCCACTATCTTGTTGGGCCGCCCACTTGCAATATGGTGGACCCCACATACTAATTGGGCCGGCCCTTTAACAGGAAAGTGGGGCCCACCTGTGCTTTTGGCCCGGCCCACTATCTTGTTGGGCCAGCCCACTTGCTATATGGTGGTCCCACATGGTAAATGGGCCGGCCCTTTAATAGGAAGGTGGGACCCACCTGTGTTTTTGCCCGGCCCACTATCTTGTTGGGCCGGCCCACTTTCTATATGGTGGACCCCACATAACAAATGGCCCGGCCCATTAACAGGAATGTGGGACCCACATGTGTTTTTGGCCCGGCCCACTATCTTGGTGGGCCAGCCCACTTGCTATATTGTGGACCCCACATACTAAATGGGCCGGCCCTTTAACAAGAAGGTGGGACCCACCTGTGTTTTGGGCCCGCCCACTATCTTGTTGGGCCGCCCACTTGCTATATGGTGGACCCCACATACTAAATGGGCCGGCCCTTTAACAGGATAGTGGGACCCACCATGTGTTTTTGGCCCGGCCCACTAGCTTGTTGGGCCGGCCCACTTGCTATATGGTGGACCCCACACACTAAATGGGCCGGCCTTTTAACAGGATAGTGGGACCCACTGTGTTTTTGGCCCGGCCCACTTGCTTCTTGGGCCGGCCCAGTTGCTGTAAGGGGACCCCACATGTTAAATGGGCCGGCCCATTTAACTTTTGACCAGTCAACATTAGAGGTTAGGCCCGGCCCACGTAACTAATGGACCAGCCCAGCTATATAGTTGACCGGTCAAACTATGTCATCTGGCCCGGCCCGCTTAAGACGTGGCAGGCCTCGTGTGGGCCTACCATCTACCACGGGGTTTCAGCCGGTTAACGCCGTTAACTGCCAGTTAACGGCGTCTGCCACGTGTCAGTTTGCATGACGTCAGCAGTCAACGGGCTCCCGAAACACTTCCGCAACGGTCCGATTTTCCGTGGCGGAAGGGCGCCCAAGCGCGACGGACCGAAAAAATCGTCGTTGGACTTTGCCTGACGCAGTTTCGACAACGGAACCCATATCGTCGGGTTAGGCCCATAGGCGACGAAAAATGCCCCTTAGTTGACGATTTTGGGACGTTGTCTATCAGAACTTTTCTTGTAGTGACCCACCACCACCACCACCACCTTCCGGCGAGATTCGAAAAAAATCAGCGAAATTTCGGCGGCCCCAGATCTAGATCTAGATCTAGATCCTGCCACTTTAAAAAAAAAAAAAATTATGTGGCGCATATTGGCATGGTGCGCCACAGAAGTTTGACAGACAATTCTGTGGCGCATATTGGCCTAGTGCACCACAGAAGTTTCAACATTTATGTGGCGCATATTGGCCTAGTGCGCCACAGAAGTTTCAACATTTCTGTGGCGCATGTATATGTGCGCCACAGAATTCAAATACTAGTCGCATAGCAACTGTGGCGACCTAGATATGCGCCACAAATTTGATTTTGGTGCGCCACAGATAGCCTATTTTCCACTAGTGTAATAGTTATATTAATTATTTTAGAAAATAGAAAATATTTTTGGATTACTTATCCAAATTCAAACATGTTACATGTTGAAAGTTTTGTCAGATTATAAAATATGCAAAAGATATGAGTTAATGTATTTTTAATTGAAAATGGAAAATAGTTAATAGTTTGAATAATCAGATTAATTAGTTTAAAAAACATTTTTTTCGATTACTTATCCTAATTCAATCACTTTTCATGTTCAAAGTTTTATCAGATTCAAAAGTACGCGGAAGTTATTTAAATTCATATAGAAAACACTTCTTAAATATTTAAAAGATGCTAGATAGGAAAATAGTAAACCCAAAAAAAGTATCTTTGTTTCCGGTTGGTTCCACCAACCGGGAGTCCGGGACAAGGTCTTTTGCACGCGCAAATTGCTCCGATGGCCGAAAAATGTCTTTAGTCCCGGTTGGAGCCACCAACCGGGACTAAAGGTCCTAGGGTATAAAAGCCGCCTGACAAGGGATCGACTTGTCAATGCCTACAAGTTGTAGACTTGGGTTTTCGTGGAAGTAGAGGGCAAGTAGATCTCGAAGGTTTCAGCCGAAAAGGTGCTCGACTGCTAAAAAGCTAGGGTTTGATGACAATGAGATTGATCCTTTCTTTGTCCCTCGACTCCCCCTTATATAGGAGGTGGAGCCGAGGGTTTCGTATTACACAAGTTACAATTGTCGGGAGCCTCTTTGAGTTCGACCCATAAGAGTACAAATCTCCTTATTCCTAATCTATCTCTGCTTGCCATAGTCGACTCTTTCATGGGCTTCCGGGCTTCGTAACCTTCGGGTTATGGGCCTTCAGTAAACCCCGGGTACTATCTTCGGCAGGTCCATCCGGGATGCCAATGTCAGTAGCCCTCGAGATTTTGCTTGATTCGTAGAGTCGAGTAAAATCTCAATCGCTCAATTCATCCATACATTCGTCGAGTCATTTACAAATAACTTATTCGGGAAATATATATCTTGTGCAGGGATAATGGTAGATGGGGTTGGTTCATCTGACGGATCAGGTACCAGTTAACTGCTCTCGTGGCAAACCCGCAAAAACCTACTTCAAGGTCAAGTCCCTGGACATGACCCCGGAATACTAGCGTAATTCGACATGTGCCGCTTCAGGCCTTACTCATGAATCGAATTCCAGTTATATTTATAAAATCTATAGCGCGTCCGCTAGGAATGTTTCTTCTTCTCTGTTGATACGGGAAAAAGTAGCAGAGCGCATTCTGGGTGCGATACCACGCCACTCGGAACAGACTGGGACTTACCTTCGTAAAGTTTTACGGCATCCAGAGATTTTATCGCGGCGGATGCGCTCCAGGAATATATTGTCGAGTACCTTTATCGTATCAAATGAAGCATTTCATGAGTTGCAGCTAGTCTCTGAATTACTACTGCAAAATCCAATAGAGACCAATAGCACTGATCGGAGAATTTTCTCATGGGGTAATTCAGCGTATGCTCCATCCAAGTTTTATAATTTCATGTTTGCTCAAATCCCTGGAGATGACACTTTGTCGGTGATTTGAAAATCTCGAATGCTGCCAAACCTTAAAGTCTTTTCATGGTCACTTATTCTGGATCGACTAAACACACCTGACCTGATGACAAGGAAGAATTGGCATTTGGATTCAGGGTCAAATTGTGTGCTTTGCAACGCAGCAACTCGAAACTAGGGAACACCTTTTCTTTGAATGTGAGTTTGCTCGAGGTGTTGGGAATCCATTGGGATACTCTAGCGCACTGCATCTCCGGAGGATTAAGTATGTTGCAGAATTTTGATGGTCCATGTTTCATGGAAATTTTGGCTTGTGCTTCATGGAATATATGGAAAGAGAGGAATGAATTGATTTTCCAAGGACAGCCAGCATCGTTTGTCAGATGGAAAGTTCGTTTCCAAAGGAGCTTTTGCTGCATCAATACAAAGTGAAGGCAGCCCTTGTTCAACCCCTCTTTGACTGGTTGCGTAATATATTTGTTACTTAGATATCTTTCTTGTTCTATTTTCTGCCCCCTTGATCTCAGTGGCTTTGTAAACTTTGTACAGTGCATGTTGCTTATTAATATAAAATTTACACCGCAGGAGATTCCCCTACGGTACAGTTGTCAAAAAAAGAATAGCCAATTTTGTCGAGTCAAATAACGATAATATCTTGGCGCTCCCGATGGGAGTATATGAAGAGTTATATGTAACTCGAATTTTGGCGACCATCTTCTTCAACATAAATTATCGGGTGCGCGACCAACGCTCTCGATGGGAGTAGCCCCCGAGGCTACAGTAAAGTACTTGTACTTGGTTGTAGGCTCAACTTGTATTGTTACTTTGCTCGATATTGTCAAAACCGCAATTTCTGCTCCATCTTCATTTTGTCGGATGCGCGACCAGTGCTCCAATGGGAGTAGCCCCCGAGGCTACAGTCGAGTATTTATAGTTGGCTGTAGGCTCAATTTTCTTCTCCTTTGAACAACTCTCTATTTATGTCTTCATACTTTCCTCTTATCAGAAGTATGAATAACACTTCTGATAAGAGTAGCCCCGAGCATTTGAACAAATGCTTGTATTTGATCAAAGGCTCCCGAAATTATTTTGTTTATACCACCGACATTTTCCCTGTCGCTATTTTTCAAAGAGAACCAACTGAAATTTTGCTTATGATGACATCAGCACTGACGATGGCCACGATCGTTGTATTGGGAAGGCGCGGGTTCTGTCCTGACACTGGCCGGTGGGTCCAAAATTCTGCGCCATTTGACACGTCGCTCAAGTGGGGGACACATGTTCTCCGCTTTTTCCGGCATGAGCGCTGTAACGCATGTCTAGTTACTTCATAGTGAAAATACTATTGTACCCCTGTAGACACGTGTAGGGCATAAGATCCCTTTTTCCTTCATCCAACGGCATGGCGGTTCGGTAACTTACTAAAAATTTCCTCTTCGTCCTCAGTAATCCCATTCGCTGTGCCGCTCAATATTGCCTTTCTCTCTCCAAAACCTCCATTGCTACTCCCAAGCTCCTGCGCTCTTACTCTCCTCCATTCTCCCCAACCATTCACTTTGATGCCACCGCGCACGAAGCTCACTAAGCACACCGCGCCAAGAACCACTCCACCGATGGAGGCTACGGAGATTTCTGGATGGGAGAGATCCAAGATCTCCAACCAAGATCTGAAGACCCTCAAGACCTTGGGGCTGCTGAAGAAGAAGGAAGCTCTGATCTTCCCCGGCGAGGAAAGCTTCCCGACGCCCCGCATCGGCTATCGGGTAACGTTTGTCGACCACCTCATTCGCGGCCACTCTTCCCCTATCCATGAATTCCTTCGCGAACTTCTATTTGTCTATGGGATTCAGCTGCACCAGCTGACCCCCAACTCTATTCTCCATATCTCAATCTTCATCACTATGTGCGAATGCTTTCTCGGGACCCATCCCACCGGGCCTGTGGAAACGCATCTTTAGCAACAGCTCTCGCAATGTCACCTACAATGTGGGTGGCGTTGTCATCGTGATCCGACCTGCGTGGATTACTGACGTCAAATTCCCCGACTCCGATCAGGGTGGCGCCGAGATGGTTATATATCGAGGAGGAGGATGTTGACTCGCAGGAGTACAACATCGCCCCTTTTGACGGAGTCGCAAAAATCCTTCGGCGCCGATCATGGGACGCCGAAGCTACTGATGAAGAGAAGACAGCGACAGATGGTTTGATGAAGCGCATCCACGAACTTCAGAACACTCGCGGTAAAGAACTGCCGGGTGTTCAAATCATCGCCACTTAGGATCAGGGCAGCCTCGTGGCTCGCAAGAACCCCCTCTGGATGTCTGTTGGCGAGGAAGATGTTGATCGCATATCCGAGGAACTTTCTGTGAATGACTTGGAGAGGCTCATTCGACGTTTTTCTTCGTTGATCAAGAACAAGAGGTTCCCACTTCTTGTCGCGTGGAGCCGTATAGTGGCAACCACGCCCTCCCCGAAGTAAGTAACTTTTTCTTCGTATTATGCCTGTAATTTTCGACTGCTATCTTGCTTCCTTGTACCTTTTGTATTTATTTGCTGTTTTTTCGACAGAACCATCAGACTTTTTCTTCTCTTCCTCCCCTTCCTGAGGGTGGAGAGGTGATGAGCGAACCGTCATCGTCGAGTCGCAAGAATCCTTCACCCCGAACTTGAAGTCGCATGATCTCAACCGCGGCTTCCTCTGAAAAAGACACGAAAACAGAAGCTTGAATCCATGCGCTCTCCTCCTTCCCCTGTTTCTCCCAAGAACAAGAGGAAGAGGAGTGAAACCAAAGACTCCGGCGCCTCCAAGCCTGCTGAGCCTGCTCTCGAAGAATCATCCCCCGAAGATGAGGGTAACTTTGACCCTTATGACGACGCAGGCTCAGTTAGCTCGTAAGTTTCCTTGCTGCTATATTGACACAACTCCCGTTTACTTGCCATGCTTATGTTCCTATGTTGGCAGTGGCGAGAAGGAGGAAGAAGAGGAACTCGCGGTCCTTGGCGCTGCTCCAACGAGTACATGCAACACCGTGGTTCTTTCCGAAGAAAATCACGCTGCTGTGGATTCTTCGCCTCCCCCTCAGCAAATCGTGCATACGTCGACTCCACCAGCCAGCCCCGAGCGCCTTCTCCGAAAAGACTCAAGACCGGGGTTGGCGAGGAACAAACGCTTATCTTGGGAGGTTCTTCGACTCCTATGATGACTGCTGTAAGTTTCTCCAGTACTCTATTTTGCTGCATCTTGTCGTGTTTTTTCCTTATTTGTCCTAAACTTTTTTATTCCTGCTTGCTCGAGTGCTCTCTTCTAACTTTCTTTTGCGACACAATTTTTTGACAGCCATTGATGGACCAGTTCATCCGCCTCGGCTCCTGATACGTCCCCGACGTATCCATAATTTCTGTCGTTCCATGCTTGTTTTATGACAATACTTACATGTTTTGCTTGCACTTTATGATGTTTTTATGCGTTTTCCGGAACTAACCTATTAACAAGATGCCACAGTGCCAGTTCCTGTTTTCTGTTGTTTTTGGTTCCAGAAAGGCTGTTCGGGCAATATTCTCGGAATTCGACGAAACGAAGACCAAACCTCCTATTTTTCCCGGAAGGCTCCAGAACACCGAAGAAGAGTCGGAGAGGGGCCAGAGGGCCACCACACCATAGGGCGGCGCGGCCTGGCCTGGGCCCGCGCCGGCCTGTGGTGGGGAGCCCCCAGGTGCCCCCCTGCGCCGCCTCTTCGCCTATAAAATCCCTTTCGACCTAAAAACACCGTACCTCTTGACGAAACTCCAGAAAGACTCCAGGGGCGCCGCCACCATCGCGAAACTCCAATTCGGGGGACAGAAGTCTCTGTTCCGGCACCCTGCCGGGACGGGGAAGTGCCCCCGGAAGCCATCTCCATCAACGCCACCGCCTCCATCATGCTCCGTGAGTAGTTCCCCCATGGACTACGGGTTCTAGCTGTAGCTAGTTGGTATTCTCTCCCCATGTACTTCAATACAATGATCTCATGAGCTGCCTTACATGATTGAGATTCATCTGATGTAATCGGTGTTGTGTTTGTTGGGATCCGATGGATGATACATTATGATTAGTCTATCTATAAAGTTTGTGAAGTTATTGTTGCTGCAATCTTGTTATGCTTAATGCTTGTCACTAGGGCCCGAGTGGCATGATCTTAGATTTGAGCTCTATAATTATTGCTTAGATTGTATCTACAAGTTGTATGCACATGTCACTGTCCGGAACCAAAGGCCCCGAAGTGACAGAAATCGGGACAACCGGAGGGGATGGCGGTGATGTGAGGGACACATGTTTTCACGGAGTGTTAATGCTTTGCTCCGGTGCTCTATTAAAAGGAGTACCTTAATATCCAGTAGATTCCCTTGAGGCCCGGCTGCCACCGGCTGGTAGGACAATAGATGTTGTGCAAGTTTCTCATTGCGAGCACGTACGACTAAATATGGAAAACATGCCTACATGATTAATGAATTGATGTTCTTTCTTAATGCCTTATCAATCCTATCAATTGCCCAACTGTAATTTGTTCACCCAACACTTGTTATTGGAGAGTTACCACTAGTGTAGATAGCTGGGAACCCCGGTCCATCTCTCATCATTATATACTCGTTCTACATGTCATTGGAAGTAGTATCAACTATTCTCTGGTGCCATTGCTCTCATATTGCTATTACTGCTGCTGTGTTACTGTTACTACTGCTCTCATATTACTGCTACTTTCACATCACCCCTGTTACTAGTGCTTTTCCAGGTGCAGCTGAATTGACAACTCAGTTGTTAAGGCTTATAAGTATTCTTTACCTCCCCTTGTGTCGAATCAATAAATTTGGGTTTTACTTCCCTCGAAGACTGTTGCGATCCCCTATACTTGTGGGTTATCAAGACTATTTTCTGGCGCCGTTGCCGGGGAGGCATAGCTCTACTCATAAGTTCACCTGGGGAGTACACTCTACCTCTCTCTCTGCTTTTATTTTATTTTGTCTTGCTTAGTTTACTTTTGTCTAGTTTATTTGTGCTTAGTTTATTTCTGTCTAGTATTATTTTGCTTAGTTTACTTTTGCTTAGTTTCTTTTTGTCTTGTTTTATTTTCCCTATATACCCGAAAATCCATAAAAATTTGAAAAACCTAAAAATTAAAAACTGCTGTTATGGGAGAACCAACAACCTACTTGGAGCTTATAGAATGTTATAATAATTATAGAGAATCAAGAACTGGTAAAATAATGAGTGCTATGATAGAAAAATTGAATACAATTGCTGAAATCTTGCTTGAACGCCATAATATAAACTGTTGCTCTCAACAGGATACTAAACATCTTAAATTTCAATGTGGCTTTAGTGAGGAATTTTTAATTAAGAACTATAATCGGAATTGCTATATTCATTATGGGTTCGAAGAGGTAGAACAATTTGTCTTATTTATGGGAGCCTCCGAGATAGAATCCTTCATGGTTGAGAATTATGAAACTTGTGTTGTTTGTAAGGGCCTTAAAGATTATGTCTCTACTATCCTTAATTCTTGCATAGAATGCTACAGTAGGAATCCTTATATCCTTGATTATAAAGAGAGACACATTAATGCACAAGAATGCACTCACAATTTGCAGGAACCGGTGGAAGAAGAAATTGATGAACCTGAAAGCTCATTGGATGAAAAAGAGGAGGAAATTGATGAACCTGAAAGCTCATTGGATGAAAAAGAAGAAGAGAGCGACGAACAAAAGGAGGAAGAATGGATTAGCTACCCATGTCAACCTTCTAATGAGAGTAACTCTTTATCTCTTACACTATTTGATTGTCCTCCATGCTTACCGGAAGAGGTTGAATGTTATGTTCCTGTGGATTCTCTTGAAATAGTACCTATGAGTAATACTTGTGAGAATGATTATGCTACTGTTATTTATGATAATCCATGCTACTTTGATAAATCTTATGATAATGCTTTGTTTGTGCCTGATGTCGAAATGCATGGTACTAAAGAATTTTGCTTGGCAAATGTTTATGATAAAGCTCTAGATGATGGTCCTATGTTACTTGATAATATTAATTGTACTACTAATGAAAATGGGATTGGAGAGTTCTTGACTTATTCTATGAGTCCCATATCTATTGAGATTGATCACCTACCTTGTTATATTATTAATAAAAGTAAGTTTGAAAGTTTTAATTCCACTATTCTTGAACTTGATAAAAATTATGTGTTTGGAAATCATGAAAAGTATGCTGCATGTGATAGTTATATTGTTGAGTTTATTCATGAAGCTACTGAAAATTATTATGAGAGAGGAAAATATGGTAGTAGAAATTTTCATGGTGCTAAAACACCTCTCTATATGCTTAAAATTTTGAAGTTACTCTTGTTTTATCTTCTTATGCTTATCACTTTGTTCTTCATGAATTTATTTGTGTACAAGATTCCTATGCATAGGAAGTGGGTTAGACTTAAATGTGTTTTGAATTTGCTTTTTGATGCTCTCTTTTGCTTCAAATACTATTTCTTGCGAGTGCATCATTTAAAACTGCTGAGCCCATCTTAATGGCTATAAAGAAAAGAACTTCTTGGGAGATAACCCATGTGTTATTTTGCTTCAGTAATTTGTTTTATATTTGTGTCTTGGAAGTTGTTTACTACTGTAGCAACCTCTTCTTATCTTAGTTTTGTGTTTTGTTGTGCCAAGTGAAGCCTCTAATCGAAGGTTGATACTAGATTTGGATTTCTGCGCAGAAACAGATTTCTATCTGTCACGAATCTGGGCTTATTTCTCTGTAGGAAACTCAGAAAAATCTGCCAATTTACGTGCGTGATCCTCAGATATGTACGCAACTTTCATTAGTTTTGAGTTTTCTGATTTGAGCAACGGAAGTACCATTTTAAAATTCGTGTTTACTGGCTGTTCTGTTTTGGCAGATTCTGTCTCTGTTTTTTGCATTGTCTCTTGTGGACTTTAAGTGAGGCTTTCTAGACGTGGAGAGCTGTAGCTAATGTTTTATTGAGTTCTTGCAATGTGTCACTACAGGACCAAGGTGGATTAAAGTTTTTTGAGTACTAACCCCTCTAATGAAGTTTATGAGAAGTTTGGTGTGAAGGAAGTTTTCAAGGGTCAAGAGAGGAGGATGATATATGATCAAGAAGAGTGAAAAGTCTAAGCTTGGGGATGCCCCCGTGGTTCATCCCTGCATATTTCAAGGAGACTCAAGCGTCTAAGCTTGGGGATGCCCAAGGCATCCCCTTCTTCATCAACTTATCAGGTTTCTTCTATTGAAACTATATTTTTATTCGGTCACATCTTATGTGCTTTACTTGGAGCGTCTTTATTTTTATTTTTGTTTTGTTTGAATAAATTCGGATCCTAGCAATCCTTGTGTGGGAGAGATACACGCTCCGCTTTTTCATATGAACACTCGTGTTCTTCGTTTTACTTTTAATGTTCAATGATAAAAGTTGGAAGCTATTGCACTTATTTATATTTGGTTGAAAACAGAAAATGCCTCATCATGTCTTGGATAATCTGACACTTGGCAATTGTTTTGAGCTCTCAAGTAGATCATGATTAAGTTTTTTTCATGTAGTCTAAGCCTATTAGTGGAGAGCTACCGTAGAGCTTGTTGAAATTGGTTTGCATAATTGATCTCTCTTAAGGTCTAGATATTTTCTGGTAAAAGTGTTTGAGCAACAAGGAAGACAGTGTAGAGTATTATAATGCTTGCGATATGTTCTTATGTAAGTTTTGCTGTACGGTTCATACTTGTGTTTGCTTCAAACAACCTTGCTAGCCTAAGCCTTGTATCGAGAGGGAATACTTCTCGTGCATCCAAAACCTTGAGCCAAAACCTATGCCATCTGTGTCCACCATACCTACCTACTATGTGGTATTTTCTGCCATTCCAAAGTAAATTGCTTGAGTGCTACCTTTAAACAATTCAAAATTTATTACCTCTGATTTGTGTCAATGTTTTATAGCTCATGAGGAAGTATGTGGTGTTTATCTTTCAATCTTGTTGGGCAACTTTCACCAATGGACTAGTGGCTTCATCCGCTTATCCAATAATTTTGCAAAAAGAGCTGGCAATGGGATTCCCAGTCCCAAATTAATTAACAAAAATAGACACTCCTCCATGGTATGTGATTGTTGGACGGCACCCGAGGATTCGGTTAGCCATGGCTTGTGTAAGCAAAGGTGGGGAGGAGTGTCATCATAATAAAACTAAAATAAAAGGGCACTCCTTCATGGTATGAGATTGTTGGCAGGCACCCGAGGATTCGGTTAGCCATGGTTTGTGAAAGAAAGGTTGGAAGGAGTGCCACCCAAAAATAAAAATAATTCATGGGAGCCGCTCTTGAAGGTTTGTCTAGCAAGGGGGTTAGAGTGCCCACTACCATTCGTTGACAACAACAAACACCTCTCAAAACTTTACTTTTATGCTCTCTTTATGTTTTCAAAACCAAAGCTCTAGCACAAATATAGCAATCGATGCTTTCCTCTTTGAAGGGCCATTCTTTTACTTTATGTTGAGTCAGTTTACCTACTTCCTTCCATCTTAGAAGCAAACACTTGTGTCAATTGTGCATTGATTCTTACATACTTGCTTATTTGCATTCATCATATTACTTTGTGTTGACAATTATCCATGAGATATGCATGTTACAAGTTGAAAGCAACCGCTGAAACTTATATCTTCCCTTGTGTTGCTTCGATGCCTTTACTTTGAACTTATTGCTTTATGAGTTAACTCTTGTGCAAAACTTTTGATACTTGTCTTGAAAGTACTCTTCATGAAAAGTTTTGCTATATGTTATCTATTTGTTAGCAACTATAGATCATTGCCTTGAGTCACTTCATTCATTTCATATGCTTTGTAATAGTATGATCAAGGATATGTAAGTAGCATGTCACTACAGAAATTATTCTTTTTATCGTTTACCTGCTCGGGACGAGCAGGAACTAAGCTTGGGGATGCTGATACGTCCCCGACGTATCCATAATTTATGTCGTTCCATGCTTGTTTTATGACAATACTTACATGTTTTGCTTGCACTTTATGATGTTTTTATGCGTTTTCCGGAACTAACCTATTAACAAGATGCCACAGTGCCAGTTCCTGTTTTCTGCTGTTTTTGGTTCCAGAAAGGCTGTTCGGGCAATATTCTCGGAATTCGACGAAACGAAGACCAAACCTCCTATTTTTCCCGGAAGGCTCCAGAACACCGAAGAAGAGTCGGAGAGGGGCCAGAGGGCCACCACACCATAGGGCGGCGCGGCCTGGCCTGGGCCCGCGCCGGCCTGTGGTGGGGAGCCCCCAGGTGCCCCCCTGCGCCGCCTCTTCGCCTATAAAATCCCTTTCGACCTAAAAACACCGTACCTCTTGACGAAACTCCAGAAAGACTCCAGGGGCGCCGCCACCATCGCGAAACTCCAATTCGGGGGACAGAAGTCTCTGTCCGGCACCCTGCCGGGACGGGGAAGTGCCCCCGGAAGCCATCTCCATCAACGCCACCGCCTCCATCATGCTCCGTGAGTAGTTCCCCCATGGACTACGGGTTCTAGCTGTAGCTAGTTGGTATTCTCTCCCCCATGTACTTCAATACAATGATCTCATGAGCTGCCTTACATGATTGAGATTCATCTGATGTAATCGGTGTTGTGTTTGTTGTCGGGATCCGATGGATGATACATTATGATTAGTCTATCTATAAAGTTTGTGAAGTTATTGTTGCTGCAATCTTGTTATGCTTAATGCTTGTCACTAGGGCCCGAGTGGCATGATCTTAGATTTGAGCTCTATAATTATTGCTTAGATTGTATCTACAAGTTGTATGCACATGTCACTGTCCGGAACCAAAGGCCCCGAAGTGACAGAAATCGGGACAACCGGAGGGGATGGCGGTGATGTGAGGGACACATGTTTTCACGGAGTGTTAATGCTTTGCTCCGGTGCTCTATTAAAAGGAGTACCTTAATATCCAGTAGATTCCCTTGAGGCCCGGCTGCCACCGGCTGGTAGGACAATAGATGTTGTGCAAGTTTCTCATTGCGAGCACGTACGACTAAATATGGAAAACATGCCTACATGATTAATGAATTGATGTTCTTTCTTAATGCCTTATCAATCCTATCAATTGCCCAACTGTAATTTGTTCACCCAACACTTGTTATTGGAGAGTTACCACTAGTGTAGATAGCTGGGAACCCCGGTCCATCTCGCATCATTATATACTCGTTCTACATGTCATTGGAAGTAGTATCAACTATTCTCTGGTGCCATTGCTCTCATATTGCTATTACTGCTACTGTGTTACTGTTACTACTGCTCTCATATTACTGCTACTTTCACATCACCCCTGTTACTAGTGCTTTTCCAGGTGCAGCTGAATTGACAACTCAGTTGTTAAGGCTTATAAGTATTCTTTACCTCCCCTTGTGTCGAATCAATAAATTTGGGTTTTACTTCCCTCGAAGACTTTTGCGATCCCCTATACTTGTGGGTTGTCAGCTCCCAATATATTGGGTTTCGCGACGAGGCCCATAATTTGAAAGGTATATTTTAGAATACTTGCTTTTTCGGCGTACTTCCTTTCTCTTGAACCTTGACTGATGACTCTATACCGTGCTGCTTTAAATTAGCCTCTGTGCAGTGAGCCGAAGAACGCGTTGAAGCTCTCGAAGCTAAGCTAAAGCTTAGTGAAGAGGCTCGCGAGAAGGCGCAAGCCGATGCCGCTTCTATTGAAGATCTTCGCCAGCGCCTCTCCAAGGCAGAATCTGCACTAAGCGACAAGATATCGCTGAGTAGATTACATGGGAGCAAGGCATAATAGATCGGCTTGAAGCCCAATGTCGACGCTTTTTCCGTAAGTTATTCCACCATCACGAAAATTGTCCTGATTTGGTTTTCTGTGTGGTGATAGTCTTGTGTTTCGCTGCAGCAGGGAGGAATGATGAAAGCTTCAAACTGCTGGCTCCTACGGATGATCGTCTTCTCGATGCTCTCTCCATCCTTGAGCGGCAGGGCGACATGGCGCGCACCAATCTTTCCAACTCAAGGACTACCTTCACGCGCCTCTTCCCTCATTTTTCCCGAAACAAACCGAGCCGGAGATCTTCGCCGACCTCGTCAAGCGCTTCCTGCCTAATGAGGACCTTGCTCTGGCTTATCGACGCGAGAATCTGAAGATCGGCGTCGAAGGAACCATTGCTCTGGTCGCTAGCAGCGGCCAACAAGTCAACTGGACCAAAGCTGGAGACGCCGGCAAGATCAACAAGGACAAGTGGAAGGCGCTGGTGAAGGATGCCAAGCCACACTCGAAGAAGATCATTGCCTTCTTCACGCTGAAGTCTGCTGATTCTACCAGTACTGCCAAGACGGATGTCAAGTAGACCATCATGTCTCTATGTTTTTTTCCTTTTCTCTTCTTTTGATGTTGTCGCCTTAGTTGTGACTTGCAACAGCTTACCATCGGCTCATTAGGAGTCGACTTTTGTAATCAACATGTAAATATCATGACGATTAATGGAATGTTATTTTGCCAAATGATTGATGTCGAGATTTTTCCTTTCCAGTTGGTCTTTGACAACTATACCTCCGCACCTGGTCCCTTGGATGCTTTGCCTGCTATTTCTCATTCAAGAAAACCCCCTATCGACGATTTTGTTGAAGATTCTTCGAATGTCGACCTTTCGCAAGAACTGAGTGAACTTCGACAGCAACTTCAGTCCATGAAGAAACAAACTATTATCGTTATGGACCAGTCTCGCAAATCATCCGAGCGAGAGAAAATAGCTCTTCAGCAGGCCCAAGAAGCCTTAGCATTTAAAGAAACTGCGGTTGCCGAGGCTACACAAGCTATTTCTCGAGAAGATTATATACTTGACTTGATGACCGACGCGAGTCTAGATCTGGCAGGTATGCTCAACAAATTTTACTCCTCTTTCCACTTATTCTCTTGTTTTCACTCCTCATTTGTGTCCCTTTAGTTGAGTAGGCTCCTTTAGATGCTGCTGGCGAGGATCAATGGGTTGATGCGAGATCAGACCTTCTCGTTAAACTTGCTCTGGAAAACAACTCCAGCTTTTGGGCTACCCTGATCGGACCACAGATTGTCGATTTCAAGACCGCGGGTCAAGTTCTGAATATCTTGAGTTCTCGCACAAAGACATTGGCCATGGTTTATAATGCTATGTTTCCTCGGAATCTTCACCCTAAAACTCTTCCTGACTTGATGGACAAATTCAAGAGTGCTCATCGAATCCATGGATTTGTGAAGGCCCAATTTATGGTTGGTGCTAGATTTGCTATGATCATGCTGCAGATCTGCTACCCGAAGTTAGATATGTCCAACATTGTTGAAATTTGTCATGCCAAACTGAGGAAGCGGAAAAATAATGTCGACAAAATCAAGGTTGTGGTGCCACCCGTAGCCGAGAAGATGATTGATGATTTAATTCGGATGGATGCTGACTTCTTCATGGAGGGTCATTATGCTGATTTCATGGATGCAACTGCAGAAGGTGAAAGGGTAAACATAGATGACCTGATAAGAATTGACTGAAGATCTGTTTCTTCTGTCGAGTTTTTCCTAAAATAAAAACGAGATCTTGTATATTGTAAGTACTATGTATAGTTAGAGCAATTTGCTTATTTTTCCCTTTCTCTAGCCCCCGATGCTTTAGCTATATTTTATGTTTATTACTTTGCGAGGTGTTTGAACCAAGGAAAATAACTTGTGAGTTGTATATTGTAAGGATTTTAGTATATATTGTTGAATCTGCGGGTTGTAAGCCCCCGAGCCTGTCGAAGGAAAAAAGATGTATATCACCAATATCTTTACTATATTGCAGCATCGCGAGCCCGCTGATACGTCTCAAACATATCTATAATTTCTTATGTTCCATGCTACTTTTATGACAATACTTGAATGTTTTATACATACTTTACATCATTATTATACATTTTCCGGCACTAACCTATTAACAAGATGCCGAAGCGCCAGTTGCTGTTTTCCTTTTGGTTTCAGAAATCCTACAAAGGAAATATTCTCGGAATTGGACGAAATCAACGCCCAAGGTCCTATTTTTCCACGAAGCTTCCGAAGACCGAGGGGAGAAAGTGGGGCCACGAGGCGCCGACACACTAGGGCGGCGCGGCCCACCCCGGCCGCGCGGCCCTAGCGTGTGGGGCCCCGTGACCCTCCGACTCCGCCCTTCCGCCTACTTAAAGCCTTCGTGCGAAACCCCCGTACGAGAGCCACGATGGAAAACCTTCCAGAGGCCGCCGCCAATCCCATCTCGGGGATTCGGGAGATCGCCTCCGGCACCCTGCCGGAGAGGGGAATCATCACCGAAGGGGTTCTACATCATCATGCCCGCCTATGCGTGAGTAGTTCATCCTTGGACTATGGGTCCATAGCAGTAGCTACATGGTTGTCTTCTCCGCTTGTGCTGTCATTGTTTAGATCTTGTGAGCTGCCTAACATGATCAAGATCATCTATTTGTAAAGCTACATGTTGTGTTTGGTGAGATCCGATGAATCTAGAATACTATGTCAAGTTGATTATCAATCTATCATACATATGTTGTTCATGTTCTTGCATGCTCTACATTGCTAGTTGAGGCTCTGGCCAAGTTGATACTTGTAACTCCAAGAGGGAGTATTTATGCTCGATAGTGGGTTCATGCCTCCATTTAATCTGGGACAGTGACAGAAAGTTCTAAGGTTGTGGATGTGCGTTGCTACTAGGGATAAAACATCGATGCTTTGTCTAAGGATATTTGTGTTGATTACATTACGCACCATACTTAATGCAATTATCTGTTGTTTACAACTTAATACTGGAGGGGGTGCGGATGCTAACCCGAAGGTGGATTATTTAGGCATAGATGCATGCTGGATAGCGGTCTATGTACTTTGTCGTAATGCCCTGATTAAATCTCATAGTAATCATCATTGATATGTATTGAATCTTTATTTGTCAATTGCCCGCCTGTAATTTGTTCACCCAGCATGTTAGTTATCTTATTGGAGAGACACCACTAGTGAACTGTGGACCCGGTCCATTCTTTTACATCTGAATACAATCTACTGCAATCATTGTTTTTACTGTTCTTTGCAAACAAACACCATCTTCCACTCGATACGTTTAATCCTTTGTTTTCAGCCGCTGAGATTGACAACCTCACTGTTACGTTGGGGAAAAGTATCTTGATTGTGTTGTGCAGGTTCCACGTTGGCGCCGGTTTCACTGGTGTTGCGCCGCACTACACTCCTCCACCAACAACCTTCACGTGCTTCTTGGCTCCTACTGGTTCGATAACCTTGGTTTCATACTGAGGGAAACTTGCTTCTATACGCATCATACCTTCCACTTGGGGTTCCTAACGGACGTGTGCTTCGCGCGTATCAAGCTAAATTTGGCGCCGTTGCCGGGGAGATCAAGACACTCTGCAAGGGGAGTCTCCACTTCCAATCTCTTTACTTTGTTTTTGTCTTGCTTTACTTTATTTTATTAACTGTCTTGTTTGCTTCATATTAAAAACACAAAAAAATTATTTACTTTACTTTCTGTTTTGTTTACTAGCTCTATATCAAAAACACAAAAAAATTAGTTACTTGTTTTTATTCTACTTGCTTAGTTTACTTTTATTACTGCTACAATGGGTACTCCTGAAAATACTAAGTTGTGTGATTTCACTAGCACAAATAATAATGATTTTATATGTACTCCTATTGCTCCACCTGCTACTACAGCAGAATTCTATGAAATTAAACCTGCTTTACTGAATCTTGTTATGAGAGAGCAATTTTCTGGTGTTAGTACTGATGATGCTGCTGCCCATCTTAATAATTTTGTTGAACTTTGTGAAATGCAAAAGTATAAGGATATAGATGGTGATATTATAAAACTGAAATTGTTTCCTTTCTCATTAAGAGGAAGAGCTAAAGATTGGTTGCTTTCTTTGCCTAAGAATAGTATTGATTCATGGACTAAATGTAAAGATGCTTTTATTGGTAAATATTATCCTCCTGCTAAGATTATATCTTTGAGAAGTAGCATTATGAACTTTAAACAATTTGATAATGAACATGTTGCTCAAGCATGGGAGAGAATGAAATCTTTGGTAAAGAATTGCCCAACCCATGGACTGACTACTTGGATGATCATCCAAACCTTTTATGCAGGATTGAATTTTTCCTCGAGGAACCTATTGGATTCAGCTGCTGGAGGTACTTTTATGTCCATCACTTTGGGTGCGGCAACAAAGCTTCTTGATGATATGATGATCAATTACTCTGAATGGCACACTGAAAGAACTCCTCAAGGTAAGAAGGTAAATTCTGTTGAAGAAACCTCTTCTTTGGGTGATAAGATTGATGCTATTATGTCTATGCTTGCAAATGGTAGATCTCATATTGATCCTAATAATGTTCCTTTAGCTTCATTGGTTGCTCAAGAAGAAAATGTTGATGTGAATTTCATTAAGAATAATAATTTCAACAACAATGCTTATAGGAATAATTATGGTAACAACAACTATAGGCCATATCCTTTTAATAATGGTAGTGGTTATGGTAATTCTTATGGTAGATCTGTTTTGCCTAATGAGGAAAAGATATTGGAAATTGAAAGAACTACTAAGAGCTTTATGCAATCGCAATATGAGCAAAATCAATTGTTTACTAAAACTATGAATGAACAATCTACCTTGTTGAAAAATATAGGAAATCAACTTGAAAATTTGAATGTGAAAATTTCTGGTTTGCAAACTAAACTTACAAATGCTGAAAATCGAATCTCATATATGTCTGAATCACAATCTTCTTTAATTAATAAAATGGCTGCTAAACCTGAGGATAATGATACAAAATTTTCTGCTACAGCAAATGCCATCCAAGTTCGAATTAATGACAATATAAAAATGTTGGCTGAATTGCATGCTAGGTGGGATAGAGAAGAAAAAGAAAAACTTGCTAAAGAGAATAATGTAGCTAAAGTATGGACTATTACCACCACTAGTAATGTTGATTCTACACATGTTGCTACACCCCTACTATCAATGGTAAAATAATTGGTGTTGGCAATGTTTCTACTCCTAGTGCAAAGCGTGCAAAATTGCCTGAAACTGCTGAAACTGCTTGTGATAAAACTGCTGAAATTTTTCAAAATATTGGTGACAATGATTCCATTGCTGTAGAACATAATGGTTTAGACTTTGATGATTGTCATATTACTGAAGTTATAAAGTTCTTACAAAAACTTGCTAGAAGTCCTAATGCTAGTGCTATAAATTTAGCCTTTACAAAACATATTACAAATGCTCTCATTAAAGCTAGGGAAGAGAAATTAAAACTTGAAACTTCTATTCCTAGGAAGTTAGAAGATGGTTGGGAGCCCATCATTAAGATGAAATTCAATGATTTTGAATGTAATGCTTTATGTGATCTTGGTGCAAGTATTTCTGTTATGCCTAAGAAAATTTATGATATGCTTGACTTGCCACCATTGAAGAATTGTTATTTGGATGTTAATCTTGCCGATAATGTTAAAAAGAAACCTTTGGGGAGGATTGATAATGTTCGTATTACGGTTAACAATAACCTTGTCCCCGTTGATTTTGTTGTCTTGGATATTGAATGCAATGCATCTTGTCCTATTGTGTTGGGAAGACCTTTTCTTCGAACGTTGGTGTTGTTATTGATATGAAGGAAGGTAATATTAAGTATCAATTTCCTCTCAAGAAAGGTATGGAACACTTCCCTAGAAAGAGAATGAAGTTGCCTTTTGATTCTATTATTAGAACAAATTATGATGTTAATGCTTCTTCTCTGATGTTACTTGATTTGCACTTTCTGCGCCTAGCTGAAAGGCGTTAAAGAAAAGCACTTCTTGGGAGATAACCCAAGTTTCATTTTATTTACTGTATTGTTGAGTCTTGGAAGTTGTTTACTACTGTAGCAACCTCTCCTTATCATGTTTTTGTACCAAGTAAAGTCTCTATGGCAAAATTGATGCTAGATTTGGATTACTGCGCAGTTTGTTTGCTCTGTCACGAATTCGCGCAGAACTCTCTGTAGGTAACTCAGAAAAATCTGCAAATTTACGTGCGTGATCCTCAGATATGTACGCAACTTTCATTAGTTTTGAGTTTTTCCGTTTGAGCAAGTTAAGTGCCCCTGCAAAATTCGTCTTTACGGACTGTTCTGTTTTGACAGATTCTGCCTTTTATTTCGCATTGCCGCTTTTGCTATGTTGAATGAGTTTCTTTGTTCCATTAACTTTCAGAAGCTTTGTGCAATGTCCAGAAGTGTTAAGAATGATTGTGTCACCTCTGAATATATGAATTTTTGATTATGCACTAACCCTCTAATGAGTTTGCTTGAAGTTTGGTGTGGAGGAAGTTTTCAAGGGTCAAGAGAAGAGGATGATACATTATGATCAAGAAGAGTGAAAGGTCTAAGCTTGGGATGCCCTGGTTCATCCCTGCATATTTTAAGAAGACTCAAGCATCTAAGCTTGGGGATGCCCAAGGCATCCCCTTCTTCATCGACAACTTATCAGGTCACTTCTAGTGAAACTATATTTTTATTCCATCACATCTTATGTTCTTTACTTGGAGCGTCGGTTTGCTTTTATTTTTGTTTTGGTTTGAATAAAGTTGGATCCCACCATCCTTATATTGGAGATATTACGCTCCGCTTTTTCATATGGAACACTTGTGTTCTTAATTGTGCTTTAATGTTCATGGCGAAGGCTGAAATTGCTTCGTTAAATTGCTATTTGGTTGGAATCGGAAAATGCTGCATATGGTTTGGAATAACTTGGCAATTGTTTTGAGCTCTCATAGATCATGTTTAAGCTCTTGCATCATGTAGTTTAATCTATTAATGGAGAACTACCGTAGAGCTTGTTAAAATTTGGTTTGCATGATTGGTCTCTCTAAGTCTAGATATTTTCTGGTAAAGTGTTTGAACAACAAGGAAGACAGTGTAGAGTCTTATAATGCTTGCAATATGTTCTTGTGTAAGTTTTGATGTACCTGTTCATACTTGTGTTTGCTTCAAACAACCTTGCTAGCCCAAACCTTGTACTGAGAGGAAATGCTTCTCGTGCATCCAAACACCTTGAGCCAAAATCCATGCCATTTGTGTCCACCATATCTACCTACTATGTGGTATTTTTCTGCCATTCCAAAGTAAATTACTTGAGTGCTACCTTTAAAATTTCATTCCTTTATCTTTGCAATATATAGCTCATGGGACAAATAGCTTAAAAACTATTGTGGTGATGAATATGTAGTTATGTGTCTTAGTTCTTATAAGTTGCTTGTTGAGCGGTAACCATGTTTCTGGGGACGCCATCAACTTTTTATCTTTGTTGGATATCATGTGAGATGCTATGCATGTTCGTCTTGTCTGAAGTAAGTGCGATTTCATGATCAAATGGTTTGAGTATGCATATGTTAGAGAAGAACATTGGGCCGCTAACCAAAGCCATGTATCATGGTGGAAGTTTCAGTTTGGACATACAACCTCAATCTCTTATGAGAATATTATCTGTTGTTGAATGCTTAAGCATTAAAAGAGGAGTCCATTATCTGTTGTCTATGTTGTCCCGGTATGGATGTCTAAGTTGAGAATAATCAAAAGCGAGAAATCCAATGCGTGCTTTCTCCTTAGACCTTTGTACAGGCGGCATAGAGGTACCCCTTTGTGACACTTGGTTGAAACATATGTCATGCAATGATAATCCGTGTTATCCGAGCTGATTAGGACAAGGTGCGAGCACTATTAGTACTCTATGCATGAGACTTGCAACTTGTAGGAAGTATTATGCATAACACATATGAATTATTACTACCGTTGACAAAATTGTTTCTATGTTTTCAAAACAAAAGCTCTAGCATAAAAATAGTAATCCATGCTTCCCTCTGCGAAGGGCCATTCTTTTACTTTATGTTGAGTCAGTTTACCCACTTCTTTCTATCTTAGAAGCAAACACTTGTGTTAACTGTGTGCATTGATTCTTACATGTTTACTTATTGCACTTGTTATATTACTCTATGTTGACAAATATCCATGAGATATACATGTTACAAGTTGAAAGCAATTGCTGAAACTTAATCATCCTTTGTGTTGCTTCAATGCATTCTACTAAGAATTTATTGCTTATGAGTTAGCTCTTATGCAAGTCTTGTTGATGCTTGTCTTGAAAGTACTATTCATGAAAAGTTTTGCTATATGATTCATTTGTTTAGTCATTATCTTTTGTTAGCAATCTTTTGCTTCAGATCACTCCATCCATCTCATATGCTTTACAATAATGTTGATCAAGGTTATGTTGGTAGCATGTCACTTCAGAAATTATTTGTGTTATCGTTTACCTACTCGAGGGCGAGTAGGAACTAAGCTTGGGGATGCTTGATACGTCTCAAACGTATCTATAATTTCTTATGTTCCATGCTACTTTTATGAAAATACTTGAATGTTTTATACATACTTTACATCATTATTATACATTTTCCGGCACTAACCTATTAACAAGATGCCGAAGCGCCGCTTGTTGTTTTCTCTGTTTTTGGTTTCAGAAATCCTACAAAGGAAATATTCTCGGAATTGGACGAAATCAACGCCCAGGGTCCTATTTTTCCACGAAGCTTCAAGACCGAGGGAGAAACGGCGTGGGGCCACGAGGCGCCGACACACTAGGGCGGCGCGGCCCAGGCCCCGGCCGTCGTAGCGTGTGGGGCCCCGTGACCCCTCCGACTCCGCCCTTCCGCCTACTTAAAGCCTTCGTCGCGAAACCCCCTGTACCGAGAGCCACGATACGGAAAACCTTCCAGACGCCGCCGCCGCCAATCCCATCTCGGGGATTCAGGAGATCGCCTCCGACCCCGAGGGGGAATCATCACCGGAGGGGCTCTACATCATCATGCCCGCCTATGCGTGAGTAGTTCATCCTTGGACTATGGGTCCATAGCAGTAGCTAGATGGTTGTCTTCTCCGCTTGTGCTATCATTGTTTAGATCTTGTGAGCTTCCTAACATGATCAAGATCATCTATTTGTAATGCTACATGTTGTGTTTGGTGGGATCCGATGAATCTAGAATACTATGTCAAGTTGATTATCAATCTATCATATATATGTTGTTTATGTTCTTGCATGCTCTCCGTTGCTAGTAGAGGCTCTGGCCAAGTTGATACTTGTAACTCCAAGAGGGGGTATTTATGCTCGATAGTGGGTTCATGTGCTGTTCTACTAGGGATAAAACATCGATGCTTTGTCTAAGGATATTTGTGTTGATTACATTACGCATCATACTTAATGCAATTATCTGTTGTTTACAACTTAATACTGGAGGGGGTGCGGATGCTAACCCGAAGGTGGATTATTTAGGCATAGATGCATGCTGGATAGCGGTCTATGTACTTTGTCGTAATGCCCTGATTAAATCTCATAGTAATCATCATTGATATGTATTGAATCTTTATTTGTCAATTGCCCACCTGTAATTTGTTCACCCAGCATGTTAGTTATCTTATTGGAGAGACACCACTAGTGAACTGTGGACCCCGGTCCATTCTTTTACATCTGAATACAATCTACTGCAATCATTGTTTTTACTGTTCTTTGCAAACAAACACCATCTTCCACTCGATACGTTTAATCCTTTGTTTTCAGCAAGCCGGTGAGATTGACAACCTCACTGTTACGTTGGGGCAAAGTATCTTGATTGTGTTGTGCAGGTTCCACGTTGGCGCCGGTTTCACTGGTGTTGCGCCGCACTACACTCCTCCACCAACAACCTTCACGTGCTTCTTGGCTCCTACTGGTTCGATAACCTTGGTTTCATACTGAGGGAAACTTGCTTCTATACACATCATACCTTCCACTTGGGGTTCCCAACGGACGTGTGCTTCGCGCGTATCACCCGCCTCATTAAAAACCTTTCAGCCCCACTCGGTGCCCTGAAAGGAAAAGAGTGCATCTGAAAACTCGCGAGCTTTTCAGTACATTATGTGTTTACATATGTAACTATATTTCGGCCTCTATGCGTAAAACACCGAGCTGCCACGTTCCGTGGGTGTTTCCTTTGTCCTTATTTCCTTCTATGCGTAAAACGCAGGAATGCGCCACTTTCCAGGGGTTTGATTCCTCCTTCCCTGTCTTCTTATCCTTCAGTCTGTATGCACCGCCTGGAATCACTTCCGTGACAATGTATGGTCCTATCCACGGAGATTCGAATTTCTCGTGACTATCTTGGGTGAGCCGAAGAACTAAGTCGCCAACTTGAAAGGACCTTGGTCGCAAACATCGACTGTGGTAATTCTTCAGGTTCTGTTGGTATGTGGTAACCTTGATAACACCTCATCTCTAGCTTTGTCGAGTGCATCGACATCGTCCTCCAGCACCTTTCTCAAAGTTTCCGCGTCGTATTCTGCAACTCTCGGTGAATTATGCTCTATTTCTATCGGGAGCATGATACGTCCATTTTGCATCACTATTTTATATCATAATTTGCTGTTATTCATTGATATATTTCATATTTAGAGATGATACTTATGTTATTTCACCTATTTTGCATGTTTCATGATCATTGGAGAATTATTCACCGGAGTCAGGATTCTGCTGGAAAAAGCACCGTCAGGACACCATATTTCGGAAGATCAACAATTGACGGAAATTATACTAAAAATCCTATTTTTCCAGAAGACGAAGGGAGCCAAAAGGAGGGGCCGAGAGGGGCCGCCATGGCCCCCCCATAGGCCGCCATGTGGGGAGGGGGCCCACAGCCCCCTCTGGCCTCCTCTCTTTCGCGTACTTCTTCGTCCCGAAAACCTAAGCCACAGGGAGTTACGGAGAATTGACAGGGCCGCCTCTGCGGGGCGGAGAAACACCAGAGAGAAAAGAGCTCTCCGGCGGGCAGGAATCCGCCGGGGAAATTCCCTCCCGGAGGGGGAAATCGACGCCATCGCCATCGTCATCAAGCTGGACATCATCTCCATCATCATCACCATCATCTTCATCATCATCACCGCCATCTCCACCGCTGCACCTCGTCACCGCTGTAACAATTAGGGTTGGATCTTGATTGTTTGATAGGGGAAACTCTCCCGGTATTGATTTCTACTTGTTATTGATGCTATTGAGTGAAACCATTGAACCAAGGTTTATGTTCAGATTGTTATTCATCATCATATCACCTCTGATCATGTTCCATATGATGTCTCGTGAGTAGTTCGTTTAGTTCTTGAGGACATGGGTGAAGTCTAAATGTTAGTAGTGAATTATGGTTGAGTAATATTCAATGTTATGATATTTAAGTTGTGGTGTTACTCTTCTAGTGGTGTCATGTGAACGTCGACTACATGATACTTCACCTTTATGGGCCTAGGGGAGTACATCTTGTATTCGTTTGCTAATTGTGGGGTTGCCGGAGCGACAGAAACCTAAACCCCCGTTAGTATATCGGTGCAGGAGGGATAGCAGGATCTCAGAGTTTAAGGCTGTGGTTAGATTTATCTTAATTACTTTCTTGTATTTGCGGATGCTTGCAAGGGGTATAATCACAAGTATGTATTAGTCCTAGGAAGGGCAGTGCATTAGCATAGGTTCACCCACACAACACTTATCAAAACAATGAAGATTAATCAGCTGTATGAAGCGAAAGCACTAGACTAAAATCCCCGTGTGTCCTCGAGAACGTTTGGTCATTATAAGTAAACAAACCGGCTTGTCCTTTGTGCTAAAAAGGATTGGGCCACTCGCTGCAATTATTTCTCTCGCAATTTACTTACTCGTACTTTATTTATCTGCTATATCAAAACCCCCTGAATACTTGTCTGTGAGCATTTACAGTGAATCCTTCATCGAAACCGCTTGTCAACACCTTCTGCTCCTCGTTGGGTTCGACACTCTTATTTATCAAAAGTACTACGATACACCCCCTATACTTGTGGGTCATCAAGACTATTTTCTGGCGCCGTTGCCGGGGAGTGAAGCGCTATTGGTAAGTGGAATTGGTAAGGAAACTTTTACTGTACGTGCTGATTTTGTTTCTGCTTGCTGCTATAAGTCATTATGGAGAGATCCTCCCTTGAATTTCTATTTGGGAAATCTACTACTACTGCAACGGTAGTGGATGAGGCGCCAGGTGAGGAAGTAATACCATATAAAATACCTATGAAAATTATTGAACGTGTTGTGGATAACCGCTATGAAGGGGATGGAACTGTTCATCCTGGAGATCATTTACTGTTTTTACATGAATTATGCGGGTTATTCAAATGTGCAGGTATTTCAATGGATGAAGTTAGGAAGAAATTATTTGTTATGTCGCTATCTGGTAAAGCGGCGCATTGGTATAAACTGCTGAAGGATGGGCGTTCTCTTGATTGGAAGGATATTGTGCCTCTATTTTACTCTAAATTCTATCCTCCAAGTGAAATTCACAAAGACCGCAACCGTATATATAATTTCTGGCCTCATGATGGAGAGAGTATTGCCCAAGCGTGGGGGAGATTGAAGTCTTTAATGCTCAAATGCCCCATTCATGAGCTTCCTGGTAATATTATTATTGATAATTTCTATGCAAGACTTTCTTTTCAAGATAAAACCTTGCTGGATACTGCTTGTTCTGGATCATTCACACGCAATAAAGAAGAGTTTAAATGGGACCTTCTTGATCGAATCCAAGAAAATACTGAAGGATGGGAGAATGACAAAGGTAGAGTGTCAGGTATAAATTATAATTATGAATGCATTGAAACTTTTATGGATACTGATGAATATCGTAATATAAGTGCTACATATGGTCTTGACTCTCAAGTTGTTGCAAATATTTATAAAGCCTTTGCCTCTCATTTTGAATTGCCTAGGAAGAATTTTGATAAGTATCATGAACCTTATAAAGATAAAACTGATTCACCTAAAGGTAAATGTATTGAAATTAAAACTGTTGATCATGTTCTTCCTGAAGCTTATATTGAAAAAACTCCTTTCCCTGCTAAAATGAAGGAGTATTCTGTTATAACTAGTGTAGTTAATAAAAGTGCAAAGAAACCCATAGAACCTGAAGAACAAATAAAGGTTGAACCTGCTGTTGCAATAGTTAAAGATCTTGTGACTGAAAATGTGGAAGATGGTCATATTATTTTTTGTGAAGATGCTTCTAATATTGTTTCGCATCCTAATAAGTCTAGGAAAGCCAGTGTTCCTGTGCTCTCTGTTCGAATTGGTGATCATTGCTATTATGGTTTATGCGATATTGGTGCAAGTATTAGTGCCATTCCTTATGAGCTCTACACGGAAATTATGCATGAAATTGGTTCTTGTGAACTTGAAGATATTGATGTGGTTATTCGGCTAGCTAATAGAGAAACTATCTCTCCCATTGGTATTGTTCGAGATGTTGAAGTTCTATGTGGTAAGATTAAATATCCTGCTGACTTTTTGGTACTTGGTTCTGCTGCTAGTAAGTCTTGTCCTATTATTTTTGGTAGACCTTTTCTAAATACTTGTGGAGCTATTATAGATTGCAAGAAAGAGAAAATTGTTACTAAATTTGCTGGTGAATCTTATGAGTTTAACTTCTCTAAATTTGCCAAAACTCCTTATAAAGCTGATTTGCCTAATGATGATTTTAGAGTTGAACAGTGTGCATCTATTGCTCTTGCTCCTAGTAATCCTTTGCAGCAACATTTGGAGAATAGTGAGAGTGAAGTTTTTAGGGAAGAAAGGGATGAGCTTGATGAAATTTTCCTTCGTCAACCTATTCTTAAACATGACTTACCGGTTGAAGATTTAGGCGTAACACCACCACCAAAGGAAGATCCTGTATTTGATTTGAAACCATTACCTGATAATCTTAAGTATGCTTATATTGATGATAAGAAAACATATCCTGTTATTATTAGTGCTAAGCTTTCAGATATTGAGGAAGAAAGGTTATTGGAAATATTGAAGAAACACCGAGGAGCTATTGGCTACACTCTTGATGATTTGAAGGGGATTTCTCCCGCTATTTGCCAACATGCCATCAATATAGAAGATGGTGCAAAACCCGTTGTTGAACATCAGCGTCGTCTAATTCCCAAGATGAAGGATGTGGTAAGAAATGAGGTATTAAAACTTCTTGAAGCGGGTATTATATATCCTATTGCTGATAGTAGATGGGTTAGTCCTGTGCATTGTGTTCCTAAGAAAGGAGGTATAACTGTTGTGCCCAATGATAATGATGAGCTTATTCCTCAAAGAGTAGTTGTAGGGTATAGAATGTGCATTGATTTTCGAAAAGTTAATAAAGTTACTAAGAAAGATCATTACCCTTTACCTTTTATTGATCAAATGTTAGAAAGGTTGTCTAAAAATACTCATTTCTGTTTTCTTGATGGATATTCTGGGTTTTCACAAATTGTTGTTAGAGCTAAAGATCAAGAGAAAACCACTTTCACTTGTCCCTATGGAACTTATGCTTATAGGCGTATGCCTTTTGGTTTATGTAATGCTCCTGCTACTTTTCAAAGATGCATGTCTGCTATTTTTCATGGCTTTTGTGAAAAGATTGTTGAGGTATTCATGGATGATTTTTCTGTCTATGGGAATTCTTTTGATAATTGCTTGCGAAACCTTGATAAAGTTTTGCAGAGATGTGAAGAAACTAACCTTGTTCTTAATTGGGAGAAATGCCACTTTATGGTTAATGAAGGAATTGTATTGGGACATAAAATTTCCGAGAGAGGTATTGAAGTTGATAGAGCTAAAGTTGAAGCAATTGAGAAGATGCCCTATCCTAGGGATGTTAAAGGTATTCGTAGTATTCTTGGTCATGCTGGTTTTTATAGGAGGTTTATTAAAGATTTCTCTAAAATTTCAAAGCCTCTTACTAATCTTCTTCAAAAAGATGTACCTTTCGTTTTTGATGATGATTGTAAGGAAGCTTTTGAAACTCTAAAGAAAGCCTTAACAACTGCTCCTGTAGTTGAACCTCCTGATTGGAATTTTCCTTTTGAAATTATGTGTGATGCTAGTGATTTTGCTGTGGTGTTGTTCTTGGACAGCGAGTAGATAAAAAATTAAATGTTATTCATTATGCTAGTAAAACTCTAGACGCTGCTCAAAGAAATTATGCTACAACTGAGAAAGAGTTATTAGCCGTAGTTTTTGCATGTGACAAGTTTAGACCCTATATTGTTGATTCAAAAGTTACAGTTCATACTGATCATGCTGCGATTAGGTACCTTATGGAAAAGAAAGATGCTAAGCCAAGGCTTATTAGATGGGTGCTTCTTTTGCAAGAATTTGATTTACATATTGTAGATAGGAAAGGTGCTGATAATCCTGTTGCTGATAATTTGTCTAGATTGGAAAATATTACTTATGATCCTGTTCCTGTTAATGATAGTTTTCCAAATGAACAATTGGCTGTAATAAAGGTGAGCTCGCGAGATAGTCCTTGGTATGCTGATTATGCTAACTTTATTGTTTCGAAGTATTTGCCTCCAACCTTTTCAGCTCAGCAAAGGAGGAAATTCTTTTATGATTTGAGGCATTATTTTTGGGATGACCCACACTTATATAAAGAAGGAGTGGATGGTATTATGCGAAGATGTGTTCCTGAATATGAACAACAAGAGATATTGAGTAAATGCCATGGTAGTGTTTATGGAGGACATCACGCTGGAGATAGAACCGCGCAAAAGGTTCTACAATCAGGTTTTTATTGGCCAACACTTTTCAAAGATGCAAGGAAGTTTATCTTATCTTGTGATGAATGTCAAAGAGTTGGTAATATTTCTAGACGCAATGAAATGCCTATGAATTATACTCTTGTTATTGAACCATTTGATTGTTGGGGATTTGACTTCATGGGTCCTTTCCCTTCTTCAGAAGGTAACACTCATATACTTGTCGCTGTTGATTATGTTACTAAATGGGTAGAAGCTATACCTACAAAAAGTGCTGATGGTGAGACCTCTATAAAAATGCTTGTAGATGTTATATTTCCTAGATTTGGAGTACCTAGATATATTATGACTGATGGAGGTTCTCACTTTATTCATGGTGGTTTTAGAAAAACTCTTGCCAAATATGGTATTAATCATAGAATTGCTTCAGCTTATCATCCTCAAACTAGTGGGCAAGTAGAATTATCAAATAGAGAAATTAAAGCTATTTTGGGAAAGACTGTTAATAAATCTAGAAAGAATTGGGCTAGTAAGTTAAAGGAAGCATTGTGGGCTTATAGAACTGCTTATAAAAATCCTATGGGAATGTCTCCTTATAAAATGGTTTATGGAAAAGCTTGTCATTTACCTTTAGAACTAGAGCACAAAGCTTATTGGGCTGTAAGAGAACTTAATAAAGATTTTAAACTTGCCGGTAAGAAGAGGTTGCTACAATTGAGTTCTTTAGATGAATGGAGAAGTGAAGCTTATGAAAATGCTAAACTTTTTAAGGAGAAAGTTAAGAAGTGGCATGATAGAAGAATTATTAAAAGAGAATTTAATGTTGGAGATAAAGTCCTATTGTATCGGTCTCGTCTCAGATTTTTTGCAGGGAAATTACTCTCAAAATGGGAAGGACCATATGTTATTGAGGAGGTATATCGTTCAGGAGCAATAAAAATTAGCTCTTTGGAAGGTAACGCCACACAAGTAGTGAATGGACAAAGACTCAAGCATTATATTTCTGGAGATTCTTATAATGAAGATATTGATGTTATTCAAGTGATAACTCCGGAAGCTTTCATCAAAGATCAAATTGACAGTTCTGCAGAGTCCGACTTTGAATAGGTAACAGTTTTAGTAATAAAAAGTCCGCGTTTAGCTTTCCGAACAATATTTCTGCTGTTTATGGAAAATATGAAAAATTACGGGATCGAAACGGAGTGGAGGAGACGCGCGAGGGCCCGTCACCATAGGCCGGCGCGGGCCCCACCCTGGCCGCGCCGCCCTATGGGGACAGCCCCTCGGCGTCCCGTTTCCACTCGTTTTCGGCCTGGAACCTTCCTTTTGTCGTAAAAATATTTGCTATATAATCCCCCGGATCTCCAGAGGTCCGTATATCGTTTTCTCGTCGTGTTTTGTTTCGAGCTGTTTTCTGCCAGATATTGTTTTCAGATCTAGAGCCACCATGTCTTCGTCGGAGCCTCCGAAGGACAACTTCTTTGAGAACGTCGTCAACCCGTACATAAGCGAGTTGAAGATGCATCCCAAGGAATTGCTGCTCGTAGATGGAGAGTTGCAGATAGAAGATGTTCGGGGACTTAAGGGAGAAGGAAGCTTGGAGGACAGGATGGAGAAACTAGAACAAGAGGTCTTCACCTACAAGAAGATGGCTGAGCGTGAAGTGGACATCTTCCACAGAATTGTGTCCGAGCTCATTGGTGAACACGAGAAGGAGACTGCAAAGCTGTGGGGCGATATCCTCTCACTTCACAACACTACCAACCAACTTCAGGCGCAACTTTATGATGCTTGGAATCAAAACTGTGAGTATGAAAACAGGTTTAAACGCATTAGCGATGCTGCTAGTTTCAGGATTCCCGAGACCAAGACATCGTTTGTTGATGGAGAGCCTCTTCCCTGGAAGTCTGATGACGAGAAGAATCCACCATCATCGCCACCGAAGGAGTAATTCATCATCGGTATTGGCATCCCCTTGGTTTGTTCCAAGCTTGGGGGAGTGTCGCGGTATCACATCATCACTATCTTTATCTTTTACTATCAAGTAGAGTCATATCATGAGTAGGGAAGTTATCATATAGAATAGTTTGCAGTGTGGAAGTATCTCTCTCTTAGTTGGTTATCTATGTATCCGTTGGTGTGAGTTATCGTTATGGAATATTAATGAGAAGTCTTATCATTTACTTTTTGCACACCTTATTTTAGTTTGCAATTTCTTTTATATGATTACTCTTGACATTAGTATTGATATCACTTTGGGAGCATCAAGTAAATCTATTTGGTTTTGGCAAACTTAGCATTGGTCAATAGCAACAACACCTTGATGTTTAAATAGAAAAGGGAAATACATGTAGATATATTACTCTATTATCTTTATGCTAATGAGTTTAGTATTCTGAAGTTAAAATTGCTTGTGCTTATGAGAAAGATGCATGATTGTTTCTATCACATGTATATTTGTTTGTTTCCTCAACCTTTATGCTTGCTATCAAACCTTGCTAGCCAAAGACCTGTATTGAGAGGGAATACTTCTCATGCATCCATAACCTTAGACCAAACCCATGCCATTTGTGTCCACCATAACTACCTACTATGTGGTATTTTGCGCCACTCCAAGTAAATACTTCATGTGCTACCTTTAAATAATTCAAACTATATTACTCCTTATTTGTGTCAATGTTTTATAGCTCATGAGGAAGTATGTGGTGTTTTATCTTTCAATCTTGTTGGACTGACTTTCACCAATGGACTAGTGGCACATCCGCTTATCCAATAATTTTGCAATAAGAGCTGGCAACGGGGTTCCCAGCCCCAATTAATAACTTTCATTAATAATTCTCTTCACATGTTTTGCCCTGATTTATCAGTAAGCAACTTAATTTTGCAATAGACACTCCTCCATGGTTTGAGAAATGTTGGAAGGCACCCGAGGATTCGGTTAGCCATGGCTTGTGAAAGCAAAGGTTGGGGGAGTGTCATCCATAATAAAACTAAAATACATGTGTAAACAAAAGAGAAGGGGGATGATCTACCTTGCTGGTAGAGATGTCGTCCTCCATGGGAGCCGCTCTTGGAAGGTCTGTTTGGCAAGGGGGTTAGAGTGCCCGCTACCATTCGTTGACAACAACAAACACCGCTCAAAATCTTACTTTTATGCTCTTTATATGATTTCAAAACTTGAAAAGCTCTAGCACATGATTTAATCTCTGCTTCCCTCTGCGAAGGGCCTATCTTTTACTTTTATGTTGAGTCAGTAAACCTATTTCCCTCTATCTTAAGCAAGCAATTGAGTTGTTGTGAACCAACCATTTATGCTATGATCTAGTTAATCATGTCTTTTATGCTTTCTTGTTCAGTACAAATTTTATCTGAATGAATATGACTTTGAAAGTTATCAATGATTATGAGGAGATTGTTATGATTGAGGATGAAAGCCCTGCTATATAAATTCTAATATGAAAGCTTTGCTTAGAAGATAAGTACAATCCGTTAGTAGTTCTCTGACCAAGAACAAAGTTTGCCATAACCATTTATGATTTCCTATGCACCTTTACTTGTGATTTCTCTTTACTTATTTCAAGTTGAGTTATATGAAGAGAATGTTTACTAGAATGTCTTGTGTGAATCAATATGATGCTTCTTGTCCGTATTTTATTTATCGACTCTTCACTCCATAAACATGTGGTCTTGTTTATTGAGCTCAGTTTCGCTTGGGGACAAGCGAGGTCTAAGCTTGGGGGAGTTGATACGTCCATTTTGCATCACTATTTTATACCATAATTTGCTATTATTCATTGATATATTTCATATTTAGAGATGATACTTATGTTATTTCACCTATTTTGCATGTTTCATGATCATTGGAGAATTATTCACCGGAGTCAGGATTCTGCTGGAAAAAGCACCGTCAGGACACCATATTTCTGAAGATCAACAATTGACGGCAATTATACGAAAAATCCTATTTTTCCAGAAGACGAAGGGAGCCAAAAGGAGGGGCCGAGAGGGGCCGCCATGGGCCCCCCATAGGCCGGCGCGGGCCGCCTGGCCGCGCCGCCATGTGGGGAGGGGGCCCACAGCCCCCTCTGGCCTCCTCTCCTTCGCGTACTTCTTCATCCCGAAAACCTAAGCCACGGGAGTTACGGAGAATAGAAAGCCGCCTCTGCGGGGCGGAGAAACACCAGAGAGAAAAGAGCTCTCCGGCGGGCAGGAATCCGCCGGGGAAATTCCCTCCCGGAGGGGGAAATCGACGCCACCGCCATCGTCATCGAGCTGGACATCATCTCCATCATCATCACCATCATCTTCATCATCATCACCGCCATCTCCACCGCTGCACCTCGTCACCGCTGTAACAATTAGGGTTGGATCTTGATTGTTTGATAGGGGAAACTCTCCCGGTATTGATTTCTACTTGTTATTGATGCTATTGAGTGAAACCATTGAACCAAGGTTTATGTTCAGATTGTTATTCATCATCATATCACCTCTGATCATGTTCCATATGATGTCTCGTGAGTAGTTCGTTTAGTTCTTGAGGACATGGGTGAAGTCTAAATGTTAGTAGTGAATTATGGTTGAGTAATATTCAATGTTATGATATTTAAGTTGTGGTGTTACTCTTCTAGTGGTGTCATGTGAACGTCGACTACATGATACTTCACCTTTATGGGCCTAGGGGAGTACATCTTGTATTCGTTTGCTAATTGTGGGGTTGCCGGAGTGACAGAAACCTAAACCCCCGTTAGTATATCGGTGCAGGAGGGATAGCAGGATCTCAGAGTTTAAGGCTGTGGTTAGATTTATCTTAATTACTTTCTTGTATTTGCGGATGCTTGCAAGGGGTATAATCACAAGTATGTATTAGTCCTAGGAAGGGCGGTGCATTAGCATAGGTTCACCCACACAACACTTATCAAAACAATGAAGATTAATCAGCGTAGCGAAAGCACTAGACTAAAATCCCCGTGTGTCCTCGAGAACGTTTGGTCATTATAAGTAAACAAACCGGCTTGTCCTTTGTGCTAAAAAGGATTGGGCCACTCGCTGCAATTATTTCTCTCGCATTTTACTTACTCGTACTTTATTTATCTGCTATATCAAAACCCCCTGAATACTTGTCTGTGAGCATTTACAGTGAATCCTTCATCGAAACTGCTTGTCAACACCTTCTGCTCCTCGTTGGGTTCGACACTCTTATTTATCGAAAGTACTACAATACACCCCCTATACTTGTGGGTCATCAGAGCACTGCCGAGGCACCATGGACCAGAAAAAACGGGGTTTCCTGCGTTGCAGTATTGGGCGTTGTTCGTATGCTCCAAAGGACGCCTTGGCAGCTCCTCGGGCCAAGTGTGTCGAGCTTTTTCGGTGGTGTTAACAGGCGTTTCTTGATTCACATGATGATGTCGTTGCTTTTGACTTGGCCATTGGTTTGCGGGTGCACTACCGACGCAAAGTGTAGTTTGATGCCTACTTTGTTGCAATATGCCTTGAACTCCTTGGAAGTGAAGTTGCTCCCGTTGTCTGTGGCAATGCTGTTTGGTACACCAAATCGAAAAACTATGCCTTTGATGAAACTCACCACTTATGCTGCATCTGCCGAAGTTACTGGTATGCTTCGATCCACTTGGTAAACTTGTCGACAACCACGAGCAAATACGTACACGTATCCTCCAGGCCAGGCCTTGTGTAGTTTTCCTACCATGTCGAGTCCCCATTGCGCAAAGGGCCAAGATATTGGTATTGGCATCAATTCTCGCTGTCGGGAGAATGAGGCTTGGCGCGAATCTCTCGGCACAGCATTACATGTGCGAACTATATCTTTCACGTCCTCTATAGCTGTTAGCCAATAAAATCCTGCTCTGAAGACTTTGGCTGCTATTGCTCGGCTGCTCGCGTGGTGGCTGCATACTCCCTCGTGCACATCCTTTAATATGAGCCATCCTTCTTCGGGTGTTACACATCTTTGCAATACTCCCGAGATACTTTGCTTGTACAACTCCCCTTTGACCATAGTGAAGGCTTTGGATCGTCGGATGACTCACCTGGCTTCAACCGGATCGCTGGGTATCTCATTTCTTGCAATGTATGCCACATAGACCTACATCCAAGGAACCTATCACCATAACTTCATGTGGGTCTTCTTCATCTTCTCGATATATTTGCTTCTCGGCTCTGCAGGCCCCAGAGCCTTTCTTTGGTTTCTCCTTTTTCGTCGATTTGCTTTGGCGTTTCTTCGCTTGGTAGATCTTTCACTTATTTCTTCCCAAAACACGCCTGGTGGAATCGCGAGACACTGTGACCCGATGTTTGCCAAAACATCGGCTTCATAGTTGATGAATCTGCTGATATGATTAACTCGTAGCCGTCGAAGAGTCTT
Source organism: Lolium multiflorum (assembly GCA_030979885.1). Classification (NCBI taxonomy): domain Eukaryota; kingdom Viridiplantae; phylum Streptophyta; class Magnoliopsida; order Poales; family Poaceae; genus Lolium; species Lolium multiflorum. Next base: position 83,395,729 of record CM061753.1, read on the forward strand.
TCAAGTTCATTGTATAATTCCTTGTATGTTATCATACTGTCATTGACCACGTCGCACTTGTTCATCACCTATTGAGCTACCAACTAGGAGTCGCCGAAGATTTTTAGGCGGGTTGCACCGCACGCCTTTGCCATCTTCATCCCATGTATAAGTGCTTCATATTCTGCTTCATTGTTGGACGCGTTAGAGAACGTCATCCGCAGTATGTATTTCATTTTGTCGTCTTGGGGTGAAACAAGTATCACGCCTGCTCCAGCTCCTTCTACTCTTTTGGACCCGTCGAAATTCATAGTCCAAGTGCTCGACAAATCTGGGTGTCCCGTGTTTTGCAGCTCCATCCACTCCGCGATGAAATCTGCCAAAATCTGCGACTTTATTGCCTTTCTTTTTTCATACGTGATGTCCCGAGGGGAGAGCTCTATTCCCCAAAGGGAGACGCGCCCTGTGGCTTCCGGATTGTTCAGGATGTTTGAGAGAGATGCTTCATTGACAACTACTATCGGATGTGCCGAAAAGTAGTGCCGCAGTTTTCTTGTCGTCGTGAATACGCCAAAGGCTAGCTTAAATCTTTGCGGTACCGTTGCTTTGATGGAGATAAAACTTCACCGATGAAATATTTTGCCGCCGAACTCCATGGATTTTTCCTTCTTCTTCCCTTTCCACCACAAGGATCATGCTCACCACTTGAGGTGTGGCGCGATATATAACAGGAGAGGTTCCTTTTCCTTTGGAGCCACTAGTATTGGGGGTGTCAAGATTGTGCGCTTGAGTTCTTCGAAAGCTGTATCCGCTTCCTCGTTCCACTCGAACTTTTCCCCTTGCTTGATTGATACGTCTCCGACGTATCGATAATTTCTTATGTTCCATGCTACTTTATTGATGATACCTACATGTTTTATGCACATTATATGTCGTATTTATGCATTTTCTGGAACTAACCTATTAACAAGATGCCGAAGTGCCAGTTCCTGTTTTCTGCTGTTTTTGTTTCAGAAATCCTAGTAACGAAATATTCTCGGAATCGGACGAAATCACCGCCCAGGTTCCTATTTTTCCCGGAAGCTTCCAGATCACCGAAGAGGGGCCAGAGATGGGCCAGTGGGGCCCCACACCACACCCGGGCGCGGCCGTGGCCTGGCCGCCACCTGGTGGTGAGGGCACCCTGGTGCCCCTCCGAGGCTCCCCTTTCGCCTATTTAAAGGTCCTGACCTAAAAACCCTTACGAGGAAGCCACGGTACGCGAAACCTTCCAGAGCCGCCGCCATCGCGAAGCCAAGATCCGGGGGACAGAGTCTCTCGGCTCCCTGCCGGCCGACGGGGAAGTGCCCCTAAGGCTTCTCCATCGACACCGCTGCCATCTCCACCGCCATCTTCATCACCGCTGCTGCTCCCATGATGAGGGAGTAGTTCTCCATCGAGGCTCGGGGCTGTACCGGTAGCTATGTGGTTAATCTCTCTCCTATGTACTTCAATACAATGATCTCATGAGCTGCCTTACATGATTGAGATTCATATGAGTTTTGTATCACTATTCATCTATGTGCTACTCTAGTGATGTTATTAAAGTACTCTATTCCTCCTCCACGTGTGTAAAGGTGACAGTGTGTGCACCGTGTGAGTACTTGGCGTAGGCTATGATTGTGATCTCTTGTAGATTATGAAGTTAACTATTGCTATGATGGTATTGATGTGATTTATTCCTCCTACATAAGCGTGAAGGTGACAGTGTGCATGCTATGTTAGTTCTTGGTGTAATTGTGTTGATCTATCTTGCACTCTAAGGTTACTTAAACATGAATATCGAATATTGTGGAGCTTGTTAACTCCGGCATTGAGGGTTCGTGTAATCCTACACAGTTAGTGGTGTCCATCATCCAACAAAAGAGTGTAGAGTATGCATTTATCTATTCTGTTATGTGATCAATGTTGAGAGTGTCCACTAGTGAAAGTCTATTCCCTAGGCCTTGTTCCTAAATACTGCTATCGCTGCTTGTTACTGTTTTACTGCGTTACTACTGCTGAGTTACTACTGCTTGTTTACTTCCCGCAATATTACTACCATCAACTGCACGCCAGCAAGCTATTTTCTGGCGCCGTACTACTGCTCATATTCATTCATACCACTTGTATTTCACTATCTCTTCGCGAACTAGTGCACCTATTAGGTGTGTTGGGGACACAAGAGACTTCTTGCTTTGTGGTTGCAGGGTTGCATGAGAGGGATATCTTTGACCTCTTCCTCCCCGAGTTCGATAAACCTTGGGTAATCCACTTAAGGGAAACTTGCTGCTGTTCTACAAACCTCTGCTCTTGGAGGCCCAACTGTCTACAAGAATAGAAGCACCCGTAGACATCAAGCACTTTTCTGGCGCCGTTGCCGGGGAGGAAAGGTAAAAGGCACTCATACTTCGGTTCCAGGTAACAGTACTTTTCTGGCGCCATTGTGTGTGTGCTCGAAGCTATTTCCTTTAGACTCTGCAATTGCGACATTTGGTTTCTTGTTTACACTAGTTAGGCATAATGGACAACAATGACCTTTTTATTCTATTTCCTGATTTAAGACATGGATGGTTTGATGAAAATTAAAAACCCATGGAACATATTAATATGAATGCTTTGAACACTATTGTTGCTAATGCTATGGAAAATTCTAAGCTTGGGGAAGCTGGCTTTGATGAGCATGATATTTTTAGTCCCCCAAGCATTGAGGAGAAAATTTACTTTGATGATACTTTGCCTCCCATTTATGATGATTATAATGATAGTAGTCTTTTGGTACCACCTGTTATGGAGGATAAATTTGATTATGATTACAATATACCTCCTATATTTGATAGCTACTTTGTTGAATTTGCTCCCACTACAATTAATAAGAATGACTATGCTTATGTTGGGAGTAGTAATTATTTTATGCATGAGACTCATGATAAGAATGCTTTAAGTGATAGTTATATTGTTGAGTTTGCTCATGTTGCTACTGAAAGTTATTATGAGAGAGGAAAATATGGTTGTAAAAATTTTCATGTTACTAAAACACCTCTCTATGTGCTGAAATTTTTGAAGCTACACTTGTTTTATCTTCCTATGCTTGTTACTTTGCTCTTCATGAACTTGTTTATTTACAAGATTCCTATGCATAGGAAGCATGTTAGACTTAAATGTGTTTTGAATTTGCCTCGATGCTCTCTTTTGCTTCAACTTCTATTTCTTACGAGTGCATCATTAAAACTGTTGAGCCCATCTTAATGGCTATAAAGAAAGAACTTCTTGGGAGATAACCCATGTGTTTTTTACTACAGTACTTTGTTTTATATTTGTGTCTTGGAAGTTGTTTACTACTGTAGCAACCTCTCCTTATCATATTTTTGTGCCAAGTAAAGTTTCTATGTTAAAGTTGATGTTATATTTGGGATCGTCGCAGAAACAGCATTGTTGTCTCCACGAATTCTGGCACAAGTCTCTGTAGAAAATTCAAAAAATCTGCCAATTTACGAGCGTGATCCCCAGATATATACGCAACTTTCATTAGTTTGAGTTTTTCCGTTTGAGCAAGTCTGGTGCCATTTTAAAATTCGTCTTTACGGACTGTTCTGTTTTTGACAGATTCTGCCTTTTATTTCGCATTGCCACTTTTGTTAAGTTGAATGAGTTTCTTTGTTCCATTAACTTTCAGTAGCTTTATGCAATTTCCAGAAGTGAAAATAATGTTTGTGTCACATCTGAATATGTAAATTATTAATTGTGCACTAACCCTCTAATGAGTTTGCTTGAAGTTTGGTGTGAAGGAAGTTTTCAAGGGTCAAGAGAGGAGAATGATATACTATGATCAAGAGGAGTGAAAGATCTAAGCTTGGGGATACCCCGTGGTTCATCCCTGCATATTTTAAGAAGACTCAAGCGTCTAAGCTTGGGGATGCCCAAGGCATCCCCTTTTTCATCAGGTTCCTCCCCTGAAACTATATTTTTATTCAATCACATCTTGTGTTCTTTACTTGGAGCGTCGGTTTGTTTTTGTTTTTATTTTTGTTTGAATAAAATGGATCCTAGCATTCACTTTGTGGGAGAGAGACACGCTCCGTTGTTGCATATGGACAAATATGTCCTTAGGCTTTACTCATAATGTTCATGGCGAAGTTTCCTTCGTTAAATTGTTATATGGTTGGAATTGGAAAATGCTACATGTAGTAATTCTAAAATGTCTTGGATAATGTGATACTTGGCAATTGTTGTGCTCATGCTTAAGCTCTTGCGTCATATACTTTGCACCCATTAATGAAGAAATACATAGAGCATGCTAAAATTTTGTTTGCATAATTGGTCTCTCTAAGGTCTAGATAATTTCTAGTATTGAGTTTGAACAACAAGGAAGACGGTATAGAGTCTTATAATGTTTACAATATGTCTTTTATGTGAGTTTTGCTGCATCGGTTCATCTTTGTGTTTGTTTCAAATAAACCTTGCTAGCCTAAACCTTATATCGAGAGGGAATACTTCTCATGCATCCAAAATCCTTGAGCCAACCACTATGCCATTTGTGTCCACCATACCTACCTACTACATGGTATTTCTCCGCCATTCCAAAGTAAATTGCTTGAGTGCTACCTTTAAAATTCCATCATTCACCTTTGCAATATATAGCTCATGGGACAAAATAGCCTTTAAAACTATCGTAGTATTGAATATGTACTTATGCACTTTATCTTTTATTAAGTTGCTTGTTGTGTGATAACCATGCTTCTGGGGAACGCCATCAACTATTGTTGAATATCATGTGAGTTGCTATGCATGTCCGTCTTGTCTGAAGGATCTATCATTTTAGTGGTTGGAGCATGCAAAATTGTTAGAGAAGAACATTGGGCCGCTAACTAAAGCCATGAATCATGGTGGAAGTTTCAGTTTGGACATATATCCTCAATCTCATATGAGAATAATAATCATTGCTACATGCTTATGCATTTAAGAGGAGTCCATTATCTGTTGTCCATGTTGTCCCGGTATGGATGTCTAAGTTGAGAATAATCAAAAGCGAGAAATCCAAAATGCGAGCATTCTCCTTAGACCTTTGTACAGGCGGCATGGAGGTACCCCTTTGTGACACTTGGTTGAAACATGGCATGCAAAGATCCGGTAGTCCAAGCTAAGTAGGACGAGGTGCGGACACTATTAGTACACTATGCATGAGGCTTGCAACTTGTAAGATATAATTTACATAACTCATATGCTTTATTACTACCGTTGACAAAATTGTTTCATGTTTTCAAAATAAAAGCTCTAGCACAAATACAACATCGATGCTTTCCTCTTTGAAGGACCTTTCTTTTACTTTTACTGTTGAGTCAGTTTACCTATCTCCTTCCACCTTAAGAAGCAAACACTTGTGTGAACTGTGCATTGATTCCTACATACTTGCATATTGCACTTGTTATATTGCTCTATGTTGACAATATCCATGAGATATACATGTTATAAGTTGAAAGCAACCACTGAAACTTAATCTTCCTTTGTGTTGCTTCAACACCTTTACTTTGATTTATTGCTTTATGAGTTAACTCTTATGCAAGACTTATTGATGCTTGTCTTGAAGTACTATTCATGAAAAGTCTTTGCTTTATGATTCACTTGTTTACTCATGTCATTACCATTGTTTTTGATCGCTGCATTCATTACATATGCTTACAATAGTATGATCAAGGTTATGATGGCATGTCACTTAAGAAATTATCTTTGTTATCGTTTTACCTGCTCGGGACGAGCAGAACTAAGCTTGGGGATGATACGTCTCCGACGTATCGATAATTTCTTATGTTCCATGCTACTTTATTGATGATACCTACATGTTTTATGCACATTATATGTCGTACTAGCACTATGCCCGCGCGTTGCGGCGGAACAAAAATAACTAAATTTTCTTTAAAAAAACTATTTGATGCTGAGAGGCGTGCGGGATAGGCAACAACAGATCGGTGACGAGGCATACATGCTACAAAAAAGGTCATGGAGGACGCCAGAAGCAGCAGCTCCAGCATGAGACCAGCAGTGGAGCGCCTCCGATGGAGAATTGCTATATGTCATCGCCGCTCAGGTTCGGGCCGTTGCCGCGCGATGCGCGGGGCCCTCGCTCGAGCCTTGCCTGAGCATCCCTCTAACGGGGAGATGTTGTAGTTGTCAGAACCTAAAACTCATAGTTCGTCAGAGAAATTCAGAGAACGAGCGAGTATGTTTTGTGCTGTCAACGTACAACTTTTCTGTTGTTCTTCATTCCTTATATGTGCTAAACAAACGGAGCTAACAAACCTCCCGATCGTGTTGTTGTGATCCGACCTAACCGCGCCATCCCACGATCACGGATCACAACGTGCTGCTGACCGGGAGCTACTGAAAAGAAGGAGGAGAACGTGCGCAGTGCACTTCTGAAATAACCTATCCTACGAAATATGAGCTTAGCTTGGGCTAACAGATGCCTCCGTGCAAGGCCCATGAATTGGCTCCTGCCGCCCTCGCCTACTGCTGCCACCGCCGCTCATGTATTGTTTGCTTCACAAGGTCATCGATTTCACCGGCCGTCACACAAAATAAGTTTTTTTCGGTACCACTCAGCGTAGAAATACACGTTATGACAAGAGTAGAAATTTTGTGGGCTCCAAATAACACACTCCTGAAGAATAGAAAGGCAATGTGATGTTCAGTTGTTCACCATTCATTTCACACTCAAGAACACAAGGTTTACCCCGTCTAGCCAGGAAATAAAATAGATGGTCTAAACTGCAGTTAGTTTTAAAAGGATATGCTTTTACCTTCTCTCATATGTGGCACCGACCATAAATTTATTCCGCAAATCACCTTTGTTTGTTAGTAGTGAGGCCATACTATCGCCGACCCGGGTCATTGCTGACCTTGCCTTGGGGAGTAGCAAGAAGCGCCATGCGCCGGTCGACGGGCACTGCAGCCCCCACCTTACAGTGGAGCCGTTTGGGTCGTGGGCTGACCATAGGCTCCCTAGTTTCCTGATTATTTACTCCTAGTTCCACCACTTCAATTGACGCATTATTTACTCCTAGTTTCCTGATTAATTAGGCCCAATAACCAGGTTCAATTGTTAATACTTTAATTTCCATGCTAATTAGGTACTGAACGGAAGGAAATTTTAAACATAATTGTAAGTTTAATTAGCATAATTGCTAGGTTCTAGACTTCATAATTATGTAGCCGCATTGCAAGGAATCCATCATCCACTGATTCACACGCAGAAATCAAGTTGTTATATCAGCAAAAAATCAAGAGGATTATGGGTACACCGCATACACCTCTTAGAGGCAATGGCTCGATGTGCTAGGTGGCGGCGGCCTTCACTACAGCTCGTGCTCGGCTGCGGCGACGGCCTCCCCGTTGTTGCATGCTAGTCGGCGGCGGCCTCCCGCGCAGCTCCGTGCTTGGCGGCGGCCGTGCAACGACAGCGGACTCCGGCGCGGCCTCGTGCTAGGCAGCGGCCGTGCTCGTCGGCGGATTCTGCCGCGGCCTCCCGCGCGGCTGCGTGCTAGGCTGCGGCCGTGCTCGTCGGCGGACTCCGTTGCGGCCTCGTGCTCGGCGGCGGTCGTGCGGCGACGGCTGGTTCCCGCGCTTCGTCGTGCTCAGCGGCGGCCGTGCGGCAACGGCGGGATCCTGCGCGGCTCCGTGCTTGGCGGCCTCCTCCTTCTCTTTTCCTCCCAGCCATGCTTCCCATCGTAGTTTCAGGCAGAGAGCATGTGTGGTCAAGAGGACACGGGATAAAGTGGAGGATGCGTTTCTTGCTAATAGTAGCCCGCCGCATTAGAGCCACATCGATGCAGCGCTGATGACTTTTCCTAGATAAAAACCCTCCTCATGTGAGTAGCAATGCAAGTCGAATACTTCTTTTCTTTCTTTCTGTTTCTGCCACATAAGATACGTACCAAACCTTGTCCGATCCGTTTGTTGCTAGGCACATCTGATCAATCTCTTTTGCAATCCGAGTAACCTACAAATCCTTTTACCGGACCTCCAAGCATCTCGTCTATAATTACAAACCACGTGCGTATGTCACGTGTTGGGTCACTTATTTTTGGTTTTGGCCCAGATAAATCTGGCCCAGTTGTGACACCAGCCAGTCACCTATTGTAATTTAATAGTAAAGATTTATGCATTTTCTGGAACTAACCTATTAACAAGATGTCGAAGTGTCAGTTTTTTTGCTGTTTCATAAATCCTAGTAACGAAATATTCCTGAATCGGACGAAATCACCGCCCAGGTTCCTATTTTTCCCGGAAGCTTCCAGATCACCGAAGAGGGGCCAGAGATGGGCCAGGGGGGCCCCACACCACACCTGGGCGCGGGCCAGGGCCTGGCCGCGCCACCTGGTGGTGAGGGCACCCTGGTGCCCCTCCGAGGCTCCCCTTTCGCCTATTTAAAGGTCCTGACCTAAAAACCCTTACGGAGGAAGCCACGGTACGCGAAACCTTCCAGAGCCGCCGCCATCGCGAAGCCAAGATCTGGGGGACAGGAGTCTCTGTTCCGGCACCCGCCGGAGCGGGGAAGTGCCCCCGGAAGGCTTCTCCATCGACACCGCTGCCATCTCCACCGCCATCTTCATCACCGCTGCTGCTCCCATGAAGAGGGAGTAGTTCTCCATCGAGGCTCGGGGCTGTACCGGTAGCTATGTGGTTAATCTCTCTCCTATGTACTTCAATACAATGATCTCATGAGCTGCCTTACATGATTGAGATTCATATGAGTTTTGTATCACTATTCATCTATGTGCTACTCTAGTGATGTTATTAAAGTACTCTATTCCTCCTCCACGTGTGTAAAGGTGACAGTGTGTGCACCGTGTGAGTACTTGGCGTAGGCTATGATTGTGATCTCTTGTAGATTATGAAGTTAACTATTGCTATGATGGTATTGATGTGATTTATTCCTCCTACATAAGCGTGAAGGTGACAGTGTGCATGCTATGTTAGTTCTTGGTGTAATTGTGTTGATCTATCTTGCACTCTAAGGTTACTTAAACATGAATATCGAATACTGTGGAGCTTGTTAACTCCGGCATTGAGGGTTCGTGTAATCCTACACAGTTAGTGGTGTCCATCATCCAACAAAAGTGTAGAGTATGCATTTATCTATTCTGTTATGTGATCAATGTTGAGAGTGTCCACTAGTGAAAGTCTATTCCCTAGGCCTTGTTCCTAAATACTGCTATCGCTGCTTGTTACTGTTTTACTGCGTTACTACTGCTGCGTTACTACTGCTTGTTTACTTCCCGCAATATTACTACCATCAACTGCACGCCAGCAAGCTATTTTCTGGCGCCGTACTACTGCTCATATTCATTCATACCACTTGTATTTCACTATCTCTTCGCCGAACTAGTGCACCTATTAGGTGTGTTGGGGACACAAGAGACTTCTTGCTTTGTGGTTGCAGGGTTGCATGAGAGGGATATCTTTGACCTCTTCCTCCCTGAGTTCGATAAACCTTGGGTAATCCACTTAAGGGAAACTTGCTGCTGTTCTACAAACCTCTGCTCTTGGAGGCCCAACACTGTCTACAAGAATAGAAGCACCCGTAGACATCATTGATCAACGCGTAAAACGGTAACGCCTTTTCTCCTAGTCTGGTGACAAATCTGCTCAAAGCGGCGACTCGCCCAGTTAGCTGTTGTATTTCCTTGAGATTGGTCGGTCTCCTCATCTTTACGACGGCTTGGATTTTCTCCGGATTGGCCTCAATTCCTCTTGCTGACACCAAGTACCCGAGGAGTTCTCCGGCAGGAACGCTGATACGTCTCCAACGTATCGATAATTTCTTATGTTCCATGCTACTTTATTGATGATACCTACATGTTTTATGCACATTATATGTCATATTTATGCATTTTCTGGAACTAACCTATTAACAAGATGCCGAAAGAGCTGTTTTCTGCTGTTTTTGGTTTCAGAAATCCTAGTAAGGAAATATTCTCGGAATTGGACGAAATCTTCGCCCAGGGTCCTATTTTGCACGGAGCTTCCGAAGACCGAAGAGGAAAGAAGTGGGGCCACGAGGTGGCCACACCATAGGGCGGCGCGGCCCAGGCCCTGGCCGCGCCTGGTGTGGGGCCCTCGCGCCGCCTCTTGACCTACCCTTTCGCCTACTTAAAGCCCCGTCGCGAAACCCTAGTACCGAGAGCACGATACGGAAAACCTTCCAGAGACGCGCCGCCGCGAATCCCATCTCGGGGGATTCGGAGATCGCCTCCGGCACCCTGCCGGAGAGGGGAATCATCTCCCGGAGGACTCTTCATCGCCATGATCGCCTCCGGAGTGATGAGTGAGTAGTTCACCCCTGGACTATGGGTCCATAGCAGTAGCTAGATGGTCGTCTTCTCCTTGTTGTGCTTCATTGTTGGATCTTGTGAGCTGCCTAACATGATCAAGATCATCTATCTGTAATACTATATGTTGTGTTTGTCGGGATCCGATGGATAGAGAATACTATGTTATGGTGATTATCAATCTATTGTTTATGTGTTGTTTATGATCTTGCATGCTCTCCGTTATTAGTAGAGGCTCTGGCCAAGTTTTTGCTCTTAACTCCAAGAGGGAGTATTTATGCTCGATAGTGGGTTCATGCCTTCATTGACACCTGGGACAGTGACAGAAAGTTCTAAGGTTGTGATGTGTTGTTGCCACTAGGGATAAAACATTGATTCTATGTCTAAGGATGTAGTTGTCGATTACATTACGCACCATACTTAATGCAATTGTCTGTTGCTTAGCAACTTAATACTGAATGGGGTTCGGATGATAACCTGAAGGTGGACTTTTTAGGCATAGATGCAGTTGGATGGCGGTCTATGTACTTTGTCGTAATGCCCAATTAAATCTCACTATATTTATCATCTCATGTATATGCATTGTTATGCCTTTCTCTATTTGTCAATTGCCCGACTGTAATTTGTTCACCCAACATGCTTTTATCTTATGGGAGAGACACCTCTAGTGAACTGTGGACCCCGGTCCTATTCTTTACATAGCATACAATCTACTGCAATTGTGTTTTACTATTTTCTTGCAAACAATCATCTTCCACTCGATACGCTTTAATCCTTTGTTACAGCAAGCCGGTGAGATTGACAACCTCACTGTTTCGTTGGGACAAAGTACTTGGTTGTGTTGTGCAGTTCCACGTTGGCAATCCTGTTGTTGCGCCGCATTGATACGTCCAATTTGCATCACTATTTTGTATCATAATTTGCTGTTATTCGTTGATATATTTCATATTGGGACACAATACTTATGTTATTTCACCTATTTTGCATGTTTCATCATTATTGGAGGATCGAGCACCGGAGCCAGGATTCTGCTGGAAAAAGCACCGTCAGAACGCAATATTTCGGAAGATCAACGTGGAAGGGAATTTCACGAAAATTCCTATTTTTCCAGATGACGGAGGGAGCCAGAAGGGGAAGAAGAGAGGGGCCACTGTGGGCCCAGACCACGGGCGGCGCGGCCCATGGCCTGCGCCACCCTATGCTCTGGGGGCCCACGACCCTTTTCGCCTCCTTTTCTTCGCGTACTCCTTCGTCCCGAAAACCTAAGCCACAGAGAGGACCTCACGAAGGGTTACAGCCGCCTCTGCGGGGCGGAGAACACCAGAGAGAAAAGAGCTCTCCGGCGGGCAGGAATCCGCCGGGGAAATTCCCTCCCGGAGGGGGAAATCGACGCCATCGCCATCGTCATCGAGCGGGACATCATCTCCATCATCATCATCATCATCTCCACCATCTACACCGCCATCACCACCGCTGCACCTCGTCACCGCTGTAGCAATTCGGGTTAAATCTTGATTGTTTGATAGGGGAAACTCTCCCGGTGTTATTCTATACTTGTTGTAGATGCTATTGAGTGAAACCATTGAACCAAGGTTTATGTTCAGATTGTTATTCATCATCATATCACCTCTGATTGTATTCCATATGATGTCTCGTGAGTAGTTCGTTTAGTTCTTGAGGACATGGGTGAAGTCTAAATGCTAGTAGTGAATTATGGTTGAGTAATATTCAATGTTATGATATTTAAGTTGTGGTGTCATTCTTCTAGTGGTGTCGTGTGAACGTCGACTACACGACACTTCACCATTTATGGGCCTAGGGGAGTGCATCTTGTATTCGGTTGCTAATTGCGGGGTTGCCGGAGTGACAGAAACCTAAGCCCCCGTTAGTATATCGATGCAGGAGGGATCGCAGGATCTCAGAGTTTAAGGCTGTGGTTAGATTTATCTTAATTACTTTCTTGTAGTTGCGGATGCTTGCAAGGGGTATAATCACAAGTATGTATTAGTCCTAGGAAGGGCGGTGCATTAGCATAGGTTCACCCACACAACACTTATCAAAACAATGAAGATTAATTAGCTGTATGTAGCGAAAGCACTAGACTAAAATTCCCATGTGTCCTCAGGAACGTTTGGTCATTATAAGTAAACAAACCGGCTTGTCCTTTGTGCTAAAAAGGATTGGGCCACTCGCTGCAATTATTTCTCTTGCATTTTATTTACTTGTACTTTATTTATCTGCAATATCAAAACCCCCTGAATACTTGTCTGTGAGCATTTACAGTGAATCCTTCATCGAAACTGCTTGTCAACACCTTCTGCTCCTCGTTGGGTTCGACACTCTTATTTATCGAAAGTACTACGATACACCCCCTATACTTGTGGGTCATCAAGACTATTTTCTGGCGCCGTTGCCGGGGAGTGAAGCGCTATTGGTAAGCGGAATTGGTAAGGAAATTTACTGTTTGTGCTGATTTTATTTCTGCCTGCTGCTATAAATCATTATGGAGAGATCTTCTCTTCAATTTCTATTTGGGAAATCTACTACTACTGCAACGGTAGTGGATGAAGCGCCAGGTGAGGAAGTAGTACCATATAAAATACCTATGAAAATTATTGAACGTGTTATGGATAACCGCTATGAAGGGGATGGAACTGTCCATCCTGGTGATCATTTATTGTTTTTGCATGAATTATGCGGGTTATTCAAATGTGCAGGTATTTCTATGAATGAAGTTAGGAAGAAACTATTCACTATATCGCTGTCTGGTAAAGCGGCGCACTGGTATAAATTGCTGAAGAATGGTGATTCTATTGATTGGGAGGACATTGTGCCTTTATTTTATTCCAAATTTTATCCTCCAAGTGAAATTCACAAAGATCGGAACCGCATATATAATTTCTGGCCTCATGATGGAGAGAGTATTGCCCAAGCTTGGGGGAGATTGAAGTCTTTAATGCTCAAATGCCCCATTCATGAGCTTCCTGGTAATGTTATTATTGATAATTTCTATGCAAGACTTTCTTTTCAAGACAAGACCTTGCTGGATACTTCTTGTTCTGGATCATTTACACGCAAGAATGAAGAGTTTAAAAGGGACCTTCTTGATCGGATCCAAGAAAATACTGAAGGATGGGAGAACGACAAAGATAGAGAATCAGGTATAACTTATGATTATAAATGCATTGAAGCTTTTATGGATACTGATAAATTTCGTAATATGAGTGCTACATATGGTCTTGATTCCCAAGTTGTTGCAAATCTTTATAAAGCTTTTGCCTCTCATTATGAACTGCCTAAGAAGAATTTTGATAAGTATCATGAACCGTATAAAGATAAAATTGATTCATCTGTAAACAAATGTGTAGTGGTTGAAACTGTTGATAATGTTATTCCTGAAGCTTATATTGAAAAAACTCCTTTCCCTGCTAAAATGAAGGAGTACTCTGTCATATCTAGTGCGGTTAATAAAAGTGAAAAGAAACCTAAAGAACCTGAAGAACAAATTAAAATTGAACCTGCTGTTGCAATAGTTAAAGATCTTGTGACTGAAAATGTGGAGGATGGTCATATTATTTTCTGTGAAGATGCTTCTAATATTGTTTCACATCCTAATAAATCCAAACAAGTTAGTGTTCCTATGCTATCTGTTAGAATTGGTGATCATTGCTATTATGGTTTATGTGATATTGGTGCAAGTGTTAGTGCTATTCCTTATGAGCTTTACACGGAGATTATGCACGAAATTGGTTCTTGTGAACTTGAAGATATTGATGTGGTTATTCATCTGGCTAATAGAGAAACTATTTCTCCAATTGGTATTGTTCGAGATGTGGAAGTTCTATGTGGTAAGATTAAATATCCTGCTGACTTTTTGGTACTTGGTTCTGCTGCTAGTGATCATTGTCCTATCATTTTTGGTAGACCTTTTCTAAATACTTGTGGAGCTATTATAGATTGTAAGAAAGAGAAAATTTTGACTAGATTTGCTGGTGAACCTTATGAATTTAACTTTTCTAAATTTACCAAAACTCCTTATAAAACTGACTTGCCTAGTAATGATTTTAAAATGGAGCAGTGTGCATCTATTGTTCTTGTTCCTAATAATCCTTTGCAGCAACATTTGGAGAATAGTGAAAGTGAAGCTTTTAGGAAAGAAAGAGATGAGCTTGAGGAAATTTTTCGTCGCCAACCTATTCTCAAGCATGATTTACCGGTGGAAGATTTGGGTACAACACCGCCACCAAAGGAAGATCCTGTTTTTGATTTAAAGCCTTTACCTGATAATCTTAAATATGCTCATATTGATGATAAGAAAATATATCCTGTTATTATTAGTTCTAAGCTTTCAGAGATTGAGGAAGAAAGGTTATTGGAAATATTGAAGAAACACCGAGGAGCTATTGGCTATACTCTTGATGATTTGAAAGGGATTTCTCCTTCTATTTGCCAACATGCTATTAATATGGAAGATGATGCAAAGCCTGTTGTTGAACATCAACGTCGTCTAATTCCGAAGATGAAGGAAGTGGTAAGGAACGAGGTATTAAAACTCCTTGAAGCTGGTATTATATATCCTATTGCTGATAGTAGATGGGTTAGTCCTGTGCATTGTGTTCCTAAGAAAGGAGGAATGACTGTTGTGCCTAATGATAATGATGAGCTTATTCCTCAAAGAATAGTTGTAGGTTATAGAATGTGCATTGATTTTCGAAAAGTTAATAAAGTTACTAAGAAAGATCATTACCCTTTACCCTTTATTGATCAAATGTTAGAGAGGTTGTCTAAAAATACTCATTTTTGCTTTCTTGATGGTTATTCTGGGTTTTCACAAATTGCTGTTAAAGCTAAAGATCAAGAGAAAACCACTTTTACTTGTCCTTATGGAACTTATGCTTATAGGCGTATGCCTTTTGGTTTATGTAATGCTCCTGCTACTTTTCAAAGATGCATGTCTGCTATTTTTCATGGTTTTTGTGAAAGTATTGTAGAGGTATTCATGGATGATTTTTCTGTCTATGGGAATTCTTTTGATAATTGCTTGCGAAACCTCGATAAAGTTTTGCAGAGATGTGAAGAAACTAACCTTGTTCTTAATTGGGAGAAATGCCACTTTATGGTTAATGAAGGAATTGTATTGGGACATAAAATTTCCGAGAGAGGTATTGAAGTTGATAGAGCTAAAGTTGAAGCAATTGAGAAGATGCCCTATCCGAGGGATGTTAAAGGTATTCGTAGTGTTCTTGGTCATGCTGGGTTTTATAGGAGATTTATTAAAGATTTCTCTAAAATTTCAAAGCCTCTTACTAATCTTCTTCAAAAAGATGTACCTTTTGTTTTTGATGATGATTGTAAGGAAGCTTTTGAAACTCTAAAGAAAGCCTTAACAACTGCTCCTGTAGTTGAACCTCCTGATTGGAATTTGCCTTTTGAAATTATGTGTGATGCTAGTGATTTTGCTGTAGGCGCTGTTCTTGGACAGCGGGTAGATAAAAAATTAAATGTTATTCATTATGCTAGTAAGACTCTTGATGCTGCTCAAAGAAATTATGCTACAACTGAAAAAGAATTGTTAGCTGTAGTCTTTGCTTGTGATAAGTTTAGACCCTATATTGTTGATTCAAAAGTTACAATTCATACTGATCATGCTGCAATTAGATACCTTATGACAAAGAAAGATGCTAAGCCAAGGCTTATTAGATGGGTACTTCTGTTGCAAGAATTTGATTTACATATTATAGATAGGAAAGGTGCTGATAATCCTGTTGCTGATAATTTGTCTAGATTGGAAAATATTGCTTATGATCCTGTTCCTGTTAATGATAGTTTTCCAAATGAACAATTGGCTGTAATAAAGGTGAGCTCGCGAGAGAGCCCTTGGTATGCAGATTATGCTAACTTTATTGTTTCGAAGTATTTGCCTCCAACCTTTTCAGCTCAGCAAAGGAGGAAATTCTTTTATGACTTGAGGCATTATTTTTGGGATGACCCACACTTATATAAAGAAGGAGTGGATGGTATTATGCGAAGATGTGTTCCTGAATATGAACAACAGGAGATATTGAATAAATGTCATGGTAGTGTTTATGGAGGACATCACGCTGGAGATAGAACCGCGCAAAAGGTTCTACAATCAGGTTTTTATTGGCCAACACTCTTCAAAGATGCAAGGAAATTTATTTTATCTTGTGATGAATGTCAAAGAGTTGGTAATATCTCCAGACGCAATGAAATGCCTATGAATTATACTCTTGTTATTGAACCATTCGATTGTTGGGGATTCGACTTCATGGGACCTTTCCCTTCTTCAGACGGTAACACTCATATACTTGTCGCTGTTGATTATGTTACTAAATGGGTAGAAGCTATACCTACAAAAAGTGCTGATGGTGAGACCTCTATAAAAATGCTTGTAGATATTATATTTCCTAGATTTGGAGTACCTAGATATATTATGACTGATGGAGGTTCTCATTTCATTCATGGAGGTTTTAGAAAAACTCTTGCTAAGTATGGTATTAATCATAGAATTGCTTCTGCTTATCACCCTCAAACTAGTGGTCAAGTAGAATTATCAAATAGAGAGATTAAAGCTATCTTAGGTAAGACCGTTAATAAATCTAGAAAGAATTGGCCTAGCAAATTGAAAGAAGCATTATGGGCTTATAGAACTGCTTATAAAAATCCTATGGGAATGTCACCTTATAAAATGGTTTATGGAAAAGCTTGTCATTTACCTCTAGAACTAGAGCACAAAGCTTATTGGGCTGTTAGAGAACTAAATAAAGATCCTAAATTAGCCGGTAATAAGAGGTTGTTGCAATTAAGTTCTCTAGATGAATGGAGAAGTGAAGCTTATGAAAATGCTAAACTCTTTAAAGAAAAAGTTAAGAAATGGCATGATAGAAGGATCATCAAAAGAGAATTTAATGTTGGAGATCAAGTTCTATTGTATCGGTCTCGTCTCAGATTCTTTGCAGGGAAATTACTCTCGAAGTGGGAAGGACCATATGTTGTTGAGGAGGTGTATCGTTCAGGAGCAATTAAAATTAGCTCTCTCCAAGGCAATGCCACACAAGTGGTGAATGGACAAAGACTCAAGCATTATATCTCGGGTGATTCTTATAATGTTGATGTTGATATTATTCAAGTGGAAACACCGGAGGCTTTCATCAAAGGACAAATTGACAGTCCGCCAGAACTGGACTTTGAATAGGTAACAGTATAGGTAATAAAAAGTCCGCGTTTACCTTTCCGAACATTATTTCTGCTGTTTTTGGAAAATATGAAAAATTACGGAATCGAAACGGAGTGGAAAAGACGCGCGAGGGCGTGCCACCATAGGCCGGCGCGGGCCCCACCCTGGCCGCGCCGACCTATGGTCTGGCCGCCTCTGTCCACTCGTTTTCGGCCTGGAACCTTCCTTTTGTCGTAAAAATATTTGCTATATAATCCCCCGGACCCCTGGAGGTCCGTAATATCGTTTTCTCGTCGTGTTTTGTTTCGAGCTGTTTTCTGCCAGATTTGTTTTGATCTAGAAGCACCATGGTCTCCAACAACAAGGACAAGGAACCTTTGAAGGAAAATATTCAAGACCCGGAGCTGAAGAAAGAAGATGCAAGAGAGGATGAGGAAGAAGTGGAGGAAGCTCCGCAGGAACGCCAACAAGCCACCGTCGCAAGTATTGGCGTGATATCAAGTCCATCCAACATCAAGAGGAGTGCACGAATCGCTACCGGAGGAGCGGTTCCACGTCATTACTTGGCTCCAAGGACATCTTCTCCGAGCCATTACAACCCTTACCGCAATCTAATCTACGATCGTCAAACTGAAAGGACCCCCAAGGTAGTGTTGCCAAGTAATTGGGATATAAATCGTTCTGACACTGCAGGAGAGAAGGAGCCTGAGGCTGAAGAGTGGGGAAATAACTCCAAGAGTTGGGACTCACCGTCGGACAGACTCCTTAACCGCGTCGAGCACAATTCAGAGATGATTCGCAATCTCATATACAGGATTGACGAGCTCCAGGAGCTTATTGAGAAGCTTGTCAGGAATTCATCACCACCATCGCCGAAGGAGTAATTCATCATCGGTATTGGCATCCCCTTGGTTTGTTCCAAGCTTGGGGGAGTGCCGCGGTATCACATCACCACCACCTTTATCTTTTACTATCAAGTAGTGTCATATCATGAGTAGGGAAGTTATCATATGGAATAGTATGCAATGTGGAAGTATCTCTCTTAGTTAGTTATCTATGTATCCGTTGGTGTGAGTTATCGTTATGGAATATTAATGAGAAGTCTTATCATTTACTTTTTGCACACCTTATTTTAGTTTGCAATCTCCATTATATGATTACTCTTGACATGAGTATTGATATCACTTTGGGAGCATCAAGTAAATCTATTTGGTTTTGGCAAACTTAGCATTGGTCAATAGCAACAACATCTTGATGTTTAATAAAGAGAGAAATATACTTAGAAACATTACTCTATTATCTCTATGCTTAGTATTCTAGAGTTAAAATTGCTTGTGCTTATGAGAAAGATGCATGATTGTTTCTATCATATGTATATTTGTTTGTTTCCCTCAACCTTTATGCTTGCTATCAAACCTTGCTAGCCAAAGACCTGTATCGAGAGGGAATGCTTCTCATACATCCATAACCTTAGACCAAACCTATGCCATTTGTGTCCACCATACCTACCTACTACATGGTATTTTCTGCCATTCCAAGTAAATACTTCATGTGCTACCTTTAAATTATTCAAACTATACTACTCCTTATTTGTGTCAATGTTTTATAGCTCATGAGGAAGTATGTGGTGTTTTATCTTTCAATCTTGTTGGGCGGACTTTCACCAATGGACTAGCGGCACATCCGCTTATCCAATAACTTTGCAATAAGAGCTGGCAACGGGGTTCCCAGCCCCAATTAATAACTTTCATTAATAATTCTCTTCACATGTTTTGCTCTGAGTTATCAGTAAGCAACTTAATTTTGCAATAGACACTCCTCCATGGTATGTGAATGTTGGAAGGCACCCGAGGATTCGGTTAGCCATGGATTGAGAAAGCCAAGGTTGGGGGAGTGTCATCCTTAATAAAACTAAAATACATGTGTAAACAAAAGAGAAGGGGGATGATCTACCTTGCTGGTAGAGATGCCGTCCCTCATGGGAGCCGCTCTTGGAAGGTTCGTTTGGCAAGGGGGTTAGAGTGCCCGCTACCATTCGTTGACAACAACAAACACCGCTCAAAATCTTACTTTTATGCTCTTTATATGATTTCAAAACTTGAAAAGCTCTAGCACATGATTTAATCCCTGCTTCCCTCTGCGAAGGGCCTATCTTTTACTTTTATGTTGAGTCAGTAAACCTATTTCCCTCTATCTCAAGCAAGCAATTGAGTTGTTGTGAACCAATCATTTATGCTATGATTTAGTTAATCATGTCTTTTATACTTTCTTGTTTAGTACCAATTTTATCTGAATGAATATGACTTTGAAGTTATCAATGATTATGAAGAGATTGTCATGCTTAAATAGGAAGGCTCAGCTATAAATTCTAATATGAAAGTTTTGCTTAGAAGTACAATCCGTTAGTAGTTCTCTGACCAAGAACAAAGTTTGCCATAACCAATTATGATTTCTTATGCACCTTTACTTGTGATTTCTCTTTACCTATTTCAAGATGAGTTATATGAGGAAGTTGTTTACTAGAATGTCTTGTGTAAATGAATATGATGCTTCTTGTCCGTATTTTATTTATCGACTCTTCACTCCATAAACATGTGGTCTTGTTTATCGAGCTCAGTTTCGCTTGGGGACAAGCGAGGTCTAAGCTTGGGGGAGTTGATACGTCCAATTTGCATCACTATTTTGTATCATAATTTGCTGTTATTCATTGATATATTTCATATTGGGACACAATACTTATGTTATTTCACCTATTTTGCATGTTTCATCATTATTGGAGGATCGAGCACCGGAGCCAGGATTCTGCTGGAAAAAGCACCGTCAGAACGCAATATTTCGGAAGATCAACTGTGGAAGGGAATTTCACGAAAATTCCTATTTTTCCAGATGACGGAGGGAGCCAGAAGGGGAAGAAGAGAGGAGCCACTGTGGGCCCAGACCACGGGCGGCGCGGCCCATGGCCTGGCCGCGCCACCCTGTGCTCTGGGGGGCCCACGACCCTTTTCGCCTCCTTTTCTTCGCGTACTCCTTCGTCCCGAAAACCTAAGCCACAGAGAGGACCTCACGAAGGGTTACAGCCGCCTCTGCGGGGCGGAGAACACCAGAGAGAAAAGAGCTCTCCGGCGGGCAGGAATCCGCCGGGGAAATTCCCTCCCGGAGGGGGAAATCGACGCCATCGCCATCGTCATCGAGCGGGACATCATCTCCATCATCATCATCATCATCTCCACCATCTACACCGCCATCACCACCGCTGCACCTCGTCACCGCTGTAGCAATTCGGGTTAAATCTTGATTGTTTGATAGGGGAAACTCTCCCGGTGTTATTCTATACTTGTTGTAGATGCTATTGAGTGAAACCATTGAACCAAGGTTTATGTTCAGATTGTTATTCATCATCATATCACCTCTGATTGTATTCCATATGATGTCTCGTGAGTAGTTCGTTTAGTTCTTGAGGACATGGGTGAAGTCTAAATGCTAGTAGTGAATTATGGTTGAGTAATATTCAATGTTATGATATTTAAGTTGTGGTGTCATTCTTCTAGTGGTGTCGTGTGAACGTCGACTACACGACACTTCACCATTTATGGGCCTAGGGGAGTGCATCTTGTATTCGGTTGCTAATTGCGGGGTTGCCGGAGTGACAGAAACCTAAGCCCCCGTTAGTATATCGATGCAGGAGGGATCGCAGGATCTCAGAGTTTAAGGCTGTGGTTAGATTTATCTTAATTACTTTCTTGTAGTTGCGGATGCTTGCAAGGGGTATAATCACAAGTATGTATTAGTCCTAGGAAGGGCGGTGCATTAGCATAGGTTCACCCACACAACACTTATCAAAACAATGAAGATTAATTAGCTGTATGTAGCGAAAGCACTAGACTAAAATTCCCATGTGTCAAGAACGTTTGGTCATTATAAGTAAACAAACCGGCTTGTCCTTTGTGCTAAAAAGGATTGGGCCACTCGCTGCAATTATTTCTCTTGCATTTTATTTACTTGTACTTTATTTATCTGCAATATCAAAACCCCCTGAATACTTGTCTGTGAGCATTTACAGTGAAACCTTCATCGAAACTGCTTGTCAACACCTTCTGCTCCTCGTTGGGTTCGACACTCTTATTTATCGAAAGTACTACGATACACCCCCTATACTTGTGGGTCATCACGCATCACATTTCGCCACCATCAACCTTCAACGTGCTTCTTGGCTCCTACTGGTTCGATTAAACCTTGGTTTCTTTCTGAGGGAAAACTTGCTAGTGTGCGCATCATACCTTCCTCTTGGGGTTCCCAACGAACGTGTGAGTTACACGCCATCAAGCTCTTTTTCTGGCGCCGTTGCCGGGGAGATCAAGACACGCTGCAAGGGGAGTCTCCACTTCTCAATCTCTTTACTTTGTTTTTGTCTTGCTTTATTTTATTTACTACTTTGTTTGCTGCACCTAAACAAAACACAAAAAAATTAGTTGCTAGTTTTACTTTATTTACTGTCTTGCTCTCTATATCAAAAAAAACACAAAAAAAATTAGTTACTTGCATTTAGTTTACTTTTGTTATCATGTCTAGCTCTGCACTTGTTACTTCTTCACCTGAGGAATTAGTTTTTACTTTTAAACAAGGGGATGAGGAAAGTTTTAAAGATGCTTGGTCGAGAATTTTTACTTCTTATCGTAAAACTGAACCTCAAATGACTCTAAGTTTGCTCCTTAGTAATTTTTATTTTGGTCTTATGATTCGCTATAGATATGCCTTGGATGCTGTAGTGGGAGGAGATTTCCTTCATTGCAATGGGGATCAAGCTTTTAATGCCATAAAGAAGTTGGTTGCATCACATGATTCAGCTAATAACTTTGATTCAGCCCTTATTAGCATTTATAATAGATTAAACACTCTTGAGACAAGGGCATCTTGCTTGAATGAAAATTATAGATATGTTCGTAACCGTCTTGATCAAGTTTTAGTGAACTCTGAACCTTCATTATGGGATCCTACTATTAAAATTGTTATCGGTGACCAAACTCTTCATGCCAATTGTGATATTATGTCTGAATTTTGCTTAATGCCTAAGAGTATTCATGAATCTTTGCAACTTTGGGGATTCGTTGAAGGGGGAGAAGGAATAACTCTTATTGATAACTCTGTTATAATCCCTAAAGGAATAGCTGCGGGTGTGCATACAACCATTCTTGGTAGAACAATATCCATTGATTATCTTGTTATTGAATGTGCAGGAACAGGACAAATCACACTCGGAAGATCCCTGCTGAAACTATTGGGGGCAGTCATAGATATGGGAGAAGGCACCCTAAAATTCACCTCTACACCTGGGGGTAGACATGTATTCCCTAAACCAAAGAGTAAGAAAAAGAACAAGAAAGGTAAGGGTAAAGCCCAAGGTAATGTTGATGCCTCATCTTTTGAAAATACTTGATTTGCACTTTCTGCGCCTAGCTGAAAGGCGTTAAAGAAAAGCGCTTATGGGAGACAACCCATGTTTTTACTACAGCAATTTTTTTTTTGTTGAGTCTTGGAAGTTGTTTACTACTGTAGCAACCTCTCCTTATCATGTTTTTGTGCCAAGTAAAGTTTCTATGTCAAAGTTGATGTTATATTTGGGATCGCTGCGCAGAAATAGCATTGCTGTCTGTCACGAATCTGGGCACAGGCCTCTGTAGAAAATTCGAAAAAATCTGCCAATTTACGAGCGTGATCCTCAGATATGTACGCAACTTTCATTAGTTTTGCGTTTTTCCATTTGAGCAAGTCTAGTGCCAGATTTAAATTCGTCTTTACGGACTGTTCTGTTTTTGACAGATTCTGCCTTTTATTTCGCATTGCCTCTTTTGCTATGTTGGATTCATTTCTTTGATCCATTAATGTCCAGTAGCTTTATGCAATGTCCAGAAGTGAAAATAATGTTTGTGTCACCTCTGAATATGTGAATTATTAATTGTGCACTAACCCTCTAATGAGTTTGCTTGAAGTTTGGTGTGAAGGAAGTTTTCAAGGGTCAAGAGAGGAGAATGATATACTATGATCAAGAGGAGTGAAAGCTCTAAGCTTGGGGATGCCCCGTGGTTCACCCCTGCATATTTTAAGAAGACTCAAGCGTCTAAGCTTGGGATGCCCAAGGCACCCCTTCTTCATCGACAACATCATCAGGTTCCTCCCCTGAAACTATATTTTTATTCACATCTTGTGTTCTTTACTTGGAGCGTCGGTTTGTTTTTGTTTTTGTTTTTGTTTGAATAAAATGGATCCTAGCATTCACTTTGTGGGAGAGAGACACGCTCCGCTGTTGCATATGGACAAATATGTCCTTAGGCTTTACTCATAATGTTCAAGGCGAAGTTTCTTCTTCGTTAAATTGTTATATGGTTGGAATTGGAAAATGCTACATGTAGTAATTCTAAAATGTCTTGGATAATGTGATACTTGGCAATTGTTGTGCTCATGTTTAAGCTCTTGCATCATATGCTTTGCACCCATTAATGAAGAAATACATAGAGCTTGCTAAAATCTGATTTGCATATTTGGTCTCTCTAAGGTCTAGATAATATCTAGTATTGAGTTTTGAACAACAAGGAAGACGGTGTAGAGTCTTATAATGTTTACAATATGTCTTTTATGTGAGTTTTGCTGCACCGGTTCATCCTTGAGTTTGCTTCAAATAACCTTGCTAGCCTAAACCTTGTATCGAGAGGGAATACTTCTCATGCATCCAAAATCCTTGAGCCAACCACTATGCCATTTGTGTCCACCATACCTACCTACTACATGGTATTTCTCCGCCATTCCAAAGTAAATTGCTTGAGTGCTACCTTTAAAATTCCATCATTCACCTTTGCAATATATAGCTCATGGGACAAAATAGCCTTAAAAACTATCGTAGTATTGAATATGTACTTATGCACTTTATCTTTTATTAAGTTGCTTGTTGTGCGATAACCATGCTTCTGGGGAACGCCATCAACTATTGTTGAATATCATGTGAGTTGCTATGCATGTCCGTCTTGTCTGAAGGATCTATCATTTTAGTGGTTGGAGCATGCAAAATTGTTAGAGAAGAACATTGGGCCGCTAACTAAAGCCATGAATCATGGTTGAAGTTTCAGTTTTGGACATATATCCTCAATCTCATATGAGAATAATAATCATTGCTACATGCTTATGCATTTAAGAGGAGTCCATTATCTGTTGTCCATGTTGTCCCGGTATGGATGTCTAAGTTGAGAATAATCAAAAGCGAGAAATCCAAAATGCGAGCTTTCTCCTTAGACCTTTGTACAGGCGGCATGGAGGTACCCCTTTGTGACACTTGGTTGAAACATGGCATGCAAAGATCCGGTAGTCCAAGCTAAGTAGGACGAGGTGCGGACACTATTAGTATACTATGCATGAGGCTTGCAACTTGTAAGATATAATTTACATAACTCATATGCTTTATTACTACCGTTGACAAAATTGTTTCATGTTTTCAAAATAAAAGCTCTAGCACAAATACATCAATCGATGCTTTCCTCTTTGAAGGACCATTCTTTTACTTTTATTGTTGAGTCAGTTTACCTATCTCCTTCCACCTTAAGAAGCAAACACTTGTGTGAACTGTGCATTGATTCCTACATACTTGCATATTTCACTTGTTATATTACTTTATGTTGACAATATCCATGAGATATACATGTTATAAGTTGAAAGCAACCACTGAAACTTAATCTTCCTTTGTGTTGCTTCAATACCTTTACTTTGATTTATTGCTTTATGAGTTAACTCTTATGCAAGACTTATTGATGCTTGTCTTGAAGTACTATTCATGAAAAGTCTTTGCTATATGATTCACTTGTTTACTCATGTCATTACCTTTGTTTTGATCGCTGCATTCATTACATATGTTTACAAATAGTATGATCAAGATTATGATGGCATGTCACTTCAGAAATTATCTTTGTTATCGTTTTACCTGCTCGGGACGAGCAGAACTAAGCTTGGGGATGCTGATACGTCTCCAACGTATCGATAATTTCTTATGTTCCATGCTACTTTATTGATGATACCTACATGTTTTATGCACATTATATGTCATATTTATGCATTTTCTGGAACTAACCTATTAACAAGATGCCGAAGAGCCAGTTGCTGTTTTCTGCTGTTTTTGGTTTCAGAAATCCTAGTAAGGAAATATTCTCGGAATTGGACGAAATCTTCGCCCAGGGTCCTATTTTTGCACGGAGCTTCCAGAAGACCGAAGAGGGAAGAAGTGGGGCCACGAGGTGGCCACACCATAGGGCGGCGCGGCCAGCCCCTGGCCGCGCCGGCCTGGTGTGGGGCCTCGCGCCGCCTCTTGACCTACCCTTTCGCCTACTTAAAGCCCCCGTCGCAAAACCCCGCACCGAGAGCCACGATACGGAAAACCTTCCAGAGACGCCGCCGCCAATCCCATCTAGGGGGACTCAGGAGATCGCCTCCAGTACCCTGCCGGAGAGGGGAATCATCTCTCGGAGGACTCTTCATCGCCATGATCGCCTCCGGAGTGATGTGTGAGTAGTTCACCCCCGGACTATGGGTCCATAGCAGTAGCTAGATGGTCGTCTTCTCCTTGTTGTGCTTCATTGTTGGATCTTGTGAGCTGCCTAACATGATCAAGATCATCTATCTGTAATACTATATGTTGTGTTTGTCGGGATCCGATGGATAGAGAATACTATGTTATGGTGATTATCAATCTATTGTTTATGTGTTGTTTATGATCTTGCATGCTCTCCGTTATTAGTAGAGGCTCTGGCCAAGTTTTTGCTCTTAACTCCAAGAGGGAGTATTTATGCTCGATAGTGGGTTCATGCCTTCATTGACACCTGGGACAGTGACAGAAAGTTCTAAGGTTGTGATGTGCTGTTGCCACTAGGGATAAAACATTGATTCTATGTCTAAGGATGTAGTTGTCGATTACATTACGCACCATACTTAATGCAATTGTCTGTTGCTTAGCAACTTAATACTGAATGGGGTTCGGATGATAACCTGAAGGTGGACTTTTTAGGCATAGATGCAGTTGGATGGCGGTCTATGTACTTTGTCGTAATGCCCAATTAAATCTCACTATATTTATCATCTCATGTATATGCATTGTTATGCTTCTCTATTTGTCAATTGCCCGACCGTAATTTGTTCACCCAACATGCTTTTATCTTATGGGAGAGACACCTCTAGTGAACTGTGGACCCCGGTCCTATTCTTTACATAGCATACAATCTACTGCAATTGTGTTTTACTATTTTCTTGCAAACAATCATCTTCCACTCGATACGCTTAATCCTTTGTTACAGCAAGCCGGTGAGATTGACAACCTCACTGTTTCGTTGGGACAAAGTACTTGGGTTGTGTTGTGCAGGTTCCACGTTGGCGCCGAATCCCTGTTGTTGCGCCGCATCACATTTCGCCACCATCAACCTTCAACGTGCTTCTTGGCTCCCACGGTTCGATTAAACCTTGGTTTCTTTCTGAGGGAAAACTTGCTACTGTGCGCATCATACCTTCCTCTTGGGGTTCCCAACGAACGTGTGAGTTACACGCCATCAAACGCCAAAGGAACATTTCGTCGGGTTTAACTTGAGGCAGAACTTGTCGAGGTTGTCAAAGGTCTCCTTGAGGTCGTCGATCAAAGTCGCACTATATTTTGTTGTTATGACGACATCGTCGATGTATACTTCAACGTTTTTCCTGATTTGCGTGGCGAGGCACTTCTGCATCATCCGCTGGTAAGTGGCTCCCGCGTTTTTCAACCCGAAGGGCATTGTCCTCGAACAAAACACGCCGTAGGGTAATGAAAGCTCTTTTGACTTCATCTTCTTTTAGGTGGATCTGGTTAAACTTAATACGCGTCCAGAAGGAAAGACGTTCGCCTGTCGTGGAGTCGATAATTTGATCGATCCTCGGGAGGGGGAAGTGATCCTTTGGACAATGTTTATTGAGACACGTGAAGTCGACGCACATGCGAAGGAGCTCCGTGTTTTTCTTCGGGACCAGCACTGGATTGGCGACACATGTGGCCACGGTGTGTAGCTCTTTGTTGAAGTTTGCCTCTTTGAGTCGATTAATCTCAGATAGCAGGGCTTTGCGGTTTGGCTCAAAGAAATGCCGCAAAGTTGTCAGATAGTTCTGGCTCGTGGATCCAAATTAAGGGGGTGCTCGGCAAGTTCCCTGGGTACTCCTGGCATGTCAGCTGGAGACCATGCAAAGATTTCCCAGCGCTCGCGGAGGAACTCGATGAGCGCGCTTTCCTATGCGCTATCCAGGTTTGTTGCGATAGCTGTCGTCTTTGGGATCTGCTGGTGGATCTGGACTTCCTTGGAGTTCTTGGCGCAATCAAAAGTTTGCTCCTTAAGTGGCCTTCCTCCGTCGGGTAGCACATCATAATCGCTGTCAACGTGACGCTGCGTACTCCGCTTGCATCCCGAAAGTTCTGACATTCTGTGGAAGTCTTTGTCACACTTATCTGCTAGGGCAAAGCTTCCCTTCACCATGATTGGGCCATTGGGTCCAGGGATTCTCCACAAAGATATGTATAATGCGGCACTGCCATGAACTCGGCGTAAGCGGGTCGTCCGTAACGCATGATATTGTGACGGAATATCTACCACCTCGAACTCGAGCTTCTCCCTCCACGGAGGAATTCTCTCGGGTTCCAAACTGAACATCGAGATCTATCTTTCCCAGTGGATAATTTAGCTTATTCGGTGTGATTCCGTGGAAGTGTGTCTGTTGGTTTCAAGTTTGCCAAAGATATGTTCATATTTCTCAATGTGTCTACGAATATGTGGTTTAGACTGCTTCCGCCATCTATGAATACTCGCGAAACGTTGAATCCTGCAATCACTACTGCGTAATCATAGCTGATTGTCCTGGCCGCGGAACTTGGGGCAGATGGTCTGCTTGAGTGAACCCGATGTCCTGACTCGACCAATTTAAATACTCGATTGTTGGTGGAGGCATCGTTTCAGCCATGAACACTGATGTCTACGTGTGCTTCTATTCTTGTAGACAGTGTTGGGCCTCCAAGAGCAGAGGTTTGTAGAATAGCAGCAAGTTTCCCTTAAATGGATCACCCAAGGTTTATCAAACTCAGGGAGGTAGAGGTCAAAGATATTCCTCTCAAGCAACCCTGCAATTAAGATACAAGAAGTCTCTTGTGTCCCCAACACACCTAATACACTTGTCAGATGTATAGGTGCACTAGTTCGGCGAAGAGATAGTGAAATACAAGTAATATGGATGATTATAAGTAACAATTGCAATCTGAAATAAAGATGGCAGCAAGCAAACATGTAACAGAACTTGTTGGAAACGGTGTTTCAATGCTTAGAAACAAGGCCTAGGGATCCTACTTTCACTAGTGGACACTCTCAACATTGATCACATAATAAATAAATAACTTCTCCTCACTTGTGCTACTTTCAAACACTCTCTTGTTGGATAACAAACACCATTCATTGTGTAGGGCTACAAGAGCTCCCTCAAGCCGGAGTAAACAAGCTCCACAACATCCGGAGTTCATATTAAAGTAACCTCTAGAGTGCATAATAGACCGTTGCAATTTAGACCGAGTACTAACATAGCATACACACTGTCAACAATAGCTATGAAAGGGGGAATAGATCACATCAATACTATCATAGTAATAGTTAACTTCATAATCTACAAGAGATTACAATCATAACCTACGCCAAGTACTACATGATGCACACACTGTCAACATTACATCATGGAGGAGGAATAGACTACTTTAATAACATCACTAGAGTAGCACATAGATTAATAGTGATACAAAGCTCATGATCACATAAAGATCACACCATGGGAGAGAGAGATGAACCACATAGCTACCGGTAGAGCCCTCAGCCTCGGGGGAGAACTACTCCCTCCTCATCATGGGAGACAACAGCGATGAAGATGGCGGTGGTGTCGATGGAGATGGATCGGGGGCAATTCCCCGTCCCGGCGGCGTGCCGAACAGAGACTTCTGTCCCCCGAAACGGAGTTTCGCGATGGTGGCGGCCCTGGAGTCTTTCTGGAGTTTCGTCAATTGTTGTAGGGTTTTCACGTCACGAGAGATTATATAGGCGAAGAGGCGGCGCAAGGGGGTGCCTGGGGGGCCCACCCCATAGGGCGGCGCGCCCCCCTCCTAGGCCGCGCCCCAGTGTGGTGTGGGGGCCCTGGGCCTCCTCTCCGGCTCCCCTTCGGTGTTCTGGTCCGTCTCGGTGAAATAAGATGTTTGGCTTTTGTTTCGTCGAATTCCGAGAATATTGCCCGAACAGCCTTTCTGGAACCAAAAACAGCAGAAAACAGGAACTGGCACCTCGACATCTTGTTAATAGGTTATTTCCGGAAAATGCATAAAATCATTATAAAGTGTGAGCAAAACATGTAGGTATTGTCATAAAACTAGCATGGAACATCAGAAATTATAGATACGTTGGAGACGTATCAAGCATCCCCAAGCTTAGTTCCTACTCGCCCTCGAGTAGGTAAACGATAACAAGGATAATTTCTGAAGTGACATGCTACTATCATAATCTTGATCAATACTATTGTAAAGCATATGAGATGAATGAAGTGATTCAAAGCAATAGATTGCTAACAAAAAGATAATGACTAAACAACTGAATCATATAGCAAAAACTTTTCATGAATAGTACTTTCAAGACAAGTATCAAAAAGACTTGCATAAGAGCTAACTCATAAAGCAATAGATTCAAAGTAAGAGGTTTCGAAGCAACACAAAGGATGATTAAGTTTCAGCAATTGCTTTCAACTTGTAACATGTATATCTCATGGATAATTGTCAACATAAAGTAATATAACAAGTGCAATAAGTAAACATGTAAGAATCAATGCACACAATTGACACAAGTGTTTGCTTCTAAGATAGAAGGAAGTAGGTAAACTGACTCAACATAAAGTAAAAGAATGGCCCTTCGTAGAGGGAAGCATGGATTACTATTTTTGTGCTAGAGCTTTTATTTTGAAAACATAGAAACAATTTTGTCAACGGTAGTAATAATTCATATGTGTTATGCATAAAACCTCTTATAAGTTGCAAGCCTCATGCATCGAATACCAATAGTGTTCGCACCTTGTCCTAATTAGCTCGGATTTCCATGGATTATCATTGCATTACATATGTTTCAACCAAGTGTCACAAAGGGGTACCTCTATGCCGCCTGTACAAAGGTCCAAGGAGATAAATCGCATTTGATTTCTCGTTTTTGATAGATCTCAACTAAGGACATCCATACCGGGACAACATAGAAAACAGATAATGGACTCCTCTTTAATGCATAAGCATTCAACAACAGATAATATTCTCATAAGAGATTGAGGATTAATGTCCAAACTGAAAACTTCCACCATGATACATGGCTTTGGTTGGCGGCCCAATGTTCTTCTCTAACAATATGCATACTCAAACCATTTAATCATGATAAATCACCCTTACTTCAGACAAGACGAACATGCATAGCAACTCACATGATATTCAACAAAGGTGTAAAAAGTTGATGGCGTCCCCAAAACATGGTTACCGCTCAACAAGCAACTTATAAGAACTAAGATACATAGCAACATATTCATCACCACAATAGTTTTTAAGCTATTTTCCCATGAGCTATGTATTGTAAAGACAAAGGAATGAAATTTTAAAGGTAGCACGCAAGCAATTTACTTTGGAATGGCAGAAAAATACCACATATAGGTAGTTATGGTGGACACAAATGGCATGGGTTTTGGCTCAAGGTGTTTGGATGCACGAGAAGCATTTCCTCTCAATACAAGGCTTTGGCTAGCAAGGTTGTTTGAAGCAAACACAAGTATGAACCGGTACAGCAAAAACTTACACAAGAACATATTGCAAGCATTATAAGACTCTACACTGTCTTCCTTGTTGTTCAAACACTTTTACCAGAAAATATCTAGACCTTAGAGAGATCAATCATGCAAACCAAATTTCAACAAGCTCTACGGTAGTTCTCCACTAATAGATTTAAACTACATGATGCAAGAGCTTAAACATGATCTATGAGAGCTCAAAACAATTTCCAAGTATCAAATTATTCAAGACAATATACCAATTACCACATGAAGCATTTTTTGTTTCCAACCAAATAGCAATCAACGAAGCAGTTTTCAGCCTTCGCCATGAACATTAAAGCAAAACTAAGAACACAAGTGTTCAAATGAAAAAGCGGAGCGTGTCTCTCTCCCACACAAGCATGGTAGGATCCGATTTATTCAGAGAATGAAAATAACAAAACGAAAATAAAAGCACACATACGCTCCAAGTAAAGTACATAAGATGTGACGGAATAAAAATATAGTTTCACTAGAAGTGACCTGATAAGTTGTCGATGAAGAAGGGGATGCCTTGGGCATCCCCAAGCTTAGATGCTTGAGTCTTCTTGAAATATGCAGGATGAACCACGGGGCATCCCCAAGCTTAGACTTTTCACTCTTCTTGATCATATTATATCATCCTCTTCTCTTGACCCTTGAAAACTTCATCCACACCAAACTTAAAGCAAACTCATTAGAGGGTTAGTGCATAATAAAAATTGACATGTTCAGAGAGGACACAATCATTCTTAACACTTCTGGACATTGCCCAAAGCTACTGGAAGTTAATGGAACAAAGAAATCCACTCAACACAGTAAAAGAGGCAATGCAAAATAAAAAAGGCAGAATCTGTCAAAAACAGAACAGTCCGTAAAGACGATTTTTTATGAGGCACTTAACTTGATCAGATGGAAAAACTCAAAACTAATGAAAGTTGCGTACATATCTGTGGATCATGCATGAAAATTGGTAGATTTTTTTGATTCTTCTACAGAGAGGAGGACGCGAATTCGTGACAGACAGCAAATATGTTTCTGCGCAGAAATCCAAATCTAGTATCAACCTTCTATCAGAGACTTTACTTGGCACAACAATACAAGAAAATAAAGATAAGGAGAGGTTGCTACAGTAGTAACAACTTCCAAGACACAACAAAACAGTAGCAAAATAAAAACATGGGTTATCTCCCAAGAAGTGCTTTCTTTATAGCCATTAAGATGGGCTCAGTATTTTAATGATGCTCTCGCAAGAAATAAGAGTTGAAGCAAAAGAGAGCATCAAAAAGCAAATTCAAAACACATTTAAGCCTAACCCGCTTCCTATGCATAGAAATCTTGTACACAAATAAATTCATAAAGAACAAAGTGACAAGCATAGGAAGACAAAACACGAGTAACTTCAAAATTCTCAACATAAAGAGGGGAAACTTAATATTATTAAGATGCATATAACCATGTTTCCCTCTCTCATAATAACTTTCAGTAGCATCATTGATGAAATCCACAATATAACCATCACTTAAAACATTCTTATCATGGTTCATATGCATAAAAGTATCATTATTTTTGGCATAAGAAAAACTCTTCTCATTAATAGTAATTGGAGCAGGATCATTATCAAGAATTTGAACATGGTAAACAAGTTGCATACTAAGGGAATGGTTTTTGGCAATCCCATCATAACTATGACAAGTTTCATAAGGATAATTATAACCTGTGTCATATCCATCTCTATAACGATTATCTAAACCAGAATATATAATATCATCATTTTCACTAAAAGTAAAGGTCTCAAATATAGGATCTTCAAGCACAACATCCCCAAGCTTAGAGCTTTCAATATCATCATTTGAGGGAACATGAATAGTGCTAACATCATTACTTTCATAATCGGTACCAAAGAGATTTCCAATATCAAAGGTAGTGTGCTCTTCCAAATCATGATCACTAATATGGGTAAAGGGCATAGGAAGATCATTGTACTCAGATTCATTATCATAATAATCATTAGGAGCAACATACTTACGGTTACCTATCGTTATCTCATACACGCGGGGATATGCCGTTACCTCTTTCTTCTTATTCCCCCTCTTCTTCCTCTTCTTCGTTCCCTTCTTCTTCTTTTCCTTCTCCTCGTTCCCTTCTTTAGGAGGAAGAGGCTTGAAGGGAGGCTTCTCCACATAACCTGATTTATTTCCAGAAACAATAGAAGAAACTTGGGAGGATTCCTCCTTTTCATTAATAAGTTCAAAACACACAGCGGTCCTATCATATTTTGGCAAAGTGTCATCTTCTAAAATATTTTGTATGTAAGTATTTGTGTGGCAATTATCAATGCAATAAGAAAGACACCCATGCAGGACACTATTAATATCAAGAGCACTCATATCCACCAAAGAAGTTTTTCTCAATAACTCTTCACACTCCAAAAATAAAGTAAGTTCATCATGCTGATTAGGAGTGATTTCATCATCACAATACAAATTTGCAGCACTCATAAGGTTCGAATTATCATTGGAGGAGCATTGAAAATTAAAATGACCCGCTCTATGGCAAAGTTCACAAATAAAAGGATAGAGGGCACAAACTTTTTCACCAAGATCATCTAGAGCCCTAGACCACTTTCTAGTTTTTTCATTCCTGTGATGGATACAATATTCTTCTTCAATTTTATTCTTTTCACAAGGTCTATGAACTCCACAAAAATTAACATGCTTATAGGAAATAGCATTTTCAGAAGTTTGAACATGTTCATTGCAATCATTAATAACAGTTTCATCCTTCATGCAAGTGTCTTTAAAAGGTTCATGATACTTATCAAAATTCTTCCTAGGCAATTCAAAATGAGAGGCAAAAGCTTTATAAAAATTTGCAACAACTTGAGAGTCAAGACCATAAGTAGCACTCATATTTCGAAATTTATCAGTATCCATAAAAGTTTCAATGCATTCATAATCATAATTTATACCTGACTCTCTACCTTTGTCATTCTCCCATCCTTCAGTATTCTCCTGAATCCGATCAAGAAGGTCCCATTTAAACTCTTCTTTGTTGTGCGTGAATGATCCAGAACAAGCAGTATCCAGCAAGGTTTTATCTTGAAAAGAAAGTCTTGCATAGAAATTATCAATGATAACATTACCAGGAAGCTCATGAATGGGGCATTTGAGCATTAAAGTCTTCAATCTCTCCCATGCTTGGGCAATACTCTCTCCATCATGAGGCCAAAAATTATATATACGGTTTCGGTCTTTGTGAATTTCACTTGGAGGATAGAATTTAGAATAAAATAGAGGCACAATATCCTTCCAATCAAGAGAATGCCCATCCTTCAGCAGTTTATACCAATGCGCCGCTTTACCAGACAACGACATAGAGAATAATTTCTTCCTAACTTCATCCATAGAAATACCTGCACACTTGAATAACCCGCATAATTCATGTAAAAACAGTAAATGATCTCCAGGACGGACAGTTCCATCCCCTTCATAGCGGTTATCCACAACAAGTTCAATAATTTTCATAGGTATCTTGAAAGGAATATTTTCAGTAGGTGGATTTAAAATATCACAAGCATCATTAGAGTTATCGCATATGGGAGATAAAGTATTATCAGAGCAAATTTTCTCCCCTAAAACTGGGAAGCTAGAAAGATCATAAAAACTAGCTTCCCCAAGCTTAGACTTTTCCATAGCATTAGCAGTAATTGCGTTCATACTAATAACATTGCTACTAGCATGCAAATAAGGTTCCATAGGTTTTTTAATTTTCGCATCAAACAATTCTAAATCAGGAAAAAGATTAAAAAGCTCACCAAATTTTTTGTTGTTTTCCATTATGCCTAACTAGTGAAAATAAAAACAAGAGACAAAAAGATAAAATTGCAGAATCTAAAGGAGATAGCTTCGAGCACTCACACACCAGCAACAGTGCTAGGAAATAGCTTAGTAGTCGGAGGATGTGAATACCTTTTACCTTACCTCCCCGGCAACAGTGTTGGGCCTCCAAGAGCAGAGGTTTGTAGAACAGCAGCAAGTTTTCCTTAAGTGGATCACCCAAGGTTTATCGAACTCAGGGAGGTAGAGGTCAAAGATATTCCTCTCAAGCAACCCTCGCAATTAAGATACAAGAAGTCTCTTGTGTCCCCAACACACCTAATACACTTGTCGATGTATAGGTGCACTAGTTCGGCGAAGAGATAGTGAAATACAAGTAATATGGATGATTATAAGTAACAATTGCAATCTGAAATAAAGATGGCAGCAAGCAAACATGTAACAGAACTTGTTGGAAACGGTGTTTCAATGCTTAGAAACAAGGCCTAGGGATCCTACTTTCACTAGTGGACACTCTCAACATTGATCACATAATAAATAAATAACTTCTCCTCACTTGTGCTACTTTCAAACACTCTCTTGTTGGATAACAAACACCATTCATTGTGTAGGGCTACAAGAGCTCCCTCAAGCCGGAGTAAACAAGCTCCACAACATCCGGAGTTCATATTAAAGTAACCTCTAGAGTGCATAATAGACCGTTGCAATTTAGACCGAGTACTAACATAGCATACACACTGTCAACAATAGCTATGAAAGGGGG
This sequence comes from Lolium multiflorum, assembly GCA_030979885.1. NCBI lineage: Eukaryota > Viridiplantae > Streptophyta > Magnoliopsida > Poales > Poaceae > Lolium > Lolium multiflorum. The sequence goes on from CM061753.1 coordinate 83,431,738, forward strand.
AATAGATCACATCAATACTATCATAGTAATAGTTAACTTCATAATCTACAAGAGATTACAATCATAACCTACGCCAAGTACTACATGATGCACACACTGTCAACATTACATCATGGAGGAGGAATAGACTACTTTAATAACATCACTAGAGTAGCACATAGATTAATAGTGATACAAAGCTCATGATCACATAGAGATCACACCATGGGAGAGAGATGAACCACATAGCTACCGGTAGAGCCCTCAGCCTCGGGGGAGAACTACTCCCTCCTCATCATGGGAGACAGCAACGGCGATGAAGATGGCGGTGGTGTTGATGGAGATGGATTCCGGGGGAAATTCCCCGTCCCGGCGGCGTGCCGGAACAGAGACTTCTGTCCCCCGAAACGGAGTTTCGTGATGGCGGCGGCGTCCCTGGAGTCTTTCTGGAGTTTCGTCAATTGTTGTAGGGTTTTCACGTCACGAGAGATTATATAGGCGAAGAGGCGGCGCAAGGGGTGCCTGGGGGCCCACCCCATAGGGCGGCGCGCCCTCCTAGGCCGCGCCCCTGTGGTGTGGGGGCCCTGGCCTCCTCTCCGGCTCCCCTTCGGTGTTCTGGTCCGTCTTGGTGAAATAAGATGTTTGGCTTTTGTTTCGTCGAATTCCGAGAATATTGCCCGAACAGCCTTTCTGGAACCAAAAACAGCAGAAAACATGAACTGGCACCTCGGCATCTTGTTAATAGGTTAGTTCCGGAAAATGCATAAAATCATTATAAAGTGTGAGCAAAACATGTAGGTATTGTCATAAAACTAGCATGGAACATCCGAAATTATAGATACGTTGGAGACGTATCAAACACTTGTCGCGAGATCACCTTTTGGGCTCTGTTCGAAGGCCTGCCCTTTTGAACCATCGCTACTGCTCCGTTTGTGTCGATGTAAGGACCATTCTCGTGGGTTCCGCGATTTGCGCTGGTGCCGATTTTCGTTGGTAATTGCGGTGGAGGTGGAAGGTGGATCTCACTTCTTGGCCCCTCCGGATGCCCCCTGTTTGCGCCTGTGCATTGGCATTTCGCATACCTCGCAAAGCTTGGAAAGTTCGGCAGTCTTCCAAGATGACCCGACTGTCTTTTGCTCATTGTCAAGGTAAAATGCATCCGCACGGTCCGTTCAGCATATCCTCGGGTGATATATTGTATGGCCGTTGGAACCTTGGCCTATTATTTTGTCTGCTGGAACTTGGAGCATCTCTGTGGTTGCTGCGCTGCTCGCTATCTCTGTGGTACTCCTCCCGATGATTTCCTCCACTACTTCCTCGGAAGCCAGCCGCCACTTGGCTCAGACCATCGTAGTCGGCGTATTGACGAGCATATCGTCGCCTATTTTTGATTATTGTTCCTATTACGGTCTTCGTCGGGTGACCTGTTCCGTTTGTTATGCACGGCATCTTCTCCATCTGCCCAGCGATTTTCTATATGCATAAGATCAGCAATTGTTCTCGGGTTGGTTCGGCCCAAATCTTTGATTAGGTCTTTCCTTTGGATCCCTCCGACAAATGCATTGATCGCTCTTTCGTCGGATACGTTCTCCGCGGAATTCTTGATGATGTTCCACCGCTGGATGTACGCTCTCATTGACTCGCCATATTTCTGTTTACACGCCCTTAGTTGCTCTATGGACGCAGGTTTCTTGCATGTGGAACGGAAATTTTTCATGAACAAGTCCTCGAAAGTTTCCCAGTTGTCGATGGATCCCATTGGCAATTTCTTGATGCAGGATCTTGCGGCTCCACTGAGATGGACTTGGATGCTTTGCATGGCTGTTGCCCTGGTTCCACCCAACAACTTCACTGTTTCCAGGTAGTCAATCAGCCAATCTTCGGGATCTTGCAAACCGTCGATTTTTTTGTAACTATTTGGCAGCTTGAAGCCAGATGGAACTTTCGTCCTGCAAACTCGTCGAGTAAAGCAAGGAAGTCTGCACATATCCTCTTCCGCAACTTCTGGCGAGTGTCGCCTAGATCTATTCTGTCCACCAGATCTTGTGCCTCTGTATTTCTCGCCGCGTCTGTCCGCGGAGGATCTCGCGCCACCGTGGTGGGTCGAGGACTGTTTCGCCTTGGAGCACTTTCGGGTTGTGGTGTGCTTGGACTCGCGAACGGGGGCTCCCATGGCTCCTACTCCTGCCATGGCCATATGGTACACTGGCTCTCTCGGGTCTCCTGCTGGGGGTCGTGATGCTAGTATAAAGGCTTGTGTCGCCATGTACCCAGCTTCCGGCGTTTTGGTGTTGATATTCCCTCTTATATCAATCGACATAAATGACATATCAAGATTCTGGATCAGCTTCTCTCGCTCTTGCTCAGGTAAGTGCGCTAGGCGAGACCTTCCCCTGTCACGTGATGCTCTGTGGTTGGATCCCGAGGTTCCTGAATGTCGACTAAGCTCTGCCCTTCTTCGGCTCGACGTGGAGGCTGCGACTCTCCTCTTGTCAATCTCGGCTCTCTGATTTTCGAGTTCTCGTCCATCACGGGCGAGTTTGTATTGGTACGCTTGCAATTCTTCGGTTGTGGCAGTCGTAGTCATCGGCTCTGTGCCATCCATGGCTCTTGGTGCTCTGTCCCAAGCTTCTTGTGGAAGTTGCGCCCTATGGCGAGGAGTGGTTCCGACATATTTGTTTCCTAAACCTCGGGTGAAATCAGCGAGATCGATGTATGGATTTCCCAGATAATTGAAGGTCTCTGACGCTTCATTCTCTTGACGACTTGACTCTCTAATTGCGCAGATTTGATGATATCTTGGAGTTTGACCTTCTTCGGGGTCGGTGACACCGTCGTATAGATCGGCGAGGACCTCCCGAATAGAAGTAGATCTGTCGATAAAGTCGAAGCTGTCGACGCTACTGAGTCGCTGCTTATATTTGAGTCCGCAGACGACCCAAAGGATATGTTGACAAAGATCTTGGTGAGTTTTCCGCTTAAAGCGGGCCTAATGAAGCTTGATGGAGAGATCTCTTCTTCGCCTGACTCAAACGATGATGACGATCCCGAAAAGTCGAAATCGACCGCGAACGATGCCGAAGAACTTGGCATCGCGAGATGGTGCGATCCTTCTTTCCCGACGCGGAAGTGGAAGCTCCCGAACATCATCTCCATAGGCTCCTCCAGATACGCATATGCATCCACACGGGAGGGAGGGTGAGGAACAAAATCGACAAGACCAGTTTCGATCTGTTTACCTCCATCCATTGTGTTGCTTGCCATCGAAGATGTTGATGATCTTGCCGAAAATGTTGACGATGCCATCGAGATCAGCTCCTTGTCGCCTCTAGTTCCCACAGACGGCGCCAATTGACAAGGGATCGACTTGTCAATGCCTACAAGTTGTAGACTTGGGTTTTCGTGGAAGTAGATGGCAAGTAGATCTCGAAGGTTTCAGCCGAAAAGGTGCTCGACTGCTAAAAAGCTAGGGTTTGATGACAATAAGATTGATCCTTTCTTTGTCCCTCGACTCCCTTACATAGGAGGCAGAGCCGAGGGTTTCGTATTACAGAAGTTACAATTGCCGGGAGGCTCTTTGAGTTCGACCCGTAAGAATACAAATCTTCTTAGTCCTAATCTATCTCTGCTTGCCATAGTCGACTCTTTCATGGGCTTCCGGGCTTCGTAACCTTCGGGTTATGGGCCTTCAGTAAACCCCGGGTACTATATTCGGCAGGGCCATCCGGGATGCCTATGTCACCGCCTCCACCTTTTCCGGTTTGAACCAGGAACTGGGACGCCACAGTTCATCTTCTTCTCCGCAACCGCCGCCGTTCGTCGCTGCCGTTCTCAGGTACGCTGCACGCCTTTCTCAGTTCGTTCTCTACCGCGCGCCCGCTAATAGCCACCACCGCGCGACCTCTGTTTGCAGGTGCGCCGTCCGCCTTCTGCTATCCACCGCCCGTCTCGCGTGCCGCACCTCGTGTGCAGTCGGTAGCCGAGGAGGAGAACGCCGAGAGGAGGAGAATTCTGTGGCCAAGGAGGAGGAGTTTGTGGCAGATGAGAAAGCCGCCGTTCTCGCCCTGCCGCCGCTGTTCTTGCCGGGCCGGGCGATCGGAGGTTAGAGAGAGAGACAGAGAGAGAAGAGAAGAGAGAGAGAGAGAGAGAGAGAGAGAGAGAGAGAGAGCGAGAATAGGTATTAAAATAGAAAATAGGATTGGAAAATAGAAAATATTTATTAAAAATATAAAATATAAAATGAAAACAAAAAATGATATTATGCTAGGATTTTGCTTGAAAATAAAAAATAGAAATACTACTATTGCTATGTTAGGATTTTGTAATATTAGGATTTTGTTAGAAAATAATATGTTAGCATTTTGTTAGAATATAAATATTATTTTAGGATTTTGTAATGTTAGGATTTTTTTAGAAAATAGAAAATAGATATAGTATTATTGCTATGTTAGGATTTTATTAGAAATATAAAATTATATTATGTTAGGATTTTGTTAGAAATAGAAATATAGAAATACTATTATTGATATGTTAGGATTTTGATAGAAATAGAAAATTATTTGTAAGTTTTTTGTTACAAAGAGAAAATGATACCGGGACTATTTTGTTAGATATAATACGTTAGCATTTTATTAGAAATAGAAATATAAATATTATGTAAGGATTTTGTGATGTTAGAATTTTTTTTGAAAATAGAAAATAGAAATACTATTATTGCTATGATAGCATTTTGTTAGAAATAGAAATATAAATATTATGTTAGGATTTTGTGATGTTATGATTTTGTTTGAAAATAGAAATAGAAAAACTATTATTGCTATGTTTGCATTTTGTTAGAAATAGAAATATAAATATTATATTTGGATTTTGTAATGTTAGGATTTTGTTTTTTAAAATAGAAAATAGAAATACTATTATTGCTATGTCGGCATTTTGTTAGAAATAGAAATATTAATATTATTTTAGGATTTTGTAATGTGAGGATCTTGTTTGAAAATAGATAATAGAAAAACTATTATTGTTATGTTAGCATTTTGTTAGAAATAGTAATATAAATATTATGTTAGGATTTTGTTAGAAAATAGAAATGTTATGTTAGGATTTTGTTAGAAATAGGAATATTTTGTGCAACTAAATTGTCTTATCTTTCTTTTGTATTAGTTAAGCTATGGATAGTGGCAAAGACCGTGAAGAGGAACTATTCGATATTATACACAGGGGTAATGCAGATGACGCTGGAGGAGACGGCGTTGGATCAGATGGCGTTGGATCAAACAACGTTGGAGCAGATGACGACTCAGAATTATTAAATTATGCCGGTGAGGGAGTGGAGATAGAAGCAAGAGACGACTCACATAATGTTGGACCCTCAACAAAGTCCGGCGAGGCATATTAAGCCTCTGGTGATCCATGTCAGTCTAGATGCATTTCTTAATTTTTATATATTAATTAAAAAATGTTTATACTTTTAGACCTCCAAATCAAGCCTATCTTCTAGAAAGAAAAGAGGCGCAACCATAGGGATGGCCGATAATGTGCATCTCCAAATTGAATTATGCGGTGACCTAACATACCACTGCATGGTGTAGTGTGCAAGTCATTGACATAACACAAATGAAACATCGTTCCACTAGCATTACATCCCTCAGAGTGGTACAACAGAAACATATGTGGCCGAGCCCTCCCCTCCTTTCCCCTTTATATAGGTGGAAAACCCTAGCTCCCAATCATACTCCCTCTAGGAGTCTTATTGGAAACTTACCATAAATGCAAAATTCAAAACCTAGTCAAGGTGGGACTCTCCCCCCTTTCCTTTTGGTGTGGCCGGCCAAGGAGGTGGAGCCAACCATGGAATCCACCTTCCCCCTTTGTGGGTCGGCTAGGCTGGTGGAGGCCCAGCCATAGTGAAATATTCCGGAAATTCTAGAACCTTCTAGAACTTTCCAGAAATTCACCGGACTATCCCCAAACTTGGAATATGACTTTCCATATATGAATCTTATTCTCCGGACCATTCCGGAGCTCCTCGTGTTGTCATGGATCCCATCCGAGACTCCGAACAACATTTGGTCTCCATTTCAAATTCCATATTGATCACTGAAAATATAGGGTTGTCGTTTTCGTCTCAGGGATCAAGCTATTACTTCTAGCAATCTTATAAAATCTAGCCACAAATGAGTTTGATGATAGATAACTGAATATAAAACGATTGCAAAACACACAAACACACACTCAACAAGGAGGATTCTGAGATAGAAGGGAACAACTCCACACTATTTTTGGATGATTTTAGGGTTTAAGGCTACAACACACTGACTCTACACACGCACACTCACTAGATCCAACGCACATGCATCAGGTAGTAATCAAACATAGAACAAACAAATAGCGAGGACAACACACAGGTTTATAGAAGCATTCTGTCGAACAAGTTACGGGCCTGGATTCTACTCACGTCTCCTGGTTTTGGTCAGATCAACAACTGAAGCAAGGGGAGTAGAAGAAGGATGCCTATGGTTACACAAGCCTTAGCATCATGGTGGAAGAGGACCGGCAGGTGGTGACCTTGAAGTCGACGACAAACAGCTTGGAGGTTGAGGAAAAAGAACTTGTCGACTCGTAGCTTCCACTCCAGATCCCGATCTCGATCCAGATCCTCTCGTCCTCGTTCCCGCCCAAGGAGGTGATAGGTATGACACTTGCTCACGCTGCCCCCTTCGGAGACGAATGCGGAGGAGATATATGGCCCGCCCATCCCCGGTTGTCGCACGGCTGTCTCTCCTCTCCATCTTGCAAGCGGCTCCCTGGCTTCTTAACTTTTCATGCAAGCAGGTCCCTGTCTACTAGGATGGTGACACATTGGAGATTTGAATTTTAATGACTCTTGGATCGTGTGCAGATTTGAATATGTTCCGTGAGAAGGTTTTTGGGTGCCTTTGCGCACCAAATCTGCAAGAAAATGTACAAGGAATGTAAAAGTGGTTTATGGTGAATTAATCTTGTGTTGGTAGTAAATGATGAATAAAGAGGTATGAAAAGAATGTATAATGCTGTGAAAAGGGTGGCAAAATGTGGTTGAATCAAAGGTTGATCAACTCCCCCACACTTAATCTTTTGCTTGTCCTCAAGTAAAACCGAATTATCACAGGATTTGAACTATTCCAAAGGTAAAGGGGGAAACACCATAATGATGAATTGCATTGAAGTTTATCAATCCAACTGAACACATTGTTATCAGATAAATTCATATATCCACCAGATGTAACTAAAAGATGTATGGAGAATGAGTTTTCAGAGGAATAAGGTTGTGGAAGTTTTACAGCAAAATGTGACAACTTGGTTGCAAAAACATTAGATAACGGTTAGCGAGTTAACAAAAAGAAAACAAACAATGGTACCAACCAATTTTCATTTTGTTGCCACCGTCAAACTATACACACGTTCTTCGCCAATTGGTTACTTTCTTTCTTAGGATTTTCAACAAAGCTCACACAACATCTTTTCAAGCTTGGCCAGCAAAACTTTCTCACGGCAAGAGTCAATAACAAAATAAAGGTTCACATCTCTCTCGACAGACCAGGTGCTCCGAATGGATACGCAACGCCCGGCTGGGTTCAAGATGGTTTCTCGGTTAATCTTTATCCTTCAGTCCAAGTGCTCCGATTGGATACGCAACACCCGACTGGGTTCAAGAGTATTAGAGAAAATGTTAGTGAAATGTGTTGATATTCTTCCCCACAGTACAAGTGTTCCGACTGGATACGCAAGAATCAGCTGGGTTTAGAATTATTTTTATGTTAGATTAGAACAACCCAAAATTGTCACTAAACAATTCCCACGGTCCAAGTGTTCCGACTGGATACGCAACAATTAGCTGGGTTCAATGTCAGCTGACTGTGAAGTAAAATAGATCATTGACAAAAATTCCTCTGAAAATAGATTCTCCATCTTTCTAGCATTTGCATAAGGTAAATATATGAATTTTTGAGGGAATAGTGTGTTTAGGAAGACTAGTAGACAAAAATGCAGTTAAGCATCATAGAAATCAACACTTATACAAAAGGATTCAGATCCTGGACACAAAATGGAATACGCGCGAAGCGTAAAGAGTAGGAAACAAAATTATCCAGTAAGAGCATGCTTAAGCAGTTTAGAATGGTAAAGGAACCAGGAAAAATCTCACCGGGTAATGAGACGGAACACTTCAATGAAAAGACTTCACTCACCCAAGGCTAAAGAAATGACTGAGAAAACCTGCCGATATCTAAGAAACAAAGAAAGTAAAAGGCACACTAAAATAAGGAATATAAATATGAGATAACTTAATAATGTATATAAAGAGGATACTAAAAAGGGTTCCAGGTTGCCTCCTGGAAGAGTGCTCGTTTTAGGTCATTAGCTTGACCAGGTTTCATCAAGGAACAGGATTGCTAGTCGAGGCCACTATGCCACCTTCATCAGCTTCCTCTGGTTCATCTTCTTGATGCTCAGAAATAGTAAGTGGATCACCATGGAGATAATGTTTCAGCCTTTGTCCATTTACCATAAATGCTCCCTGTGATTCACTAAGAACAAGAACTGATCCATTTTCATAAACTCTCTTCACTGTGCAAGGTCCGTACCACCTGGATTTGAATTTCCTAGGAAACAAGTGAAACCTTGAATCATATACTAGCACTTGCTGCCCTGGCACAAACTTTTTACGAATTATGTGCTTATCATGTCAAATTTTGGTCTTCTCCTTATAAATTCTGGATCTCTCATAAGAATCACACCTCACCTCCTCTAACTCGCAAAGTTGCAGTTTCCTGGCCTTTCTTGCCAAATCATAATCCATGTTTAGCCTTCTCAGCGCCCACTGAGCCTTGTGTTCCAACTCAACTGGTAGATGGCAAGTTTTCCCTTAAATTAGTCTGAATGGAGACATTCCCAATGGTGTCTTGTAAGCGGTTCTGTATGCCCACAGAGAGTCTGATAGCTTTAGTGACCAATCTTCCCTAGTTATTGAAACCACTTTTTCCAATATTGACTTGATTTCTCTGTTTGATAATTCCACCTGTCCATTAGCTTGAGGGTGGTATGGAGTTGTAACTCGATGGTTGCGTACCCCATACTGACCAAACAATGCTTGAAGCTGACTGTTATTGAAATGGGTTCCTCCATCACTAATCACAATCCTCAGAATGCCAAATCTTGGGAAGATAACATGCTTAAACAGATTGCAAACTACTTTGGAATCAGCATTGACAGCAGGGACTGCTTCAACCCATTTGGATACATGGTCAACAGCTACCAGAATGAATTTGTAAGCTCTTGAGGAAGGCAGAGGTCCGATATAATCAATTCCCCAAACATCAAATAGTTCTACCTCCAGTATGCCCTGCTGTGGCATTTCATTTCTCTTGTTGATCTTTCCAGTTTTCTGACATGGGTCACAAGATTTCACATAGCAGTACACATCCTTGAACAAGGAGGGCCAAAAGAAGCCTACCTGCAGTATCTTTGCTTGAGTCTTTTCTGCTCCTGCATGTCCTCCATAAGGTGAAGAATGACAATGGTAAATGACACTGTTAATTTCTTCATCCCAGTAATATTCTTTGACTGTGTGTAGGAATTTCTTCCTCTGCCGATAAGTGAAATTAGCAGGTATTTGCTGGCAAACTAGATAGTTCACAAAATCTGCATACCAAGGGGATTTCCCTTTTACTGCTAGAACTTGCATGAGATTTTTACCTGGCAGGTTATCAGCAATTGGTACACGTCCCTCATTTGTTTCAGTCATCCTTGACAAGTGGTCTGCCACTAGATTATCAGATCCTTTTTTATGCTTGATTTCAATATCAAACTCTTGTAATAATAGAATCCATCTGATTAATCTGGGCTTTGCATCCTTTTTGCTAAGTAGATACCTGATAGCTGCATGATCAGTATACACTATACATTTATTTCCCACCAAATAGGGTCTGAACTTATCAAATGCATAGACAATGGCAAGTAATTCTTTTTATGTGGTTGTGTAGTTCGACTGAGCCTTGTCCAAAGTTCTGCTTGCATAAGAGACGACTCTGAGAAGCTTGTCTTTCTTTTGTCCTAAAACAGCTCCAACTGCAAAGTCACTGGCATCACACATGAGAATAAAAGGAAGAGTCCAATCTTGCGCCTGAACTACTGGTGCAGTGATCAGTGCTTCTTTGATTAGGTTGAAAGCTTCATGACAATCTTGGTCAAAAACAAACTCTACATCTTGGTTCAGCAAATTGGTCAATGGTTTAGCAATAAGAGAAAAATCCTTGATGAACCGCCTGTAAAATCCTGCATGACCGAGGAAGCTTCTCACACTTTTGACATTTATTGGAGGTGGTAGCATGGCAATCACTTCTACTTTCGCTTTATCAACTTCAATACCTCTGGCTGACACTAGATGTCCGAACACTATTCCTTGTTCAACCATGAAGTGGCACTTTTCCCAGTTGTGGACCAGGTTGTGCTTCAGGCATTTCTGCAGAACTGTTTCAAGGTTCTCCAAGCAAGCCTCAAAATTAGCTCCATAGACAGTAAAGTCATCCATGAACACTTCCATAATCTTCGCAATTTCACTGGAGAAAATGGACATCACACATCTCTGAAACGTGCTAGGGGCATTGCATAGGCCAAATGGTAATCTTCTATAAGCAAAGGTGCCATATGGGCATGTGAAGGTTGTTTTATCTTGATCATCTGGATGAATGGGTATCTGCAAGAATCCAGAATACCCGTCCATATAGCAATAGTACTTATGCCCTGCTAGTCTCCCCAGCATCTGATCAATGAATGGTAAAGGGAAATGGTCTTTACGAGTTGCACTGTTCAATTTCCTGAAATCTGTGCAGACTCTCCACCCATTAGCTAGTCTTATAGGGACTTGCTCTCCGACGTCATTTTCTTCCACTGTGATTCCACTCTTCTTACGCACCACATGGATAGGGCTAACCCATTCACTGTCTGATATTGGGTAAATAATTCCAGCAGTGAGCAATTTCAAGATTTCTTTCTTCACTGCCTCTTGCAGTGTCGGATTCAGTCGCCTTTGATGCTCTCTGGTTGGCTTTGACCCATCCTCTAAATAGATTCTATGATTGCATAATTCTGGATCAATGCCCTTAATGTCAGCAATAGAGTATCCTATTACTTCTCTATATTTCCTTAGCGGATTCACCAGCTTCATAGCTTGTGCTTGCGTTAAACTTGCATTCACAATCACAGGAAACCTTTTGTTGCTGTCCAAGAATTCGTACTTGAGATGAGTAGTAAGTGGCTTAAGCTCATAATCTGGTAGCACAACTTCTGGCTCCACAAGTTGCTTAGCTGTGTCACTTGCTATCTGATAGACTGCATAATGGCACTCCTCTGCTTCACTGAAAACATGAACTGGTTGGTAGACTATCTCCTTCTCAAGATAAAGCTCTTCTACACAACTTCCTACTGTATCAATTCTTCTGCAAGATTCTGGTTGATGTGAAAGATGAGTTGCATTCCTCATGTCAAACATTACTTGCTCCTTTCCCCACTGCAATGTAAGCTTTGCTCCCTTCACATCGATCAGTGCTCCTGCTGTAGCTAAGAAAGGCCTCCCCAGAATCACTGCTTCACTTCTGTCGTTCATATCAAGAACTCTGAAATCTACAGGGTAAGCAAATTTTCCCACCATTACTGGAACATCCATGAGAATTCCTGCAGGCTTTCTGATTGATCTGTCTGCTAACTGCAAGGTGACTGAAGTTGACTGAAGATCTTCCATTCTCAATCCTTTTGTTACTGACAGAGGTATTAGACTGACATTTGAACCAAGGTCACATAGTGCACTGAATGAACTATTGCCAATTAGACAGGGCACACAAAAGCTTCCTGGATCATCAAGCTTGGTAGGCAGAATATTTTGTATTACTACACTACATTCTTTTGATAGTGTGACAGTCTCAGGTTCCTCTATACTTCGCTTCTTGGATAACAACTCCTTGAATTTTTTTGCATACATAGGAATGCTGCATCTAGGATAGGAATTGTTACTTGCACATCTTTCATAACTTCCAAAAACTCTGCGAACTGTTTGTCATCTCTTGGTTTCTCCAATCTTTCTGGAAAAAAGAATTCTTACAGGTTCTGCACACAGCTCTTCTTTTTCTTTTTCCACTCGAGCTTCTGATTTCTCCTTCTCAGTAACTCTTCTTGCTGGGGGCACATATGCTTTATTTGAGCATGATGGAGTTGGCAAAATAGGGTTTATTCCAGCTCCTGACCTCGTTACAACTGCATCTACACTTGTAACTGCTCCACACTGAGCTTTTGGATTCCTTTCTGGCTGAGCTGGTAACTTTGCTTTGTTATTTTCATTCACCACTGAACTCCCTTTAATACTACTTGCTAATTCCCTAAATTCTTGCCTCATTCCCATCAAAGCATCAAACTGCATCTTAAACATTTCTTCAAGTTTGTTGTTCTCATTATTACTCACTTCTTGCTGCTTCTGATAAGCATAATTGGGATTATGCATAACAGGTTTTGTAAGCACAGTGGACTGTCCTGAAACAAAAGTACTTGGCCCTTGATTGCTTTTATATGACAGGTTTGGATGGTTCTTCCATGCAGGCTTATAGCTCTGAGAAAAAACTCCACCATACTGTGAATGACCTTGAGCATAATTCACTTCAGAAACAAATGGCCCAAGTGTAGCATAGAAGGTACATTCACCACTCAAATGTCCTGGCTGTCCACAGACTTCACAAGCTGGCTGTGCAGATGATGACCCACAAGTATAGGGGATCGCAACAGTCTTCGAGGGAAGTATTACCCAATTTATTGATTCGACACAAGGGGAGACAAAGAATACTTGTAAGCCTTAACAATGAGTTGTCAATTCAGCTACACTGGAAACAAGACTTGCTCGCAAGAGTATATCAAGAATAACAGTTTTATGGCAGTAGGAATAGTGAAATAACAAAGGCAATGGTGAAATAAAGACAGCGTAGTGATTATAGTAAACAACAGATTAAAAATACTGTAGGCACATGGACGGATGAACGGGCGTTGCATGGATGAGAGAATTCATGTAACAATCATGGTAGGGCATTTGCAGGTAATAATAAAGCGGTATCCAAGTACTAATCAATCAATAGGCACGTGTTCCATATATAGTCGTACGTGCTCGCAATGAGAAACTTGCACAACATCTTTTGTCCTACCAGCCGGTGGCAGCCGGGCCTCTAGGGAAACTACTGTAATTAAGGTACTCCTTTTAATAGAGTACCGGAGCAAAGCATTAACATTCCATGAACACATGTGATCCTCACATCACCGCCTTCCCGTCCGGTTGTCCCAATTTCTATCACTTTGGGGCCTCGGGTTCCGGACAGCAACGTGTGTATACAACTTGCAGGTAAGATCATAAAACAACGCATATCATGATGAAATAATAACATGTTCAGATCTGAGATCATGGCACTCGGGCCCTAGTGACAAGCATTAAGCATAACAAGTTGCAACAATATCATAAAAGTAACATCTACGGATACTAGGCACCATGCCCTAACAATCTTGTGACTATTACATGATCAATCTCATCCAATCCCTACCATCCCCTTCAGCCTACAACGGGGAATTACTCACACATGGATGGGGGAAACATGGCTGATCGATGGAGAGGCGTGGTGTGGCGTGAAGATCCTCCAATTCCCCGTCCCGGCTGTAACGGAGTTTCTGGTCCCGAGGCGGAGTTTCGATGGCGGCGCGTACTGGATGGTCTCTGGAAATATGGTCGAACCCCGGCGTTTTTAGGTCGAAAGACATATGTAGTCTAGAGAGAGCGTCGGGGGCCACCGAGGCGCCCACACAACAAGGCGGCGCGCCTCCCGGGCCGCGCGCCTAGTGTGTGGGGGCCTCGGCCCCCACCGCTTCTTGCCCTTCTCGCTCCGTCAATATTCTGGGAAAATAGGACCTTCGCATAAATTCCGAGGATTTTCCTGAAAGTTGGATTTCTGCACAAAAACGAGACACCAGAGCAATTCTGCTGAAAACAGCGTTAGTCCGTGTTAGTTTTATCCAAAATACACAAATTAGAGGCAAAACAATAGCAAAGTGTTCGGGAAAGTAGATACGTTTTGGACGTATCAACTCCCCCCAAGCTTAGCTTATTGCTTGTCCTCAAGCAATTCAGTTAACAACTGAGTGCGATAAAAGAACTTTCACGAACACATTTGTTCATATGATGTAAATATTCTCATGATATGGCAAGTGCTTAAGCAATTCATAATAAGATACATGCAAATAAAGTCATCTAATAGCTGTGTCATTCATGAAAGAGATACCAACAAATTAATAACAAGCATCATGAAACACTTCAATAAGCAGGATTGCAATGTTCATAGAAGGATATGATAAAGTGGTATCTCGCTTGCCCGTATTTGTACAGCAAAACATAAATGCCCAGCACCTCTGAAGTTCATAGAAAGACTGGAAGTAAGTTTGTCAAAGATAAAAGCATCAAAGTTATACCACAGCTGATCATATTTTGGGACAAGCATATTATACTAAGAATGACAGTTATGCTCTCAAGAAAGTGCTCAAAGAAAGGATGGTGACTCATCATAAAAGTAAAATATTGACCCTTCGCAGAGGGAAGCAGGGATTAACATGTGCTAGAGCTTTTCATTTTTCAAAGACAGAAATAAAATTATTTTGAGAGGTGTTTGTTGTTGTCAACGAATGATAGTGGGTACTCTAACCACCTCGCCAACCAGACTCTCGAGAGCGGCTCCCATGAAGGACGTTATTTCTACCAGCAAGGTAGATCATCCCTCTTCTCTTTTGTTTACACATGTATTTTAGTTTCATTATGGATGACACTCCCCCAACCTTTGCTTACACAAGCCATGGCTAACCGAATCCTCGGGTGCCTTCCAACATTCACATACCATGGGGAAGTGTCTATTTGCAGGTTAAGTTGCTTACTGATGAATCAGAGCAAAACACGTGAAGAGAATTATTAATGAAGGTTGATTAATTGGGGCTGGGAACCCCGTTGCCAGCTCTTTTTGCAAAATTATTGGATAAGTGGATGTGCCACTAGTCCATTGGTGAAAGTCTGTCCGGAGTAAATGACAAGGTTGAAAGATAAAACACCACATATTTCCTCATGAGCTATAAAACATTAACACAAATTGAGAAGTATTTTGAAGGTTTAAAGGTAGCACATGAGAATTTACTTGGAATGGTTTGAAATGCCATGCATAGGTATTTATGGTGGACACTTTGGAATAAATTGGTTTTCAGATGTTTGGAAGCACGAGCAGCGTTCCCGCTCAGTACAAGTGGAGGCTAGCAATAGACTGGAAGCGACAATCAAGAGAGCATTAATGTCATAATCATGCTTGCGACAAAATAAAATTAACGGAGGCATAACAGTGATACAAGAACTCTGAAACAAAGTAGATCAGCGAGGCTTAATTGACTTTTGTTTAGTCATATGCATGCGTGAGCATGTGCCAAATCGATTCAAATGAATTATTCAGAGGAGGATGCCACAATGTCATACTGATTTATGAATAAAACAATGCAAGCAAATTTTCATGACATGCTACTCATTATTAATAGATTGGAACTAATCATGAGAGATCATAAACTACTAGACTTTCATTAAATGACATATACCTCACATGAACCAACTAAGCATGCTCATATGGATGAGTATATGTACAAAAATGAAAACAAATAGAGTTCATACCAGCCTCTCACCACAATCAAATTGTCGTAGATCGTCATTATTGCCTTTCACTTGTGCAGCTTGAATAATAATATGAAATGAAACCAAGCTCCAACCACCGGAGACCTCTGAACTCCCTAATGAACTTTACAAAACCAAAGAAGAACAACAAATATTTTTGGTGTTTTCGGGTTAGAAACAAGAACAAAAGGAAACAAGAAAACAAAGCAAAATCTTTTTGGGTTTTCTCATAGCAAACCAACAATAGCAAATAAAGTGAAATAAGAGCAAAGAACCAAATAAACAAATGGTGAAGAGAAACAACAGAAATATTTTTGGTCCTTTTGTGTTTTAGGAAAGAAACAAAGCGAAAACAAGAGAATGCAAGCTAACAGAAACACAGAAAAACAGGATGGCAGAAATCTGCCAAAACCTGACAGCAGTACAGAAATCGAAATTAACAAAAATCTTCCATTGCTCAGCTCAAAAAGTGTTCAACTAATGAAAGTTAGATAACAACCTGGGGCACATGCTAAAAAATTGGCAACTCAAAATAACGTTCTGGCTGTGCGTACGAATTTTTTTGGTAACAGCCCAGAATCTGTTTTTGGACAGCACTTCCCCAAATATCATCTCCCTCTCATTAGAAAACCACTCTAAGAAACTAAACAAGTATATACAAGTATCCAGAAACCATAATATGCAAAGAATGAGTGATGCCGGTATACCTCCCCCCAAGCTTAGGCTTTTGGCCTAAGTGGAGTTCATTCCCAACGAGGGTCGGGGTTCCACGCCGGTGGATCGTACATGGAGTGATAATAAGGCCCCTGCGCAGAAGAATGTCGTGGAGGCTCCACATGACCATAATGTTGATATGAGGAGCTCGCTGCATCGGATGAAGAGTCGAGGTGCTCCTCGGCCTCCTCCGTGCCGTCCCTTGCATGATGGCCTTCCCTTTCTATGTATGCATTTAGCTCATTTTCTGTGACCGACCACCCTTTCCTGGAATCAAGGTTAAGCAAACAGGTGCAGGCAATCGTACTAGTTTTTCAATTTTCTTAGTTATTCTCCAATTTTTCTTATAAAATGTTATCCTATAATACAGGTTGTTCAAGTTAGACGCATCTGAAATAAACTCATGTTTAATCATGGAAACAACATCAAGTTTCTCCATGGAGAGCGGAATATCTAGGTGGTGAGGTTCTACACCATGCATAGCTAATAAGCGAGAGGCGATAAGACCTCCACAAATTCCTCCCTTCTCACGGTTAGTACCAAGTCTACAAGCTATTAAAGCACCCAAATTATAAGTCATATCCTGTTGCAAAGCAGCAGCTAAGAAAGCCATATGTTGAACAGACAACTTACTTGCATTCTTTCTAGCAAGAACACACTTTGTAACGAAATAAGCAAAGTAGCGGATAGCTGGGAGTTGAATGCTACTGATCTTACCACCATCATCGGAGAAACTTCTCCCTTGACAAATCATTGTATAAAGACTCGAGAGCTCCCGCGGTGTTCCCCTGACCTTCTCGGGATCCCCATTGTGGCACTCTAATTGCTGCACAAAAATCAGTAAATGGCAAGTTGATAGTTTTGTTATAAATCTTGTATCTGACCATGGGGTTAGTTTGGGACCGATGAAATTCGAAATCCTGCACCACCGACATTGTTAGTTTCGCATATTGGTAAGGTTCACCAACAGCAAAACTTTCCAACCCTGCATTGGAAATCAGTGTTTGAACATCTTGCAGGATTCCTGCATTCCGCATAAAATCAGTACATGGGTAATAAGAGGGGTATACTCCCTCTTCACGGTGAACTCTCATGACTTGTTGCACCTCCAATTCTTGTTGATTTAGTTGGTGCCTACTTCCTTCCATTTTCTGAAATTTTTCAACAATCATTATAAAATTTGATTTCAAGGTATATAATTGAGGAAAACTACTATAGGAACTTGCTAGAGTACTAAACATGCATCAAAACTAGTTTCTACCACTTAGAACAAGCATGCAAGCTCACTAAACATGTTACCTACAGCAGCAAAATATTCAAGATATACTCAACCAAACAAAATTCTAATTGGATAATCAAAGGAGTCACATACCGGAGAGCAAATGTGCCAAATTTCGACAGAAATCTGGGCTGAGCAAAGAGATCGAGAAATCTCGAGTTCTTGAGCAGAAACGCGAGTGAGAGAAAGTGAGTACGAGTTTTTTCGGGAGAGAGAAGAGAATGAGTGAAAGAGATGATGAAGTGGGGCAAGGAGGGGCCCACACACCAGGGTGGCGCGCCCCCCTTGCTGGCCGCGCCGGCCTGTGGGGTGCCACCCTGGGGTGCCCCACTGGTCATCCCCAGGTGTTCCCAGATGCTCCTTCGAAAAATAAGACTACCAGTATAATTTTTGTAATTTTTTGAGAACTTCGAAAAATGCACATTTCTGGGTGTTAAAGTAATTATTACTGCGCAGGAAAATGATTTCCAAAATCTTAAACAACTAAAGCATATTGCAAAACAAAAAGTGCTACAACAAGTAAAACAAATGGAGGGAGAAAGAAAGAAAGAAATGTTGTTTAGCTCTCTTATGCATTAAAATATACTTGTTAACAAGGTTGATCAAGTCTTGCTACCAAATAAATTTTATATGACATAAGAAGAAATAAACCTCAAATCAATCATGTTACCTTATATTGAATTGATATAGATCCAATCACAAGAGTTTGATATTCTTCTTTAGGCTCATATATAGGACAATCAATGGATCCCACCTTGATAGTTTTCACATTAAAAATTGTATTAACTCCATATACTTTATCAATCCTCTTGGGAAAATAGACAGTATGTTCCTTGTCATCAACATTGAAAGTAACCTTGCCTTTATTGCAATCAATAACAGCCCCTGCAGTATTAAGAAAGGGTCTTCCAAGAATAATGGACATATTATCATCTTCAGGCATTTCCAACACAACAAAATCAGTTAATATTAAGCAATGTTGAGTAACTTGAACAAGAACATTTTCACATACACCAACAGGAATAGCAGTAGATTTATCAGCCATTTCCAAAGATATATCAGTTGGTATCAACTTATCTAAATCAAGTCTCTTGTAAAGAGAAAAAGGCATCACACTAACTCCCTCCCAAATCACATAGAGCAGTTCTAACATAATTATTCTTGATGGAACAAGGAATAGTCGGTATACCTGGGTCTCCCAGCTTCTTTGGAACCTTACCATTGAAGGAGTAATTAGCGAGCATTGTGGAAATATCCTCATTGGGGATTTTCCTTTGTTAGAAACAATATCTTTCATATACTTTGAATAAGGAGGCAATTTAATAGCATCAGTCAAAGGGATTTGCAAAAATAAAGGTTTCATCCAATCACAAAACTTATTATAATGTTCCTCCTCTTTTGATTTTAGTTTCTTAGCAGGAAAAGGCATTGGCTTTTGAACCCAAGGTTCTCTTTCATTACCATGTTTCTTTGTAATAAAATCTTCTTTAGTGTACTTTTTATTTTTATCATGCTTTTCAGGTTCTTTTTCAATTTCTTCTTTATCAGGAGTATCATTCTTATCATTATCTTCATCATGTTCATTACCACTTTCAGTTTCAGCATCAGAAATAGAAATACTATTAGGATCATTAACAGGTTCAGAGGATTCTACAACAGTTTTATGTTTCTTCTTATTTTTCTTAGAAGGACTACTAATTTCTTTAGTTCGTTGAGAATCTTGTTCAATTCTTTTGGGATGCCCTTCAGGATATAGAGGATCCTGGTAGAAACGCCGCCTCTAGTTGTTACTTCATAAACATGTTTTTCTTCATGATTATTTTTTAACAAGTCATTTTGCACTTTAGTAAGTTGATCAATTTGAGTTTGAATCATATTAAAATGTTTAATAAGCATCTTAACATCATTGGAGCTTCTCTCCATAATATCATGCAATTTACCAATAGCTTGAGAATTTTCCATTAGATGATTCTCTACTCTCATATTAAAATTATTTTGCTTAACAATATAATTATCAAATTCATCTAAACATTGATCAGGAGGTTTTGAATATGGAATATCTCCTCTATCAAAGCGTTGAAGAGAATGTACCTCGATTGTGGATGAAGGGGGAATTATCTCACATAGGTCTTCTATTGGAGGCAAATTCTTCACATCTTCAGATTTAATACCTTTCTCCATAAGAGATTTCTTGGCTTCCCTCATATCTTCATCACTTAATTCAATCATACCCCTCTTCTTCAATATAGGTGTCGGAGTTGGTTCAGGTGTAGACCAATCATCATGATTTTTGCTTATTTTAGCCAATAATTCTTCAGCTTCGTCCGGAGTTCTCTTCCTGAAAACACAATCAGCACAACTATCCAGGTATGCCCTAGACTCAATGGTTAGTCCACTATAAAATATATCAAGTAAATCATGTTTTTCCAAATCATGTCCAGGCCGAGCTCTAATGAGAGAGCAAAATCTTGCCCAAGCCTCAGGCAATTTCTCTCCATCTTCTTGATCAAAGCTATAAATTCTCTGCAGAGCCATATGTTGAGCACTAGCGGGAAAGTATTTCCGAAAGAAAACATCAAGCAAACAACTTGGACTATCAATAGAATCAGGAGGCAAATTATTATACCAAATCTTAGCATCATCCTTTAATGAGAATGGGAAAATCTTAGCAACAAAATAAGTACGCATCTTAACATCATCAGAAAACAAGCTACTTAAAGTAGAAAGCTCATTCATGTGCTCTACAACACTTTCTTTTTCAGTACCACAGAAAGGTGTTTTCTCAACAATAGATATATGAGATAAATCAAGAGAAAAGTCATAATCTTTATCCTTAATGTTTATAGGAGATGTGGCAAATTTAGGATCAGGAGACAGTTTATATCTAACAACATGTTGTGCAATAAGCTTTTTAAGGTTACTTGTACTAGTAGTAGCATTGCATTTATCAATAAAATCATCATCAAGTTCCACATAATCTTCATCAAGATCATCACTAACAATATTTTCATTAGGAGTTTCAGTATTTTCAATTTGTCTAGACCTAGCAATTGTAGAAGCATCATCAAAATTATCAGAGGAATTTTCAGATTCAGCAGAAGTACCAACACGTGAAGTTTGTGGTGGTGAAACAAGTTGACTTATCACAGATGGTGAATCAAGAGCAGCAGAGGTACTCAGAGTTGTACCTTTTCTTGTAGTGGATGGTAATATGGCGACTTCAGTATCGCGAGGTTTACCCATGATGGAGAATTTGCAGCGAACAATATCAATCCAAGTGAACTTGCAAATAAAGCTATGCTCCCCGGCAACGGCGCCAGAAAATAGTCTTGATGACCCACAAGTATAGGGGATCGCAACAGTCTTCGAGGGAAGTATTACCCAATTTATTGATTCGACACAAGGGGAGACAAAGAATACTTGTAAGCCTTAACAAATGAGTTGTCAATTCAGCTGCACTGGAAACAGACTTGCTCGCAAGAGTTTATCAGGAGCAACAGTTTTATGGCAGTAGGAATAGTGAAATAACAACAGCGGTGAAATAAAGACAGCAGTAGTGATTATAGTAAACAGCAGGATTAAAATACCGTAGGCACAGGGACGGATGAACGGGCGTTGCATGGATGAGAGAATTCATGTAACAATCATGGTAGGGCATCTTGCATCCAAGTACTAATCAATCAATAGGCATGTGTTCCATATATAGTCGTACGTGCTCGCAATGAGAAACTTGCAAACATCTTTTGTCCTACCAGCCGGTGGCAGCCGGGCCTCTAGGGAAACTACTGGAAATTAAGGTACTCCTTTAATAGAGTACCGGAGCAAAGCATTAACATTCCGTGAACACATGTGATCCTCACATCACCGCCTTCCTCCGGTTGTCCAAATTTCTGTCACTTTGGGGCCTCGGGTTCCGGACAGCAACGTGTGTATACAACTTGCAGGTAAGATCATAAAACAACGCATATCATGATGAAATAATAACATGTTCAGATATGAGATCATGGCACTCGGGCCCTAGTGACAAGCATTAAGCATAACAAGTTGCAACAATATCATAAAAGTAACATCTACGGATACTAGGCACCATGCCCTAACAATCTTGTGACTATTACATGATCAATCTCATCCAATCCCTACCATCCCCTTCAGCCTACAACGGGGGAATTACTCACACATGGATGGGGGAAACATGGCTGGTCGATGGAGAGGCGTCGGTGGTGATGGCGGTGAAGATCCCCTCCAATTCCCCGTCTCCGGCGGAGTGCCGTAACGGAGTTTCTGGTCCCGAGGCGGAGTTTCGCGATGGCGGCCGCGCACTGGATGGTCTTCTGGAAATATGGTCGAACCCCCGGGTGTTTTTAGGTCGAAAGACATATGTAGTCCGGAGGAGAGGCGGGGGGCCGCCGAGGCGCCCACAACAAGGCGGCGCGCCCTCCCGGGGCCGCGCCGCCTAGTGTGTGGGGGCCTCGACCCCACCTGGCTTGCCCTTCTGGCTCCGTCAATATTCTGGGAAAATAGGACCTTTCGCATAAATTCCGTGGATTTTCCGAAAGTTGATTTCTCACAAAAACGAGACACTGTAGCAATTCTTGAAAATGTTAGTCCGTGTTAGTTGTATCCAAAATACACAAATTAGAGGCAAAACAATAGCAAAAGTGTTTAGAAAAGTAGATACGTTTTGGACGTATCAGCAGACTGGACAGAGGCCACTGATGATGCTCCACTACTGGACATCATTCCTGCAACGTGCCTACTAAGAATATCCAAATTGGCTGCCAAAGCATCATTTGAAGTTAGTGAAAGAATTCCAGGAGCTTGAGGAGCTATGGTTCTGTCACTCGACCACTGAAAGTGATATGAGGCCATACTCTCAATCAACTCAAATGCTTCTTCTAGAGTCTTGTTCATTATTCCACCTCCTGCTGCTGAATCTACATAAGCTCGAGTCTGATGTGTTAGGCCTTTGTAAAACGTCTGCAAAACTAACCACTACTCCAAACCATGATGAGGACAGTGTCTGATCATTGTGTTGTACCGCTGCCAAGTGTCATATAGACTTTCACCATCATACTGAGCAAACCTTGTGATCTTATCTCTGTATTCTGCAGCTTTAGTAGGAGGAAAGTACCTCTCGAGGAATGCCTGTAATAAATGTTCCCAGGTATCTGTTAAAACTGTTGGCAGTGAGTGCAACCAAATTCTTGCTCCATCTCTAAGTGAAAAAGGAAACAAGGACAATTTGATTGCATCGGGCGGTACACCATTTTGCTTAAGAGTATTACAATACTCAAGGAATGTTCTGATATGTTCATGAGGATCTTCAAGTGCAGTTCCACTAAACTGTGAGTGTTGTACCATGTTGATTAGAGCATGCTTCAATTCAAAATTGTTTTCCTGTATCACTGGTGAAACAATACCGGAAACTACTAACTGTCCTCTTGGAATCCATAGATCTCTGAGCAACTTCTTCTGATTATCCCCCATAACTGCTACTTCTATCTCCCCTGGGCAATTCTCTTTTAACTCTCTTCTTCTTCTTAACAAGGTTCTTTCAATCTCTAGGTCAAATGGAAACAGAGTGTCTTGCTCTTCGTTCATGCACCAATTCCCTGCAAAAACATTCAGATCTAGCGCACGAAACTAACAAACATCAGTAGGTTAGTGCACCAAAACTAAATATTCTTACTGAAAAGAGACAACGACTAGATCTGCGATAATTTTCACTTTCAGCAAACGTTGATCCCCGGCAACGGCGCAAAAATTGATCACCGAAAATATAGGGTTGTCGTTTTCGTCTCAAGGATCAAGCTATTACTTCTAGCAATCTTATACAGTCTAGCCGCAAATGAGTTTGATGATAGATAACTGAATATAAAACGGTTGCAAAACACACAAACACACACTCAGCAAGGGGGATTCTGAGATAGAAGGGAACAACTCCACACTATTTTTGGATGATTTTAGGGTTTAAGACTACAACACACTGACTCTACACACGCACACTCACTAGATCCAACGCACAAGCATCAGGTAGTAATCAAACATAGAACAAACATATAGCGAGGACAACACATAGATTTATAGAAGCATTCTGTCGAACAAGTTACGGGCCTGGATTCTACTCACTTCTCCTGGTTTTGGTCAGATCAACAACTGAAGCAAGGGGAGTAGAAGAAGGATGCCTATGGTTACACAAGCCTTAGCGTCGTGGTGGAAGAGGACCGATAGGTGATGACCTTGAAGTCGACGACGAACAGCTTGGAAGTTGAGGAAGAAGAACTTGTCGACTGTAGCTTCCACTGCATCCCGATCTCGATCCGCATCTTCGTCCTCGTTCCCGCCCAATTAGGTGATAGGTATGACACTTGCTCACGCTGCCCCCTTCGGAGACGAATGCGGAGGAGATATATGGCCCGCCCATCCCTGGTTGTCGCACGACTGTCTCTCCTCTCCATCTTGCAAGCGGCTCCCTGGCTTTTTAACTTTTCTTGCAAGCAGGTCCCTAGCTACTAGGATGGTGACACATTGGAGATTTGAATTTGAATGACACTTGGATTGTGTGCAGATTTGAATATGTTCCCTGAGAAGGTTTTTGGGTGCCTTTGCGCACCAAATCTGCAAGAAAATGTATAAGGAATGTAAAAGTGATTTATGGTGAATTAATCATGTATTGGTAGGAAATGATGAACAAAGAGGTATGAAAAGAATGTATAATGCTGTGAAAAGGGTGGCAAAATGTGGTTGAATCAAAGGTTGATCACATATCTACTTAAACAACATCGAACCTTAAGTGTGTCACCCTACGGTTCATGAACTATGCAGACATGATCGAGACACTTCTTCGATCAATAACCAATAGCGGGACCTGGAGATCCATAATGGCTCCCATATATTCAACGATGACTTCATGATCGAAAGAACCATTAACATACGATATCGATTCCCTTTGTCACGCGATACTTTAGTTATCCGAGGTTCAATCATCGGTATCTCTATACTTAGTTCAACCTTGTTACCGATAAGTACTCTTTACTCATACCGTGAAATGACATCCCTTGTGACTCAGTCACATGCTTGCAAGCTAATTGGATGACATTCGACTGAGAGGGCCCAGAGTATATCTATCAGTCATTTGCATGGACAAATCCCACTCTTGATCCATGTGCTTCAACCCATACTTTCCGAATACTTAATGCCACCTTTATAACCACCCATTTACGAAGTAGTGTTTGATGTCATCAAAGCATCCATCCGGTTTAGGTGATTAACATGATCTCATGGTCGAATGATTAGGTTACTTTGTGTCTTAAAGCTTGTAGCAAAACAAACCTAATGACTTGATCATATGCTATGCTTACTATGGTTGTGTGTCCATCACATCATTCACCTAATTATATGATATTGTTATTAATAACATAAAATGTTCATGATCAGGAAACCATGATCATCTATAATCAACAAGCTAGTTTAGCAAGAGGCTTACTAGGGAATCTTTTTTATGTTCACAAAACACACAAGTATTAATGTTTCCGGTTAATACAATAATAGCACATGATGCAAAGTTTATCATAAACACAAAGATATAATAATAACAACTTTATTATTGCCTCGTGCGCATATCTCCAACCGAAGAATTGATACATTTAAGAGAAATGCTCCCTTCATAGAAATCTTTGGCTACTTTTTTAATGTCTGCCCCAATAATGCTCCAACAATTCTTGATAAACTCATTATTAAATCCATCTGGCCTTGGAGATTTATCATTTGGTAAGACTTTAAACACATCCTCTATCTCAGCATCAGAAAAAGGAATTTCCAATTCATCTCTCATTCTGGTGTCCATGGTGTTCTCATAGATATCTTGGAAATTAAAGTACATTTTTGGATTATCTGATTTTCCCATTCTCTCTTTGAAATCATTCCAAAGAATTTCATCCTTACCAACATGATCTGCAATATCCATGTTTGATTCATTTTTTAGGGAAGAAATGTAGTTTTTTCTGTAACTAATTGTGGCTCTTGTGTGGAAGAATTTTGTATTTGCATCACCCAGCTTTACCCAATTTATTTTCCCTCTATGCCAAAGAGGCTTTTGGTTCTGTAAGAGAGTGATAACATGAGATTTTAGAATATCTCTAAGATTCCATTCTTCCAAAGAAAAAGTTCTGAATTCTTCTACATTGTCAAGCAAACAAATCAATGAATTTACTTTGGCAATGAGATCTTTCAAGCAAGGGAGATTCTTTGCCCACAACTTCAGAGCTCTCCTCAAGTTCTTGAATCTAGCATTAATCATTTTAGCACTATCTGTAAATCCAACAGGTATATTCCATGCATTTTGAACAATTTCCTTAAATTGACTGTGTTGCAACAAATAGTTCTCAAATCTGAAAATATTTGCTCTGGGAATCATTGAACCAATTATAACTACACAAGGGACATTATTTGAGGGCCCAGAATATATCTATCCATCATTTGGATGGACAAATCCCACTCTAGATCCATGTGCTTCAACCCATAGTTTCCGAATACTTAATGCCACCATTATAACCACCCATTTACGAAGTAGTGTTTGATGTCATCAAAGCATCCATCTGGTGAAGGTGATTAGCATGATCTCATGGTCGAAGGATTAGGTTACTATGTATCTTAAAGCTTGTAGCAAAACCAACTTAATGACTTGATCATATGATATGCTTACTATGGGTGTGTGTCCATCACATCATTCACCTAATGATATGATCTTGTTATTAATAACATCCAATGTTCATGATCAGGAAACCATGATCATCTATTAATCAACAAGCTAGTTTAACAAGAGGCTTACTAGGGACTCTTTTATGTTTACAAAACACACAAGTATTAATGTTTCCGGTTAATACAATTATAGCATGGGATGCAAACATTTATCATAAACACAAAGATATAATAATAACCACTTTATTATTGCCTCTTGGGCATATCTCCAATAGAAGAATTGATACTTTTCAGAGAAATGTTCCCTTATAGAAATCCTTGACTACTTTTTAAATGTCTGCCCCAATAATGCTCCAACAATTCTTGATAAATTCATTATTAAATCCATCTGGCCCTGGAGATTTATCATTTGGTAAGCCTTTAAACACATCCTCTATCTCAGCATCAGAAAAAGGAATTTCCAATTCATCTCTCATTCTGATGTCCATGGTGTTCTCATAGATATCTTGCAAATTGAAGTGCATTTTTGGATTATCTGATTTTCCCATTCTCTCTTTGTAAACATTCCAAAGAATTTTAGCCTTACCAGCATGATCTGCAATATCCATGTTTGCTTCATTTTTTAGGGAAGAAATGTAGTTTTTTCTGTAACTGATAGTGGCTCCTGTGTGGAAGAATTTTGTATTTGCATCACCTAGTTTTACCCAATTTATTTTCCCTCTTTGCTTCCAGTAGGATTTTTGGTTCTGTAAGAGAGAGATAACATGAGATTTTAGAATATCTCTAAGATTCCATTCTTCCAAAGAAAAAGTTCTGAATTCTTCTAAAATTTCAAGCAAAAAAATCACTGAATTTATTTTGGCAATGAGATCTTTCAAGCAAGGTAGATTCTTTGCCCACAACTTCAGAGCCCTCCTCAAGTTCTTCAATCTAGCATTAATCATTTAACCGCTATCTGTAAATCAAACAGGTATATTCTAGGCATTTTTAACAATTTCCTTAAATTTACCGTGTTGCAACCAATAGTTCTCAAAAACTGAAAATATTTGCTCTGGGAATCTTTGAACCAATTTTAACTGCACAAGGGACATGATCTGATGTTGGATTTTTCATGGAGTGAACAAATGTTGAAGGAAATGTAGTTGTCCAGGATGCTGAGGAAAAAAACCAATTCAATTTTTCAAGAAGAGGATCTTGTGCATATTACTCCATGTAAGTTTTCTTCCTTTCATTGGCAATTTAATTAGTTCCAAATTGCTTGCTTCATTAAAAAATAGAAAATCATTTACATCTCCACCTGGTTTGTTTCTATCAGAAGGTTGTATAATGAAATTGAAATATCCCATAATAATCAAGCCAGTTTCATCTAGCATGTCAATATTTGCAAACCAATTAATAAAATTTGCTCTTCTCTCTGGCTGACAAGATCCATAAATATTGGTTAAAATCCAAGAATCATTTCATATATTACAAGTGATCGAGCTTCACAGATATGGAGAACTCATTTGAAAAAGCAAAATCTCCAGTGAATAAGGAACCATTCCACATAATAATAATTCTACCTGAGGCACCAAGTGAAGGAAGGAATTCAAATTTGTCAAATTGCTTTGGGCAAAACTTTCTCAGATAATCCATGTCAAAATTTTCCCTCTTTGTTTATTGTAGGCAAATAATATCACAACCGGATTCTTCAATCTTATTTTAAAGAGCCAACCATTTTTTCCAGAATTAATACCCCTCAAGTTCCAGTTCATAATTTTCCATTTTCTGTTTCTATTCATTGGAACAAATATTGGGGTAAGATTTTCTAGCTGGAAACAACCATTGTTCCAGTACACAACCAAAGAAAGTGAGATTAATATGAGTCACACAATATTTCATAAAAGGTGCATTTTGTCTGAATATGTCCCATGCATATATGTCAACTTCAGTACAGGGCAAGCACAAAAGCAAATAAGCATTACAACAACTTTTCCAACTCCTGCCAAAAGTGAGATAGTTCCCAACTATCCAAGCACCAAAAGCTCTTGATTTGTGATACATAAGGAAACTGTTTATTTTGCATGCCTTTTCTTGGCCCCAGGAGCAACTCCATCTCTATTTTCTTTGTCAGTTGCTTCAGTTCCCCCTGATTTTACTTTCCCATTCTTCATGTTTGCCTTGACAACAGCTCCAACAGGGGCAGAGGAAGAAGGACCTGGTGCTTTCTTGGC
The DNA here is from genome assembly GCA_030979885.1 of Lolium multiflorum. NCBI lineage: Eukaryota > Viridiplantae > Streptophyta > Magnoliopsida > Poales > Poaceae > Lolium > Lolium multiflorum. The sequence continues at coordinate 83,460,377 of CM061753.1, forward strand.
TCCATCAGCAACCCTGCTCCTGTTCACCAGCTTCCTTTTCATCCACCTTATAGAAAGAGGAAGCTAGATTTTTAACCACTCTGGAATTAATCAAACGAGGAGTAGCATTGCAAGTCAAACAGTTCTTGGTAGTACAATTTGCATGACTGATACGTCCCCAACGTATCTATAATTTCTTATGTTCCATGCTAGTTTTATGACAATACCTACATGTTTTAGTCACACTTTATGATGTTTTTATGCATTTTCTGAGACTAACCTATTAACAAGATGTCGCAGTGCCAGTTCCTGTTTTCTGCTATTTTTGATTTCAGAAAAGTTAGTTTACGAATATTCTCGGAATTGGACGAAACAAAAGCCCACGGTCTTATTTTCCACGGAGTCTTCCAGAACACCGAAGAGGGGCCACGAGGCGGCCACACCATAAGGCGGCGCGGTGGGGCCCCTGGCCACGCCGGCCTATGGGGTGGGCCCCTCGGGCGCCCCCGACGCTGCCCCTTCGCCTATTTATTCCTTCCATCGCGAAACCCTAGTACCGAGAGCCACGATACGAGAAAGTTCCAGAGACGCCACCGCCGTCAACCCCATCTCGGGGTTCAGACTCCGGCACCCTGCCGGAGAGGGGAATCATCACCGGAGGGCTCTACATCACCATGCCCGCCTCCGGACTGATGCGTGAGTAGTTCATCCTTGGACTACGGGTCCATAGTAGTAGCTAGATGGTTGTATTCTCCTCTTGTGCTATCATGTTTAGATCTTGTGAGCTACCTATCATGATCAAGATCATCTATTTGTAATGCTACATGTTGTGTTTGTTGGGATCCGATGAATATGGAATACTATGTCAAGTTGATTATTGATCTATCATATATGTTATTTATGTTCTTGCATGCTCTCCATTGCTAGTAGAGGCTCTGGCCAAGTTGTTACTTGTAACTCCAAGAGGGAGTATTTATGCTAGATAGTGGGTTCATGTCTCCATTGAATCTGGGGGAGTGACAGCAACCCCTAAGGTTGTGGATGTGCTGTTGCCACTAGGGATAAAACATCAATGCTTTGTCTAAGGATATTTGTATTGTTTACATTACGCACAGTACTTAATGCAATTGTCTGTTGTTTGCAACTTAATACTGGAAGGGGTGCGGATGCTAACCCGAAGGTGGACTTTTTAGGCATAGATGCATGCTGGATGGCGGTCTATGTTCTTTGTCGTAATTCCCTAAGTAAATCTCATAGTAGTCATCATGATATGTATGTGCATCTTGATACGTCTCCAACGTACCTATAATTTCTGACGTTCCATGCTTGTTTTATGACAATACTTACATGTTTTGCTTGCACTTTATGATGATTTCATGCGTTTTCCGGATCTAACCTATTAACAAGATGCCACAGTGCCAGTTGTTTTCTGTTTTTGGTTCCAGAAGGCTGTTCGGGCAATATTCTCGGAATTGGACGAAATCAACGCCAAAGATCTTATTTTTCCCGGAGGCTCCAGAACACCGAAGGGGAGTCGGAGGAGAGCCAGGGGGCCACCACACATGTGGGCCGCGCGGCCCCAGGCCCGCCGCGGCCGGTGTGGGGCCCTGTCGCCTCCTGCGCCGCCTCTTCGCCTATTTAAGCCCTTTCGACCTAAAAACGCAGCACCGATTGACGAAACTCCAGAAAAGACTCCAGGGCGCCGCCATCGCGAAACTCCAATTCGGGGACAAGTCTCGTTCCGGCACCCTACCCGACGGGAAGTGCTCCCAAGCCATCTCCATCAACGCCACCGCCTCCATCATGCTCCGTGAGTAGTTCCCCCATGGACTACGGGTTCTAGCTGTAGCTAGTTGGTATACTCTCCCCATGTACTTCAATACAATGATCTCATGAGCTGCCTTACATGATTGAGATTCATCTGATGTAATCGGTGTTGTGTTTGTTGGGATCCGATGGATTGTTACATTATGATTGTCTATCTACAAAGTTTGTGAAGTTATTGTTGCTGCAATCTTGTTGTGTTTAATGCTTGTCACTAGGGCCCGAGTGGCATGATCTTAGATTTGAGCTCTATAATTATTGCTTAGATTGTATCTACAAGTTGTATGCACATGTCTATGTCCGGAACCAAAGGCCCCAAAGTGACAGAAATTGGGACAACTGGAGGGAAAGGCTTAGATATGAGGATCACATGTTTTCACGGAGTGTTAATGCTTTGCTCCGGTGCTCTATTAAAAGGAGTACCTTAATTTCCAGTAGATTCCCTAGAGGCCCGGCTGCCACCGGCTGGTAGGACAAAAGATGTTGTACAAGTTTCTCATTGCGAGCACGTATGACTATATATGGGAAACATGCCTACATGATTAATAGACTTGATGTTCTGTCTTAATGCTATTTCAATCCTATCAATTGCCCAACTGTAATTTGTTCACCCAACACTTGTTATTGGAGAGTTGCCACTAGTGTAGATAGCTGGGAACCCCGGTCCATATTTCATCATCATATACTCGTTCTTTATGTCATTGGAAGTAGTATCAACTATTTTCTGGTGCCATTGCTCTCATATTACTATTACTGCTGCTGTGTTACTGTTACTACTGCTTTCATATTACTGCTACTTTCACATCACCCCTGTTACTAGTGCTTTTCCAGGTGCAGCTGAATTGACAACTCAGTTGTTAAGGCTTATAAGTATTCTTTACCTCCCCTTGTGTCGAATCAATAAATTTGGGTTTTACTTCCCTCGAAGACTGTTGCGATCCCCTATACTTGTGGGTTATCAAGACTATTTTCTGGCGCCGTTGCCGGGGAGGCATAGCTCTACTCATAAGTTCACCTGGGGAGTACACTCTACCTCTCTCTCTGCTTTTATCTTATTTTGTCTTGCTAGTTTATTTCTGTCTAGTTTATTTGTGCTTAGTTTATTTCTGTCTAGTATTATTCTGCTTAGTCTACTTTTGCTTAGTTTCTTTTTGTCTTGATTAATGAATTGATGTTCTTTCTTAATGCCTTATCAATCCTATCAATTGCCCAACTGTAATTTGTTCACCCAACACTTGTTATTGGAGAGTTACCACTAGTGTAGATAGCTGGGAACCCCGGTCCATCTCGCATCATTATATACTCGTTCTACATGTCATTGGAAGTAGTATCAACTATTCTCTGGTGCCATTGCTCTCATATTGCTATTACTGCTACTGTGTTACTGTTACTACTGCTCTCATATTACTGCTACTTTCACATCACCCCTGTTACTAGTGCTTTTCCAGGTGCAGCTGAATTGACAACTCAGTTGTTAAGGCTTATAAGTATTCTTTACCTCCCCTTGTGTCGAATCAATAAATTTGGGTTTTACTTCCCTCGAAGACTGTTGCGATCCCCTATACTTGTGGGTCATCAAGACTATTTTCTGGCGCCGTTGCCGGGGAGGCATAGCTCTACTCATAAGTTCACCTGGGGAGTACACTCTACCTCTCTCTCTGCTTTTATTTTATTTTGTCTTGTTAGTTTATTTCTGTCTAGTATTATTTTGCCTAGTTTACTTTTGCTTAGTTTCATTTTTGTCTTGTTTTATTTTTCTCATATACCCAAAAATCCATAAAAATTTGAAAAACCTAAAAATTAAAAACTGCTATTATGGGAGAACCTACAACCTATTTGGAGCTTATAGAATTATATAATAATTATAGAAAATCAAGAAAGGGTGAAGTCATGAGTGCTGTGATAGAAAAATTAAATACAATTGCTAAAATCTTGCTTAAACGCCATGATATAAACTGTTGCTCTGAACAGGATACTAAACATCTTAAATTTCAATGTTGCTTTAGTGAGGAAGTTTTAATTAAGAACTATAATTGGAATAGCTATATTCATTTTGGGTTCGAAGAGGTAGAACAATTTGTCATATTTATGGGAGCCTCTGAGATAGAATCATTCATGTCTAAAAATTATGAAACTTGTGTTGTTTGTAAGGACCTTAAAGATTATGTCTCTTCTATCCTTAATTTTTGCATAGAAAGCTACAGTGATAATCCTTATATCATTGATTATAAAGAGAGACTCATTAATGCACAAGAATGCACTCACAATTTGCAGGAACCGGTGGAAGAAGAAATTGATGAACCTGAAAGCTCATTGGATGAAAAAGAGGAGGAAATTGATGAACCTGAAAGCTCATTGGATGAAAAAGAAGAGGAGAGTGACGAACAAAAGGAGGAAGAATGGATTAGCTACCCATGCCAACCTTCTAATGAGAGTAACTCTTTATCTCTTACACTATTTGATTGTCCTCCATGCTTACCGAAAGAGGTTGAATGTTATGTTCCTGTGGATTCTCTTGAAATATTCCCTATGAGTAAAACTTGTGAGAATAATTATGCTACTGTTATTCATGATAATCCATGCTACTTTGATAAATCTTATGATAATGCTTTGTTTGTGCCTGATGTCGAAATGCATGGTACTAAAGAGTTTTGCTTGGCAAATGTTTATGATAAATCTCTAGATGATGGTCCTATGTTACTTGATAATATTAATTGTACTACTAATGAAAATGGGATTGGAGAGTTCTTGACTTTATCTATGAGTCCCATATCTTTTGAGATTGATCAATCATCTTGTTATATTATTGATAAAAGTGGGTTTGAAAGTTTTAATCCTATTATTTCTGAGCTTGATAAAAATTATGTGTTTGTGAATCATGAAAAGCATGCTTTATGTGATAGTTATGTTGTTGAGTTTATCCATGAAGCTACTGAAAATTATTATGAGAGAGGAAAATATGGTTGTAGAAATTTTCATGGTACTAAAACACCTCTCTATATGCTGAAAATTTTGAAGTTACTCTTGTTTTATCTTCTTATGCTTGTCACTTTGTTCTTCATGAATTTATTTGTGTACAAGATTCCTATGCATAGGAAGTGGGTTAGACTTAAATGTGTTTTGAACTTGCTTTTTGATTCTCTCTTTTGCTTCAACTCTCACCCTTATGTGAGCATCATTAAAATTACTGAGCCCATCTTAATGGCTATAAAGAAAGAACTTCTTGGGAGATAACCCATGTGTTTATTTTACTACAGCACTTTTGTTTTATATTTGAGTCTTGGAAGTTGTTTACTACTGTAGCAACCTCTCCTTATCTTTATTTTATTGCAATGTTGTGCCAAGTGAAGTCTCTAATAGAAGGTTGATACTAGATTTGGATTTCTGCGCAGAAACAGATTTCTATCTGTCACGAATCTGGGCATATTTCTCTGTAGGAAACTCAGAAAAATCTGCCAATTTACGTGCGTGATCCTCAGATATGTACGCAACTTTCATTAGTTTTGAGTTTTCTGATTTGAGCAACGGAAGTACCTCGTTAAAATTCGTGTTTACTGGCTGTTCTGTTTTGGCAGATTCTGTCTCTGTTTTTTGCATTGTCTCTTGTGGACTTTAAGTGAGGCTTTCTAGACGTGGAGAGCTGTAGCTAATGTTTTATTGAGTTCTTGCAATGTGTCACTACAGGGCCAAGGTGGATTAAAGTTTTTTGAGTACTAACCCCTCTAATGAAGTTTATGAGAAGTTTGGTGTGAAGGAAGTTTTCAAGGGTCAAGAGAGGAGGATGATATATGATTAAGAAGAGTGAAAAGTCTAAGCTTGGGGATGCCCCCGTGGTTCATCCCTGCATATTTCAAGAAGACTCAAGCGTCTAAGCTTGGGGATGCCCAAGGCATCCCCTTCTTCATCAACTTATCAGGTTTCTTCTATTGAAACTATATTTTTATTCGGTCACATCATATGTGCTTTACTTGGAGCGTCTGTGTGTTTTTATTTTTGTTTGTGTTTGAATAAATTCGGATCCTAGCAATCCTTGTGTGGGAGAGAGACACGCTCCGCTTTTTCATATGAACAATGGTGTTCTTAGCTTTATTTTAATGTTCATGGCGGAGTTGAAAACCGCTGCACTTATTGTTATTTGGTTGGAAACAGAAAATGCTTCATATTGTCTTGGATAATTTGATACTTGGCAATTGTTTTGAGCTCTCAAGTAGATCATGCTCTTGCATCATGTAGTTTAAACCTATTAGTGGAGAAATATCGTAGAGCTTGTTGAAATTGGTTTGCATGATTGGTCTCTCTAAGGTCTAGATATTTTCTAGTAGAAGTGTTTGAGCAACAAGGAAGACAGTATAGAGTTTTATAATGCTTGCAATATGTTCTTATGTAAGTTTTGCTGTACCGGTTCATACTTGTGTTTGCTTCAAACAACCTTGCTAGCCAAAGCCTTGTACTGAGAGGGAATGCTTCTCGTGCATCCAAAACCTTGAGCCAAAACCTATGCCATGTGTGTCCACCATATCTACCTACTATGTGGTATTTCCTGCCATTCCAAGTAAATACTTCATGTGCTACCTTTAAACAATTCAAAAGCTATTATCTCTTATTTGTGTCAATGTTTTATAGCTCATGAGGAAGTATGTGGTGTTTTATCTTTCGATCTTGTCATTTACTTTTGACAGACTTTCACAATGGACTAGTGGCTTCATCCGCTTATCCAATAATTTTGCAAAAAGAGCTAGCAATGGGATTCCCAGTCCCAAATCAATTAACAAAAATAGACACTCCTCCATGGTATGTGATTGTTGGACGGCACCCGAAGGATTCGGTTAGCCATGGCTTGAGAAAGCAAAGGTGGGGAGGAGTGTCATCATAATAAAACTAAAATAAAAAGACACTCCTTCATGGTATGAGATTGTTGGCAGGCACCCGAGGATTCGGTTAGCCATGGTTTGTGAAAGAAAGGTTGGAAGGAGTGCCACCCAAAAATAAAATAAAATGGGAGCCGCTCTTTGAAGGTTTGTCTGGCAAGGGGGTTAGAGTGCCCACTACCATTCGTTGACAACAACAAACACCTCTCAAAACTTTACTTTTATGCTCTTTTATGTTTTCAAAACCAAAGCTCTAGCACAAATATAGCAATCAATGCTTCCCTCTGCGAAGGGCCATTCTTTTACTTTATGTTGAGTCAGTTTACCTACTTCCTTCCATCTTAGAAGCAAACACTTGTGTCAACTGTGCATTGATTCTTACATACTTGCTTATTTGCATTCATCATATTACTTTGTGTTGACAATTATCCATGAGATATGCATGTTGAAAGTTGAAAGCATCCGCTGAAACTTAAATCTTCCTTTGTGTTGCTTCGATGCCTTTACTTTGAATCTATTGCTTTATGAGTTAACTCTTGTGCAAGGCTTTTGATGCTTGTCTTGAAAGTACTCTTCATGAAAAGTTTTGCTATATGTTACCTATTTGTTAGCAACTATAGATCATTTCCTTGAGTCACTTCATTCATTTCATATGCTTTGTAATAGTATGATCAAGGTTATGTAAGTAGCATGTCACTACAGAAATTATTCTTTTTATCGTTTACCTACTCGAGGACGAGTAGAAACTAAGCTTGGGGATGCTGATACGTCTCCAACGTACCTATAATTTCTGACGTTCCATGCTTGTTTTATGACAATACTTACATGTTTTGCTTGCACTTTATGATGATTTCATGCGTTTTCCGGAACTAACCTATTAACAAGATGCCACAGTGCCAGTTCCTGTTTTCTGCTGTTTTTGGTTCCAGAAAGGCTGTTCGGGCAATATTCTCGGAATTGGACGAAATCAACGCCAAAGATCTTATTTTTCCCGGGAGGCTCCAGAACACCGAAGGGGAGTCGGAGGAGAGCCAGGGGGCCACCACACATGTGGGCCGCGCGGCCCCAGCCCGGCCGCGCCGGCCTGGTGGGGCCACCCTGTCGCCCCTCCTGCGCCGCCTCTTCGCCTATTTAAGCCCTTTCGACCTAAAAACGCAGTACCAATTGACGAAACTCCAGAAAAGTTACTGTGGCGCCGCCGCCATCGCGAAACTCCAATTCGGGGGACAGAAGTCTCTGTTCCGGCACCCTGCCGGGACGGGGAAGTGCCCCCGGAAGCCATCTCCATCAACGCCACCGCCTCCATCATGCTCCGTGAGTAGTTCCCCCATGGACTACGGGTTCTAGCTGTAGCTAGTTGGTATACTCTCCCCCATGTACTTCAATACAATGATCTCATGAGCTGCCTTACATGATTGAGATTCATCTGATGTAATCGGTGTTGTGTTTGTTGGGATCCGATGGATTGTTACATTATGATTGTCTATCTACAAAGTTTGTGAAGTTATTGTTGCTGCAATCTTGTTGTGTTTAATGCTTGTCACTAGGGCCCGAGTGGCATGATCTTAGATTTGAGCTCTATAATTATTGCTTAGATTGTATCTACAAGTTGTATGCACATGTCTATGTCCGGAACCAAAGGCCCCAAAGTGACAGAAATTGGGACAACTGGAGGGAAAGGCTTAGATATGAGGATCACATGTTTTCACGGAGTGTTAATGCTTTGCTCCGGTGCTCTATTAAAAGGAGTACCTTAATTTCCAGTAGATTCCCTAGAGGCCCGGCTGCCACCGGCTGGTAGGACAAAAGATGTTGTACAAGTTTCTCATTGCGAGCACGTATGACTATATATGGGAAACATGCCTACATGATTAATAGACTTGATGTTCTGTCTTAATGCTATTTCAATCCTATCAATTGCCCAACTGTAATTTGTTCACCCAACACTTGTTATTGGAGAGTTGCCACTAGTGTAGATAGCTGGGAACCCCGGTCCATATTTCATCATCATATACTCGTTCTTTATGTCATTGGAAGTAGTATCAACTATTTTCTGGTGCCATTGCTCTCATATTACTATTACTGCTGCTGTGTTACTGTTACTACTGCTTTCATATTACTGCTACTTTCACATCACCCTGTTACTAGTGCTTTTCCAGGTGCAGCTGAATTGACAACTCAGTTGTTAAGGCTTATAAGTATTCTTTACCTCCCCTTGTGTCGAATCAATAAATTTGGGTTTTACTTCCCTCGAAGACTGTTGCGATCCCCTATACTTGTGGGTCATCACATCTCTATTTGTCAATTGCCCAACTGTAATTTGTTCACCCAGCATGCTATTTATCTTATTGGAGAGACACCACTAGTGAACTGTGGACCCCGGTCCATTTTTTTACATCTGAAATACAACCTACTGCAATCATTGTTCTCTTTTGTTTTCTGCAAGCAAACATAATTCTCCACACCATACGTTTAATCCTTTGTTTTCAGCAAGCCGGTGAGATTGACAACCTCACTGTTAAGTTGGGGCAAAGTAGTTTGATTGTGTTGTGCAGGTTCCACGTTGGCGCCGGAATCACTGGTGTTGCGCCGCACTACACTCCTTCACCAACAACCTTCATGTGGCCTTCATCTCCTACTGGTTCGATAAACCTTGGTTTCTTACTGAGGGAAAACTCGCTGCTGTACTCATCATACCTTCCTCTTGGGGTTCCCAACGGACGTGTGCTTTACCGTCACAAGGAGTTGCTTCCGCACAAGCAGCTACTTTTCTGGCGCCGTTGCCGGGGAGATCAAGACACGCTGCAAGGGGAGTCTCTCACACCCAATCTCTTTACTTTGTTTATTGTCTTGCTTTATTTTATTTTCTGTCTTGTTTGCTTTCTTTATATCAAAAACACAAAAAAATTAGTTACTTGTTTTACTTTATTTAATTCGGTTTGCTTTATTATTGCTAAAATGGGTACTCCTGAGAATACTAAGTTGTGTGACTTCACTAGCACAAATAATAATGATTTTATATGCACTCCTATTGCTCCACCTGCTACTACAGCAGAATTTTATGAAATTAAACCTGCTTTACTAAATCTTGTTATGAGAGAGCAATTTTCTGGTGTTAGTACTGATGATGCTGCTGCCCATCTTAATAATTTTGTTGAACTTTGTGAAATGCAAAAGTATAAGGATATAGATGGGGATATTATAAAACTGAAATTGTTTCCTTTCTCCTTAAGAGGAAGAGCTAAAGATTGGTTGCTATCTTTGCCTAAAAATAGTATTGATTCATGGACTAAATGTAAAGATGCTTTTATTGGAAAATATTATCCTCCTGCTAAAATTATATCTTTGAGAAGTAGCATTATGAATTTTAAGCAATTGGATAATGAACATGTTGCCCAAGCATGGGAGAGAATGAAATATTTGGTAAAGAATTGCCCTACCCATGGACTAACTACTTGGATGATCATCCAAACCTTTTATGCAGGATTGAATTTTTCTTCAAGGAACCTATTGGATTCAGCTGCTGGAGGTACTTTTATGTCCATCACTTTGGGTGCTGCAACAAAGCTTCTTGATGATATGATGATCAACTACTCTGAATGGCACACTGAAAGAACTCCTCAAGGTAAGAAGGTAAATTCTGTTGAAGAAACCTCTTCCTTGAGTGATAAGATTGATGTTATTATGTCTATGCTTGTTAATGGTAGATCTCATGTTGATCCTAATAATGTTCCTTTAGCTTCATTGGTTGCTCAAGAAGAGCATGTTGATGTGAATTTCATTAAAAATAATAATTTCAACAACAATGCTTATAGGAATAATTTTGGTAACAACAACTATAGGCCATATCCTTCTAATAATGGTAATGGTTATGGTAATTCTTACAACAATAGTAAGAGTGTACCCTCTGATCTTGAAGTCATGCTTAAAGAATTTATTAGTACACAAACTGCTTTTAACAAATCTGTTGAGGAAAAGTTTGGTAAAATTGATGTTCTTGCTTCTAAGGTTGATAGTCTTGCTCTTGATGTTGATCTTTTGAAACTGAAAGTTATGCCTGATGAAGTTAAAGATACTAAGTCATTTGCTAAAACAAATGCTATCCAAGTTCGAATTAATGACAATATTAGAATGATGGCTGAATTGCATGCTAGGTGGGAAAGAGAAGAAAGAGAAGAAAAACTTGCTAAAGAGAATAATATAGCTAGAGTTTGGACTATTACCACCACTAGTAATGTTGATGCTTCACATGTTGCTAAACCTCCTACTATCAATGGTAAAATAATTGGTGTTGGCAATGTTTCTACTTCTACTACAAAGTGTGCAAAACTGCCTGAAACTGCTGAAACTGTTTGTGATAAAAGTGCTGAAATTTTTCAGAGTGTTGGGGACAATGGTCCCATTGCTGTAGATCATAATGGTTTTGATTTTGATAATTGTCATATTTCTGAAGTTATTAAGTTCTTACAAAAACTTGCTAGAAGTCCTAATGCTAGTGCTATAAACTTGGCCTTTACAAAACATATTACAAATGCTCTCATTAAAGCTAGGGAAGAGGAATTAAAACTTGAAGCTTCTATCCCTAGGAAGTTGGAAGATGGTTGGGAGCCCATCATTAAGATGAAAGTCAATGATTTTGATTGTAATGCTTTATGTGATCTTGGTGCAAGTATTTCTGTTATGCCTAAGAAACTTTATGATATGCTTGACTTGCCACCTTTGGAATGTTGTTATTTGGATGTTAATCTTGCTGATAATTCTATAAAGAGACCTTTGGGGAGAATTGACAATGTTCACATTACGGTTAACAATAATCTTGTCCCCGTTGATTTTGTTGTCTTGGATATTGAATGCAATGCATCTTGTCCTATTGTTTTGGGAAGACCCTTTCTTCGAACCGTTGGTGCTATTATTGATATGAAAGAAGGAAATATTAAGTATCAATTCCCTCTTAAGAAAGGTATGGAACACTTCCCTAGAAAGAGAATGAAGATGCCTTTTGATTCTATTATTAGAACAAATTATGATGTTGATGCTTCTTCTCTTGATGTTACTTGATTTGCACTTTCTGCGCCTAGCTGAAAGGCGTTAAAAGCGCTTATGGGAGACAACCCATTATTTTACTTCTGCAATTTTTGTTTTATATTTTAGTCAAGGTTCTTGTTACTACTGTAGCAATACCTTTGTATCTTTATTTTCTTGCATTGTTGTGCCAAGTAAGTCTCTAATAGAAAATTGATACTAGATTTGGATTTCTGCGCAGAAACAGATTTTTAGCTGTCACAAATTTATGTTTTTCTCTCTGTAGAAGAGTCTAAAAATTCTGAAATAATTCATGCGTGATCCTCAGATATGTACGCAACTTTCATTAGTTTTTAGTTTTCTGATTTTAGCAAGTTAAGTGCCTCGAAAAATTCGTCTTTACGGACTGTTCTGTTTTGACAGATTCTGCCTTTTATTTCGCATTGCCTCTTTTACTGTGTTTGAGTGGATTTCTTTGCTCCATTAAATTTCAGTAGCCTTGGGTAATGTCCAGAAGTGTTGGTAATGATTGTGTCCTTGCTGAACATGTGAATTTTTGATTATGCACTAACCCTCTAATGAGATTGTTTTGAGTTTGGTGTGGAGGAAGTTTTCAAGGATCAAGAGAGGAGGATGATATGATATGATCAAGAAGAGTGAAAATTCTAAGCTTGGGGATGCCCCCATGGTTCATCCCTGCATATTTCAAGAAGACTCAAGCGTCTAAGCTTGGGATGCCCAAGGCATCCACTTCTTCATCAAAACTTATCAGGTCACCTCTAGTGAAACTATATTTTAATTCCGTCACATCTTATGTGCTTTACTTGGAGCGTCTGTTTGTTTTTATTTTTGTTTATGTTTGAATAAATTCGGATCCTAGCAATCCTTGTGTTGGAGAGAGACACGCTCCGCTTTTTCATTTGAACACTTGTGTTCTTCGTTTTATCTTTCATATTCATGGCGAAAGCTGAAAGCCGCAGCACTTATACTTATTGTTATTTGGTTGGAAACAGAAAATGCTTCATATTGTCTTGAATAATTTGATACTTGGCAATTGTTTTGAGCTCTCAAGTAGATCATGTTTAAGCTCTTGCATCATGTAGTTTAATTCTATTAATGGAGAACTACCGTAGAGCTTGTTGAAATTTGGTTTGCATGATTGATCTCTCTAAGGTCTAGATATTTTCTGGTAAAAGTGTTTGAACAACAAGGAAGACAGTGTAGAGTCTTATAATGCTTGCAATATGTTCTTGTGTAAGTTTTTCTGTACCAGTTCATACTTGTGTTTGCTTCAAACAACCTTGCTAGCCAAAGCCTTGTACTGAGAGGGAATGCTTCTCGTGCATCCAAAACCGGCTTGAGCCAAAACCCGTGCCATTTGTGTCCACCATAACTACCTATTATGTGGTATTTTTCTGCCATTCCAAAATAAATTTCTTGCGTGCTACCTTTAAAAATTTCATTCCTTGTCTTTGCAATACATAGCTCATGGGAAAGTAGCCTAAAAACTATTGTGGTAATGAATATGTCGCTTATGTATCTTAGTTCTTATAAGTTGCTTGTTGAGCGGTAACCATGTTTCTGGGGACGCCATCAACCTGTCACACCTTTGTTGAATATCATGTGAGTTGCTATGCATGTTCGTCTTGTCTGAAGTAAGGGAGATTTACCATGAGTTGAAATGGTTTGAGTATGCATGTTGTTAGAGAAGAACATTGGGCCGCCAACCAAAGCCATGTATCATGGTGGAAGTTTCAGCTTGGACATTAATCCTCAGAATCTCTTATGAGAATATTATTGTTGTTGAATGCTTAAAGCATAAAAGAGGAGTCCATTATCTGTTTTCTATGTTGTCCCGGTATGGATGTCCTTAAGTTGAGATCTATCAAAACGAGAAATCAAATGCGATTTATCTCCTTGGACCTTTGTACAGGTGGCATAGAGGTACCCCTTTGTGACACTTGGTTGAAACATATGTAATGCGATGATAATCCATGGAAATCCGAGCTAATTAGGACAAGGTGCGGGCACTATTAGTATTCGATGCATGAGGCTTGCAACTTATAGGAAGTTTTATGCATAACCCATATGAATTATTACTACCGTTGACACAATTGTTTCCATGTTTTCAAAATAAAAATCTCTAGCACATGAGTAATCCCTGCTTCCCTCTGCGAAGGGCCTTTCGTTTAAACCCCAAGTGGAAGGTATGATGCGTATAGAAGCAAGTTTCCCTCAGTATGAAACCAAGGTTATCGAACCAGTAGGAGCCAAGAAGCACGTGAAGGTTGTTGGTGGAGGAGTGTAGTGCGGCGCAACACCAGTGAAACCGGCGCCAACGTGGAACCTGCACAACACAATCAAGATACTTTGCCCCAACGTAACAGTGAGGTTGTCAATCTCACCGGCTTGCTTAAAACAAAGGATTAAACGTATCGAGGGGAAGATGATGTTTGTTTGCAAAGAACAGTAAAGAACAATGATTGCAGTAGATTGTATTCAGATGTAAAATAATGGACCGGGGTCCACAGTTCACTAGTGGTGTCTCTCCAATAAGATAACTAACATGCTGGGTGAACAAATTACAGTGGGCAATTGACAAATAAAGATTCAATACATATCAATGATGATTACTATGAGATTTAATCAGGGCATTACGACAAAGTACATAGACCGCTATCCAGCATGCATCTATGCCTAAATAATCCACCTTCAGGTTAGCATCCGCACCCCTTCCAGTATTAAGTTGTAAACAACAGATAATTGCATTAAGTATGGTGCGTAATTTAATCAACACAAATATCCTTAGACAAAGCATCGATGTTTTATCCCTAGTAGCAACAGCACATCCACAACCTTAGAACTTTCTGTCACTGTCCCAGATTCAATGGAGGCATGAACCCACTATCGAGCATAAATACTCCCTCTTGGAGTTACAAGTATCAACTTGGCCAGAGCCTCTACTAGCAACGGAGAGCATGCAAGAACATAAACAACACATATATGATAGATTGATAATCAACTTGACATAATATTCTAGATTCATCGGATCCCACCAAACACAACATGTAGCATTACAAATAGATGATCTTGATCATGTTAGGCAGCTCACAAGATCTAAACAATGATAGCACAAGCGGAGAAGACAACCATCTAGCTACTGCTATGGACCCATAGTCCAAGGATGAACTACTCACGCATCAATCCGGAGGCGGGCATGATGATGTAGAGCCCTCTCGTGATGATTCCCCTCCGGCAGGGTGCCGGAGGCGATCTCCTGAATCCCCCGAGATGGGATTGGCGGTGGCGGCGTCTCGGAAGGTTTATCGTGGCTCTCGGCACGGGGTTTTCGCGACGAAGGATTTAAGTAGGCGGAAGGGTAGGTCAAGAGGCGGCGCGAGGGCCCACACCATAGGGCGGTGTGGGCCCCCTTTGGCCGCGCCGGCCTATGGTGCCGGGCTCGTGGCCCCTCGTAACCCCTCCGGTCTTCTGGAAGCTCCGCGGAAAAATAAGACCCTGGGCGTTGATTTCGTCCAATTCCGAGAATATTTCCTTTGTAGGATTTCTGAAACCAAAACTGGCGCTTCGGCATCTTGTTAATAGGTTAGTGCCGGAAAATGTATAATAATGATGTAAAGTATGTATAAAACATGCAAGTATTGTCATAAAAGTAGCATGGAACATAAGAAATTATAGATACGTTTGAGACGTATCACTTCCCTCTGCGAAGGGCCTTTCTTTTACTTTATGTTGAGTCAGTTTACCTACTTCTTTCTATCTTAGAAGCAAACACTTGTGTCAACTGTGTGCATTGATTCTTACATGCTTACTTATTGCACTTATTATATTACTTTGTGTTGACAATTATCCATGAGATATACATGTTGAAAGTTGAAAGCAATTGCTGAAACTTAAATCATCCTTTGTGTTGCTTCAATGCCTTTTACTTTGAATCTATTGCTTTATGAGTTAACTCTTATGCAAGACTTTTTGATGCTTGTCTTGAAAGTACTATTCATGAAAAGTTTTTGCTATATGATTCAGTTGTTTAGTCATTATCTTTTTGTTAGCAAACTATATACCATTGCTTTGAATCACTTCATTCATCCTCATATGCTTTACAATAGTGTTGATCAAGATTATGTTGGTAGCATGTCACTTCAGAAATTATTGTTTTTATCGTTTACCTACTCGAGGGCGAGTAGGAACTAAGCTTGGGGATGCTTGATACGTCTCCAACGTATCTATAATTTCTTATGTTCCATGCTAGTTTTATGACAATACCTACATGTTTTAGTCACACTTTATGATGTTTTTATGCATTTTCCGAGACTAACCTATTAACAAGATGCCGCAGTGCCAGTTCCTGTTTTCTGCTGTTTTTGATTTCAGAAAAGTTAGTTTACAAATATTCACGGAATTGGACGAAACAAAACCCCACGGTCTTATTTTCCACGGAGTCTTCCAGAACACCGAAGAGGAGACGAAGAGGGGCCACGAGGCGGCCACACCATAGAGCGGCGCGGTGGGCCCCTGGCCGCGCCGCCCTATGGGGTGGGCCCTCGGCGCCCCCCGACGCTGCCCCTTCGCCTATTTATTCCTTCCGTCGCGAAAACCCTAGTACCGAGAGCCACGATACGAGAAAAGTTCCAGAGACACCGCCGTCAACCCCATCTCGGGGTTCAGAAGATCGCCTCCGGCACCCTGCCGGAGAGGGGAATCATCACCGGAGGGCTCTACATCACCATGCCCGCCTCCGGATTGATGCGTGAGTAGTTCATCCTTGGACTACGGGTCCATAGCAGTAGCTAGATGGTTGTCTTCTCCTCTTGTGCTATCATGTTTAGATCTTGTGAGCTGCCTATCATGATCAAGATCATCTATTTGTAATGCTACATGTTGTGTTTGTTGGGATCCGATGAATATGGAATACTATGTCAAGTTGATTATTGATCTATCATATATGTTATTTATGTTCTTGCATGCTCTCCGTTGCTAGTAGAGGCTCTGGCCAAGTTGATACTTGTAACTCCAAGAGGGAGTATTTATGCTAGATAGTGGGTTCATGTCTCCATTGAATCTGGGGAGTGACAGCAACCCCTAAGGTTGTGGATGTGCTGTTTCCACTAGGGATAAAACATCAATGCTTTGTCTAAGGATATTTGTATTGTTTACATTACGCACAGTACATAATGCAATTGTCTGTTGTTTGCAACTTAATACTGGAAGGGGTGCGGATGCTAACCTGAAGGTGGACATTTTAGGCATAGATGCATGCTGGATGGCGGTCTATGTTCTTTGTCGTAATGCCCTAAGTAAATCTCATAGTAGTCATCATGATATGTATGTGCATCTCTATTTGTCAATTGCCCAACTGTAATTTGTTCACCCAATATGCTATTTATCTTAGGGATTTCTATTTTCGTGCCCTCGGGTCGTTAGTTGTACTCAGTTTTCCCCAGCCCCTTAGTTTTTCCTCAGTTTTCCCCAAGCCTATGTCTGAAACCCGCAGAAGGAGCTCAGACGGAAGGAATCCGTTTATTTGGACGTTCTGTGCTGGCGTGTTGCGCCGCGTCGTCTGTGGGGCCGCGTCGTGTGGGGCCGCGTCGCGTGGGGCTGGTAGAAAGGGACCGCGTGGGACAGGACGAGAAGCGTTTGGTTGCACGTGAGCAGGAGCTGGGTTTTGTCTCTCTCGGCCCAAATTGGCATTTTTAAGAGCACCTTTTCCCCTCTTTCTCTCTCTGTCTTTTTCACCAAATTAGTATCAAATCTAGAGAAGCTTCTATTTCTGTCTTTCTTCAATATGGCAGCAAATCTAGTAGCAAATCTCTGGGGTTATTTATGCCTTTTGGCCCTCGTTTTTTGCCCAATATGGCAGCAAATCTAGTAGCAAATCTAGAAGCTAGTATATGATAAATTCACAACAGCATAATCAGAAAACTAAGTATAATACATAGGGAAACTGCATACAGCAGCCAAAAGCAGCCAATAACGTTGTAATATACAAGACGCACGCAATGTATGGACAACAAGAAGATTAGGATGAATGAATTTGTTCTTCATTCCTCCTCATATATTTCTCCGTCGCTCCATTCGTGCATTACCCCAAGGAAATATTCATTGAACTCCTTCCGTCTGCAGTGTGCGGCCAATACATCCTCCAAACGGTATGGCTTGTGTTCATTTCTCATACCGTAGCTTCCTATTCTATCCACACGTACTGCCCACTCATCCCAGGCCTTTGTATCATGAGAGTACTCTCTGATATAACCCAAATCCGTGTAGTAGATGCAGCCAGGTCGAAGTGTCGGGTACACTCTGGTGTCGACGGAGATACACCGGATATAATTCACGAAGAAGGCATTACTGCCAATGTTACTGACCGGATGGAGAGAGCGGCTCTGAGTGTCCACACGGTACACCAATGGTCTGCCCGCCAAAGCCACGCTGACCAACAACACAAGCAGCAGATCACCATCCGACTTCACAAGGTAGAACTTCTGATGTCCAAGTTCTGGAAATGAAATTAGTGTCTCCATCTTGACAGTGCTCGCGCGCTGCTGCAACTGTACATTGGTGCACACTATTCTTCCGTTCTCAAAATTGTCCACAGCTAGTGCATACAGTTCACCATTGAACGGGGTAATGCAACGCAGACAATGGTTCTTGATCGAAAATCTTTCTTCTCCCCAATGTTCATGTATATCCTTAGTTGGAGTGCTCTCATCGACCCAACCAATTTCCGACGGGTAATGTGCGGCAACGAAGACCATAGTCGGGGATTTGATAACAGCGACTGATTTCAGAAAAACAGATGGCATCTGCGCCTCAAACATAGTGTTCGATTTCTTTGTGAGTGGGTTCAGAAGCCGTATCTTGTGCGGCGGGTTCTTCTGGGCAAGCACGATGACGCCACGGCAAAATCCGACGAAGTAGTATCTGGGCAAGCACGATAACATTCAGCACTAAGATGTTTAAGATTGAAAATAAAGAGGTAGATATGGAGGAAGTTGAACCTTGTATGAACTTCCGATAGATCTATGGTGACGTAGCGTGATGTGCCGAGTTGGAGGAAGGTGAACTCAGCGACGCGTGGAAGGGCGTGGTCTAGCATGATCCATTCGTCCAGGTGCACGTCGGGCTCAGGCAAACCTGAGCGCCAATTTCTACAGACTTGCCTCATGGCAGAGTAGGTGTCGGCGTACTCCTCGTTCGCCAGCAAGCATTCGCCGATCTTGTGAAGTGGTCCATCAGCCGAGAGAGAGGCCCAGTTCACGGAGGAGCCGCGCTTGGATGCGCCGCCCTCGGAGGCGACGCGCTCGGCGGCGACTGGCTCGGCGGCGACGGGCTCGGCGGCGACTGGCTCGGCGGCGACGGGCGCGGAGGCGACGGGCGCGGAGGCGACGGGCTCGGAGGCGACGGGCTCGGAGGCGACGGCCGCCGGCGCATTCTTCTTCTCCATCGCCGGCAGGGTAGCGTGCGTACGGCGGTTGGGGTTTTTTCGATTTGGAGAAGTTGATGGGACGTGAGAGGGGTGGTTTCGTGCGTGAGCGAGAATGAGACGACTGTGTGCAGAGGGAGGGAGGGAGGGGCTTACGCGTCCTAAATGCGACCCGCGTCCTACGCGTCCACTATTTGCACGTCTGCACCGCGACACGCGTCAACAATGGCACGTCTTCCACTTCTGCACCGCAACACGCGTCCTCGAGTCTAACCCTGGAAATTTAGATATACTCAGGTATACCCTCGAGTCATATACTAGCATTTTTTGTGTGCTCAGTTTTCTCCTTGAGTGCTAATACTGGCTAGTGCAATATACTCAGTTTTACCCTCAAGTGGCTGGTCAACAGAGAGTCAACAAATGGGATTAACTAGTTAAATGAGTTATTTAATGTGCAAAAAATTCCGAAAAAGAGTGGCACTTACTCATGGAGTCTTTACCACAAATTGCCACTTCTCAAATCATAGATAAATCATAGATAAATCAAGTTTCACCACAAATTGCCACTTCTCAAATCACCTAGTAGCTATGAAGGTGCATGGTTTTCCATAATAAGCCCTACCCAAAACAGCTTTCCCCAAAACATACTTTGTCTGAATGAGGCCATAATTTTCACACTCATGTAGATTTGTATTGCAAATAGTTTGAGGTAGGCCAAGATGGGTTTCATTGTACAAAACACGCATTTTCCAATTTTTAAATCTCATATTTGAATCCCTTAGTCTGTTTACTACTCACTTGCCCTTGGTTTCTTGATACTACTCAGTTTTGCCCTCTCCCATCACAAACTCTCACAGACGCCCAACATACACTACAAGAAAAGTTCTGATAGACAACGTCCCAAAATCGTCAACTAAGGGGCATTTTTCGTCGCCTATGGGCCTAACCCGACGATATGGGTTCTGTTGTCGAAACTGCGTCAGGCAAAGTCCAACGACGATTTTTTCGGTCCGTCGCGCTTGGGCGCCCTTCCGCCACGGAAAATCGGACCGTTGCCCAAGTGTTTCCGGGAGCCCGTTGACTGCTGACGTCATGCAAACTGACACGTGGCAGACGCCGTTAACGCAAGTTAACGGCGTTAACCGGCTGAAACCCCGTGGTAGATGGTAGGCCCACACGAGGCCTGCCACGTCTTAAGCGGGCCGGGCCAGATGACATAGTTTGACCGGTCAACTATATAGCTGGGCTGGTCCATTAGTTACGTGGGCCGGCCTAACCTCTAATGTTGACTGGTCAAAACTTAAATGGGCCGGCCCATTTAACATGTGGGGTCCACCTTACAGCAACGGGCCGGCCCAAGAAGCAAGTGGGCCGGGCCAAAAACACAGGTGGGTCCCACTTTCTTAAAAGGCCGGCCCATTTAGTGTGTGGGGTCCACCATATAGCAAGTGGGCCGGCCCAACAAGCTAGTGGGCCGGCCCAAAAACACTCACTATCCCGTTAAAGGGCCGGCCCATTTAGTATGTGGGGTCCACCATATAGCAAGTGGGCGGCCCAACAAGATAGTGGGCCGGGCCAAACACAGTGGGTCCCACCTTCCCGTTAAAGGGCCGGCCCATTTAGTATGTGGGGTCCACCATATAGCAAGTGGGCGGCCCACCAAGATAGTGGGCCGGGCCAAAAACACAGGTGGGTCCCACATTCCTGTTAATGGGCCGGCCATTTGGTATGTGGGGTCCACCATATAGAAAGTGGGCCGGCCCAACAAGATAGTGGGCCGGGCCAAAAACAGTGGGTCCCACCTTCCTATTAAAGGGCCGGCCCATTTACCATGTGGGACCACCATATAGCAAGTGGGCTGGCCCAACAAGATAGTGGGCCGGCCAAAAGGGCCCCACTTTCCTGTTAAAGGCCGGCCCAAATAGTATGTGGGTCCACCATATTGCAAGTGGGCCGCCCAACAAGATAGCGGGTCGGGCAAAAACACAAAGTGGTCCCACTTTCCTCTTGAAGGGCCGGCCCGTTTAGTATGTGGGGTCCACCACAAAAGCAAATGGGCTGGCCCAACTAATTAGTGGGCCGGCCCAGAAGAGGGTGGGGTCCACCTTAAAGCAAGTGGGCCAGCCCAATTAGAGTGTGGGGTCCACCGTAACTCAAATGGGCTGGCCCAAGAAGTAAGTGGGCCAGCCCGTTTAGTTGCTGTTTATATGCCGGCATAATATGCGCTTTAGGATTTTGCGGGCAGGCACATATGTGATTTCGCTTAATTGGGCCGTGATGGCGTGTAACTCACACGTTCGTTGGGAACCCCAAGAGGAAGGTATGATGCGCACAGTAGCAAGTTTTCCCTCAGAAAGAAACCAAGGTTTAATCGAACCAGTAGGAGCCAAGAAGCACGTTGAAGGTTGATGGTGGCGAAATGTGATGCGCAACAACAGGGATTCCGGCGCCAACGTGGAATCTGCACAACAAAACCAAAGTACTTTGCCCCAACGAAACAAAGTGAGGTTGTCAATCTCACCGGCTTGCTGTAACAAAGGATTAAACGTATCGAGTGGAAGATGTTTGCAAAGAAAACAGTAAAACACAATTGCAGTAGATTGTATGCTATGTAAAGAATAGGACCGGGGTCCACAGTTCACTAGAGGTGTCTCTCCCATAAGATAAAAGCATGTTGGGTGAACAAATTACAGTCGGGCAATTGACAAATAGAGAAAGGCATAACAATGCATATACATGATATGATAAATATAGTGAGATTTAATTGGGCATTACGACAAAGTACATAGACCGCCATCCAACTGCATCTATGCCTAAAAAGTCCACCTTCAGGTTATCATCCGAACCCCATTCAGTATTAAGTTGCTAAGCAACAGACAATTGCATTAAGTATGGTGCGTAATGTAATCGACAACTACATCCTTAGACATAGAATCAATGTTTTATCCCTAGTGGCAACAGCACATCCACAACCTTAGAACTTTCTGTCACTGTCCCAGATTCAATGGAGGCATGAACCCACTATCGAGCATAAATACTCCCTCTTGGAGTTAAGAGTACAAACTTGGCCAGAGCCTCTACTAATAACGGAGAGCATGCAAGATCATAAACAACACATAAACAATAGATTGATAATCACCATAATCATAGTACTCTCTATCCATCGGATCCCGACAAACACAACATATAGAATTACATATAGATGATCTTGATCATGTTAGGCAGCTCACAAGATCCAACAATGAAGCACAACAAGGAGAAGACGACCATCTAGCTACTGCTATGGACCCATGGTCCAGGGGTGAACTACTCACTCATCACTCCGGAGGCGACCATGGCGGTGTAGAGTCCTCCGGGAGATGAATCCCCTCTCCGGCAGGGTGCCGGAGGCGATCTCCTGAATCCCCCGAGATGGGATTCGCGGCGGCTCTGGAAGGTTTTCCGTATCGTGGCTCTCGTACGGGGTTTCGCGACGGAGGCTTTAAGTAGGCGGAAGGTCAACGCGGGGGCCACACGAGGTGCCCAGGGGGTAGGGCCGCGCGGCCGGGGCCGGCCGCGCCGCCCTGTCCCCGGCTGCCTCGTGGCCCCACTTCGTTATCTCTTCGGTCTTCTGGAAGCTTCGTGCAAAAATAGGACCCTGGGCGAAAGTTTCGTCCAATTCCGAGAATATTTCCTTACTAGGATTTCTGAAACCAAAAACAGCAGAAAACAGCAACCGGCTCTTCGGCATCTTGTTAATAGGTTAGTTCCAGAAAATGCATAAATATGACATATAATGTGCATAAAACATGTAGGTATCATCAATAAAGTAGCATGGAACATAAGAAATTATCGATACGTTGGAGACGTATCAGGCCGTTTAAGGGATGGGAATTCGTGATTTAGATACTGAGAATATTTACGCAGCATTGATTTCTGTCGGATAGCCTCACTTACCACAAGCACCAAAGAAAAAATGCGCGAAAGAACTATAAAAACTAACTAAATATTACATCAGCTGCAAGGCATTGAAAAAAATATTACAGAACCCAGAGAAATTGAATGGTAATTAAACCTAGCAATACAATGAAGCGATCCGGCAATCTTTTAAGTTGTCCATGCAGCACCTATATCTGAAACAAAGACATTACAAGTTAAGACAGCAACAATGGAAAGGCAAAGACACTACAATATTGTTTGCCAAAGAATTTGGAACTCATCATTTCGTCGTTATAACAAGATCATTGTAATGCGCACAATAAGCAAACAAAGAGTGCATGCCGCATACCAACAGCCAATATAACAGAGCATGTTAGAATGAAACAACAGACTTACTACTGTCGAGTCCCATGCAAACCAACATGTTCAGGGAGTACAAAATTGGCATGAACAACATAGTAGCAGGCTATAAATTTTGTAACAACGACTGAGCAAGATGAAGTTATGATGGCTACATCTACAGAGCAGGGAATGTAAACCAAAAATAGAAGTTACGATGGCAAAAGCTAAAGAGGAGGGAATGTGAACCAACATGTGCCAAGTGCAATTACTTCATTTTGGCCGTGAACTAAATAATACTCCTGAACTTATAGTGAAGGGGATGCAAATCAAGATGTTTCGGGATATAAACTTGTAATGAGCAACACATAGAGGATAGTTAATGCTGGAGCTTAGGATGGACCAGATACAGAATATAGTGGGATCACCTGTGAACTTGTATAAGAGGGAATGCAAACCAATATGTTCAGCTTTCCATATGTGAGCGTCATGCCAAGTCAGAGAAACAAGTCAATAATGCAGCTTTTGAAGAACAAGATGGCACGCAAAATTATTATCTAGTAGTATGACAAGTTTATTTGTACTACAGGCTAGATAGCAGAGTGATAGCATGCCAAACTAAGTCCTTACTTTGTTAGCTTACAATGAACTAGATACAAAACAATGGCATCACCTGTAGTACAGGGAATGCAAGCCAACATGTTCATGGAGTAAAAAATTGGCACAAACAACATAGTAGCAGGCCATAATTTTTGTAACAACGACTGAGCAAGATAAAGTTATGATGGCTAGATCTACAGAGCAGGGAATGTAAACCAAATATAGAAGTTACGATGCCAAAAGCTATAGAGCAGGGAATGCGAACCAACATGTGCAATTACTTAAAATTGGCCATGAACTAAATAATAGCAGGATGTTACTATAATACCTATAATTTTTGTAACAACGACTGAGCAAGATAGAAGTTATGATGGCTACATCTACAGAGCAGGGAATGCAAACCAAAATGTTCAATCGCTTAAAGTTAGCAATGAAGTAGAAAATAGCAACGTGTTACGGTCATAGCTAGGAATGAACTAAAAGAGCTTCAGACAAACAAGAATCTGAACCCAGAACATGGCGCTAAAACAAGGGACTTACATTAGGAGAAGCACTCTGTGGGAGTCACAGCAGATCTTCCTGGGGTTGATAGATCCGGTGATGAAGTACGCTACATGTGCTACTTGGGGTTGGAGAGACGGCCATTACACTTCATGGTTACTCATCTCATCTGCAAAAACGTAACGGCGCGTCGTTAGCACAAACAGGTTCCCCCAAGATTAAACAAGAACTTGCAGGCAAGCAATAGAAAAGCGACAGTAGAAGAGTTTAGATCATGCACTGCGCCGGTGAAGCAGATCCGGTTCATGCACAGCGGTGTCGGTGAGCAAGATCCGATGCGGTGGACGACGGATCCGGCGAAGCGGCTCCGGTGGGGTGGACGATGCCGCAGCTGAAGCGACTGCGGTAGACTGCTGGATGAGCATATGGTTTCGAGGTTCGGCGGGGATGATCCGGTCCGGTTGATGACGGCGTCGATGAAGCGGCTCCGGCAGGCAGCCGGATGACGAGGATCGCGAGGGCTCGGGTAGGCCAGGGAAGTCCGGCGGGGATGTTCCGGTGCGGTGGTCGTGGAGGTGGTAGAGAGAGGGACTTGAGAAGTTCCGGTGGGTGGTCTCAGATGAGAGACTGAGGGAAATGAATTTTTTTGGGAGGGTATCCGGGGCTAGGGAGGTGGTGATCCAAAAAATGACGGCCAGACCCCCCCACCAACCGACTTTGCTGTCATCTCCACAGGGGTAGAATCGGAATTTGGAAGCGTGTGAAATTTTTGTATTTTGTGGGCGGGAAGTTTTGCCGCTATGAGATTTTGAATTTCGCTAAGGTACAAGTATAATGATAAAAAATTGTGAGACCGTACTAGTACCTCTGTTCAAGGCCGACTGTAAAATCAAATCATCATCAAGTTGAACATCGGTTACTACCATGATCATCATCGGACACAGATCTGGTGACATGCACCTGAAATTGGTGCATTCGTTGCAAAGTATAATGCTAAAAAATTTAGTGACCGTACTAGTACTTCTGTTCAAGCCCGAGTGCAACATCAAATCATCATCACGTTGAAAATTTGTTACCATGATCATGATCTATCTCTAAATTTGGCGCATCCGCTAAATCTGGCAAAGTATAATGATAAAGAAATTGTGAGACAGTAGTAGTACTTCTGTTCATGGTCGAGTGCAACATCAAATCATCATCACGTTTAAAATTTGTTACCATGATCATGATCTACCTCTGAAAATGGGCGCATCCTCTAAAACTTGCAAAGTATAATGATACAAAATTGTGAGACCGTACTAGGACTTATGTTCAAGGTCGAGTGCAACATCAAATCATCATTACATTGAAAAGTGTGTTACCATGATCATGATCTATCTCTGAATTTGGCGCATCCGCTAAATCTCGCAAAGTATAATGATAAAAAATTGTGAGAATGTACTAGTACTTATGTTCAAGGCCGAGTGCAGGATCAAATCATCATCACGTTGAAATTCGTTACAACGATCATGACATATCTCTAAAATTGGCGCATCCGCTAAATCTCGCAAAGTATAATGATAAAAAAATTGTGAGACTGTACTAGTACTTGTGTTCAAGGCCGAGTGCAGGATCAAATCATCATCACGGTGAAATTTGTTACAACGATCATGACATATCTCTTAAATTGGCGCATCCGCTAAATCTTGCATGTGGCGCATCTCAGTGCGGAGCAACAGGCCGGTGCTATCAAGGTTGAGGCGTCAGTAGCGTCATCGGGCTCTCCTTTTTTGATAGATCTTCTACATGGCGCGGCGCACCGCCCGTCGAGAAGCAGTCACATGTGATACCGAGGTGGAGACGTCGCCGGCATCCTCGAGGCGCGGCCGCCCTTCTATGAGCCAGCGTCGACTCAAGGTATGAATCCATGCGTTGTCGCGCCCCTTCTTCCGATGAAGTGGGGTGCCTTAGATTTATTGTTCTTCTCTTACGATTATTTCGAGCCGAACATGTGTGCTCTTTCTCTGAATATATTGCTTGAAAAGCTAACCAAGTTAATTAAATTCACTTCGTTCTTAATCTTGCGTGCTAATTCTGTTATTTTTGCTGACAGTGGTGCGCGCAAGGAGATTTATTTGTGGGTGTGCTGAGCTGTTAGGCCTAAGTCGAAATCCTCAGCTTAACGAGGCCTCAGCTTAACACATAAAAAAGGTGTTCAATCTCGCCCACAATGTCCTTTTCTTTCCTCTTCCTTTATTGGAACTTGTTTTGCAGACAAGGAAAGTGGCACGTGTAATGTGAGTAAAACCCTCTTAGCCAAAATCAGCTACAAGCAAGATTTTCTGTATTGTAGATGCCCCAATTGACTCTAATCCCCAATGTAGTCTTTTTTTATGTCAGTATAGACTTCTTTACATGGCATGCATTTGCCTAATGAGCAGCATTGTATTGCCATTCTAGCCAACCTGATCGATATGTCAAGCTTCATGCACGAGATGCCATGTTTAATTTACTCCCTCACTCCGATCCATATTTCTTGGTGTAAAATGAATGTGAATCGAAGGGAGTACTTTTCTTAGATACTAGTAGTACTATACCATTTCAAAAAAAAATACTAGTACTACTACATCACAAATGCATCAAAAGAGTACTACCATCACAAGACCACCACGGTTGTACTAGTAGAGTTTAATACTGAACTTCCAAAGGGAATAAGATTACACATATGAACTTTAAACAGGACCAGGAGCATGAGGGCCAGCAGCAGGGGCGTTGACTGGGAACAAGCCAGGCAAGACGTAATTCTGGAGGAAGAGGCCATATGCTGCGTGCTTGGCCTTGGTTGCAGGGCGGTGCTTCCCCGATGTACTTAGGCCTACACCCGTCGCATGCTGGATCAGGCTGCGGATGTCCTTCTGGAGGATTTTGCCACAGAATGGGCAAAATAGCTCCCCGCGCTTGCGGAAACGAATTTCACCACCCTTCAGCCGCTTCAGAACGTAGCGGCTCTTCTGGTCCCTGCGCTCCTTGTTGTCGTCCATGTCATCAGAATATTCCTGTGAATTATAAAGTACATAATAATCAGGTGCTTAATGACAGATCGAATAAATACTGCACTATCATAAGCAAACCTTAGAAACCCTAAAATTAAATGTGTAGAACAAGTAAATGGCAGAAGAAATCATACTAAATCACGAGAAAACCCTATGAACAGCAATGAACATAAGCCACAACAATTGCAAGTCCACTAAGTATGAACACATAAATTAATTATATGACAAATCAAGCCAACTACATGGCAGATTAGTCGAAATTAAACTAGAATCTGACCGTACGAACCGTAGAATCAAGTACGTCTACAAGAACAAGGTAGGAGATCAAATCAATCAAGAACCAGGTTCGTGCAAACCACGTGAACAGTAATATGACACAAAAAGGATCGGGACAGTTTCGGTAAAAGAGCAGTACCTCCTCGTCGTCACCCTCGACATCCTCCTGGAACTGAACGTTTGGGCCGAAATCGTCGAAGGGGTCGAGGTCCGCGTCCAGCACCGGGTCTAGGAAGACCTCGCCGTGGTGGCCTGCAACGCCTTGCAGATCTTCGGCGGGAGCAACGGCGTTGCTATCCACCTTCTCCTCGACGGCCAGGACGCCCGTTTCGACCGAGGTCGAAGAATCAGACAAGCAGAGGAGACGAGCGGCCTGGGTACCCGGTGAAGCCTCACCCGCCGCGACGGCCACTACCGCAGAGGCATCCTCTGCGCGAGCGGCCGCCGATTGCTCCGCCTCGTACGCAAGACCTGTCTTCATGCTGCTGCGGTTGGAAACGAGGAAGTCGATGCCTCGGAGGTGCGGTGAGTTGATGGGAGGGGAGAGGACGAGCTCGCGAGAGACGATGAGGCCGATTATTTTATAGCCTCTGACTCTCTGTATCAGAATGGCATTAGTTGTGGACGCGAGAGACGATGAGGCCGATTAGTTGTGGACGCGTGAAGTCGTGCATGTACTCGATTCTCACGTATACCAATACTTCCAAACGTCATAAGTAATTCACAATCATTCAGAATAATATGAGACCTTAACATTTTATTGTTTGTGTCAGATATTGTCCATGAAAAATAACATCCTTCAAAAAATAAATCCCCTATGCCAATCCGGTCATGCCCGTCTACTCCAACTAGCTTCCTCGAGTAATTTGTCACCTTACATTCTTAAAATGAACCAAAATTTGGCACAGGGGCATCACATGGAAAATGATGTTACCATTCTCTCTTCCCATTTTTGTTTGAATTTTTCAAAATTGTCATGCCCTAACGGAAAAAATGTATGTTCCTTCTATGAAGCATGTATCAGAATGGCATTACCAAAACCTGGGGGTGGCGGGGCACATGGTGGTGTGATGATACATCACATTTGGACCACACAACACAATTTGGACCAACCAAAAAAATTCAACCACCCTACACAAACCCTGGTCAAAACTAGTTTGACCAATATTACAAAAGTTGTACATAATTCAGAAACCGTCAGAAATATACGAAGCATTCAGGAGTCAATACTGAAGACAAAGCAATTATGCCAAAAGACGAAGGCAGAGGAGGAACAGGTCTTGCTATATTGCACAACAAAGCCAAATTCAACTTTTCATCGATTCCAAAATTCTGGCTGCAATTAGCACACCCTGGTCTCCTGATGTCGCAATAGTTGGCTGCTGGGAGCGGAGACACTCGACTTCCTTCTTCAACTTATCGCACTCTGTGCGAACTTTCAAGTACTTCGTCTCGAAATATTGCGCATGTTCAGCATGCAACTCCACTTCCTGTTGAAAACTTTCACAGTCACAGTTGCAATCACACTGACCAGCCTTGTCAGTGACCACACTCATCGGTGGCTGGGCGCGTAGTTCCTCGACTTCCTTCTTCAACTTCTTACACTCCGCGAGAACGTCTGAGTACCGTTTATCAAAAGAAGATTGCACGGAACGGGCATTCTCCTTCGATATGGCACGATTTAAAATGCACCTGCCCACGAGGTGGCGGATTTTCTTATGAAGGATGGTGTTGTGGCCCTTGATCTGGTCCAGTTTCGCGGAGAATCGTGTTATCACATCCTGCATTGCAAATTCAACAGCAATGAAGTATGCAGAGTGCAGATGAGGGGGGAGAAATAAACAAATGGAGTGCCAACCTCTTCAATATGCCTGAGAGCTGCAAAGTCCTTGTCCATAGGAACCTCTTCAACGATGGAACCGCCATCCCTGGAAGAAAGACATTTAAGTAGTTGGATCTGGCAGCCAGCAAGGAGGCGATGAAACTGCGGCACGGCAATGGAAACATACACGGCCGAAGATGCACACACGCGCACTGGCTGCTCCTCTCCCGGAGACTGGGCATTCGTCTCTGATTCTGCATTCATGATACCAAACCTATGCAAGAGTTTGAGGTTTCTGTTCTGAAGGGTGGTGTTGTGGCCCTTTAATCTCATAATCCCTTCCTGCATGGAAAAATTCACCAGGAACGAATCAGGGATCCTTTTTCATTCACAGGATATGAAAATCATAAGATTAGGAAAAGCATAGGATTTTGTATACATTAGAGAGGGTGTATGCGCTATTTTATGGGCTATTTGGAATGTACAAAATGAAGTCGTGTTTAATAAACCCAAATCTCATCCCTTCTTGCAGGTTATCCCTATGATTATTCACTAGATCCGTATGTTTCTTATCTCCAGCCCGAGGATCAGCAGGATATCATGGAGTCTGGGTGCAACTGACTAGAGACAGCCGCACGGGATTTTTACAGCCAGGGTGGCTGGCAGTTTCCTCATAGAATTACTTACTGATGTGTTTTTGCCTTTTTGGCACCCGCTGTTTTCTATGTTTCGTTGGTGGATCTTTGTGTCGACTCTAGCTGATCCGTGAGAAGTTGTCATAATTTGTGTATGAACTGAAGAAAGCAATAAAGCAGCCATATACATCATTTTGATGCAGAGGCTGTGATATGTCCCCCATTTCGAAAAAAGGAACAAACATAGGATATATTTCTATAAATCAAACAACTAATGTAGGAAAAAACCCATAGGATCTAAATGCTACACAATTCTTATAGAAGTCCTACGAATTAAAGAAGCCCTCATGCAGTACGGAGATGAAGAGGAAGAAAAAAAAGCAATGGATATATATTATATAGTGCATACATTATTAATGCTCTTGAGAGCTAACAAGTGCTCATCAAACAACGGGTCCTCGATAGCTAAGTACGAAGTGGATCCTGCGGTAGAAAGCACGAGCCTGGAACCGTCGGCCCTGGAAGATGATAGCCGGTTTAGTTGGCACCGCCTGCCAGCAAGGACTCAACGAAAATCCGGCATGGCGATGGAAACATACCCAGGAGCTTCGTACCCACCAGGTTGGCGAGAAACGAGCGATTTCTCAACTTGGGTAGGAATGGCGCTGAAACCAGCCGCCATGGAAGAAAGACGGTTAAATTGTTTGATCCGCTAGCCAGCCAGAAGGCAGAGAAACTTCGGCATGGCGATGGAAACATACCGGGGAGCTTCGTACCCACCATCTTGGCGAAACACGGTCGATTTCTCGGCATCGGTAGGAAGGGCGACACTTGAACGGGCGGCCCTGGAAGAAAGACGGTCAAATAGCTGGTTCTCCCGGGTAAAAAAATAGTTGGATCTGTTTGCCTTGCTGTAATCTGCGTTCATGGGGGCAAAGAAAGCACATGGCGATAAAAACCTACCAGGACTCTTGCTGGATTACTCTGCCCTGACCCAACAAGCCCGAAGCAGACTGAGCTTGCGATGGAAGCGCAGACTGAGCTTGCGATGGAAGCGCAGACATGCCTGTCCGCCGGCGCCGCTGGTACACTTTCAAAGTCGGAGTTTGCAGGACTTTCAGCGGGATGGATTTCACCGCGGATTTAGTCTCAGACAACAACGCCTCCTTCCTCTTCTTACACTTCTTCATGTTCTTCTTAGACAACTTGTTGAACGATGGATGAATCGCTGGAGGAAGAAGGAAGGGACAAGCAGGTGGGGATAGAAGGGGTCGGTGTAGAGCTCTCCGGGGAGGGTTCCCCGGGGAGGAGGATGAAAACTGGAACGAACAGGACAGGGATGGGACTGGGCAATCTTGTCCGTCCATCCAAAATCAAAGGGCGGGAGCACATAAGACTTTGGGCCATTGACAGGCTGGTCCTGCCACAGGCGGACCCCAAGTTTCAGCGATTCAATGTCAGTGAAAAGATGGGCAATGTAAAAGAATCTTGTTCGGGGTCGGCCGCGGAAGCCAAATCTCTGTGTCCCAAAGTCTACTAGTAGTCTACTCCTATATAGGTATAGCTGCATAGCCATCATACCATTGCATTGATCGAGCTGTACGCCTTTACCACTCTGATTCAGGTCCAAAATATTAGTGTTCTCTTGTCAAATCAAAGGCCATGTCAGTTTGACGAAATGGACGTTCTTTAACTCACAAACTACTCCAAGGACATCATTTACGGACTACTGAAGCCATGTACATATTTTCTGGATCGATTTAGTAATTTGCTACAACTGTAATATTATTTCCAATTTTCAGCAATTTATTTGAATTTTAGGATTTTACTTATAAATTTCGCTAATTGACATGTGTAGGAAAGATAGAAAACAACTAGTGTATGCATGACCAATTAATCTGACTAAATAAATCTTATAGTGGCCACTTTGCATCACTCAAACTGAGAGGGCATGTTAGATTCATATGATAGAATAATGGAGAATCGCTATGACATATGCCTCCTTGAATCCTACGGGAAAGAAATCTACATGAATTGGTAGAGCTAGGTGTGTGATGGTATCATCGGAAAGACAAAGGAAATTTCTATAGAGATTGAGAGTGCATAGCATAGTTGTCACAGATGCATATGAATTTTTCCAAGAGGTCTAACCTCTTATTAGAAATCCTATAGGGTTGTACTAGTATAAGAAAACAATACATAGAAATTTTGGAGGATTCAATTCTTCAAATCAAACAAGCTATATAGGGGGAAAATCATATCCTTTGATTCGTACAATTTGTATAGGAGTTATGTAGGATTTGACTATAGGAGTTATGTAGGATTTGACTATAGGATTTGAATATTTGTACGGTTGTGTAATATTTTTACCCAGATCAATTCACATACCACCGGTTATGTATTTTTTTGGGCTATAAAAATAGGAGGTGTGGTATATTTGATGTGTGTAGAGATAATCTCACCATCTTATAGCCACCCCTAACATTTCGAGCAAACAAAAAAAATCTATACCACTACCCACCTCTCGTCCTACACTCAATTCCTACACAACCAAACAACAAAAATTGGCTATCCTAGCCAGGTGGTTGGGGATACTCTCATCCCATAAACCTATCCCCTAAACCAAACAACCCCTAATATGGAGGGAAGGAAAACCTAGTATCTGATACTGTACAAAAACACATAAAGCAATCTGGAACCGTCCACATAGAATCAACGGGCCAGAGCAGATGCCTTCTTTGGGAAGGGTCTTGCGCGGAAGCCAAGGAATCCTCTGCGTCGACAATCTGGTGTAGCAGTAAAATAGACCATCATAGCGGAACATTGATGGAGTCACTACAATGCGTCCGAATCCGGGTATAGTCTTGTCATATCAATGGCCATGTCAGTTTCTCCAGATATAATCTATCCGTTAGCTAGTACTACTACTCTAGAGGCTGACGCCACATGCAGAAGTTGTACAGTACTACGACTACTATCGAGTATCGACTAGTCCGATCACGTCCAGGTCGCAACTACTCAAAAATGGCCGTAAAGAAAATGCAGAAGTAGGATGGGGCCACGACAAAAGACATACATCTATTTATGGACAGAGGTAGTATCATATCAGCATGCATTAGCATCTCATTTGCAACTAGTTGCACTCGCATCCTATTATCGGATATCACACTTCTGCACTTTTAAAAAATATGAAGAAAAACAAAACTGGGACACATATTATGTTGTGTATTGCTCCACAGGTCACAGATGAGTATGTAAAAAAAATTCTAGCTTGCACAAAAAAGACAAATGATATGTGAATAGTTAAGGAATATTATTCACTTTGGTCTTTTCTTTTTTCCACAGCTCACATATGGTCACCTTTTGAAACAAATGTTTAGATGTGCGAAAGATACAACATAACCCGTGACTATGATTTGAATTTACATTTTTTTACAAACTCGAAATGTGACATCCGACAATAAGATGAGGGATCAACTAGTTGCGAAATGTTTGCACTCCTGACCATGCATCTGAATCTATCTACTAGACTACTACAACAACATACAAAATGCACCAGTTTTGAACTAGAGATGTAACAGCAGTACTAACCGTTGGTTTCCAAAATCTAACGCTTGTGATTAGAGGGATTCGCGTCAAGAGATACCACAACAGCATACACTTCTTTCTAGAACCATCATGTAGCCATTATGTAGAAGAAGAAAAAAGCAGGGTCACACCAATATCACACGTCCCACTCGATAGTAAGAAAGGTTCCAAGTTATTGTTCCCATTTCTCAACTGGTCATACCTATTTCGATGGTGTAACCTACGTAGTATAAGTTATATATTAGTTGTATGGAAAGTTTGAGCAACATTTAGAACATAATTTTGTACTCCTAATTGGTCCAACATGCATGCTAAGATTGGGGTCTTCACCTTGAAACGGCGAGCGCCGAAAAGCGGGTCAAAATCGCCCAGATCCTCGAAGATATCTACAGGCGCAGCCGCTGTATGAGAGACGGAGTGGGAAACGAGTGGGGCGATGTATGAGAGACGGAGTGGGGGTGTAGTATGTACTATAGTAAGACGGCGAGACGGCGAGGTCAGAGTGATTAAGACTAGTCACAATGGGAAGTACGTAGTACGTAGTATCATACACTACTAGTTTGTGATACTACCTCCACAATGCATAGTATCATAATATGGTTCATACTTATGTCATATTTAAAGTTTTGTAGAATCTCAATGCAAATGTGTGTACATGATGTATTTGTCATGAAGTTTTCTAAGTTTTCTAGGTTTATGTGTTATAATACTACTCTCATATCTCACCTCATAATTGATGTGACACATTAGATTTTTGCCAACATGGCATGTATGATACTACTTACGAGCCTTAAAAGCACTTTTTTGTGATGTTGATCAAATTGTACTCTAAAATTGTCACTGGACAACAGGTCGGCCTATTGCAAACTTGTTTGAATGAGCTAAAATAGTTAGAAATCTAGAAAATTTGTCACTTCAATGAATTTTCATCCTATAACGTTTACTTAATTTGAAAAACGAATGGGGACGTTTGCCATAATGGGACAATCATTTCTACAAAAAAGAATAAGATGGAAAGTCTCGCAATGTTATTTATCATGACAACATTGACAATGTCACAACCGTGGGGTGATTAGGGAATCCACTCCGCTAGAAAAAACAAACTTATATAAGGCATGTGTGGCAATGCAGTTTGTCTACCTTATACACATATCTAGATGTGTAGCTATATATGGATTTTATTTTCCAACTTTAGATGATCAGTTTATAGTTCACCATTTAATTAGAATTCATAATTTTTGGGAATAAAATACTTGGAGGTACCCTGCAAGTGTGGTACCACAAACAAAGCCCAAACATGGGTCCCAATAGTACAACATAGCGCGCATAGGAAGTTTGAGCAAATTTGAAACCAACCAAATGAGGTAGAAACAAATCAAAAAAAAGTTGTGAAACATGTGCATGGAGCCATCACATGACATGTACTTACTACTAACAAGTAAAAAATATAAAACCCTATCATACATAGAGGTTTGGGGTGAAGAGTTATTATTCACACACATATAGAATAAATATGGACTGCTTTTGGCTTTCTACCCATTAATTTGAGCAAGCTTCATGCAGTGTCCACTTCAAACTTGACAACATTGGAACCATAGCTGCTTGAGTTCGCCTCGCTAGCCTCTTCCCATATGTAAGCTTAATTAATTGGTTACACTACGAAAACCACAATCAACTTCTGAATAATGCATGCATTGCCCCCCTTTTGCACATATGCAACTTTGCAAAGTAGGGATTTTTGGTTTACCACACATTAGTGTGTTGTTTTCTTTTTATTAGGACCCATGTTTGGTAGCCACATTTTTCCAAAGCCAAAGTGTGGTTAGCCAAAAAAAAGCTAGTATGGCTAGCCACCAAATTGTGGCTTAAAATATTAAAGCCAAACTTTGTCAAAACTTTGTAAAAAAAAGTTGAGTCTATGACAAATGGACCATATATACATGCAATGAAGTGTGATAAGCCAAATTGTGGCAAAAACCAAACACATGCCAAATAAACTATATGCATGGCTGCCAAATTTTGGCTTCTTGACAAATTGTGGCTAGGAACCAAACATGCCCTTGCTGGCCAAAGGGGTCCGAATATGTGTTTTGTTTATTCGCTATCATGTGCAGTACGTGTGTGCACAATACCACAAATCAAAATTTCACGGGTAGGCCAAACATGCATGCATGGTAGGCGAATCGCCATTTCGAAGGCTAATTTGTCAAACTAGCTTACCATGAAACCATCATGTGTACTCCAATTAATTAAGTTCGGATATGAATGGTGGTCATCAACCAAACTAAAAAGAATTCAAAATTTGGGATGATATAGGGATGTGCCCTATTGTTGTGGAATCAGAAAACATTAGCCAACGAAAATGTGGGTTGCATCCAAGTATAGTAGCTCACAAAGTCGATTGCCAAGAAGTTTTTGCCTAAATTTGAAATAAAGCCAAAATGAGGTTCAAACTTATTGAAATCAGCAAGCAAGGCAATCACGAAGTCACCAATTACTACTTTTATCTAGGAAAAATAACAAACATGATGGCATGCAAATATTCTTGAGAAGCAGAATCATTCTGTAAATATATATTTTTGGAACCATGCATGTTGGACATTGATTCGCTTCTTGCCACATGGGTGAGCTAGCTTGGTTACCGCAAGAACCATGCATGGCGAACTTTCGAATCATGACCCCTTTTTTAAGAGATCAATGAAAAACTTCTTATTTTCGACTATACTTTGCCAAATACAGTTTTTTTGGTTTTCCACATAAAGTCTTTTCATTTTTATTGGCCGAATTAAGGGGGGCAAAATTAAAAGGATGTATTTGTGAAGTGGCTACCGCGTGTATTGCGCACACTACCACCTATACAATTTTCACAAGAGGGTGACATGGTTGGATGGCCATGCATTTCCATGGTTTGTTGGATTATCTCATCATGTAGTATATAATAAATTAATTTTGTAAATATTTTTCAATTCAAGTATTAACGATGGTTATATTACAACTCAAATAAATTGGGAAAATACTGGGATTCGCCTCCCTAGAATCAATCTTGCCCGTCCATTTCCTATCAACTGACTATAGGGAGTACTAGATTTAAATGGCGGTTGGAGTTAATTCCTCAACCTCATCGCAGTATTATTCCCATCTGTCCCCACTAAACAACCCCTGGCGGTTCGTTCTCCCCTGCATTTCGGCAAGTTCCAAAAAACCCCATTGTTTGCAGTTGCTCTCCCTCCCTCCCCCTCAATCCCTCCGATCAGTTCGACGTGCTTCAGCGCTGCCATGGCCGACGGCGGCCTGTTTACGCTAAAGAGGAGCGTCGTTCCCCATGGGACGACCAAGGTGAACGTGGTCTACACGAATGACCCTTCCGTTCTCGAGCACACCCTCAAGATGTACGAACAAAAGCTACTAGAGGACAGGTCCAGGTTCGTCGGCCTCGACCTAGAATACACTGCGGACCAAGTAAGTACCGCCGTCGTTCAGTTGGCCATGGACGACCACGTCCTGGTGTACCATTTCTGCAGGTATGTTCTTCACATGCCTTCCTTTATCCTTTTGTTTTTTAATATAGAAACTCTTCCTTTATCTTGGATCTGCTTTTTTATTTCGACATACTTGTATAATTTTTTTGGATTGACCACGATATCTAGTTTCATGATTTTGGTACTCAAAATTTGCACAAATTTCATGTACTCATACTCACCGATAATCGGCATGGATGTCAAGATATTAACATATAGTAACTGAATCTTAACTTGACACTTAAATAATTAGATCATATAGTCGCAACAATAATTCATGTTATTTTGATGTGTATCACTGATGCAAAATCATTGTTTCACTGCAACAAGTATACAGTTTACTGGAAGAAAAATATGTGCACGTTGAAGGTTGATGGTGGCGAAATGTGATGCGGCGCAACAACAGGGATTCCGGCGCCAACGTGGAATCTGCACAACAAAACCAAAGTACTTTGCCCCAATGAAACAGTGTGAGGTTGTCAATCTCACCGGCTTGCTGTAACAAAGGATTAAGCGTATCGAGTGGAAGATGATTGTTTGCAAGAAAACAGTAAAACACAATTGCAGTAGATTGTATGCTATGTAAAGAATAGGACCGGGGTCCACAGTTCACTAGAGGTGTCTCTCCCATAAGATAAAAGCATGTTGGGTGAACAAATTACAGTCGGGCAATTGACAAATAGAGAAGGGCATAACAATGCATATACATGATATGATAAATATAGTAAGATTTAATTGGGCATTACGACAAAGTACATGGACCGCCATCCAACTGCATCTATGCCTAAAAAGTCCACCTTCAGGTTATCATCCGAACCCCATTCAGTATTAAGTTGCTAAGCAACAGACAATTGCATTACGTATGGTGCGTAATGTAATCGACAACTACATCCTTAGACATAGAATCAATGTTTTATCCCTAGTGGCAACAGCACATCACAACCTTAGAACTTTCTGTCACTGTCCTAGGTGTCAATGAAGGCATGAACCCACTATCGAGCATAAATACTCCCTCTTGGAGTTAAGAGTACAAACTTGGCCAGAGCCTCTACTAATAACGGAGAGCATGCAAGATCATAAACAACACATAAACAATAGATTGATAATCACCATAACATAGTATTCTCTATCCATCGGATCCCGACAAACACAACATATAGTATTACAGATAGATGATCTTGATCATGTTAGGCAGCTCACAAGATCCAACAATGAAGCACAACAAGGAGAAGACGACCATCTAGCTACTGCTATGGACCCATGGTCCAGGGGGAACTACTCACTCATCACTCCGAGGCGATCATGGCGATGAAGAGTCCTCCGGGAGATGAATCCCCTCTCCGGCAGGGTGCGAGGCGATCTCCCGAATCCCGAGATGGGATTCGGCGGCGGCGCGTCTCGGAAGGTTTTCCGTATCGTGGCTCGAGCCGCGACGGGGCTTTAAGTAGGCGGAAGGGTAGCTGGGGGCCGACGAGGGCCCACACCATAGGCGGCGCGGCCCCCTCCGGCCGCGCCCTATGGTGGCGGCGCCGCGCCCCACTTCGTTATCTCTTCGGTCTTCGAAGCTCCGTGCAAAAATAGGACCCTGGGCGAAGATTTCGTCCAATTCCGAGAATATTTCCTTACTAGGATTTCGAAACCAAAAACAAAAACAGCAACTGGCTCTTCGGCATCTTGTTAATAGGTTAGTTCCAGAAAATGCATAAATATGACATATAATGTGCATAAAACATGTAGGTATCATCAATAAAGTAGCATGGAACATAAGAAATTATCGATACGTTGGAGACGTATCAATCATATAGTCGCAACAATAATTCATGTTATTTTCATGTGTATCACTGATGCAAAATCATTGTTTCACTGCAACAAGTATACAGTTTACTGGAAGAAAAATATGTGTACTACTTCAGCATAGTCTGTCACATCCCAAAATTTTCCAAATTTTGGAATGTAAAATAAAAATAAAATTTAAGCTTGGTTGGTTGTCTTGATTTAAAATTTACAATGAAATAATTTTGTTTTGGTGTTACTTAAAACTATTACCCAAAAATGGAGTTTTCAAAAAAACTTGCATTGCATTCATAAGCATCATGGCATGTTTGCATTTCCTAGAAAATTTAAACGAAATTCAAATTTATAAAGAAACCTTAAACCCGAAGAAATGCAAATAAAACCATATAGGCCTATGTGCCATATTCAAATTCTTCAAAATGATTTAAAAGTGGTTCCAAAATATTCTTTATTGAATAAGGAATCCACTGATATTTTATTTAAAAAATCTGACTTGATTTGACTCACTTTTGATCAAATTCAGTTTTCAAATTTAATTCCAAATAATAAAGCAGAAAAAAAGAGTTATGGTTAAAAAAAAACGAGCGAGCGGAGCTTGGCCAGGCCAGCTCAAAGTGAGCCAACCCAGCCAGACAACATAAGCGTGCACGTCCGCTCGAAGCAGCAGCAAGTCAATCAGCGATTCGCGTTTCATTTTCCTATTCCAACATGTGGGCCCTATTGACACGTCAGCTCATCTTCAATCTCCAGCCGGAAAAGAATCCCGTGAGTGCGCGTCCGTTTCTGCCGTTTATTTCCCAAATTAATTGCCGGTGATTTAAGCCACCATTCGACGCACCGTTTCTTCCTACTTAAGCTCCATTCTCTCCTCTTCATTTCCCCTCACTCACCACAGACCGAGAGCCCTAGGCTGCTCGAATTTTGCCTCGTATGTCCGCAGTACCATCGCGGTAAATCGTCGATTGCGGTGAGCACGGTCCATCTTTTGATGTCTAGTTTCTTCCAAACATCCTATTTATTCCTTGCGCACATCTTAGATTTTGTTTCATGATTTTTGGTGCACTACAGCGACGGCGTCATCTACGTTTGTGAGCACCTTCGCGGGATAGTTTACCGACCAGTTTCCGGCGAGCGATTCCGCACGAACCAGTCAATCTTCACGTCCCCGTCTTCGCCGATTTCTATTTGTCAAGCCAAGCACCGCTTCACCGTCGCCAGGAACCATCCACGATTCTCGACGGCTTAAACCACCGAAGCCAACCATCCAGCGACAGTTCTGTTCCATCGTGAGCAACCTCATTCTTTCTTCATTTTATTTCTCTTTCCTTGCTACCACATGATCTAGATCCTAAGGCTATAACTAGACCACTTAGATGAAGGGGTATGAACCAATTAGAATCAGCCAATTGTCATATCCAGTCTAATTTTCGTATATATTGGACAGAGAAACATACAACCTTGTAAAAATCATATCTTTAGTTCCGTTCATCCAAATTTAGCAAACTTCGTGTCCCTGGATTCATAAAAACGTGTAGAATACAGTAGAGCCATAATATTGCACTTTTGCATCATGATTTTACGCAGTTTTTACAGAAACTCAAATAGAGTATTTTGGCTTTATAAATAGGTCTAAAAATTATTTTTGAGTAATTGCTTTTGCTATTAACAGAGAATTGAACCCTCTGTACAGTAGCATCGAAAAGAAAAACATGATCTATACAATTTCCTTGTAGTATTTGTTTAGTGTTGTAGATCTTTTCTATTGATAGAAAATATTTTTAATTATTAATCCAACACTAAAATTTTACCATGGCATCATGCATATAGTTAACAACCAGAGGACATGTTAAGTGTGTTGTTCATGTTTAATCCACATATTGCATTCATATTTTTATTTATGGTTGTATATGTGTTGCTATGTGTTTATGGAGTGAAAATATTTGTTTGTAGATTGTGGTTGTGCTGATTGCAACAATTGTTTCTGCGAAGAGTGTACCAACGCGTCCTCTCACCAAGGCAAGTGACACACACCAAAAGTCCCAGTTTTAACTCTTGCACCGTAGTGTTTTTATAGTAGACATGTCCAGGGTTTATGCTTTGCTTGCTATTAAATCCTAGTAGTTTAGCTACACCACTCCTAGACTCCCTTAGCCGCCATTAAATTTAGTTGTTACCTGCTATGCCATGGAAAAGGTTTTGATAGAGGTTAAGGAAAAACAACTAAGTTTAATGAATTACCTGGGTGAATGGTGGAGTTATGGAGAGGGTGGCTGTATCAGGGGGCAAGACCCTGGTGCTAGTGCACACTTGCGGAAAGTCACCCAGGCTTAAAGAGATTGTAGACAAACCTTGCTCATTAGCTTCACGTACAACCACATGCTACTATGGCTCTGGCTTGACAAAGTATGTTGTATGAACCCGGATCCTAGGGGCCAGGTGGTGGTAGAGGGATACTGTAGGTGGAACGGGGCCCTTAGGGAATGGTTCGGGTGATTACACACAGAAGGTCTCGGCCACGGTCTGCACCTGTCCTCTGAGCAAAATGTGCATCGAGGTAGAAGGATTGACCTGGCCATGTGGGTAAAGGTGTACAACCTCTCGAGAGTGTAAAATCTAAGTACTTAGCCGTGTCCCCGGTTATGGACAACTTGAGCGAACTGACAAGTCCTTGTTCGAAGATCTCCTCATCCCAATTTCTTAAATTAAAATATGATGGGTGAACAAGGGTAGGAGGATTCACCGGGGATTTACCGGTGGTTTCCAGGATTTCTCGGGGTTTACCGATGAAATCCAATATTTAGTAATGACAGAAAATGTTTTGATAAACGATAGGGAAAAATTGGCTTTATGCAAAATGAACCTGAGCTCTACCAGCCAGATGTGCACGTAGGTGTAGGATGCCTTTTGAGTCCACAAAAGTGTCCTTGCCAATACAATTCCAAATGTATTGACCATTCGTGGCTGTAACTTTTCATGTTGCAGATGTTTTGAAAGACGAGTGAGTTACGATGGTTAGGGTTACGAGTCTATCCTCAACATGCTCGCCTGTGGCACATGAAGACGAAGGACTCCATGCTGTCTATGTTTATTCGTTGTGAAACTCTGATGATATGCTAGCCTTGTGCTATGCAATTTGTAATCCTTTATGTAAATTCTGGATCATACGATGTAATAAAGACCTTTGTTTCTTGGTATTACATCTTGTACTGTGTGTGCTAGCGATTGATCCAGGGACTAGCACAGATACGCACAGAGATCGGCACCTTAAAAGGTGAGGTCGCTACAGATGGTATCAGAGCATTGTGTTGACCATAGGTTCGTGACCCTAGGTTTGGATTAGAAATAGGAAGACCTTAGGATGAAATTCCATCTTATCTATCTAATCCATTTTCTATTGAAAAGAAATGTTTGCAAATTGGTTTTCTTGTATTCTCACCTATTCCATCTTCAAAACAAATCTTCATCTTTTAGACGTCCAATGTTTGAAGACCTCAAGGAAGTGGAAGAGAATCTTGAAGCACCCAAGATGGAAATAGGGTAGACCACCACTTTTTTTTTATCAACGATATCTCCATGCATTGATCATACCAAATTGCGGTATGACCATACTAGTTTGCTTGATGTTTGTTAGATGATTGTTGTTTGCTGAATTGCTTTGATCTGCTGTGTTTGGGTAGGAATTCTCCCTTAGAATCTTTCTATCTATTCTCATCTATACCCAACCCAGAGAATGTTTTCTCGGCAACTCGCCATGAAGACAACAGTAGTGAAACTAACCTCGATGTTTAATATCAAGATGAAGAAGCATAGAGTGTGAGATACGCAAAACCCTAGTTAAGGATCGATAGAAATGTTTTCAAAACAGTTCAATAATGGGGATTGAAACATTGATTCAATTCTCCATGATTTTTTTTATCAAACTGTGAGGTTGACCAAGAGTTAGAATACGAGATATACCAAACTGAATACAAGGTAATGATTGGGTGCGACATGGATTGGCCCCCATGACGACTACTCATATTGTTTGCTCTTGTTATGAGGAATGGTAAATCTAGAGAGACATACCTACAAAAGAGACATCGCTGATAAGCCTGAACCATAGGGGTGA
The DNA here is from genome assembly GCA_030979885.1 of Lolium multiflorum. Taxonomy (NCBI): domain Eukaryota; kingdom Viridiplantae; phylum Streptophyta; class Magnoliopsida; order Poales; family Poaceae; genus Lolium; species Lolium multiflorum. The sequence goes on from CM061753.1 coordinate 83,503,642, forward strand.
ATAGATATTATGTCCTCATAGTAGGCAAGTGTTGCCAAACGTAGGACTATGGTGAGTTTTAAGACCCAACCACTAGTTGAAGAGTAGAAAAAGATTGCCGAAGACACCAACCAGAAGTATGATGAAGGACGCCTGGAAGTATTCTCATGTTGGTTTTCCGTTTGACCCGAAGAGTGACCCCTCTCGACAAGAGTAGTTCAACCACCGCCCATATGAAGCCCAACCCCGAAGAAAACTACTTAGGTCACCTTGAAGAGATATATTATTCACTATAAGTAAAAAAAACCCTATTGGAGGTCAGAAGCCATACATAGGAGATGACCCAATGCCAAGTCATACCTAGGATGAACCTAGCATGAACCTAAGACCTAGTCTAGTTACAAAAAGTTTCTTCTAAGGGTGGTAGCCCACCCCAACATATCCCAAACCCACATTTCTTTCTAGCCTTTCTCCAATCTCGAGGACGAGATTTTTTTAAGGGTTTAGTCTGTCACATCCCAAAATTTTCCAAATTTTGGAATGTAAAATAAAAATAAAATTTAAGCTTGGTTGGTTGTCTTGATTTAAAATTTACAATGAAATAATTTTGTTTTGGTGTTACTTAAAACTATTACCCAAAAATGGAGTTTTCAAAAAAAAAACTTGCATTGCATTCATAAGCATCATGGCATGTTTGCATTTCCTAGAAAATTTAAACGAAATTCAAATTTATAAAGAAACCTTAAACCCGAAGAAATGCAAATAAAACCATATAGGCCTATGTGCCATATTCAAATTCTTCAAAATGATTTAAAAGTGGTTCCAAAATATTCTTTATTGAATAAGGAATCCACTGATATTTTATTTAAAAAAAATCTGACTTGATTTGACTCACTTTTGATCAAATTCAGTTTTCAAATTTAATTCCAAATAATAAAGCAGAAAAAAAGAGTTATGGTTAAAAAAAACGAGCGAGCGGAGCCTTGGCCAGGCCAGCTCAAAGTGAGCCAACCCAGCCAGACAACATAAGCGTGCACGTCCGCTCGAAGCAGCAGCAAGTCAATCAGCGATTCGCGTTTCATTTTCCTATTCCAACATGTGGGCCCTATTGACACGTCAGCTCATCTTCAATCTCCAGCCGGAAAAGAATCCCGTGAGTGCGCGTCCGTTTCTGCCGTTTATTTCCCAAATTAATTGCCGGTGATTTAAGCCACCATTCGACGCACCGTTTCTTCCTACTTAAGCTCCATTCTCTTCTCTTCATTTCCCCTCACTCACCACAGACCGAGAGCCCCCAGGCTGCTCGAATTTTGCCTCGTATGTCCGCAGTACCATCGCGGTAAATCGTCGATTGCGGTGAGCACGGTCCATCTTTTGATGTCTAGTTTCTTCCAAACATCCTATTTATTCCTTGCGCACATCTTAGATTTTGTTTCATGATTTTTGGTGCACTACAGCGACGGCGTCATCTACGTTTGTGAGCACCTTCGCGGGATAGTTTACCGACCAGTTTCCGGCGAGCGATTCCGCACGAACCAGTCAATCTTCACGTCCCCGTCTTCGCCGATTTCTATTTGTCAAGCCAAGCACCGCTTCACCGTCGCCAGGAACCATCCACGATTCTCGACGGCTTAAACCACCGAAGCCAACCATCCAGCGACAGTTCTGTTCCATCGTGAGCAACCTCATTCTTTCTTCATTTTATTTCTCTTTCCTTGCTACCACATGATCTAGATCCTAAGGCTATAACTAGACCACTTAGATGAAGGGGTATGAACCAATTAGAATCAGCCAATTGTCATATCCAGTCTAATTTTCGTATATATTGGACAGAGAAACATACAACCTTGTAAAAATCATATCTTTAGTTCCGTTCATCCAAATTTAGCAAACTTCGTGTCCCTGGATTCATAAAAACGTGTAGAATACAGTAGAGCCATAATATTGCACTTTTGCATCATGATTTTACGCAGTTTTTACAGAAACTCAAATAGAGTATTTTGGCTTTATAAATAGGTCTAAAAATTATTTTTGAGTAATTGCTTTTGCTATTAACAGAGAATTGAACCCTCTGTACAGTAGCATCGAAAAAGAAAAACATGATCTATACAATTTCCTTGTAGTATTTGTTTAGTGTTGTAGATCTTTTCTATTGATAGAAAATATTTTTAATTATTAATCCAACACTAAAATTTTACCATGGCATCATGCATATAGTTAACAACCAGAGGACATGTTAAGTGTGTTGTTCATGTTTAATCCACATATTGCATTCATATTTTTATTTATGGTTGTATATGTGTTGCTATGTGTTTATGGAGTGAAAATATTTGTTTGTAGATTGTGGTTGTGCTGATTGCAACAATTGTTTCTGCGAAGAGTGTACCAACGCGTCCTCTCACCAAGGCAAGTGACACACACCAAAAGTCCCAGTTTTAACTCTTGCACCGTAGTGTTTTTATAGTAGACATGTCCAGGGTTTATGCTTTGCTTGCTATTAAATCCTAGTAGTTTAGCTACACCACTCCTAGACTCCCTTAGCCGCCATTAAATTTAGTTGTTACCTGCTATGCCATGGAAAAGGTTTTGATAGAGGTTAAGGAAAAACAACTAAGTTTAATGAATTACCTGGGTGAATGGTGGAGTTATGGAGAGGGTGGCTGTATCAGGGGGCAAGACCCTGGTGCTAGTGCACACTTGCGGAAAGTCACCCAGGCTTAAAGAGATTGTAGACAAACCTTGCTCATTAGCTTCACGTACAACCACATGCTACTATGGCTCTGGCTTGACAAAGTATGTTGTATGAACCCGGATCCTAGGGGCCAGGTGGTGGTAGAGGGATACTGTAGGTGGAACGGGGCCCTTAGGGAATGGTTCGGGTGATTACACACAGAAGGTCTCGGCCACGGTCTGCACCTGTCCTCTGAGCAAAATGTGCATCGAGGTAGAAGGATTGACCTGGCCATGTGGGTAAAGGTGTACAACCTCTCGAGAGTGTAAAATCTAAGTACTTAGCCGTGTCCCCGGTTATGGACAACTTGAGCGAACTGACAAGTCCTTGTTCGAAGATCTCCTCATCCCAATTTCTTAAATTAAAAATATGATGGGTGAACAAGGGTAGGAGGATTCACCGGGGATTTACCGGTGGTTTCCAGGATTTCTCGGGGTTTACCGATGAAATCCAATATTTAGTAATGACAGAAAATGTTTTGATAAACGATAGGGAAAAATTGGCTTTATGCAAAATGAACCTGAGCTCTACCAGCCAGATGTGCACGTAGGTGTAGGATGCCTTTTGAGTCCACAAAAGTGTCCTTGCCAATACAATTCCAAATGTATTGACCATTCGTGGCTGTAACTTTTCATGTTGCAGATGTTTTGAAAGACGAGTGAGTTACGATGGTTAGGGTTACGAGTCTATCCTCAACATGCTCGCCTGTGGCACATGAAGACGAAGGACTCCATGCTGTCTATGTTTATTCGTTGTGAAACTCTGATGATATGCTAGCCTTGTGCTATGCAATTTGTAATCCTTTATGTAAATTCTGGATCATACGATGTAATAAAGACCTTTGTTTCTTGGTATTACATCTTGTACTGTGTGTGCTAGCGATTGATCCAGGGACTAGCACAGATACGCACAGAGAAAAATATGTGTACTATTTCAGCATATACGATCTTACAAGATTGATTTGTGTTAACATGCAGGAGTCCTGATAATCTGGCACTGCAAGAATTCCTTCAACATAAAGGAATTTGTTTCACAACTGTTGACATCAGGGGTGACTCTAGCAGGTTTGCTAGAGATGGCATTAAAATTCCTAAACATAATTGGATTGACATTCAGGATATGATCAATTTCAATGGTCCTGGCAATAGGACTGGCATGGGTGATTTGGCAGCCGCCATCATTGACCCATCTTACAAAGACATGAAGACCAAGTTCCCTACTAGCAGCCACGATCAATGGGAGTGCATGCCATTGCCTGAAGTAAACTTGAGGTATGCTGCGATTGATGGGTATGTCAGTTTTGAGTTGTACAGGCGACTCAAAAAAATCAATGATGGGCAGCGTCAAGCACAACCAATTCCAAGGGAAGTGGTTTGCCCGGATTGCAAGGAAGCGGCTAGGTTGGCCGCTCTTCCCCCTGCCTGGCGCGACGAGAAGAAGCAGTGTGTCGGGACAACCTACTGGGAATTTGTATCTTATTGCTTTAGGCACAACATACCATTTGATCCGAAGAATATGCCACCATGGATAAAGGACCCGTGCGAGCCTACTTCGGGGTCTCCGTGGGATGGCGGTTCACATGGTGAGCAAGCTAGGGCAACGGCTGGATGTGGTGAGCTAGCAAGGGCAGGGCCTGTATCTGGTTGGGAAGCTCCAACAAGGATTCCCGACACACGAAGTGCGAACGAGTGCAGAACTTGGACTGCCAACCCATGGGAGGCAGGTACAAGCGGCACCGGCAAGCGCATCAAGAGGGATGATGATAATTGGTGAACTAGGCTGGCGTTATATGTTTCCAAGATTGTACATAAGTTTAGAATTATGAACTGGTAGTATTGTTTAGGTGATGTAATTACTTTTGCAACAATGTGTATGAGGTTTCAGAATCACGCATCCTTATTTAAACATGTTTAAAACATGAAAATGAAAAGGTAAGCCTGCATCCTTCTTAGTCACTCCAAAATGAAGCTTTTGGGAAGGTATTTGAAATTTCCATGTTTGAAACCCAAAACGACTTCTCTTCGTGATTGACTTCATAAGACAAAGTTCAGGCTTAGGGGTAGATACATGATTTTTCTGGTTTGAATATGACTAGACCTTGTTTATCAACTTGAGTGCTTACTATATGACATAAGAAGGCTATGTGCTTTGGTTTTTCATTTTTTTTGAATCTTGGTCAATTCCTAGGTACGGTTTGACCAAGATTTGAACAAGTTTAAAATATGAAAATAAAATGTAAGCCCGGTCTGGATCCTTCTTAGTCACTCTGAAATGAAGCTTTTGGGAGGTTTTTGAAATTTCCATGTGTTTGAAACCCAAAACCACTTCTCTTCATGCTTGACTTCGTAAGATAGATTTTAGGGTTAGGGGTAGATACGTACATGATTTTTCTAAGTTTTTTTATGCCCATTTGAATCTTGGTCAAATCATAGGTTTGACCAAGATTTAAACATGTTTAAAATATGAAAATGAAAAGGTAAGCCTGCATCCTTCTTAGTCACTCCAAAATGAAGTTTTTGGGAAGGTTTTTGAAATTTCCATGTTTGAAACCCAAAAACGACTTCTCTTCGTGCTTGACTTCATAAGACAAAGTTTAGGGTTAGGGGTAGATACATGATTTTTCTGGTTTGAATATGTCTAGACCTTGTTTATCAACTTGAGTGCTTATTATATGACATAAGAAGGCTATGTGCTTTGGTTTTTCATTTTTTATACCCATTTGAATCTTGGTCAAATCCTAGGTTTGACCAAGATTTGAACAAGTTTAAAACATAAAAATAAAAGGTAAGCTCGACCTGGATCCTTCTTAGTCACTCTAAATTGAAGCTTTTGGGGGGTTCTTGAAATTTCCATGTTTGAAACCCAAAACCACGTCTCTTCATGCTTGACTTCATAAGACAGAGTTTAGGGTTAGGGTAGATACATGATTTGTCTGGTTTGAATATGTCTTGACCTTGTTTATCAACTTGAATGCTTAATATATGACATAAGAATACTATGTGCTTTGGTTTTCATTTTTTGATTTTTTCTGAATTTTTATGCCCATTTGATCTTGGTCAAATCCTAGGTTTAACCAAGGTTTAAACAAGTTTAAAACATGAAAATGAAAAGGTAAGCCTGCATCCTTCTTAGTCACTCCAAAATGAGGCTTTTGGGAAGGTTTTTGAAATTTCCATGTTTGAAACCCAAAACGACTTCTCTTCGTGCTTGACTTCATAAGACAAAGTTTAGGGTTAGGGGTAGATACAAGATTTTTCTGGTTTGAATATCTCTAGACCTTGTTTACCAACTTGAGTGCTTACTATATATGACATAAGAAGGCTATGTGCTTTGGTTTTTCAGTTTTTTTGAATTTTTATACCCATTTGAATCTTGGTCAAATCCTAGGTACGGTTTGACCAAGATTTGAACATGTTTAAAACATGAAAATAAAAGGTAAGCATGGATCCTTCTTAGTAACTCTAAAATGAAGCTTTTGGGAGGTTTTTGAAATTTCCATGTTTGAAACCCAAAACCACTTCTCTTCATGCTTGATCGACTTCATAAGACAGAATTTAGGGTTAGTGGGTAGATACATGATTTGTCTGGTTTGAATATGTTTAGACCTTGTTTATCAACTTGAATGCTTACTATATGACATAAGAATACTATGTGCTTTAGTTTTCATTTTTTTGATTTTTTCTGATTTTTTTGCACATTTGATCTTGGTCAAATCCTAGGTTTAACCAAGATTTAAACATGTTTAAGACATGAAAATGAAAAGGTAAGCCTGCATCCTTCTTAGTCACTCCAAAATGAAGCTTTTGGGAAGGTTTTTGAAATTTCCATGTTTGAAACCCAAAACCAGTTCTCTTCATGCTTTACTTCATAAGACAGAGTTTAGGGTTAGGGGTAGATATACGTGATTTGTCTAGTTTGAATATGTCTAGACCTTGTTTTATCAACTTGAATTCTTACTATATGACATAAAAAAAACTATGTGGTTTGGTTTGATAGTTCATTGTTCATAATTCATAGTTGATCATACATACGGATCATACATACAGAATTGCGCGATCCTTATCGCGACTTCTAACCTATCTAGTCGTCGAGGAAGATGATGGTCGCGTTCTCCTCCGCATCCCGCGCCTCCTTCTCCTTCACGGCGGCGATGGCCGCCGCCTTGTCTTCTTCCTCCGCCCTCTTCTTGTCGGCATCGTCCTTGAGGGACGCGGCCAGCGCCTTCAAGAAGAGGGGGTCTTCCCCTTCCTCCGCCTCCTCCGCCTCCTCGCCGGCTGGCGGCGCGAATCCGCCGCTGGTGCTCGCCTCCCACGCCGCCTTCGACCGGCGGTTCCTCTCCCGGTCGGCGCGCCATTTGTTGAAGACGGGGCCGCTCATCGGTTTGAGCGGCGGATCCGCCTTGTACCAGAGCCCGCCCGGGGCGAACTCGCGGAGCGACGACGGCATGTACAGGGAGCCTCTGTACCTGCACGCCGCGCGCCGACTCCCGGCGGCGGACTGCTTGCACTGGAGCCGCCACGCCTCCTCGAGCGTGTCCGGCGCGCGGGATCGCTTCGATCCGCTCGCGGGCGACGCGGAACTGGTACGGCGTGAATACATGGCGAGCGGCGAAGAATCACCACCCTGCAATCAAGGCCAAGCACGCAGCATATGGCCTCTTCCTTACGTCTTTTGCCTGGTTTGTTGCCGGTCAACGCCCCTGCTGCTGGCCCTGATGCTCCTGGTCCTGTTTAAAGTTCAGCATTAAACTCTACTATACAACTGTCGTGGTCTTGTGATGTACAGTAGTACTCTTTTGATGCATTTGTGATGTAGTAGTACTGTACTTTTTTTTGAACTGATATAGTACTATCTAAGAAAAGTACTCCCTCCGATTCACATTCTTTTTAGCACCAAGAAATATGGATCGGATCACCGGAGCGAGGGAGTAAATTACCCTTTTGTTGTGGCTTATTTTGGCTTTTTGGCTTTGGCAAAAGCCAAAAAAAGCACCTAAATAGGTGCTTTTTGGGCTTTTGGATTTTGGAAGCCAAAAGAATAGAATCTTTGTTCTTGGCTTCCAAAATCCAAAAGCCCAAAAAAGCACCTATTTACGTGCTTTTTTTGGCTTTTGCCAAAGCCAAAAGCCAAAAAAAGCCACAACAAAAGGGCCATAAACATGGCATCTCGTGCATGAAGCTTGACAGATTGATCGGGTTGGCTAGAACGGCTAAACAATGCTGCTCATTAGGCAAATGCATGCCATGTACGATAGTATACATCCAGTAAAGAAGTCTATACTGACATAAAAAAGACTACATTGGGGATGAGAGTCAATTGGGGCATCTACAATACAGAAAATCTTGCTCGTAGTTGATTTTGGCTAAGAGGGTTTTGTGCCCATATTTGTATCTTGGTCAAATCCTAGGTTTGACAATGATTTAAACAAGTTTAAAATATGAAAATGAAAAGGTAAGCATGGATACTTCTTAGTCACTCTAAAATGAAGCTTTTGGGAGGTTTTTGATATTTCCATGTTTGAAACCAAGAACCACTTCTCTTCATGCTTGGCTTCATAAGATAAAGTTTAGGGGTTAGGGGGTAGATACATGATTTGTTTGGTTTGAATATGTCTAGACCTTGTTTATCAGCTTGAATGCTTACTATATGACATAAGAAGACTATGTACTTTGGTTTTTCATTTTTTTTTTTAAATTTTATGCCCATTTGAATCTTGGTCAAATACACTAGCTATGACCAAGATGTAAACAAGTTTAAAACATGAAAATGAAAAGGTAAGCATGGATCCTTCTTAATCACTCTAAAATGAAGCTTTTGGGGGTTCTTGAAATTTCCAAGTTTGAAACCCAAAACCACTTCTCTTCATGCTTGACTTCATAAGACAGAGTTTAGGGTTAGGGGGTAGATACATGATTTGTCTAGTTTGTTGTTTAGACCTTGTTTATCAACTTGAATGCTTACTATATGACATAATAATACTATGTGCTTTGGTTTTCATTTTTTTGATTTTTTCTGAATTTTTATGCCCATTTGATCTTGGTCAAATCCTAGGCTTAACCAATATTTAAACAAGTTTAAAACATGAAAATGAAAAGGTAAGCCTGTATCCTTCTTAGTCACTCCAAAATGAAGCTTTTGGGAAGGTTTTTGAAATTTCCATGTTTGAAATCCAAAACGACTTCTCTTCGTGCTTGACTTCATAAGACAAAGTTTAGGGCTAGGGGTAGAAACATGATTTTTCTGGTTTGAATATGTCTAGACCTTGTTTACCAACTTGAGTGCTTACTATATGACATAAGAAGGCTATATGCTTTGGTTTTTCATTTTTTTTGAAATTTTATGCCCATTTGAATCTTGATCAAATCCTAGGTACGGTTTGACCAAGATTTGAACAATTTTAAAACATGAAAATAAAAGGTAAGCCCGACCTGGATCCTTTAGTCACTCTAAAATGAAGCTTTTGGGGGGTTCTTGAAATTTCCAAGTTTGAAACCCAAAACCACTTCTCTTCATGCTTGACTACATAAGACAGAGTTTAGGGTTAGGGGTAGATACATGATTTTTCTTGTTTGAATATATCTAGACCTTGTTTATATCAACTTTAATGCTAACTATATGACATAAGAAAACTATGTGCTTTGGTTTTTAATTTTTCTGATTTTTTTATTTTGATGCACATTTGAATCTTTGTCAAATCCTAGGTTAATTTGACCAAGATTTAAACAAGTATAAAACATGAAAATGAAAAGGGGAAGCCTGTATCCTTCTTAGTCACTCTAAAATGAAGTTTTTGGGATGTTCTTGAAATTTTCATGTTTGAAACCCAAAACCACTTCTCTTCATGCTTGACTTCATAAGATAGAGTTTAGGGGCTAGGGGATAGATACATGATTTGCCTAGGTTTGAATATGCATGTCCAAACCTTGTTTATCAACTTGAATGCTTACTATATGACATAAGAAGACTATATGCTTTTGTTTTTCATTTTTCTGATTTTTTTAAAATTTTATGCCCATTTGAATCTTTTGGTCAAATCCTTGGTTTAATTTGACACGGATTTAAACAAGTTTAAAATATGAAAATGAAAAGGTGGTAAGCAGGCATGGATCCTTCTTATATATATTAGTCACTCTAAAATGAAGCTTTTGGGAGGTTTTTGAAATTTCCATGTTTGAAACCCAAAACCACTTCTCTTCATGTTGTTGACTTCATAAGATAGAGTTTAGGGGTTAGGGGTATAGATACATGATTTGTCTTGTTTGAATATGTGTCTAGACCTTGTTTATTGATACGTCCAAAACGTATCTACTTTCCCGAACACTTTTGCTATTGTTTTGCCTCTAATTTGTGTATTTTGGATACAACTAACACGGACTAACGCTGTTTTCAGCAGAACTGCTCTGGTGTCTCGTTTTTGTGCAGAAATCCAACTTTCGGGAAAATCCTCGGAATTTATGCAGAAGGCCCTATTTTACCAAAATATTGACGGAGCCAGAAGGGCAAGAGAGGTGGAGGCCCGAGGGCCCCACACCACATGGCGGCGCGGCCCAGGGGGGGCCCGCGCGGCCATGTGGTGTGGCCCCCTCGGCCGGCCTCCGACGCCCCCCTTCGGACTACTTATTGGTTTCGACCTGAAAACGCACGGGGAGAAGTCGAAGTCGCCAGAAACCCTCCAGAGAGCCGCCACATCGCGAAACTCCGTCTCGGGAGCCAGAAGTCTCCGTTCTGGCACTCCGCCGGGACGGGGAATTGGAGGAGATCATCACCGCCATCACCGCCAACGCCTCTCCATCGACCAGCAATGTTTCCCCCATCCATGTGTGAGTAATTCCCCCGCTGTAGGCTGAAGGGGATGGTAGGGATTGGATGAGATTGGTCATGTAATAGTCATAAGATTGTTAGGGCATAGTGCCTAGTATCCGTAGATGTCACTTTTATGATATTGTTGCAACTTGTTATGCTTAATGCTTGTCACTAGGGCCCGAGTGCCATGATCTCAGATCTGAACATGTTATTGATTCATGAAGATATTCGTTGTTTATGATCTTACCTACAAGTTGTATACACATGTCGCTGTCCGGAACCAATGGCCCCGAAGTGACAGAAATCGGGACAACCGGAGGGGATGGTAGTGATGTGAGGATCACATGTGTTCACGGAGTGTTAATGCTTTGCTCCGGTACTCTATTAAAAGGAGTACCTTAATATCCAGTAGTTTCCCTAGAGGCCCGGCTGCCACCGGCTGGTAGGACAAAAGATGTTGTGCAAGTTTCTCATTGCGAGCACGTACGACTATATATGGAACACATGCCTATTGATTGATTAGTACTTGGATACCGTTTTATTATTATCTGCAAATGCCCATGCTTTGATTGTTACATGAGTTTCTCTCATCCATGCAACGCCCGTTAAATCCGTCCCTGTGCCTACAGTATTTTAATCCTGTTGTTTACTATAATCACTACTGCTGTCTTTATTTCACCGCTGCTGTTATTTCACTATTCCTACTGCCATAAAACTGTTGCTACTGATAAACTCTTGCGAGCAAGTCTGTTTCCAGGTGCAGCTGAATTGACAACTCCGCTGTTAAGGCTTACAAGTATTCTTTGTCTCCCCTTGTGTCGAATCAATAAATTGGGTAATACTTCCCTCGAAGACTGTTGCGATCCCCTATACTTGTGGGTCATCAAGACTATTTTCTGGCGCCGTTGCCGGGGAGCATAGCTTTATTTGGAAGTTCACTTGGATTGATATTGTTCGCTGCAAATTCTCCATCATGGGTAAACCTCGCGATACTAAGATCGCCATATTACCATCCACTACAAGAAAAGGTACAACTCTTAGTACCTCTGCTGCTCTTGATTCACCATCTGTGATTGATAAACTTGTTTCACCGCCACATGCTTCACATGCTGGTACTTCTGCTGAATCTGAAAATTCTCATAATATTGATAATGTTTCTGCTGTGCTTGATGATAGTGGTTCATTGGGATCTTTTCTAGATGCTACAATTGCTAAGTCTAGACAAATTGAAAATACTGAAACTCCTAATGAAAATGCTGCTACACCTGTTAATTCACCTGAGTCTGTTGAATATTCTAGTGATGATCTTGATGAAGATTATGTAGAGCTTGATGATGATTTTATTGAAAAATGCAATGCTACTACTGATGCAAGAAAAATTAAAAAGTTGCTTGCAGAACATGCTGTTAGATATAAACCATCTCCTGATCCTAAATTTGCCACATCTCCTATAAACATTAGGGATAAAGATTATGATTTTTCTCTTGATCTATCTCATATAGCTATTGTTGAGAAAACACCCTTTTGTGGTACTGAAAAAGAAAGTGCTGTTGAACACTTGACTGAGTTATCTACTCTTAGTGGCGTGTTTTCTGATGATGTCAAGATGCGTACTTATTTTGTCGCTAAAATTTTTCCTTTCTCATTAAAGGATGATGCTAAAACTTGGTATAATAATTTGCCTCCTGGTTCTATTAAAAGTCCAATTGACTTGCGTGATGTTTTCTTTCGAAAATACTTTCCTGCTAGTGCTCAACATGCTGCTTTGCAGAGAATTTATAATTTTGACCAGGAAGATGGAGAGAAATTGCCTGAGGCTTGGGCTAGATTTTGTTCTCTTATTAGAGCTCAGCCTGACCATGATTTGGAAAAGCATGATTTACTTGATATATTTTATAGTGGACTAACTATTGAGTCTAGGGCATACCTGGATAGTTGTGCTGGTTGTGTTTTCAGGAAAAGAACTCCAGAAGACGCTGAAGAATTATTGGCTAAAATAGGCCGGAATCATGATGATTGGTCTACACCTGAACCAACCCCGACACCGATAGTGAAGAAGAGGGGTATGATTAAATTAAATGATGAAGATATGAGGGAAGCCAAGAAGTCTCTTAAAGAGAAGGGTATTAAACCTGAAGATGTGAAGAATTTACCTCCTATAGAAGATATATGTGAGACAATTCCCCCTTCATCCATGATTGAGGTACACTCGCTTCAACACTTTACTAGGGAAGATATTCCGTATTCAAAATCTCCTGCTCAATGCTTAGATGAATTTGATAATTATATTGTTAAGCAAGAAAACTTTAATATGAGGGTAGAGAATCATTTAATGGAAAATTCCCGAGCTATTAGTGAATTGCATGGTATTGTGGAGAGAACCTCCAATGATGTTAAGATACTTGTTAAACATTTTCAAATGGTTCAAACTCAAATTGATCAACTTACTAAAGTGCAAAATGACTTGTTGGGAAATAATTCTAAAGAAAAACATGCTTGTGAAGTAACAACTAGAGGTGGTGCTTCTACCCAGGATCCTCTATATCCTGAAGGGCATCCCAAAAGAGTTGAACAAGATTCTCAACTAATTAAAACTAGTGCTCCATCTAAGAAAAAGAAAAAGAAACATAAGAATGTTGTAGAATCCTCTGAACCTGTTAATGATCCTAATAGTATTTCTATTTCTGATGCTGAAACTGAAAGTGGTAATGAACATGAGGAAGATAACGATAAGAATGATACTCCTGATAAAGAAGAAATTGAAAAAGAACCTGAAAAGCCTGCTAAAAATAAAAAGTACACTAAAGAAGATTTTATTACTGAGAAACATGGTAATGAAAGAGAACCTTGGGTTCAAAAGCAAATGCCTTTTCCTGCTAAGAAACTAAAATCAAAGGAGGAGGAACACTATAATAAATTTTGTGATTGGATGAAACCTTTATTTTTGCAAATCCCTTTGACTGATGCTATTAAATTGCCTCCTTATTCAAAGTATATGAAAGATATTGTTACTAACAAAAGGAAAGTCCCCAATGAGGAAATTTCCACTATGCTCGCTAATTACTCCTTCAATGGTAAGATTCCAAAGAAGTTGGGCGACCCAGGTATACCGACTATTCCTTGTTCCATCAAGAATAATTATGTTAGAACTGCTCTATGTGATTTGGGAGCAGGTGTGAGTGTGATGCCTTTTTCTCTTTATAAGAGACTTGATTTAGATAAATTGATACCAACTGATATATCTTTGCAAATGGCTGATAAATCTACTGCTATTCCTGTTGGTTTATGTGAAAATGTTCCTGTGCAAGTTACTCAACATTGCTTGATATTAACTGATTTTGTTGTGTTGGAAATGCCTGAAGATGATAATATGTCCATTATTCTTGGAAGACCCTTTCTTAATACTGCAGGGGCTGTTATTGATTGCAATAAAGGCATGGTTACTTTCAATGTTGATGATAAGGAACACACTGTCTATTTTCCCAAGAGGATTGATAAAGTATGTGGAGTCAATACAATTTTTAATGTGAAAACTATCAAAGTGGGATCCATTGATTGTCCTATATATGAGCCTAAAGAAGAATATCAAACTCTTGTGATTGGATCCATATCAATTCAATATAAGGTAACATGATTGATTTGAGGTTTATTTCTTCTTATGTCATATAAAATTTATTTGGTAGCAAGACTTGATCAACCTTGTTAACAAGTATATTTTATTGCATAAAAGAGCTAAACAACACTTCTTTCTTTCTTTCTCCCTTCACCTATTTTACTTGCTGTAGCACTTTTGTTTTGCAATATGCTTTAGTCATTTAAGATTTTAGAAATCATTTTCCTGCGCAGTAATCATTAATTTAATACCCAGAAATGTGCATTTTTCGAAGTTCTCTAAAAATTACAAAAATTACACCGTTGGTCCTATTTTTCGACGAGGCACCTGGGAGCACCAGAGGATGACCTGTGGGGCACCAGGGGGTGCCACACCATAGGCCGGCGCGGCCAGCAAGGGGGCCGCGCCACCTTGTGGTGTGGGCCACCCCTTGCCCCACTACATCATCTCTTCCTCCCAGCATCTTCTCTCTCCCGAAAAAACTCGTACCAAGTTTCTCTCACTCGTGTTTCTGCTCAAGAACTCGCGATTTTTCGATCTCCTTGCTCAGCCCAGATTTCTGTCTGAAATTTGGCACATTTACTCCTTGGTATGTGACTCCTTTGATTGTCCAATTAGAATTTCATTTGGTTGAGTATATCTTGAATATTTTGCTGCTGTAGATAACATGTTTAGTGAGCTTGCATGCTTGTTCTAAGTGGAAGAAATTAGTTTTGATGCATGTTTAGTACTCTAGCAAGTTCCTATAGTAGTTCCCTTCAATTACACACCTTGAAATCAAATTTTATAATGATTGTTGAAAATTTCAGAAAATGGAAGGAAGTATGCACCAACTTAACCAAGAAGAGTTGGAGGTACAGCAAGTCATGAGAGTTCATCGTGAAGAGGGAGTATACCCCTCTTATTACCCATGCACGGACTTTATGCGGAATGCAGGAATCCTGCAAGACGTTCAAACACTAATTTCCAATGCAGGATTGGGAGATTTTGCTGTTGGTGAACCTCACCAATATGCTAAACTAACGGTGTCGGTTGTGCAGGATTTCGAGTTTCACCGGTCTCAAACTGACCCCATGGTCCGGTATAAGATTTATAACAAAACTATCGACTTGCCTTTCAGTGATTTTTGTACAGCAATTAGAGTGCCGCGATGGGGATCTTGCGAGAAGATCAGGGGAACACCGCGGGAGCTCTCGAATCTTTATACAAGGATTTGTAATGGGAGGAGCTTCTCCAATGATGGTGGTAAGATTAGTAGCATTCAACATCCAGCCATCCGCTATTTTGCCTATTTCATTACAAAGTGCGTTCTTGCGAGAAGGACTGGAGGTAAATTATCTGTCCAAGATTTGGCTTTCTTAGCTGCTGCTTTGCAACAGGATAGGACTTATAATTTGGGTGCTTTAATAGCTTGTAGACTTGCTACTAACCGTGAGAAAGGAGGAATTTGTGGAGGTCTTATTGCCTCTCGCTTATTAGCTATGCATGGTGTAGGTCCTCACCATTTAGATATTCCGCTTTCTATAGAGAAACTTGATGTTTTCTCCATGATCAGGCATGAGTTTATTTCAGATGCATCTAGTTTGAACAACCTGCATTATAGGATAACTTTGTATAAGAAAAGTTGGAGTATAACTAAGAAAATTGAAAAATTAGTACGCTTGCCTGCACCTGCTTTGTTTAACCTTGATGCCAGGGACGGGTGGTCGATCACAGAAAATGAGCTAAACGCATACATAGAAAGGGAAAGCCGTCGTGCAAGGGAAGATGTGGAGGAGGCCGAGGAGCACCCCGACTCTTCATCCGATGCAGCGAGCTCCTCATATCAACATCATGGGCATGTGGAACCTCCACGATATTCTTCTGCACAGGGGCCCTATTACCACTCCATGTATGATCCACCGGCGTGGAACTCCGACCCTCGTTGGGAATGAACTCCACTTAGGCCAAAAGCCTAAGCTTGGGGGAGGTATACCGGCATCACTCATTCTTTGCATATTATGGTTGCTGGATACTTGTACATACTTGCTTAGTCTCTTAGAGTGGTTTTCTAATGAGAGGGAGATGATATTTGGGGAAGTGCTGTCCAAAAACAGATTCTGTGCTGTTACCAAAAAAATTCGTACGCACAGCCAGAACGTTATTTTGAGTTGCCAATTTTTGAGCATGTGCCCCAGGTTGTTATCTAACTTTCATTAGTTGAACACTTTTTGGTCTGAGCAATGGAAGATTTTTGTTATTTTCGATTTCTGTACTGCTGTCAGGATTTGGCAGATTTCTGTCATCCTGCTTTTCTGTGTTTCTGTTAGTTTGCATTCTTTTGTTTTCGCTTTGTTTCTCTCCTAAAACACAAAAAGACCAAAAATATTTCTGTTGTTTCTCTTCACCATTTATTTATTTGGTTCCTTGCTCTTAGTTTGCTTTATTTGCTATCGTTAGTTTGCTATAAGAAAACCCAAAAAGATTTTGCTTTGTTTGCTTGTTTTCTTTCGTTCTTGTTTCTAATTCGAAAACACCAAAAATATTTGCTGTTCTTCTTTGGTTTGTAAAGTTCATCATGAGTTCAATGGTCTTCGGTGGCTGGAGCGTGGTTTTCATTTCATATTATCCAAGCTACACAAGTGAAAAGGCAATAATGACGATCTACGACAATCTGATTGTGGTGAGAGGCTGGTATGAACTCTATTTGCTTTCATTTTTGTACATATACTCATCCATGTGAGCATGCTTAGTTGGTTCATGTGAGGTATATGTTATTTGAGAAAGTCTAGTAGTTCATGATCTCTCATGTTTAGTTCCAATTTATTAATATGAGTAGCATGTCATGGATGTTTGCTTGCATTGTTTTATTCATAAGTAAGTATGGCATTGTGGTATCCTCCTCTGAATAATTCATTTATATCGACTTGGCACATGCTCACGCATGCATATGACTGAACAAAAAGTCAATTAAGCCTCGATGATTTATATTGCTTCAGAGTTCTTGTATCACTTTTATGCCTCCGTTAATTTATTTTGCCGCAAGCATGATTATGACAGTTACTGCTCTCTTGATTTGTCGCTCCCTAGTCTTTTGCTAGCCTTCACTTGTACTGAGCGGTGACGCCGCTCGTGCTTCCAAACACCTGAAAACCAAGTTGTTCCAAAAGTGTCCACCATAAATACCTATGCATGGCATTTCAAACCATTCCAAGTAAATTCTCATGCGCTACCTTTAAAACTTTCAAAATGCTTCTCAATTTGTGTTAATGTTTCATAGCTCATGAGGAAGTATGTGGTGTTTAGCTTTCAACCTTGTCATTTACTTTTGACGGACTCTCATATGGACTAGTGGCACATCCGCTTATCCAATAATTTTGCAAAAAGAGCTGGCAATGGGATTCCCAGTCCCAAATTAATTAACTTAAATAGACACTCCTCCATGGTTTGTGATTGTTGGACGGCACCCGAAGGATTCGGTTAGCCATGGCTTGTGTAAGCAAAGGTTGGGGGGAGTGTCATCATCATAATAAAACTTAAATAAAAAGGCACTCCTTCATGGTATGTGATTGTTGGCAGGCACCCGAGGATTCGGTTAGCCATGGTTTGTGAAAGAAAGGTTGGAAGGAGTGCCAACCAAAAATAAATAAAATGGGAGCCGCTCTTGTGAGTCCGGTTGATGAGGTAGTTAGTGTACCCATTACCATTCGTTGACAACAACAAACACCTCTCAAAATAATTTTACTCCTGCTTTACAAATGAAAAGCTCTAGCGCATGTTAATCCCTGCTTCCCTCTGCGAAGGGTCAATCTTTTACTTTTATGTTGTGTCTCCATTCTTTCTTTGAGCACTATCTTGAGAGCACGACTGTCATTCTTAGTATAATATGCTTGTCTCAAAATATGATTGATTGTGGTATAACTTTGATGCTTTTATCTTTGACAATCACTACTTCTAGTCTTTCTATGAACTCCAGAGGTGCCTCGGCATTTATGTTTTGCCAATCAAATACGGGCAAGCGAGATACCACTTTATCATATTCTCTTATGAACATTGCAATCCTGCTTATATACATGATTCATGGTGCTTATTATTAATTGTTGGTACTTCTCCATGATTGACATAGCTGTTGGATGATCTTATTTGCATGTGTCTCATTATGAACTGCTTAAGTATTAGCCATAGCATGAGAATATATACATCATATGAGCAAATGTGTTCGTGAAAGTTCTTTTATCGCTCAGTTGTTAACTGAATTGCTTGAGGACAAGCAATAAGCTAAGCTTGGGGGAGTTGATACGTCCAAAACGTATCTACTTTCCCGAACACTTTTGCTATTGTTTTGCCTCTAATTTGTGTATTTTGGATACAACTAACACGGACTAACGCTGTTTTCAGCAGAACTGCTCTGGTGTCTCGTTTTTGTGCAGAAATCCAACTTTCGGGAAAATCCTCGGAATTTATGCAGAAGGCCCTATTTTACCAAAATATTGACGGAGCCAGAAGGGCAAGAGAGGTGGAGGCCCGAGGGCCCCACACCACATGGCGGCGCGGCCCAGGGGGGGCCCGCGCGGCCATGTGGTGTGGCCCCCTCGGCCGGCCTCCGACGCCCCCCTTCGGACTACTTATTGGTTTCGACCTGAAAACGCACGGGGAGAAGTCGAAGTCGCCAGAAACCCTCCAGAGAGCCGCCACATCGCGAAACTCCGTCTCGGGAGCCAGAAGTCTCCGTTCTGGCACTCCGCCGGGACGGGGAATTGGAGGAGATCATCACCGCCATCACCGCCAACGCCTCTCCATCGACCAGCCATGTTTCCCCCATCCATGTGTGAGTAATTCCCCCGCTGTAGGCTGAAGGGGATGGTAGGGATTGGATGAGATTGGTCATGTAATAGTCATAAGATTGTTAGGGCATAGTGCCTAGTATCCGTAGATGTCACTTTTATGATATTGTTGCAACTTGTTATGCTTAATGCTTGTCACTAGGGCCCGAGTGCCATGATCTCAGATCTGAACATGTTATTGATTCATGAAGATATTCGTTGTTTATGATCTTACCTGCAAGTTGTATACACATGTCGCTGTCCGGAACCAATGGCCCCGAAGTGACAAGAATCGGGACAACCGGAGGGGATGGTAGTGATGTGAGGATCACATGTGTTCACGGAGTGTTAATGCTTTGCTCCGGTACTCTATTAAAAGGAGTACCTTAATATCCAGTAGTTTCCCTAGAGGCCCGGCTGCCACCGGCTGGTAGGACAAAAGATGTTGTGCAAGTTTCTCATTGCGAGCACGTACGACTATATATGGAACACATGCCTATTGATTGATTAGTACTTGGATACCGTTTTATTATTATCTGCAAATGCCCATGCTTTGATTGTTACATGAGTTTCTCTCATCCATGCAACGCCCGTTAAATCCGTCCCTGTGCCTACAGTATTTTAATCCTGTTGTTTACTATAATCACTACTGCTGTCTTTATTTCACCGCTGCTGTTATTTCACTATTCCTACTGCCATAAAACTGTTGCTACTGATAAACTCTTGCGAGCAAGTCTGTTTCCAGGTGCAGCTGAATTGACAACTCCGCTGTTAAGGCTTACAAGTATTCTTTGTCTCCCCTTGTGTCGAATCAATAAATTGGGTAATACTTCCCTCGAAGACTGTTGCGATCCCCTATACTTGTGGGTCATCATTTATCAACTTTAATGCTGCTTACTATATGACATAAGAACACTATGTGCTTTAATTTGGTTTTTAATTTTTTTAAATTTTGATGCACATTTTGAATCTTGGTCAAATCCTAGGTTTGACCGAGATTTGAACAAGTTTAAAACAAGAAAATAAAAGGTAAGCCCGCCAGACTGGATCCTTTCTTAGTCACTCTATAATGAAGCTTTTAGGGGGGTTGTTGAAAATGTAAGCATGTATCCTTCTTAGTACGTCACACCACAATGAAGCTTTTGGGAGGGTTTTTGAAATGTCCATGTTTGAAACCCAAAACGACTTCTCTTCGTGCTTGACTTCATAATTAAGACAAAGTTTAGGGTTAGGGGTAGATACATGATTTTTCTGGTTTGAATATGTCTAGACTTTGTTTATCAACTAGCTTGAGTGCTTACTATATGGCATATATAAGAAGCTAGGCTATGTGCTTTGGTTTTTCTTTTTTTTTGAATTTTTATGCCCATTTGAATCTTGGTCAAATCCTAGGTACGTACGGTTTGACCAAGATTTGAACATGTTTAAAACATGAAAATAAAAGGTAAGCATGGATCCTTCTTAGTCACTCTAAAATGAAGCTTTTGGGAGGTTTTTGAAATTTCCATGTTTGAAACCCAAAACCACTTCTCTTCATGCTTGGCTTCGTAAGATAGAGTTTAGGGTTTGGGGTAGATACGTACATGATTTTTCTAAGTATTTTTACGCCCATTTGAATCTTCGTCAAATCCTAAGTTTGACCAAGATTTGAACAAGTTTAAAAACATGAAAATGAAAAGGGTAAGCCTGGATCCTTGTTTAGGGTTAGGGGGTAGATACATGATTTTTGTGGTTTGAATATGGCAGACCTTGTTTATCACCTTGATATATGACATAGGAAGACGGTGTGCTTTTGTTTTTCTTTTTTTTGAATTTTTATGCCCATTTGAATCTTGGTCAAGTCATAGGTTTGACCAAGATTTAAACATGTTTAAAACATGAAAATGAAAAAGTAAGCCTGGATCCTTCTTAGTCACTCCAAAATGTACCAATTGATAAATGAGTTAACTTGGCTTCATGGAAAAAATAATGTCATGTAAATGATTTAACTTGGCTTTCGTACCCTTGAATCCATAGGAAACTTTGTATAAATGTAGTAGTATAATAATCAACCGAGTTTTTACATCAACAGGTCTGTCACTTACGTGTGGTGCCCATGCGTGAGGTCCCACACTTCAGTGAGCACAAGTCACGTGCAATAGGTACGCAAACTCCCAGCCATTTTCTTTGTCAAGAGAAGACGCATCAGGATGCGTATTGGAAGTATGTGGGTCCTTCTGGATCCTTCGGTTGTCCCTCTCACAAAAAAAAACAAATCTCTCTCATTCTCGGCCTCGCTCGACTCGCTCGCTCGCTCCTGCTCACTGACAAACCCTGCACAAAAGTCAACATCATCACCCGAAAAAGGGGAGACACCATAATTCTCTCCCTTCTTCTCTCCTTCCGAGTGATCCCTTCTTCCTCCGAGTTTCACTCGACGGGCAAACACACATGTGCTGCATAGTAATAATAAAAAAGTAGAAAAATCGACCTACGAATCTATGATTAAATAGGTTAAACTAGGGTTTTGCCCACTACTACAGATCAAGTTCAAAAATATCCAACTACTAGTTCGATTTTGGGCTACTAATATAAAATTAAAATAAGTTGAACTAGTATTCCTCTAAAAAATCATTTTGGTATGCATTGTTTGATACTTTTCATAGCTATAGTGCATCACAAATTTATGATTTCATGCTTTGCTTTGCCAATTTCGATTTTTTCTAACCACCTTCTCTTTGATTTCAAATTTAGGTCAAACTATCGATGCCTACTATGTGTTCTACTTGAATTGGATTCAGCGTGCGCACATGTTTTGCCATTGTTCTGGGCTTCCACACATCTTTGGGGCATCCAAGTATTTAAGTTACCTTGTTTTTTTGAATTGTAATTCATACCCTTCCTCCCAATTTTTATGCCCATTTGAATCTTGGTCAAATCCTAAGTTTGACCAAGATTTGAACAAGTTTAAAACATGAAAATGAAAAGGTAAGCCTGAATCCTTCTTAGTCACTCTAAAATGAGAAGCTTTTGGGAGTTTTTTGAAATTTCCATGTTTGAAACCCAAAACCACTTCTCTTCATGCTTGACTTCATAATACAGAGTTTAGGCTTAGGGGTAGATACATGATTTGTCTAGTTTGTTGTTTAGACCTTGTTTATCAACTTGAATGCTTACTATATGACATAATAATACTATGTGCTTTGGTTTTCATTTTTTTTGATTTTTTCTGAATTTTTATGCCCATTTGATCTTGGTCAAATCCTAGGCTTAACCAATATTTAAACAAGTTTAAAACATGAAAATGAAAAGGTAAGCCTGTATCCTTCTTAGTCACTCCAAAATGAAGCTTTTGGGAAGGTTTTTGAAATTTCCATGTTTGAAATCCAAAACGACTTCTCTTCGTGCTTGACTTCATAAGACAAAGTTTAGGGCTAGGGGTAGAAACATGATTTTTCTGGTTTGAATATGTCTAGACCTTGTTTACCAACTTGAGTGCTTACTATATGACATAAGAAGGCTATATGCTTTGGTTTTTCATTTTTTTTGAAATTTTATGCCCATTTGAATCTTGATCAAATCCTAGGTACAGTTTGACCAAGATTTGAACAATTTTAAAACATGAAAATAAAAGGTAAGCCCGACCTGGATCCTTTAGTCACTCTAAAATGAAGCTTTTGGGGGGTTCTTGAAATTTCCAAGTTTGAAACCCAAAACCACTTCTCTTCATGCTTGACTACATAAGACAGAGTTTAGGGTTAGGGGTAGATACATGATTTTTCTTGTTTGAATATATCTAGACCTTGTTTATATCAACTTTAATGCTAACTATATGACATAAGAAAACTATGTGCTTTGGTTTTTAATTTTTCTGATTTTTTTATTTTGATGCACATTTGAATCTTTGTCAAATCCTAGGTTTGACCAAGATTTAAACAAGTATAAAACATGAAAATGAAAAGGGGAAGCCTGTATCCTTCTTAGTCACTCTAAAATGAAGTTTTTGGGATGTTCTTGAAATTTTCATGTTTGAAACCCAAAACCACTTCTCTTCATGCTTGACTTCATAAGATAGAGTTTAGGGGCTAGGGGATAGATACATGATTTGCCTAGGTTTGAATATGCATGTCCAAACCTTGTTTATCAACTTGAATGCTTACTATATGACATAAGAAGACTATATGCTTTTGTTTTTCATTTTTCTGATTTTTTTTTAAAATTTTATGCCCATTTGAATCTTTTGGTCAAATCCTTGGTTTAATTTGACACGGATTTAAACAAGTTTAAAATATGAAAATGAAAAGGTGGTAAGCAGGCATGGATCCTTCTTATATATATTAGTCACTCTAAAATGAAGCTTTTGGGAGGTTTTTGAAATTTCCATGTTTGAAACCCAAAACCACTTCTCTTCATGTTGTTGACTTCATAAGATAGAGTTTAGGGGTTAGGGGTATAGATACATGATTTGTCTTGTTTGAATATGTGTCTAGACCTTGTTTATCAACTTTAATGCTTACTATATGACATAAGAACACTATGTGCTTTAATTTGGTTTTTAATTTTTTTAAATTTTGATGCACATTTTGAATCTTGGTCAAATCCTAGGTTTGACCGAGATTTGAACAAGTTTAAAACAAGAAAATAAAAGGTAAGCCCGCCAGACTGGATCCTTTCTTAGTCACTCTATAATGAAGCTTTTAGGGGGGTTGTTGAAAATGTAAGCATGTATCCTTCTTAGTACGTCACACCACAATGAAGCTTTTGGGAGGGTTTTTGAAATGTCCATGTTTGAAACCCAAAACGACTTCTCTTCGTGCTTGACTTCATAATTAAGACAAAGTTTAGGGTTAGGGGTAGATACATGATTTTTCTGGTTTGAATATGTCTAGACTTTGTTTATCAACTAGCTTGAGTGCTTACTATATGGCATATATAAGAAGCTAGGCTATGTGCTTTGGTTTTTCATTTTTTTTTGAATTTTTATGCCCATTTGAATCTTGGTCAAATCCTAGGTACGTACGGTTTGACCAAGATTTGAACATGTTTAAAACATGAAAATAAAAGGTAAGCATGGATCCTTCTTAGTCACTCTAAAATGAAGCTTTTGGGAGGTTTTTGAAATTTCCATGTTTGAAACCCAAAACCACTTCTCTTCATGCTTGGCTTCGTAAGATAGAGTTTAGGGTTTGGGGTAGATACGTACATGATTTTTCTAAGTATTTTTACGCCCATTTGAATCTTCGTCAAATCCTAAGTTTGACCAAGATTTGAACAAGTTTAAAAACATGAAAATGAAAAGGGTAAGCCTGGATCCTTGTTTAGGGTTAGGGGGTAGATACATGATTTTTGTGGTTTGAATATGGCAGACCTTGTTTATCACCTTGATATATGACATAGGAAGACGGTGTGCTTTTGTTTTTCTTTTTTTTGAATTTTTATGCCCATTTGAATCTTGGTCAAGTCATAGGTTTGACCAAGATTTAAACATGTTTAAAACATGAAAATGAAAAAGTAAGCCTGGATCCTTCTTAGTCACTCCAAAATGTACCAATTGATAAATGAGTTAACTTGGCTTCATGGAAAAAATAATGTCATGTAAATGATTTAACTTGGCTTTCGTACCCTTGAATCCATAGGAAACTTTGTATAAATGTAGTAGTATAATAATCAACCGAGTTTTTACATCAACAGGTCTGTCACTTACGTGTGGTGCCCATGCGTGAGGTCCCACACTTCAGTGAGCACAAGTCACGTGCAATAGGTACGCAAACTCCCAGCCATTTTCTTTGTCAAGAGAAGACGCATCAGGATGCGTATTGGAAGTATGTGGGTCCTTCTGGATCCTTCGGTTGTCCCTCTCACAAAAAAAACAAATCTCTCTCATTCTCGGCCTCGCTCGACTCGCTCGCTCGCTCCTCCTGCTCACTGACAAACCCTGCACAAAAGTCAACATCATCACCCGAAAAAGGGGAGACACCATAATTCTCTCCCTTCTTCTCTCCTTCCGAGTGATCCCTTCTTCCTCCGAGTTTCACTCGACGGGCAAACACACATGTGCTGCATAGTAATAATAAAAAAGTAGAAAAATCGACCTACGAATCTATGATTAAATAGGTTAAACTAGGGTTTTGCCCACTACTACAGATCAAGTTCAAAAATATCCAACTACTAGTTCGATTTTGGGCTACTAATATAAAATTAAAATAAGTTGAACTAGTATTCCTCTAAAAAATCATTTTGGTATGCATTGTTTGATACTTTTCATAGCTATAGTGCATCACAAATTTATGATTTCATGCTTTGCTTTGCCAATTTCGATTTTTTCTAACCACCTTCTCTTTGATTTCAAATTTAGGTCAAACTATCGATGCCTACTATGTGTTCTACTTGAATTGGATGCAGCGTGCGCACATGTTTTGCCATTGTTCTGGGCTTCCACACATCTTTGGGGCATCCAAGTATTTAAGTTACCTTGTTTTTTTGAATTGTAATTCATACCCTTCCTCCCAATTTTTATGCCCATTTGAATCTTGGTCAAATCCTAAGTTTGACCAAGATTTGAACAAGTTTAAAACATGAAAATGAAAAGGTAAGCCTGAATCCTTCTTAGTCACTCTAAAATGAGAAGATTTTGGGAGTTTTTTGAAATTTTCATGTTTGAAACCCAAAACCACTTCTCTTCATGCTTGACTTCATAAGACAGAGTTTAGGGTTAGGGGGTAGATACATGATTTGTCTAGTTTGTTGTTTAGACCTTGTTTATCAACTTGAATGCTTACTATATGACATAATAATACTATGTGCTTTGGTTTTCATTTTTTTTGATTTTTTCTGAATTTTTATGCCCATTTGATCTTGGTCAAATCCTAGGCTTAACCAATATTTAAACAAGTTTAAAACATGAAAATGAAAAGGTAAGCCTGTATCCTTCTTAGTCACTCCAAAATGAAGCTTTTGGGAAGGTTTTTGAAATTTCCATGTTTGAAATCCAAAACGACTTCTCTTCGTGCTTGACTTCATAAGACAAAGTTTAGGGCTAGGGGTAGAAACATGATTTTTCTGGTTTGAATATGTCTAGACCTTGTTTACCAACTTGAGTGCTTACTATATGACATAAGAAGGCTATATGCTTTGGTTTTTCATTTTTTTTGAAATTTTATGCCCATTTGAATCTTGATCAAATCCTAGGTACGGTTTGACCAAGATTTGAACAATTTTAAAACATGAAAATAAAAGGTAAGCCCGACCTGGATCCTTTAGTCACTCTAAAATGAAGCTTTTGGGGGGTTCTTGAAATTTCCAAGTTTGAAACCCAAAACCACTTCTCTTCATGCTTGACTACATAAGACAGAGTTTAGGGTTAGGGGTAGATACATGATTTTTCTTGTTTGAATATATCTAGACCTTGTTTATATCAACTTTAATGCTAACTATATGACATAAGAAAACTATGTGCTTTGGTTTTTAATTTTTCTGATTTTTTTATTTTGATGCACATTTGAATCTTTGTCAAATCCTAGGTTTGACCAAGATTTAAACAAGTATAAAACATGAAAATGAAAAGGGGAAGCCTGTATCCTTCTTAGTCACTCTAAAATGAAGTTTTTGGGATGTTCTTGAAATTTTCATGTTTGAAACCCAAAACCACTTCTCTTCATGCTTGACTTCATAAGATAGAGTTTAGGGGCTAGGGGATAGATACATGATTTGCCTAGGTTTGAATATGCATGTCCAAACCTTGTTTATCAACTTGAATGCTTACTATATGACATAAGAAGACTATATGCTTTTGTTTTTCATTTTTCTGATTTTTTTTAAATTTTATGCCCATTTGAATCTTTTGGTCAAATCCTTGGTTTAATTTGACACGGATTTAAACAAGTTTAAAATATGAAAATGAAAAGGTGGTAAGCAGGCATGGATCCTTCTTATATATATTAGTCACTCTAAAATGAAGCTTTTGGGAGGTTTTTGAAATTTCCATGTTTGAAACCCAAAACCACTTCTCTTCATGTTGTTGACTTCATAAGATAGAGTTTAGGGGTTAGGGGTATAGATACATGATTTGTCTTGTTTGAATATGTGTCTAGACCTTGTTTATCAACTTTAATGCTTACTATATGACATAAGAACACTATGTGCTTTAATTTGGTTTTTAATTTTTTTAAATTTTGATGCACATTTTGAATCTTGGTCAAATCCTAGGTTTGACCGAGATTTGAACAAGTTTAAAACAAGAAAATAAAAGGTAAGTGATACGTCTCCAACGTATCGATAATTTCTTATGTTCCATGCTACTTTATTGATGATACCTACATGTTTTATGCACATTATATGTCATATTTATGCATTTTCTGGAACTAACCTATTAACAAGATGCCGAAGAGCCAGTTGTTGTTTTCTGCTGTTTTTGGTTTCAGAAATCCTAGTAAGGAAATATTCTCGGAATTGGACGAAACTTTCGCCCAGGGTCCTATTTTTGCACGAAGCTTCCAGAAGACCGAAGAGATAACGAAGTGGGGCCACGAGGCAGCCAGGGCATAGGGCGGCGCGGCCCGGCCCCGGCCGCGCGGCCTACCCCCTGGGCACCTCGTGTGGCCCCCGCGTTGACCTTCCGCCTACTTAAAGCCTCCGTCGCGAAACCCCGCACCGAGAGCCACGATACGGAAAACCTTCCAGAGCGCGCCGCCGCGAATCCCATCTCGGGGGATTCAGGAGATCGCCTCCGGCACCCTGCCGGAGAGGGGATTCATCTCCCGGAGGACTCTACACCGCCATGGTCGCCTCCGGAGTGATGAGTGAGTAGTTCACCCCTGGACCATGGGTCCATAGCAGTAGCTAGATGGTCGTCTTCTCCTTGTTGTGCTTCATTGTTGGATCTTGTGAGCTGCCTAACATGATCAAGATCATCTATCTGTAATACTATATGTTGTGTTTGTCGGGATCCGATGGATAGAGAGTACTATGATTATGGTGATTATCAATCTATTGTTTATGTGTTGTTTATGATCTTGCATGCTCTCCGTTATTAGTAGAGGCTCTGGCCAAGTTTGTACTCTTAACTCCAAGAGGGAGTATTTATGCTCGATAGTGGGTTCATGCCTCCATTGAATCTGGGACAGTGACAGAAAGTTCTAAGGTTGTGGATGTGCTGTTGCCACTAGGGATAAAACATTGATTCTATGTCTAAGGATGTAGTTGTCGATTACATTACGCACCATACTTAATGCAATTGTCTGTTGCTTTGCAACTTAATACTGAATGGGGTTCGGATGATAACCTGAAGGTGGACTTTTTAGGCATAGATGCAGTTGGATGGCGGTCTATGTACTTTGTCGTAATGCCCGGATTAAATCTCACTATATTTATCATATCATGTATATGCATTGTTATGCCTTTCTCTATTTGTCAATTGCCCGACTGTAATTTGTTCACCCAACATGCTTTTATCTTATGGGAGAGACACCTCTAGTGAACTGTGGACCCCGGTCCTATTCTTTACATAGCATACAATCTACTTGTTTTACTGTTTTCTTTGCAAACATCTTCCACTCGATACGTTTAATCCTTTGTTACAGCAAGCCGGTGAGATTGACAACCTCACTGTTTCGTTGGGGCAAAGTACTTTGGTTTTGTTGTGCAGATTCCACGTTGGCGCCGGAATCCCTGTTGCGCCGCATCACATTTCGCCACCATCAACCTTCAACGTGCTTCTTGGCTCCTACTGGTTCGATTAAACCTTGGTTTCTTTCTGAGGGAAAACTTGCTACGTGCGCATCATACCTTCCTCTTGGGGTTCCCAACGAACGTGTGAGTTACACGCCATCAAGCTCTTTTTCTGGCGCCGTTGCCGGGGAGATCAAGACACGCTGCAAGGGGAGTCTCCACTTCTCAATCTCTTTACTTTGTTTTTGTCTTGCTTTATTTTATTTACTATTTTGTTTGCTGCACCTAAACAAAACACAAAAAAATTAGTTGCTAGTTTTACTTTATTTACTGTCTTGCTCTCTATATCGAAAACACAAAAAAATTAGTTACTTGCATTTACTTTATCTAGTTTGTTTTATTTACCGTTGCTAAAATGAATACCCCTGAAAATACTAAGTTGTGTGACTTCACAAATGCAAATAATAATGATTTCCTATGCACACCTATTGCTCCACCTGCTACTACAGCAGAATTCTTTGAAATTAAACCTGCTTTACTAAATCTTGTCATGAGAGATCAATTTTCTGGTATTAGTTCTGATGATGCTGCTGCCCATCTCAATAATTTTGTTGAACTTTGTGAAATGCAAAAGTATAAGGATGTAGATGGTGATATTATTAAATTGAAAGTGTTTCCTTTCTCATTAAGAGGAAGAGCTAAAGATTGGTTGCTATCTTTGCCTAAGAATAGTATTGATTCATGGACTAAATGCAAGGATGCTTTTATTGGTAGATATTATCCTCCCGCTAAAATTATATCTTTGAGAAGTAGCATAATGAATTTTAAACAATTAGATACTGAACATGTTGCTCAAGCATGGGAGAGAATGAAAACTTTGGTAAAGAATTGCCCAACCCATGGACTGACTACTTGGATGATCATCCAAACCTTCTATGCAGGACTAAATTTTTCTTCGCGGAATTTATTGGATTCAGCTGCTGGAGGTACCTTTATGTCCATCACATTGGGGGCGGCTACAAAACTTCTTGATGATATGATGATAAATTACTCTGAATGGCACACGGAAAGAGCTCCACAAGGTAAGAAGGTAAATTCTGTTGAAGAAACCTCTTCCTTGAGTGATAAGATTGATGTGATTATGTCTATGCTTGTGAATGGTAGATCTAATGTTGATCCAAATAATGTTCCTTTAGCTTCATTGGTTGCTCAAGAAGAAAATGTTGATGTGAATTTCATTAAAAATAATAATTTCAACAACAATGCTTATAGGAACAACTCTGGTAATAATTATAGGCCATATCCTTCTGCTAATGGTAATGGTTATGGTAATTCTTATGGGAATTCTTACAACAATAATAGGAATGTACCCTCTGGTCTTGAAGCTATGCTTAAAGAATTTATTAGTACACAAACTGCTTTTAACAAATCTGTTGAGGAAAAGCTTGATAAAATTGATACTATTGCTTCTAGAGTTGATAGACTTGCCTCCGATGTTAATCTTTTAAAATTGAAAGTTATGCCTAATAATGATATTGATAATAAGATTACTACTACAGCAAATGCCATCCAAGTTAGAATTAATGAGAATATAAGATTAATGGCTGAATTGCGTGCTAGGTGGGATAGAGAAGAAAATGAAAAACTAGCTAAAGAGAATAATGTAGCTAAAGTTTGGACTATCACCACCACTAGTAATGCTAATTCTTCACATGTTGCTGCACCTCCTACTATCAATGGTAAAATAATTGGTGTTGGCAATGTTTCTACTCCTAGTGCAAAGCGAACAAAACTGCCTGAAATTGCTAAAACTGCTGAAACTGCTTGTGATAAAACTGCTGAAATTTTTTCCAACCTTGGGAACAATGATCCCATTGCTGTAGCTCATAATGATTTAGATTTTGATGATTGCCACATCTCTGAAGTTATAAAGTTCTTACAAAAACTTGCTAAAAGTCCTAATGCTAGTGCTATAAATTTAGCCTTTACAAAACATATTACAAATGCTCTCATAAAAGCTAGAGAAGAGAAACTAAAACTTGAAACTTCTATTCCTAGAAAGTTAGAAGATGGTTGGGAGCCCATCATTAAAATGAAATTCAATGACTTTGAATGTAATGCTCTATGTGATCTTGGTGCAAGTATTTCTGTTATGCCTAAAAAGATTTATGATATGCTTGACTTGCCACCATTGAAGAATTGTTATTTGGATGTTAATCTTGCCGATAATGTTAAAAAGAAACCTTTGGGGAGGATTGATAATGTGCATATTACGGTTAACAATAACCTTGTCCCCGTTGATTTTGTTGTTTTGGATATCGAATGCAATGCATCTTGTCCTATTGTGTTGGGAAGACCTTTTCTTCGAACTGTTGGTGCTGTTATTGATATGAGGGAAGGTAATATTAAATATCAATTTCCTCTCAAGAAAGGTATGGAACACTTCCCTAGAAAGAGAATGAAGTTGCCTTTTGATTCTATTATTAGAACAAGTTATGATGTTGATGCTTCTACTCTCGATGTTACTTGATTTGCACTTTCTGCGCCTAGCTGAAAGGCGTTAAAGAAAAGCGCTTATGGGAGACAACCCATGTTTTTACCTACAGCAATTTTTTGTTTTGTTGAGTCTTGGAAGTTTTTTACTACTGTAGCAACCTCTCCTTATCATGTTTTTGTGCCAAGTAAAGTTTCTATGTCAAAGTTGATGTTATATTTAGGATCGCTGCGCAGAAACAGCATTGCTGTCTGTCACGAATCTGGGCACAGTTCTCTGTAGAAAATTCGAAAAAATCTTCCAATTTACGAGCGTGATCCTCAGATATGTACGCAACTTTCATTAGTTTTGAGTTTTTCCATTTGAGCAAGTCTGGTGCCAGCTTTAAATTCGTCTTTACGGACTGTTCTGTTTTTGACAGATTCTGCCTTTTATTTCGCATTGCCTCTTTTGCTATGTTGGATTTATTTCTTTGATCCATTAATGTCCAGTAGCATTATGCAATGTCCAGAAGTGAAAATAATGATTGTGTCACCTCTGAATGAGTGAATTATTAATTGTGCACTAACCCTCTAATGAGTTTGCTTGAAGTTTGGTGTGAAGGAAGTTTTCAAGGGTCAAGAGAGGAGAATGATATACTATGATCAAGAGGAGTGAAAGCTCTAAGCTTGGGGATGCCCCCGTGGTTCACCCCTGCATATTTTAAGAAGACTCAAGCGTCTAAGCTTGGGGATGCCCAAGGCATCCCCTTCTTCATCGACAACATCATCAGGTTCCTCCCCTGAAACTATATTTTTATTCAGTCACATCTTGTATTCTTTACTTGGAGCGTCGGTTTGTTTTTGTTTTTGTTTTTGTTTGAATAAAATGGATCCTAGCATTCACTTTGTGGGAGAGAGACACGCTCCGCTGTTGCATATGGACACATATGTCCTTAGGCTTTACTCATAATGTTCAAGGCGAAGTTTCTTCTTCGTTAAATTGTTATATGGTTGGAATTGGAAAATGCTACATGTAGTAATTCTAAAATGTCTTGGATAATGTGATACTTGGCAATTGTTGTGCTCATGTTTAAGCTCTTGCATCATATGCTTTGCACCCATTAATGAAGAAATACATAGAGCTTGCTAAAATTTGATTTGCATATTTGGTCTCTCTAAGGTCTAGATAATATCTAGTATTGAGTTTTGAACAACAAGGAAGACGGTGTAGAGTCTTATAATGTTTACAATATGTCTTTTATGTGAGTTTTGCTGCACTTGTTCATCCTTGAGTTTTCTTCAAATAACCTTGCTAGCCTAAACCTTGTATCGAGAGGGAATACTTCTCATGCATCCAAAATCCTTGAGCCAACTACTATGCCATTTGTGTCCACCATACCTACCTACTACATGGTATTTCTCCGCCATTCCAAAGTAAATTGCTTGAGTGCTACCTTTAAAATTCCATCATTCACCTTTGCAATATATAGCTCATGGGACAAAATAGCCTTAAAAACTATCGTAGTATTGAATATGTACTTATGCACTTTATATTTTATTAAGTTGCTTGTTGTGCGATAACCATGCTTCTGGGGAACGCCATCAACTATTGTTGAATATCATGTGAGTTGCTATGCATGTCCGTCTTGTCTGAAGGATCTATCATTTTAGTGGTTGGAGCATGCAAAATTGTTAGAGAAGAACATTGGGCCGCTAACTAAAGCCATGAATCATGGTTGAAGTTTCAGTTTTGGACATATATCCTCAATCTCATATGAGAATAATAATCATTGCTACATGCTTATGCATTTAAGAGGAGTCCATTATCTGTTGTCCATGTTGTCCCGGTATGGATGTCTAAGTTGAGAATAATCAAAAGCGAGAAATCCAAAATGCGAGCATTCTCCTTAGACCTTTGTACAGGCGGCATGGAGGTACCCCTTTGTGACACTTGGTTGAAACATGGCATGCAAAGATCCGGTAGTCCAAGCTAAGTAGGACGAGGTGCGGGCACTATTAGTATACTATGCATGAGGCTTGCAACTTGTAAGATATAATTTACATAACTCATATGCTTTATTACTACCGTTGACAAAATTGTTTCATGTTTTCAAAATAAAAGCTCTAGCACAAATACAGCAATCGATGCTTTCCTCTTTGAAGGACCATTCTTTTACTTTTATTGTTGAGTCAGTTTACCTATCTCCTTCCACCTTAAGAAGCAAACACTTGTGTGAACTGTGCATTGATTCCTACATACTTGCATATTGCACTTGTTATATTACTTTATGTTGACAATATCCATGAGATATACATGTTATAAGTTGAAAGCAACCGCTGAAACTTAATCTTCCTATGTGTTGCTTCAACACCTTTACTTTGATTTATTGCTTTATGAGTTAACTCTTATGCAAGACTTATTGATGCTTGTCTTGAAGTACTATTCATGAAAAGTCTTTGCTTTATGATTCAGTTGTTTACTCATGTCATTACCTTTGTTTTGATCGCTGCATTCATTACATATGTTTACAAATAGTATGATCAAGATTATAATGGCATGTCACTTCAGAAATTATCTTTGTTATCGTTTTACCTGCTCGGGACGAGCAAACTAAGCTTGGGGATGCTGATACGTCTCCAACGTATCGATAATTTCTTATGTTCCATGCTACTTTATTGATGATACCTACATGTTTTATGCACATTATATGTCATATTTATGCATTTTCTGAACTAACCTATTAACAAGATGCCGAAGAGCCAGTTGTCTGCTGTTTTTGGTTTCAGAAATCCTAGTAAGGAAATATTCTCGGAATTGACGAAACTTTCGGGTCCTATTTTTGCACGAAGCTTCCAAGACCGAAGAGATAACGATGGCCACGAGGCAGCCCATAGGGCGGCGCGCCAGGCCCCGGCCGCGCCGGCCTACCCCCGGGCACCTCGTGTGGCCCCCGCGTTGACCTTCCGCCTACTTAAAGCCTCCGTCGCGAAACCCCAGTACCGAGAGCCACGATACGGAAAACCTTCCAGAGACGCCGCCGCCGCGAATCCCATCTCGGGATTCGGAGATCGCCTCCGGCACACCGGGAGAGGGGATTCATCTCCCGGAGGACTCTACACCGCCATGGTCGCCTCGGAGTGATGAGTGAGTAGTTCACCCCTGGACCATGGGTCCATAGCAGTAGCTAGATGGTCGTCTTCTCCTTGTTGTGCTTCATTGTTGGATCTTGTGAGCTGCCTAACATGATCAAGATCATCTATCTGTAATACTATATGTTGTGTTTGTCGGGATCCGATGGATAGAGAGTACTATGATTATGGTGATTATCAATCTATTGTTTATGTGTTGTTTATGATCTTGCATGCTCTCCGTTATTAGTAGAGGCTCTGGCCAAGTTTGTACTCTTAACTCCAAGAGGGAGTATTTATGCTCGATAGTGGGTTCATGCCTCCATTGAATCTGGGACAGTGACAGAAAGTTCTAAGGTTGTGGATGTGCTGTTGCCACTAGGGATAAAACATTGATTCTATGTCTAAGGATGTAGTTGTCGATTACATTACGCACCATACTTAATGCAATTGTCTGTTGCTTAGCAACTTAATACTGAATGGGTTCGGATGATAACCTGAAGGTGGACTTTTTAGGCATAGATGCAGTTGGATGGCGGTCTATGTACTTTGTCGTAATGCCCGGATTAAATCTCACTATATTTATCATATCATGTATATGCATTGTTATGCCTTTCTCTATTTGTCAATTGCCCGACCGTAATTTGTTCACCCAACATGCTTTTATCTTATGGGAGAGACACCTCTAGTGAACTGTGGACCCCGGTCCTATTCTTTACATAGCATACAATCTACTTGTTTTTTCTTTGCAAACATCTTCCACTCGATACGTTTAATCCTTTGTTACAGCAAGCCGGTGAGATTGACAACCTCACTGTTGCGTTGGGGCAAAGTACTTTGGTTTTGTTGTGCAGATTCCACGTTGGCGCCGGAATCCCTGTTGTTGCGCCGCATCACATTTCGCCACCATAAACCTTCAACGTGCTTCTTGGCTCCTACTGGTTCGATTAAACCTTGGTTTCTTTCTGAGGGAAAACTTGCTACTGTGCGCATCATACCTTCCTCTTGGGGTTCCCAACGAACGTGTGAGTTACACGCCATCAGTAAGCCCGCCAGACTGGATCCTTCTTAGTCACTCTATAATGAAGCTTTTAGGGGGGTTGTTGAAAATGTAAGCATGTATCCTTCTTAGTACGTCACACCACAATGAAGCTTTTGGGAGGGTTTTTGAAATGTCCATGTTTGAAACCCAAAACGACTTCTCTTCGTGCTTGACTTCATAATTAAGACAAAGTTTAGGGTTAGGGGTAGATACATGATTTTTCTGGTTTGAATATGTCTAGACTTTGTTTATCAACTAGCTTGAGTGCTTACTATATGGCATATATAAGAAGCTAGGCTATGTGCTTTGGTTTTTTTTTGAATTTTTATGCCCATTTGAATCTTGGTCAAATCCTAGGTACGTACGGTTTGACCAAGATTTGAACATGTTTAAAACATGAAAATAAAAGGTAAGCATGGATCCTTCTTAGTCACTCTAAAATGAAGCTTTTGGGAGGTTTTTGAAATTTCCATGTTTGAAACCCAAAACCACTTCTCTTCATGCTTGGCTTCGTAAGATAGAGTTTAGGGTTTGGGGTAGATACGTACATGATTTTTCTAAGTATTTTTACGCCCATTTGAATCTTCGTCAAATCCTAAGTTTGACCAAGATTTGAACAAGTTTAAAAACATGAAAATGAAAAGGGTAAGCCTGGATCCTTGTTTAGGGTTAGGGGGTAGATACATGATTTTTGTGGTTTGAATATGGCAGACCTTGTTTATCACCTTGATATATGACATAGGAAGACGGTGTGCTTTTGTTTTTCTTTTTTTTTGAATTTTTATGCCCATTTGAATCTTGGTCAAGTCATAGGTTTGACCAAGATTTAAACATGTTTAAAACATGAAAATGAAAAAGTAAGCCTGGATCCTTCTTAGTCACTCCAAAATGTACCAATTGATAAATGAGTTAACTTGGCTTCATGGAAAAAATAATGTCATGTAAATGATTTAACTTGGCTTTCGTACCCTTGAATCCATAGGAAACTTTGTATAAATGTAGTAGTATAATAATCAACCGAGTTTTTACATCAACAGGTCTGTCACTTACGTGTGGTGCCCATGCGTGAGGTCCCACACTTCAGTGAGCACAAGTCACGTGCAATAGGTACGCAAACTCCCAGCCATTTTCTTTGTCAAGAGAAGACGCATCAGGATGCGTATTGGAAGTATGTGGGTCCTTCTGGATCCTTCGGTTGTCCCTCTCACAAAAAAAAACAAATCTCTCTCATTCTCGGCCTCGCTCGACTCGCTCGCTCGCTCGCTCGCTCCTGCTCACTGACAAACCCTGCACAAAAGTCAACATCATCACCCGAAAAAGGGGAGACACCATAATTCTCTCCCTTCTTCTCTCCTTCCGAGTGATCCCTTCTTCCTCCGAGTTTCACTCGACGGGCAAACACACATGTGCTGCATAGTAATAATAAAAAAGTAGAAAAATCGACCTACGAATCTATGATTAAATAGGTTAAACTAGGGTTTTGCCCACTACTACAGATCAAGTTCAAAAATATCCAACTACTAGTTCGATTTTGGGCTACTAATATAAAATTAAAATAAGTTGAACTAGTATTCCTCTAAAAAATCATTTTGGTATGCATTGTTTGATACTTTTCATAGCTATAGTGCATCACAAATTTATGATTTCATGCTTTGCTTTGCCAATTTCGATTTTTTCTAACCACCTTCTCTTTGATTTCAAATTTAGGTCAAACTATCGATGCCTACTATGTGTTCTACTTGAATTGGATGCAGCGTGCGCACATGTTTTGCCATTGTTCTGGGCTTCCACACATCTTTGGGGCATCCAAGTATTTAAGTTACCTTGTTTTTTTGAATTGTAATTCATACCCTTCCTCCCAATTTTTATGCCCATTTGAATCTTGGTCAAATCCTAAGTTTGACCAAGATTTGAACAAGTTTAAAACATGAAAATGAAAAGGTAAGCCTGAATCCTAGCTTCTTAGTCACTCTAGAATGAAGATTTTGGGAGTTTTTTGAAATTTTCATGTTTGAAACCCAAAACCACTTCTCTTCATGCTTGACTTCATAAGACAGAGTTTAGGGTTAGGGGGTAGATACATGATTTGTCTAGTTTGTTGTTTAGACCTTGTTTATCAACTTGAATGCTTACTATATGACATAATAATACTATGTGCTTTGGTTTTCATTTTTTTTTGATTTTTTCTGAATTTTTATGCCCATTTGATCTTGGTCAAATCCTAGGCTTAACCAATATTTAAACAAGTTTAAAACATGAAAATGAAAAGGTAAGCCTGTATCCTTCTTAGTCACTCCAAAATGAAGCTTTTGGGAAGGTTTTTGAAATTTCCATGTTTGAAATCCAAAACGACTTCTCTTCGTGCTTGACTTCATAAGACAAAGTTTAGGGCTAGGGGTAGAAACATGATTTTTCTGGTTTGAATATGTCTAGACCTTGTTTACCAACTTGAGTGCTTACTATATGACATAAGAAGGCTATATGCTTTGGTTTTTCATTTTTTTTGAAATTTTATGCCCATTTGAATCTTGATCAAATCCTAGGTACGGTTTGACCAAGATTTGAACAATTTTAAAACATGAAAATAAAAGGTAAGCCCGACCTGGATCCTTTAGTCACTCTAAAATGAAGCTTTTGGGGGGTTCTTGAAATTTCCAAGTTTGAAACCCAAAACCACTTCTCTTCATGCTTGACTACATAAGACAGAGTTTAGGGTTAGGGGTAGATACATGATTTTTCTTGTTTGAATATATCTAGACCTTGTTTATATCAACTTTAATGCTAACTATATGACATAAGAAAACTATGTGCTTTGGTTTTTAATTTTTCTGATTTTTTTTATTTTGATGCACATTTGAATCTTTGTCAAATCCTAGGTTTGACCAAGATTTAAACAAGTATAAAACATGAAAATGAAAAGGGGAAGCCTGTATCCTTCTTAGTCACTCTAAAATGAAGTTTTTGGGATGTTCTTGAAATTTTCATGTTTGAAACCCAAAACCACTTCTCTTCATGCTTGACTTCATAAGATAGAGTTTAGGGGCTAGGGGATAGATACATGATTTGCCTAGGTTTGAATATGCATGTCCAAACCTTGTTTATCAACTTGAATGCTTACTATATGACATAAGAAGACTATATGCTTTTGTTTTTCATTTTTCTGATTTTTTTTAAATTTTATGCCCATTTGAATCTTTTGGTCAAATCCTTGGTTTAATTTGACACGGATTTAAACAAGTTTAAAATATGAAAATGAAAAGGTGGTAAGCAGGCATGGATCCTTCTTATATATATTAGTCACTCTAAAATGAAGCTTTTGGGAGGTTTTTGAAATTTCCATGTTTGAAACCCAAAACCACTTCTCTTCATGTTGTTGACTTCATAAGATAGAGTTTAGGGGTTAGGGGTATAGATACATGATTTGTCTTGTTTGAATATGTGTCTAGACCTTGTTTATCAACTTTAATGCTTACTATATGACATAAGAACACTATGTGCTTTAATTTGGTTTTTAATTTTTTTAAATTTTGATGCACATTTTGAATCTTGGTCAAATCCTAGGTTTGACCGAGATTTGAACAAGTTTAAAACAAGAAAATAAAAGGTAAGCCCGCCAGACTGGATCCTTTCTTAGTCACTCTATAATGAAGCTTTTAGGGGGGTTGTTGAAAATGTAAGCATGTATCCTTCTTAGTACGTCACACCACAATGAAGCTTTTGGGAGGGTTTTTGAAATGTCCATGTTTGAAACCCAAAACGACTTCTCTTCGTGCTTGACTTCATAATTAAGACAAAGTTTAGGGTTAGGGGTAGATACATGATTTTTCTGGTTTGAATATGTCTAGACTTTGTTTATCAACTAGCTTGAGTGCTTACTATATGGCATATATAAGAAGCTAGGCTATGTGCTTTGGTTTTTCATTTTTTTTGAATTTTTATGCCCATTTGAATCTTGGTCAAATCCTAGGTACGTACGGTTTGACCAAGATTTGAACATGTTTAAAACATGAAAATAAAAGGTAAGCATGGATCCTTCTTAGTCACTCTAAAATGAAGCTTTTGGGAGGTTTTTGAAATTTCCATGTTTGAAACCCAAAACCACTTCTCTTCATGCTTGGCTTCGTAAGATAGAGTTTAGGGTTTGGGGTAGATACGTACATGATTTTTCTAAGTATTTTTACGCCCATTTGAATCTTCGTCAAATCCTAAGTTTGACCAAGATTTGAACAAGTTTAAAAACATGAAAATGAAAAGGGTAAGCCTGGATCCTTGTTTAGGGTTAGGGGGTAGATACATGATTTTTGTGGTTTGAATATGGCAGACCTTGTTTATCACCTTGATATATGACATAGGAAGACGGTGTGCTTTTGTTTTTCTTTTTTTTGAATTTTTATGCCCATTTGAATCTTGGTCAAGTCATAGGTTTGACCAAGATTTAAACATGTTTAAAACATGAAAATGAAAAAGTAAGCCTGGATCCTTCTTAGTCACTCCAAAATGTACCAATTGATAAATGAGTTAACTTGGCTTCATGGAAAAAATAATGTCATGTAAATGATTTAACTTGGCTTTCGTACCCTTGAATCCATAGGAAACTTTGTATAAATGTAGTAGTATAATAATCAACCGAGTTTTTACATCAACAGGTCTGTCACTTACGTGTGGTGCCCATGCGTGAGGTCCCACACTTCAGTGAGCACAAGTCACGTGCAATAGGTACGCAAACTCCCAGCCATTTTCTTTGTCAAGAGAAGACGCATCAGGATGCGTATTGGAAGTATGTGGGTCCTTCTGGATCCTTCGGTTGTCCCTCTCACAAAAAAAACAAATCTCTCTCATTCTCGGCCTCGCTCGACTCGCTCGCTCGCTCGCTCCTGCTCACTGACAAACCCTGCACAAAAGTCAACATCATCACCCGAAAAAGGGGAGACACCATAATTCTCTCCCTTCTTCTCTCCTTCCGAGTGATCCCTTCTTCCTCCGAGTTTCACTCGACGGGCAAACACACATGTGCTGCATAGTAATAATAAAAAAGTAGAAAAATCGACCTACGAATCTATGATTAAATAGGTTAAACTAGGGTTTTGCCCACTACTACAGATCAAGTTCAAAAATATCCAACTACTAGTTCGATTTTGGGCTACTAATATAAAATTAAAATAAGTTGAACTAGTATTCCTCTAAAAAATCATTTTGGTATGCATTGTTTGATACTTTTCATAGCTATAGTGCATCACAAATTTATGATTTCATGCTTTGCTTTGCCAATTTCGATTTTTTCTAACCACCTTCTCTTTGATTTCAAATTTAGGTCAAACTATCGATGCCTACTATGTGTTCTACTTGAATTGGATGCAGCGTGCGCACATGTTTTGCCATTGTTCTGGGCTTCCACACATCTTTGGGGCATCCAAGTATTTAAGTTACCTTGTTTTTTTGAATTGTAATTCATACCCTTCCTCCCAATTTTTATGCCCATTTGAATCTTGGTCAAATCCTAAGTTTGACCAAGATTTGAACAAGTTTAAAACATGAAAATGAAAAGGTAAGCCTGAATCCTTCTTAGTCACTCTAGAATGAGAAGCTTTTGGGAGTTTTTTGAAATTTCCATGTTTGAAACCCAAAACCACTTCTCTTCATGCTTGACTTCATAAGACAGAGTTTAGGGTTAGGGGGTAGATACATGATTTGTCTAGTTTGTTGTTTAGACCTTGTTTATCAACTTGAATGCTTACTATATGACATAATAATACTATGTGCTTTGGTTTTCATTTTTTTGATTTTTTCTGAATTTTTATGCCCATTTGATCTTGGTCAAAT
The DNA here is from genome assembly GCA_030979885.1 of Lolium multiflorum. NCBI lineage: Eukaryota > Viridiplantae > Streptophyta > Magnoliopsida > Poales > Poaceae > Lolium > Lolium multiflorum. The sequence continues at coordinate 83,544,681 of CM061753.1, forward strand.
CCTAGGCTTAACCAATATTTAAACAAGTTTAAAACATGAAAATGAAAAGGTAAGCCTGTATCCTTCTTAGTCACTCCAAAATGAAGCTTTTGGGAAGGTTTTTGAAATTTCCATGTTTGAAATCCAAAACGACTTCTCTTCGTGCTTGACTTCATAAGACAAAGTTTAGGGCTAGGGGTAGAAACATGATTTTTCTGGTTTGAATATGTCTAGACCTTGTTTACCAACTTGAGTGCTTACTATATGACATAAGAAGGCTATATGCTTTGGTTTTTCATTTTTTTTGAAATTTTATGCCCATTTGAATCTTGATCAAATCCTAGGTACGGTTTGACCAAGATTTGAACAATTTTAAAACATGAAAATAAAAGGTAAGCCCGACCTGGATCCTTTAGTCACTCTAAAATGAAGCTTTTGGGGGTTCTTGAAATTTCCAAGTTTGAAACCCAAAACCACTTCTCTTCATGCTTGACTACATAAGACAGAGTTTAGGGTTAGGGGTAGATACATGATTTTTCTTGTTTGAATATATCTAGACCTTGTTTATATCAACTTTAATGCTAACTATATGACATAAGAAAACTATGTGCTTTGGTTTTTAATTTTTCTGATTTTTTTATTTTGATGCACATTTGAATCTTTGTCAAATCCTAGGTTTGACCAAGATTTAAACAAGTATAAAACATGAAAATGAAAAGGGGAAGCCTGTATCCTTCTTAGTCACTCTAAAATGAAGTTTTTGGGATGTTCTTGAAATTTTCATGTTTGAAACCCAAAACCACTTCTCTTCATGCTTGACTTCATAAGATAGAGTTTAGGGGCTAGGGGATAGATACATGATTTGCCTAGGTTTGAATATGCATGTCCAAACCTTGTTTATCAACTTGAATGCTTACTATATGACATAAGAAGACTATATGCTTTTGTTTTTCATTTTTCTGATTTTTTTTAAATTTTATGCCCATTTGAATCTTTTGGTCAAATCCTTGGTTTAATTTGACACGGATTTAAACAAGTTTAAAATATGAAAATGAAAAGGTGGTAAGCAGGCATGGATCCTTCTTATATATATTAGTCACTCTAAAATGAAGCTTTTGGGAGGTTTTTGAAATTTCCATGTTTGAAACCCAAAACCACTTCTCTTCATGTTGTTGACTTCATAAGATAGAGTTTAGGGGTTAGGGGTATAGATACATGATTTGTCTTGTTTGAATATGTGTCTAGACCTTGTTTATCAACTTTAATGCTTACTATATGACATAAGAACACTATGTGCTTTAATTTGGTTTTTATTTTTTTAAAATTTTGATGCACATTTTGAATCTTGGTCAAATCCTAGGTTTGACCGAGATTTGAACAAGTTTAAAACAAGAAAATAAAAGGTAAGCCCGCCAGACTGGATCCTTTCTTAGTCACTCTATAATGAAGCTTTTAGGGGGGTTGTTGAAAATGTAAGCATGTATCCTTCTTAGTACGTCACACCACAATGAAGCTTTTGGGAGGGTTTTTGAAATGTCCATGTTTGAAACCCAAAACGACTTCTCTTCGTGCTTGACTTCATAATTAAGACAAAGTTTAGGGTTAGGGGTAGAGATACATGCATGATTTTTCTGGTTTGAATATGTCTAGACTTTGTTTATCAACTTGAGTGCTTACTATATCAAGTTGTGTCTGAGTCGAGTCAATGTTGAGTCGTTGAGTCACCTAGTATTATTATTATGGTGGTGTATTTGTGTTCATGTACTTGTTTCAGACAGGTATTGCTGTTTTGGTGAAGGAGACATGCATCATCCATTTTTGGTGGGGTTAATTGGTTCTAGGGTTAATTGGTTCTATGCCACTCCTGAATTCACAAGTTGTGTTTATGCCATTCCAAAAACTGAAGTTGTGTTTATGCCACTCTCAATTCTCAATACCCCCTTCTATGCCATTTTCAACAATACAACATGAAAACGGTTCAATAAATAGTCGTATTTCAGTTTATACTTTCGTATTGACCAAAATAAACCTGTGCTCAGGTTTGGAGCGACTTTTGGGTGTTTCGGGCACACAAGAAATCCAAAATTTTCAAATTCTGGCAAAAATTAGAACTTCTCAGGAAAATCTATTTTTTTATAGGAAATCAAAAACACTGAAACGAGTATACTATTTTAATTTGAGCCATTTATGTGCAGATTTGCATAAAAAGACTGACATTTTCTGTTCTGTCTAGAAATTGGTAAAATTTTGTCCAAAAAATCAAACTTCTTCGAAAAATCTGATAATTTTACAGAATGTCAAGAACACTAATATGAGTCATCCAAGTATTTAAGTTACCTTGTTTTTTTTTGAATTGTAATTCATACCCTTCCTCCCAATTTTTATGCCCATTTGAATCTTGGTCAAATCCTAAGTTTGACCAAGATTTGAACAAGTTTAAAACATGAAAATGAAAAGGTGAGCCTGAATCCTTCTTAGTCACTCTAAAATGAGAAGCTTTTGGGAGTTTTTTGAAATTTCCATGTTTGAAACCCAAAACCACTTCTCTTCATGCTTGACTTCATAAGACAAAGTTTAGGGTTAGGGGGTAGATACATGATTTGTCTGGTTTGTTGTTTAGACCTTGTTTATCAACTTGAATGCTTACTATATGACATAATAATACTATGTGCTTTGATTTTCATCTTTTTGATTTTTTCTGAATTTTTATGCCCATTTGATCTTGGTCAAATCCTAGGTTTAACCAATATTTAAACAAGTTTATAACATGAAAATGAAAAGGTAAGCCTGCATCCTTCTTAGCGCATCCACAATGTTGCTATTGCCAAATCTGATACGATGGTGAATTTGGCTTTGGTGTGAAATATAGCAATAGCTCCACAATGTAGTGGTTCCAAATATTTATAACGTGGGTCCCGCCATCAAGCTAAAACAACACATAAAGCCAATATGGAACTACTCTCACAATGTAGGGAACTAGTTCCAAATGCCAAAAGTGTTTTGGGTGATTTGTCATTCAAAAATTTGGTATCATTCGGATCGGAGGAAGTATAGTTGGAGATGAATGGCCCACCAAGTCTCTGCCTTGAAGTTTGCTCTTTGACCAGTATTACTACTCGCGAGGTGCCGAGGAGACGGGGAGGCCAAATTTAAGGACTAACCTTTGCTCTTGCCGTCTTCCTCAGTTCACCACTTTGTTTACCTCTTGGAATACTACTTCGCCACCATGACCGGGAGCAAGTCTCGCCACAGAAGGGCTCGTGCGGCTGCGGCGAAGCTGAGGGAATCCCAGCAATGGCGTCCCTGTGCTGCTGTCGAGGTGCCTTCTGCGCAAGAGTCTTCAAGGGCGTCGCAGCCCGCGACTGCTACCTTCAGGCGATCCTCCGTTCTTGCGCATCTTTCTATGTCTTTCACAACTTATCATCCCCTCCTTTTCTTACCTTCTCTCAATCGTATATTCAGGTCGGGCGGCCTTAGTTTTCCCGCAGCCCTCCTGCCTGCGGAAACATCTTCCACGGAGCCAAGTTCTCAAAGCAGCGAGGTATAGACATTCGTGCAAATTGGGATTCCCATTTTCTCTTTCTTGGTACTTCTCTGGGTACACTTCTGATTTTGTGCTCCATCCCCATCTGATAGAAGCCCCGCTACGAGATCGGGCCCATTTTAGAAATGGTTATGGGCGATTTCTGCGTCGAGACGGCGGACAGAAGCGCCCTCGCCGATGAGTGCATGAGACTTTATTCTGAGCTCGCCACTGAGAAGATCCGGATTCGCATTCTCGACGATATCGCCATGAAATCGTTCACTGCGAGTAATGAGATCCAGCGGCGGAGCCTCGGCCAGGCGGAGACCATGGACAAACTCGCCGGACTGATCCTGAACCTCACGGTTAGGACGGACAAACTAGAGGCCGAGCTGTCACAGGAGAAGGCTCTCAACTCCGAGCTGAAGCGTCAAGCAGAGGTTTGTAGAACAGTAGCAAGTTTCCCTTAAGTGGATCACCCAAGGTTTATCGAACTCAGGGAGGAAGAGGTCAAAGATATCCCTCTCAAGCAACCCTGTAATCACAAAGCAAGAAGTCTCTTGTGTCCCCAACACACCAAATACACTTGTCAGGTGTATAGGTGCACTAGTTCGGCGAAGAGATAGTGAAATACAAGTAATATGGATGTATATGAGTGGTAATAGCAATCTGAATAAAATATGGCAGCGAGTAAACATGCAACAAAACAGTAAACAAACGGTGTTTTCAGTATTGGAAACAAGGCCTAGGGATCATACTTTCACTAGTGGACACTCTCAACATTGATCGCATAATAAATACTTCTTCTCATATGTGCTACATACACTCTTGTTTGATAATGAACATCATTCGTTGCGTAGGATTACACGAACCCTCAATGCCGGAGTTAACAAGCTCCACAACATTCGATATTCATGTTTAAGTAACCTTAGAGCATAATAGATCTTTGCAAGATAAACCAAGAACTAACATAGTGCACGCACTGTCCACATTACACTATGAAGGAGGAATAGATCACATCAATACTATCATAATGATAATTAACTCCACAATCTACAAGAGATCATGATCATAGCCTACGACAAGAACCACACGGTGCACACACTAATCACCTTTACACACGTGGAGGAGGAATAGACTACTTTAATAACATCACATGAGTAGCACACAACTAGTAGCGATACAAAGCTCATCATATGGATCTCAATCATGTAAAGCAGCTCATGAGATCATTGTATTGAAGTACAGAGAGAGAGATTAACCACATAGCTACGGTAGAGCCCTCAGCCCCGGGGGTGAATTACTCCCTCCTCATCATGGAGACAGCGATGGCGGTGAAGATGGCGGTGAAGACGGCGGTGGAGATGACTCCGGGGGCAATTCCCCGTCCCGGCAGGGTGCCGGAACAGAGACTTCTGTCCCCCGAATTGAGTTTCGCGTGGCGGCGCCCCTGGATGTTTTCTGGAGTTTCGTGAAGAGGTATCGAAGTTTTAGGTCACGAGGGGTCTTATAGGCGAAGAGGCGGCCGGAGGGGCACCAGGGCGCCCTCCCATAGGCCGGCGTGGCCGGGGGCACCCGCGGCCCTATGGTCTGGGGGCCCTGGGCCTCCTCTCCGTCTCCCCTTCGGTGTCCTGGTCCGTCTCGGTGAATTATGATGTTTGGTCTTCGTTTCGTCGAATTCCGAGAATATTGCCCGAACAGCCTTTCTGGAACCAAAAACAACAGAAAACAGAACTGGCACTTCGGCATCTTGTTAATAGGTTAGTTCCGGAAAATGCATCAAAACGATATAAAGTATGTATAAAACATGTAGGTATTGTCAATAAAGTAGCATGGAACATAAGAAATTATCGATACGTCGGAGACGTATCACCGAGCTGTCACAGGAGAAGGCTCTCAACTCCGAGCTGAAGCGTCAAGCAGGCTCAAGGTAGATCTTGACCAGGTCACTGTGTACCACTAGCTGCAATCCTTGATGACTGTTGTGTCACCTGGCTTCCGAGTTTCTGAAGGTTAATTTTCGAAATTTTGTTCGTAAAATTGGCCTGTGGAAATGTAAACAAACTAGTACTCTTACTTTATTATATTAGTACTTGTGTCAATGTAGTAGTTGTGTCTGAGTCGAGTCAATGTTGAGTCGTTGAGTCACCTAGTATCTATAATATCTAAAAGTACCTTTTCAACCCATAAAAGAATTATATACACCTATTTTGCACATCTTTTTTCCTCAAAAGGACCTGTTTTGCACAGCTGATGCATATAAACATGGGCATCTGCCATAATTTTTATTTATTTATTGTGCACAATATTTACATTATATGTGTAAATCGTCTGATCATTTAATAAATTAATCATGTTGTTTCAAAGTATATTGAATGAAACATTTATGCATCACTTAATGTGTTGGGATATTGTCATTGCAAAAATATAATGAGCCTTCTATCAAACTTAGAACATTTTTAACCATCAAGTTCAATTTAATTCCCGCAGCAACGTCACGGTAATCATCTAGTTATTATTATGGTGGTGTACTTGTTTCAGACAGGTATTGCTGTTTTGGTGAAGGAGACATGCATCACCCATTTTTTGTGGGGTTAATTGGTTCTAGGATTAATTGGTTCTATGCCACTCCTCAGTTCACAAGTTGTGTTTATGCCATTCCAAAAACTGAAGTTGTGTTTATGCCACTCTCAATTCTCAATACCCCCTTCTATGCCATTTTCAACAATACAACATGAAAAAGGTTCAATAAATAGTCGTATTTCAGTTTATACTTTCGTATTGAACAAAATAATCCTGTGTTCAGATTTGGAGCGACTTTTGGGTGTTTTGGGCACACAAGAAATCCAAAATTTTCAAATTCTGGCAAAAATTAGAACTTCTCAGGAAAATCTATTTTTTTATAGGAAATCAAAAACACTGAAACGAGTATACTGTTTTAATTTGAGCCATTTATGTGCAGATTTGCATAAAAAGACTGACATTTTCCCTAAACTTTGTATATTATGAAGTCAAGCATGAAGAGAAGTGGTTTTGGGTTTCAAACATCCTTTTCATTTTCTTGTCTTAAACTTGTTTAAATCTTGGTCAAACCTAAGATTTGACCAAAAGATTCAAACGGGCATAAAATTCAAAAAAATCAGAAAAATGAAAAAACAAAAGCATATAGTCTTCTTATGTCATATAGTAAGCATTCAAGTTGATAAACAAGGTCTAGACATATTCAAACCAGAAAAATCATGTATATATCTACCCCTAACCCTAAACTCTGTCTTATGAAGAGAAGTGGTTTTGGGTTTCAAACATGGAAATTTGAAGAACCTCCCAAAAGCTTCATTTTAGATTGTGACTAAGAAGGATCCAGGCTTACCTTTTCACTTTCATGTTCTAAACTTGTTTAAATCCTAGTCAAACCTAGGATTTCACAAAGATTCAAATATATGGGTATAAAATACAAAAAAATAGAAAAATGAAAAACGAAAGCACATAGTCTTCTTATGTCATATAGTAAGCATTAAAGTTGATAAACAAGGTCTAGACATATTCAAACTAGACAAATCATGTATCTCCCCCTAACCCCTAAACTTTGTATTATGAAGTCAAGCATGAAGAGAAGTGGTTTTGGGTTTCAAACATGGAAATTTCAAAAACCTCTTAAAAATTCATTTTAGAGTGACTAAGAAGGATGCAAGCTTCCCTTTTCATTTTCATGTCTTAAACTTGTTTAAATCTGGGTCAAACCTAAGATTTGACCAAAAGATTCAAATGGGCATAAAATTCAAAAAAAATCAGAAAAATGAAAAACAAAAGCATATAGTCTTATCTCATATAGTAAGCATTCAAGTTGATAAACAAGGTCTAGACATATTCAAACCAGAAAATCATGTATATATCTACCCCTAACCCTAAACTCTGTATGAAGTCAATCATGAAGAGAAGTGGTTTTGGGTTTCAAACATGGATATTTCAAGAACCTCCCAAAAGCTTCATTTTAGAGTGTGACTAAGAAGGATCCAGGCTTACCTTTTTCATTTTCATGTACTAAACTTGTTTAAATCCTGGTCAAACCTAGGATTTCACAAAGATTCAAATATATGTGTATAAAATATAAAAAATAGAAAAATGAAAACCAAAGCACATAGTCTACTTATGTCACATAGTAAGCATTCAAGTTGATAAACAAGGTCTAGACATATTCAAACCAGAAAAATCATGTATATATCTACCCCTAACCCTAAACTCTGTCTTATGAAGTTAATCATGAAGAGAAGTGGTTTTGGGTTTCAAACATTGGAATTCCAAGAACCTCCCAAAAGCTTCATTTTAGAGTGTGACTAAGAAGGATCCAAGCTTACCTTTTCATTTTCATGTTCTAAACTTGTTTAAATCCTGGTCAAAACTAGGATTTCACAAAGATTCAAATATATGGGTATAAAATTCAAAAAAATAGAAAAATGAAAAACCAAAGCACATAGTCTTCTTATGTCATATAGTAAGCATTAAAGTTGATAAACAAGGTCTAGACATATTCAACCTAGACAAATCATGTATCTACCCCCTAACCCCTAAACTCTGTCTTATGAAGTCCAACATGAAGAGAAGTGGTTTTGGGTTTCAAACATGGAAATTTCAAAAACCTCTTACAAAATTCAGTTTAGAGTGACTAATTAAGAAGGATGCATTCTCCCCTTTTCATTTTCATGTCTTAAACTTGTTTAAATCTTGGTCAAACCTAAGATTTGACCAAAAGATTCAAACGGGCATAAAAAAATCAGAAAAATGAAAACCAAAGCACATAATTTTCTTATGTCATATAGTAAGCATTCAAGTTGATAAACAAGGTCTAGACATATTCAAACCAGAAAATCATGTATATATCTGCCCCTAACCCTAAACTCTGTCTTATGAAGTCAATCATGAAGAGAAGTGGTTTTGGGTTTCAAACATGGAAATTTCAAGAACCTCCCAAAAGCTTCATTTTAGAGTGACTAAGAAGGATCCAGGCTTACCTTTTCATTTTCATGTTTTAAACTTGTTTAAATCCTGGTCAAACCTAGGATTTGACAAAGATTCAAATATATGGGCATAAAATTCAAAAAAAATAGAAAAATGAAAAACCAAAGCACATAGTCTTCTTATGTCATATAGTAAGCATTAAAGTTGACAAAAAAGGTCTAGACATATGCAAACTAGACAAATCATGTATCTACCCCCTAACCCCTAAACTCTGTCTTATGAAGTCAAGCATGAAGAGAAGTCGTTTTGGGTTTCAAACATGGAAATTTCAAGAACATCCCAAAAGCTTCATTTTAGAGTGACTAAGAAGGATCCATGATTACCTTTTCATTTTCATGTTTTAAACTTGTTTAATCTTGGTCAAACCTAGGATTTGACCAAGATTCAAATGGGCACAAAATTTAAAAAATCAGAAAAATGAAAAACCAAAGTACATAGTCTTCTTATGTCATGTAGTAAGCATTCAAGTTGATAAAATGGTTCATGCCGGCGTCTTAGCTGCTAAAAAAAATTATACACCAATTGATTTGACGAATTGATGATTTACTCTAGTCTGCTTCTAGACCATGCAGCTAGCGAGTATTCATATGTACTGCATGGAGCCCCCAACTTTTGACTTCCCGTGTCGGAAAAGGCCTGTTTAATAATGTGGGGCAGTGAGGTATCCCGAAGTATCTAGAGGGTTCCAGTGTTTCAGGCTTTCAGCATCGCCAGTCCAAGGGAAGGATGGGTGACGAATCCGTGCATTCACAGCCGTTAGATCTGAAGAGTCCTTGTATGATGAGCGGTAGATAGCACCTCTAAGCTGCAAATCAACAGCTTCAATTACTTCAAATGAGCATTGGCCGGAAGGCTGACAGAGTGAAAAAATTCAATTTCAAAAACTCATGTATAGAATAGAAAAAAATAAAAAACATGTAGATAGAATAGAGGTATAGATAGATTAGCCCAAAAAAGAAGAGGACGGGGAAATTTCGAACGCTCGCCTTTAACTCAGCACAGCAGACACCTCCCTCGCGCACCTAAACTTTCGAACGCGCGCCCAATATTTCGAACGCTCGCCTTTAACTCAGCACCCAGCCCACCTTGTTCTTCTCTAGACACCTCCTTCGGCGCCCTGTTCTTCTCTAGACACACCCTCGGTGAACCAGGCCGCGCACCAAAACTTCCCCACGCTGTCTATCAGCCGCGTCAGCCGGCGACTGCTGGTGGCGCCGTTCTTCTCCAGCCGCACCGGCAGGCGCGGTCAGCTGGTAGATCCTCACGGTATGCATGCTATCTTCAGGCCTGGGCAAGTACGATTCATTATAGCTCAATCGAAGTCAGTCGCCGTCGCCCAGCCCTTATAAGTTCGTTAGTTCGTTCGAATCGATCGGTTGATATTGTTTTCCTCTCGATGTGTTTGTTTGACATTGTTTTCCGCTTTACCTATTTGCTCGAATTCGTTCGTACTGTACACTGTACTGCTCACCATTGCCCAATGTCTGTAGTCGTCGCTTGGTGCCAGTCCTCTATGGACCTGTTTGTAATCTTATTACTTCTGGGTTCTTTGCACTGCTAATACATCGGTGGATTTACGGCCAAAAAGAAGAAAGAATTTGTTGGTATTATATTGCTTTCGATTGATCTGTTCGCCCCCAAGCTTTTACAGAAGCCGCAAGAGATTCAAGGATGAAATGGCTCTCCTTGTTTGCAGTGGCGGATCTACAGGGTATGCCGTATATGCCACGGCATACCCTGCGTCCAAGCCGTGCAAGATCTTTGATAGTTTAATGAGCTGAGCAATTAATCAAGATGAGTGATGTATATGTATACATGCGGTGCTAATACATGTGGCGTGCAGCCATGCGAACACTGAGCTAGTGCATGTAACCGATTGATTAGACATCCGATTGATTAATGCATTGGCTTTAGCCAACAGTCTACTTGCATGTTTTTCAAGATGTGCGATTTTGTCTCGCGTGTAAGCCTACAAGGCCAGCTATGGCCATGCACCATGACCTGATTAGATATCATGATTAATCAAAGGAAATATCTTGCTACTGTATATACGATTAATCAACTGATAATTAATCTTTGGTAGTCAAGTATATGATTAATTATATATATTTAGTGAGAATTCAGTTCAAAATTAGAGCACCCCGTCAACGGTGCATTTTTCAACAATTTACATTTTGATTATATGCAAAATCTGTTTTATTTAATCATTTTGACATACTCCCTTCAATCCAAATTAATTGACTCAACTTTGTCTAGATACTGATGTATCTTAGACAAGTTTGTTGAGTAGATACATTTATATCTAGACAAATTTGAGTTAATTAGTATGAATCCGAGAAAGTATTTTATTTAATTATTTTTATTAGGACAAAAGAAATTCAATAGAAACTCCAAAATTTTGTTGTGTCATACCCTTTCCTAAAATCCTAGGTCCGCCACTGCTTGTTTGTAAGGCAAAGAGGAAATCATATCATGGCTTATCATCATGGGTATAACCTTTTTAGCTAGATTTTGCTGTTTGGGATCTATGATCCTTTTAGTTGCTGCTCTCCAGTAACATTTTCCCTCTTTTTTATTACAGTGAAAAATACACAGCGAGGAAACCACTGTCCAGCCTAAAAAAAATAGACCTCAGTTGGTTTGCTGAAATCGGCTCAAATAACGTGGCATTTAGTTATATAGTTTTATATTCGACCTGTTTGCTCAGATATGTTGGTTTACATTCATACGCAACCTGTTGGGCAAGTATGGACACAGCTTCAGTGACTTTCAGGTCAAAATTCCAGCGGTTGAGTGATTTTTGGTTGGATCCATTCCTGTGCGTTCGATCGGCTTTTGATGGCTGTTATTGAGACAAAGTCATGGCTGGACTTTTGACGCAGCTCCAGTGACGTTCAGCTAGGTCAAAAGCCCAGCGTTGACTTTGGTTCAATATCAGCCATCCAAAGCCAATCGAACACACATGAATGTATCCAACCAAAAATCACTCTACAATAAGTCGTTTCCAGACAAAAACAATGTTTATTCCCAAACTATTTTTTTTGAATCCGACCAATCTTTCCCGGAATGCAGAAGAAATATATAAGATTTACTGGAATGTTGTTCTTTTTACTGGACAGTTTGAATTTTAAGTTTAAAGTTGGTTGTAAAACATAAAATGAGGTTTATTGATAAACAATATGGCTGAATCTGATGAAACTCCCCCAGAATGCATAACCCGACATATAAGATTTACTGGATTTTTGTTTCAAAAACTTCTAGGCAGTACGAATTTTAAGTTTAAAATTTTCTCGTGAAACTTAAAATGGGTAAATTTTGGATCCATTCTCGTGCGTTCGATTGGCTTTTGATGGCTGTTATTGAAACAAGTGTTAATTGGTTCTATGCCACTCCTCAATTCACAAGTTGTGTTTATGCCATTACAAAAACTGAAGTTGTGTTTATGCCACTCTCAATTCTCAATATCCCCTTCTATATATGCCATTTTCAATACTCCACTATAATAAATATAGCATATCTATGATAGTACTCTATGATACCACCCACTATGCACCCATGTTCCAAACACCACTCCCGCTGACTGTACCTTATTGTATCGAGCGATAAGCTTGATGAGCAACCCAAACAAACAAAAAAAAGACTGTACCTTATTGTACTTGCTCTTACCCGTATCTTCTCTTTCTCTTTCATCGCGAGTGCAGCTAATTCAGTTAGTCTTCCAATGAATATTAATATTTTGTCTCAATGATGTCATGTTTCGACTAACAATTAGCACTTTTGAATTCTTAGATTGCTTTTTCACACGATGCACTTCTTTTAATTTATTTTACCACATTTCAATGTGAACCTTGACCAAATAAATAGGACAACAATATCACGATCATATAATACATAAGCAGCATTGTTAGAATCGTGTTGGAAAATACTTTCTAATGATACCAGTTTTATATCAATTTTTTTATATACTTCATCCTGAAAAATATGTTTCAACTTCATCAAAACTTGCATGTATCTGCAAACTAAACTCATCTAAATACATGTATATCTACATAAAATTGAAACATCATTTTTAAATAGAGAGATATAGATTAATATTTTTTCGAAGATAAAATACGAAAAACAAGGGTGCATTGTTTATTGAAATGGAGTGAGTAGTATATATAAAATCATTTTAGTTGCCAATGATCATGTTGAGGGCCTCTATTTCTTGTTTTGCTCAGGCCCTCCGTATTCTCAGGTACGGCCCTGGTGGTCTATGAACCTGTATGTAATCTTATTACTTTTGGCTTCTTTGCACTGCTAATAGATCGGCGGAATTACGGCAAAAAAGAAGAAAGAATGTGTTGGTATTGTATTGCTTTCGATAGATCTGTTCGCCCCTCCCCCCCAAGCATTTATAGATGGCACAAGAGATTCAAGGATGAAATTGCTCTCCTTGTTCATAAGGCAAAGAGGAAATCATATCATGGGTAGAACATTTTATATATATTTTGCTGCTTGGGATCTATGATCCTTTTAGTTGCTGCTCTCCAGCAACTTTTGTACATATTTCCCTCTTTTTATTAATAAAAAAATACAAAGTGGGGAAACCCAGTGGTCAGCCTAAAAAAATCTGTTCGCTAGGTAGCCGTAGTTTTGCACTCAGTTTGTTTGCTGAAATCGGCTCAAATAATGTAGCATTTATAGTTTTATATTCGACCTGTTTGCTCAGGTATGCTTGCTTACATTCGTAGGTGACCTGTTTGTTGAAATAGCTTATCGCTTCTCTGACCATCTATCTCCTCAACAGATGGACAGAACTTGGATATTATTTGACTCATTAACCACACCAACATATTTGAGTGGTATTGAAGACTTCATGAAGCACGTTAGTGATTTTACTGACGGCGACAAGACAAAGGAAGTGATTTGTCCATGCCGCGTATGTTTGAATATTGGGTCCAAGCCTCAACATGTAGTCTCAGATCATTTATTCGTTTATGGGATGGACCAGACATATATCAGGTGGATTAACCATGGTGAACACTATGATCAGCCTGACATTATTGATCCTCTTTATTCTGATGGTTATCAGCCTGAAGATCTCGTCCAGGATGAGGCTACTGCTAATTTGTTACGGGATCTGTATCCATATGCAAGCCAACAGCCCCATGGTTATCACAAAAAGCCTCTTTTCCATGACCTGATAGAAGATGCTAAGCGCTTAGTGGCCCCTGGTTCTGTTGTGTCAAGATTCGAATTAATTGTGAAATTACTTCATGACAAGTCATACCAGGGGATTACCAATAAAGCGTTCAATGCAGTTGCGAAGACATACAGCGATGCACTCCCTGGGGCTGGACTGCCAAAATCCTTTTATGAGGTGAAGCAGTACATCAAGGTACTGGGACTTGGATATGAGAAGATTGATTTTTGCAAAAATAACTGTGCACTGTTTTGGATGGAGTATAATGACCTCGATGAATGTCCAGTATGTAAGGAATCAAGATGGAAACATGATGGAGCTGGTGGTAAGAAAAAGATTCCTTGGAAGGTTCTGAGATACTTTCCACTTGTACAAAGATTGCAGAGGTTGTTTGCTTCAGAACAAACATCTCGGGAAACAAGATGGCACAAAGAGATTCTCACGCCCGACCCTGATTTACTGAGGCATCCAATTTGCATCACTATTTTGTATCATAATTTGCTGTTATTCATTGATATATTTCATATTGGGACACAATACTTATGTTATTTCATCTATTTTGCATGTTTCATCATCATTGGAGGATCAAGCACCGGAGCCAGGATTCTGCTGGAAAAAGCACCGTCAGAACGCAATATTTCGGAAGATCAACTGTGGAAGGAAATTTCACGTAAATTCCTATTTTTCCAGATGACGGAGGGAGCCAGAAGGGGAAGAAGAGAGGAGCCACTGTGGGCCTAGACCATAGGGCGGCGCGGCCCATGGCCTGGCCGCGCCACCATGTGGTCTGGGGGGCCCACGACCCCTTTCGCCTCCTTTTCTTCGCGTACTCCTTCGTCCCGAAAACCTAAGCCACAGAGAGGACCTCACGAAGAGTTACAGCCGCCTCTGCGGGGCGGAGAACACCAGAGAGAAAAGAGCTCTCCGGCGGGCAGGAATCCGCCGGGGAAATTCCCTCCCGGAGGGGGAAATCGACGCCATCGCCATCGTCATCGAGCGGGACATCATCTCCATCATCATCATCATCATCTCCACCATCTACACCGCCATCACCACCGCTGCACCTCGTCACCGCTGTAACAATTCGGGTTAAATCTTGATTGTATGATAGGGGAAACTCTCCCGGCATTATTCTCTACTTGTTATAGATGCTATTGAGTGAAACCATTGAACCAAGGTTTATGTTCAGATTGTTATTCATCATCATATCACCTCTGATTGTATTCCATATGATGTCTCGTGAGTAGTTCGTTTAGTTCTTGAGGACATGGGTGAAGTCTAAATGCTAGTAGTGAATTATGGTTGAGTAATATTCAATGTTATGATATTTAAGTTGTGGTGTCATTCTTCTAGTGGTGTCGTGTGAACGTCGACTACACGACACTTCACCATTTATGGGCCTAGGGGAGTGCATCTTGTATTCGGTTGCTAATTGCGGGGTTGCCGGAGTGACAGAAACCTGAGCCCCCGTTAGTATATCGATGCAAGAGGGATCGCAGGATCTCAGAGTTTAAGGCTGTGGTTAGATTTATCTTAATTACTTTCTTGTAGTTGCGGATGCTTGCAAGGGGTATAATCACAAGTATGTATTAGTCCTAGGAAGGGCGGTGCATTAGCATAGGTTCACCCACACAACACTTATCAAAACAATGAAGATTATTAAGCCACATGAAGCGAAAGTACTAGACTAAAATCCCCGTGTGTCCTCAAGAACGTTTGGTCATTATAAGTAAACAAACCGGCTTGTCCTTTGTGCTAAAAAGGATTGGGCCACTTGCTGCAATTATTTCTCTCGCATTTTACTTACTCGTACTTTATTTATCTGCAATATCAAAACCCCCTGAATACTTGTCTGTGAGCATTTACAGTGAATCCTTCATCGAAACTGCTTGTCAACACCTTCTGCTCCTCGTTGGGTTCGACACTCTTATTTATCGAAAGTACTACGATACACCCCCTATACTTGTGGGTCATCAAGACTATTTTCTGGCGCCGTTGCCGGGGAGTGAAGCGCTATTGGTAAGCGGAATTGGTAAGGAAATTTACTGTTTGTGCTGATTTTATTTCTGCCTGCTGCTATAAATCATTATGGAGAGATCTTCTCTTCAATTTCTATTTGGGAAATCTACTACTACTGCAACGGTAGTGGATGAAGCGCCAGGTGAGGAAGTAGTACCATATAAAATACCTATGAAAATTATTGAACGTGTTATGGATAACCGCTATGAAGGGGATGGAACTGTCCATCCTGGTGATCATTTATTGTTTTTGCATGAATTATGCGGGTTATTCAAATGTGCAGGTATTTCTATGAATGAAGTTAGAAAGAAACTATTCACTATATCGCTGTCTGGTAAAGCGGCGCACTGGTATAAATTGCTGAAGAATGGTGATTCTATTGATTGGGAGGACATTGTGCCTTTATTTTATTCCAAATTTTATCCTCCAAGTGAAATTCACAAAGATCGGAACCGCATATATAATTTCTGGCCTCATGATGGAGAGAGTATTGCCCAAGCTTGGGGGAGATTGAAGTCTTTAATGCTCAAATGCCCCATTCATGAGCTTCCTGGTAATGTTATTATTGATAATTTCTATGCAAGACTTTCTTTTCAAGACAAGACCTTGCTGGATACTTCTTGTTCTGGATCATTTACACGCAACAAAGAAGAGTTTAAAAGGGACCTTCTTGATCGGATCCAAGAAAATACTGAAGGATGGGAGAACGACAAAGATAGAGAATCAGGTATAATTTATGATTATAAATGCATTGAAGCTTTTATGGATACTGATAAATTTCGTAATATGAGTGCTACATATGGTCTTGATTCCCAAGTTGTTGCAAATCTTTATAAAGCTTTTGCCTCTCATTATGAATTGCCTAAGAAGAATTTTGATAAGTATCATGAACCGTATAAAGATAAAGTTGATTCATCTGTAAACAAATGTGTAGTGATTGAAACTGTTGATAATGTTATTCCTGAAGCTTATATTGAAAAAACTCCTTTCCCTGCTAAAATGAAGGAGTACTCTGTCATATCTAGTGCAGTTAATAAAAGTGAAAAGAAACCTAAAGAACCTGAAGAACAAATTAAAATTGAACCTGCTGTTGCAATAGTTAAAGATCTTGTGACTGAAAATGTGGAGGATGGTCATATTATTTTCTGTGAAGATGCTTCTAATATTGTTTCACATCCTAATAAACCCAAACAAGTTAGTGTTCCTATGTTATCTGTTAGAATTGGTGATCATTGCTATTATGGTTTATGTGATATTGGTGCAAGTGTTAGTGCTATTCCTTATGAGCTTTACACGGAGATTATGCACGAAATTGGTTCTTGTGAACTTGAAGATATTGATGTGGTTATTCATCTGGCTAATAGAGAAACTATTTCTCCAATTGGTATTGTTCGGGATGTGGAAGTTCTATGTGGTAAGATTAAATATCCTGCTGACTTTTTGGTACTTGGTTCTGCTGCTAGTGATCATTGTCCTATCATTTTTGGTAGACCTTTTCTAAATACTTGTGGAGCTATTATAGATTGTAAGAAAGAGAAAATTTTGACTAGATTTGCTGGTGAACCTTATGAATTTAACTTTTCTAAATTTACCAAAACTCCTTATAAAGCTGACTTGCCTAGTAATGATTTTAAAATGGAGCAGTGTGCACACTACAAGAAAAGTTGCCATGGCCGACGAAGTTGAAGTCGCGCCGTGGTTGCTGGTGTACCATGGCCGACGATTTTGGTCCCTCCGTGGTGCATGTCAAAACTTTTTTTTCTCGTTTTTGAGGCCACCTAGCCCGACGAAAGCGGCCAAAACGTCGCGTATGGTGGCCCGGGACGTGGTGCATCTCGAAATCTCGGGTTCGCCGGCCGAGTCAACGCAAATCCGCACCGCCGAGGGATGTAGGGCCCAGATGGCAGCCTCTCTGGCATTGTTTTTTTCTAGATCGCGCCATCTCGTTCAACGTTCTCCGATCGAGCCGTTTACGATGCAGGATCATGGGTCCCGCATGTCATCCTCTATGAACCAAAATTCTTTCTATTCTTGGATTTTTTTGACCCCCTGATTTCTGGCTACTTCCTTTTTCTTTTGATCCCTTGCCGCCTTGGAAACGTTGAGACCGCTGCTGCTAAATGGGACCCGCATGTCATCCTCTATGTGCAATCAACTTTCTTTTCTTGGAGTTTTTTTGGCACCTCAAATTTGGTCACTTGCCTTTTTCTTTCGATCCCCTGCCGCTCTCAAACGGTGATACCGCTGCTGCTAATTGGGACCCGCATGTCATCCTCTATGTACTATAAAACTTTCTTTTCTTGAATTATTTTTGGCACCTCATATTTGGTCACTTACCTTTTTCTTTCGATCCCCTGCCGCCTCTCAAACGGTGATACCGCTGCTGCTAAATGGGACCCGCATGTCATCCTCTATGTACTATAAAACTTTCTTTTCTTGGATTTTTTTGGCACCTCATATTTGGTCACTTGACTTTTTCTTTCGATCACCTGCTGCCTCTCAAACGGTGATACCGCTGCTGCTAAATGGGACCCGCATGTCATCCTCTATGTACTATAAAACTTTCTTTTCTTGGATTTTTTGGCACCTCATATTTGGTCACTTGACTTTTTCTTTCGATCCCCTGCTGCCTCTCAAACGGTGATACCGCTGCTGCTAAATGGGACCCGCATGTCATCCACTATGTACTATAAAACTTTCTTTTCTTGGATTTTTTTGGCACCTCATATTTGGTAACTTGACTTTTTCTTTCGATCCCCTGCTGCCTCTCAAACAGTGATACCGCTGCTGCTAAATGGGACCCGCATGTCATCCTCTATGTACTATAAAACTTTCATTTTTTGGATTATTTTTGGCACCTCATATTTGGTCACTTGACTTTTTCTTTCGATCCCCTGCCGCCTCTCAAACGGTGAGACCGCTGCAGCTAAATGGGACCCGCATGTCATCCTCTATGAGCAATCAACTTTCTTTTCTTGGAGTTTTTTTGGCACCTCATATTTGGTCACTTGCCTTTTTCTTTCGATCTCATGCCACGTTTGAAACGTTGAGGTACCTGCTGGCTCATGGGACCCGCATGTCATCCTCTGTGTGCTATAAAAGTTTCCTTTGTTGGTTTTTTTTTCACCCTCTGATTTTTGGCTTGCCTTTTTCTTTTGATCCCCTGCCCCCTTTGAAACGTTGAGTAAGCTGTTGGTTCAAGGGACCCGCATGTCATCCTCTATGTCCATCAACTTTCTTTTCTTGGATTTTTTTTCACCCCCTAATTACTAGCTACTTTCTTTTTCTTTTGATCTCAAGCCGCATTACAAACATTGAGACCGCTGCTGCAAAATGGGACCCACATGTCATCCTCTATGTACAATAAATCTTGGATTATTTTTGGCTCCTGATATTTGGTCACTTGCCTTTTTCTTTCGATCTCATGCCGCCTTTGAAACGTTGAGTAAGCTGCTGGCTCATGGGTCCCGCATGTCATCCTCTACGAACAATAAAAGTTTCCTTTATTGGAGTTATTTTTTACCCCTAATTTCTGGCTATTTGCCTTTTTCTTTTGATCCCCTGCCCCCGTTGAAACGATGAGGACGCTGTTGGCAGGTCGGTCCCACATGTCATCCTCTATGAACAATAAAAGTTTCCTTTGGTGGATTTATTTTTGACCCCTAATTAATTTCTGGCTATTTCCTTTATTTTTCTTTTGATCCCCTGCCGCCTTGGAATTGTTGAGAATGCTGCTGCCTCATTTTTCTTTTGGTCCTGTGCCGCCTTGGAAACGTTGAGACCGCTGCTACAAAATGGGACCCGCATGTCATCCTCTATGTACAATAAAGTTTCTTTTCTTGGATTATTTTTGGCTCCTGATATTATGTCACTTGCCTTTTTCTTTCGATCTCATGCCGACTTTGAAACGTTGAGGATGCTGCTGCCTCATGGGTCCCGCATGTCATCCTCTCAGAACGATAAATGTTTTCTTTTCTTGTATTTTTTTACCAACTGATTTTTGGCTTTTTTTATTTTCGATCCCCTGCCGCCTTTGAAACGTTGACTCCGCTGCTGGCTCATGGGTCCCCGATGTCAGCCTCCCCGTACAAGAAACATGTGATATTTTATTTTGCAGACAATAAACGTTGTATTTCGCTCTGAGCTATTGCAAACGGATAAATTAAATCTTTATATCTACATAAACAAACTTATATGTTGAATCTCCTTGTTTTTTGTTTTTGCGAAGCATAGGACTTTCCTGTTTTTTTTTTGAGAAAAATCCGACCTTTCCTGTTTTGGAGTGGGCTGAAATTGTACGAGTCAAAAGGCCCAGCAGGATAGTTCGAAGGCCCAGATGTCCAGATACAGCCCAATTGAAATCTTTCTTTTCTTGGATTTTTTTCACACCCTGATTTCTGGCTACTTCATTTTTCTTTCCTGTGCCGCCTTGGAAGCGTTGAGACCGCTGCTACAAAATGGGACCCGCATGTCATCCTCTATGTACAATAAAGTTTCTTTTCTTGGATTATTTTTGGCTCCTGATATTATGTCACTTGACTTTTTCTTTCAATCTCATGCCGACTTTGAAACGTTGAGGAAGCTGCTGGCTCATGGGTCCCGCATGTCATCCTCTATGAACAATAAAAGTTTTCTTTGTTGGATTTATTTTTTTCCCCTAATTTCTGGCTATTTGTCTTTTTCTTTTGATCCCCTGCCCCCTTTGAAACGATGACGACGCAGCTGGCAAGTCGGTCCCACATGTCATCCTCTATGAACAATAAAAGTTTCCTTTGATGGATTTATTTTTGACCCTAATTAATTTCTGGCTATTTCCTTTTTTATTTTGATCCCCTGCCGCCTTGAAATAGTTGAGGATGCTGCTGCCTCATGGGTCCCGCATGTCATCCTCTCAGAAAGGTAAATGTTTCTTTTCTTGAATTTGTTTACCAACTGATTTTTGGCTTATTTTTTCTTTCGATCTCCTGCCACCTTTAAAACGTTGACGACGCTGCTGGCTCATGGGTCCCCAATGTCAGCCTCCCCATACTGCAAATCCTCTTTCTGCAAAGGTTGTATTTCTAGATAGATAAGGTGGATTCGAATCTGCCATGGTTCAGGCAGCTCAGGTAAGCCTTCTTGCACTAATTAATGGAAGTAGTGTATCGCAAGGTCAAGACATGTGGCTCGGTGTAATGAATCTATATGAATCATGTTGTGGGTTCAATCTGATAGTTCTCTAACAGGTCAGCCAAAATAGAAATTAAGTTTTTTTCTAAAAGGGAAATGCAAATTAAGATGAACACAAACATTAGTTATCATAATAGCTGATCATACATACATACTTGCTAAGAGCAAAAGCTTGCCAGAGTTTTACCACCCATACAATTAATTAGCAGTTCAGATAAGATAACCTTATATAAGTATAACTACAAATGCATTTGCTAAGGGCTCATGGGACAACAGAACTAGACAACCGCGAACTTTATGACCAGCATGTCACAGCGGCATCGAAAGATCTTGACCTTCAACTTTGATCCAATGCGAAGTTTGGCACCGTCAATGAACTTTTTCCACCTGGAAGTAACAGCCAAGCGGCCATCTGTGGGACTGACAGAGTACCGTCCCTCCACGGTGAGACCTTCACTCTCCATGACGAGGGATATCTTGCCCCTTCGGCCAGCATTGAGATCCTTGGAGATACTTTTAGGCAATTTCTGATTCAAAGCAAGAGATACCACCAAAAATTAGTCAATGGCACCAATGCACTGAACCATGTGAGACTTTGAGCAGAGAAGACATCAAGATAAGAGCAGTTATGCTGTCATATACTCACGAACATAGCCTTCAGATGCGTCCTGGTCACCACACGGGTGGCCACAGCAATGAGCTGAGACCTCGGTGATCTGGCTGGGGCAGGTGCATGAGCCTGGGCTGGTACACGAGCT
Organism: Lolium multiflorum; assembly: GCA_030979885.1. Lineage (NCBI taxonomy): Eukaryota > Viridiplantae > Streptophyta > Magnoliopsida > Poales > Poaceae > Lolium > Lolium multiflorum. Next base: position 83,566,330 of record CM061753.1, read on the forward strand.
GGTGCTGATGCAGGAGACTGCTGGGCAGGTGCAGTAAACGGTGCCTCTAGAGGAACCGGTGCTGATGCAGGAGACTGTTGGGCAGGTGCAGTAAACGGTGCAGCTAGAGGAACCAGTGCTGATGCAGGAGCCTGCTGGGCATGTGTAGTATATGGGGCCTCTACAGGAACCAATGCTGATGTAGGGGACTGCTGGGTAGATGCAGTAAACGGAGCTGGTACAGGAACCGGTGCTGATGCAGGAGAGTGGGAAGCCGGTGCCGGTGCTGGTGTGGTTGCCCTTTGTGACATCCGCTCCTGTTCCATCAGGGGATCTGCAGCTTTGATCATGTTAAACCCAGCAAGCTAGAACAGAGGGAATGGTTTAGAACAACTGCTCAGAATGCAGTTATCAAAAGATATGAGTAGAAAAAAGTTACATATTATATATTTGGAAGTGTCTCCAACTCTGTAAGCAGTTACGTATATCTGCCCGTTTGAGTTTCTGATCCTCAGCTCGTCGCCCTTCTTCAGACCGTAGTCAAAAGCAAACTTTCTCCAATCATGTCCATACAAATATGTGATGGCCTGCGTCTTGTAGACATACACCTCATAGACCGTGTAGGTGTTCATCAATTTGCCATTGCCATGCATAGTGAAAGATCCTTCATGCGGACACATCTGGTTAATCATTGGACGAAGTTCACAAGGTACAGTCTGCATGTGAAAATTGATACAAATGTAAGAAGCAGGAAGACTAAAAACAAGACTTTACTATATGCCAATTCATGCTAAACCACTGAGAATACATACCTGTAACTCTGTGAAGGAGCTACTAGAAAGGTAGATAGAGCCATAGGAGGTGTTATATGCGGGGTATGTACATGGGCCCGCCATATTCCCGCAAGCTCGGCATCGGGATGGTGAAGGAAACATGGGAGGTACTACTGGTGCGTAGCGCTGAACGTAAGTGGAAGAATTAGGTTGTGTAAAGTGCATAGTTCAGAGCAATGCAAATGTTGACAAGCAAGTGCATAACACTATGTTACAAACTGAACAGTGAAAAATTAGTGTATGATGAATATAAGCATGCTAATTTGGTGTTTCCGAATTCCAAAAAGCATTAGACAGAGCCAGTGATAATATCAGACATAAATCATGGCATGTATATGTGGCTTAAGAAAATATACCCGAACCCTTGGATGGTTACGGCCCGGCTGATCCTTGGACTTGAGCTTATATAAGCATCCAGAAGGTGGGGCTGACAGTAACTTGGTGGCAGCCTCTGCAGATGCCTCATCAGCAGCAGTTGCAATCCTTTTGACCAATGAAGGCTTAGCAGTTTCAGTCTGCATATAAAAATTGAAGAGCAACAGACATCAGCAGTGATATATAAAATGAATCTATGAGACACTGATGCATATAGTGCTGGATGTAAGTGGAAGAATAGGTGTGTGTGTTTCTGAACTATTGGTAAGCATTAGACAAAGCCGGCAATAAACAGACAAAAATCAAATCATGTATGAGGATTAAGAAAATATACCTGCTTACTGAAAAGGGTACCACCCAGCTGGCCCGTGGCCTTGTGCTTGAGGAGGTTTTCAGAAGATGGTGGCAGCACCATCGTCTTCACAGCAGCCTCATCAGGATCATTTTTTATCCATTTGAGTAGAGGAACAGAAGTTTCATCCTGCATATGAATAGCAACAGAACTCATCATTGATATTTAATAAATCTATGAGATAGACTGATGCAAATAGTGCGGGTGTAAGTGGAAGAATAGGGTTGTGCATAGAGAACAGTTGACAACAATGCAAATGATTACAAAAGAAGCCAATGGAAATCAACAGTTTATATACTGGATGAGACAGACTGAAAAGTGAAAAATTAGTGTATGATGATTGTAAGCAAACGCAGTGTTTCTGAACTTTTGGTAAGCATTAGACAAAGCCAACAGTAATTAAACAGATAATAATGAAATCATGTATGTGGATTAAGAAAATATACCAGATTCATTAAAAGGTCACCACCCAGCTGGCCCATGGCCTCGTGCTTGTAGAGGTTTTCGGAAGATGGTGCCGGCACCATCGTCCTCACAGCAGCCTCATTTTGCATCCACTTGAGTAAAGGCGCAGCAGTTTCAGCCTGCATAAGAATGGGAACAGATCTCAGCAGTGATATTGAATGACTCTGAGACAGACTGATGCATATAGTGCTAGATGTAAGTGGAAGGGTATGGCCGTGTATGGACAACAGTTCACAACAATGCAAGGGTGTGTTCGGTTCTGAAACAGCGTGGAATGGAATGGAATGGTTCCATTTCAGAGGAATGGAATGGTTACATTTTTGTTCGGTTGGGAAAAATGGAGAGCAGAAGAGATCGAGGTTAAACTAACCAATTGTCTCAAAATTGTAATTAACAATTGCAAATGACATTTTAATCTCAAAGTCGTAATTAACAGCGCCTAATGGTGCTCTTTTAATCTAAAAATCGAAATTAACATCATTTTATGTTGGGTTAGGGGAACTGGAGTAGATGAACATTACTGTATGATGATTGTAAGCAAACGAATTTGGTGTTTCTAAACTTTTGGCTTCGAGATCTTATGGGTTTCAACTCTAGCCTACCCCAACTTGTTTGGGACTGAAAGGCTTGGTTGTTGTTGTTGTTGTTGTAAACTTTTGGCAAGCATAGAAAAAACCGACAATAAACAGAGAAAAATCAAGGCATGTTTTGTGGATTAAGAAAATATACCATATTCATTAAAAGATCACCACCCAGCTGGTGCGTGGCCTTGTGCTTGTAGAGGCATTTAGAAGATGGGGGCGGCATCAACATACTGGCAGCCTGATCAGCCGCAGTTTTGATCTTCCTTTTGAGTAAAGGCCCTAAAGTTTCAGTCTGCATATGAATAGCAAAACAAAAGGCAGACCTCAGCAGTGATATTGAATTACTGTATGAGATAGACTGATGCATATAGTGGATGCTCTTAGCCTTTTGCAGCGTGAACACTAGCTATGGACAGACAAAAAAACTAGTTAACTCAGCTTTGTCTAGATATGAATGTACTACCACCATCCAAAAGCTTAAGCCTTATTTATTTTTGAGAAATCAAAACAAGCAAAGTTTGACCAAAATTTTAGAACATTCTATCAACAAATATAATACTGTGTAGATACCGTAGGAAAATATATTTTATTATCTATTTAATGATATTAATTTTGTATTTTGCATGTTACTGATTTTTGGTAAAAGCTTAGTCAAACATGGTATAGTTTGACTTTCTAAAAATAATATAAGCCCAAAGCTTTGGGATGGAGGCAGTAGTATCTAGAGCTAAAACACATCTAGATACATCCGTATCTACAGATAGTTGAGTCAATTAATTTGGATCTGAGGGAGTATCAGATTCAGACTACATCATGGTAAGTTGGTTAAAAAAATTACCCCTGGGCGGTCCCTGCCCAGCTCGGCAGTGGCATTTCGCTTCTTGTGCTGCAGATCGGGCCATGCTCCTGCAGCAGGTGGGGCGCTATTCTCGTTCCCCATAGCCTCAGCACGGAACCTGGAGGTACCAACCTGATACAGAGAATATAGAGCATGGTGTCACAGAGGCTTTACGCACAAACAGCTGAAGACATGTGCTACTTTAAGCATATTCCAGAACAGGAACAGATTGAGGATGCAGAGACCAGAGAGACACTTAAAAGGTAAAGAGTGGATAAGCAAACGGAGTACCTGCTTCGCGGGGCTGGGGACGCAGCTCAGGCTCAGCCAACTGCCCACATGCGTGGTGGCCTTACGCTCCATTGCCCCCACCGCCGAGGTCTTACCTTTCCTGTACAAGCTGACAAAAGATACAGTGAGGATCAGCAGAAACTACAAAGGTTGCAAATGTCGACAAATAAAGGAAGAACACCCCAATCCAAGCAAAGGTAGCCCCCGCCCCCCACCCCCATCAATCACTCCCAGCTCGAGGGTGACCAGAAAGACACCCCTTCGCCCAGAATAGGAAAGAGATGCGCAAGATATCGAGGAGAGGAAAAAAGAACCGATCTCGAGAAAGGAGAGAACATTACTAGTCCTACCTAATCCGCTTGGGCTAGATGCAGCTTGCCCCTCCAAGCTGGATGCCTGGACGGTGGAGGCGAAAGGAGGGGATCGAGCTAGCGGCTTGCATCCGTCGGCAATCGGCACTCGATCGGGAGAGAAGGGGTGCTACATAAAGGGGAGGGGTAACATATTTTATTACACAGTGAACTTACTGATGTGACTAGTCATTACATGTCTCACTGAAACTAGGGCCCATAGTGTGGCACCCCAAATTTACTTGAAGCTGCCCGGCGGGACGCATTGGCGCGTCAAGAAACCCCCGAATTGTAGCGGGGAAATGAAACATTTCACAAAAATTCGAAATTCAAGCACACCGCCACGCGCCAAGCACGCGGCTGTTCCTTCCTCTTCCTCGGTTCCTCCTCCCCTATCCGAAAAAACCCCAAATCCCAAGCTCAAACCAAAAAAAAAACAAAAAACAAATCCCCTGGCCGCCATGCATGTCCTCGTTAACCCGCTGGAGATCGTTCCCGGACGATGCGGACCACCCGCCCTGAGATCCAGAATTCCGTCCACCTCGAGGCACTGCGTGCTGTCTCGCAGCAGCGGCTTGAGGGCGCTGAAGAGGAAGTTCCGCCGGAAAGTGCTCATGGCAACCGTGCAAGCTCACCGGCGTGCTGTATCCCGAGAGGAACTGGTCAAAGCTTTGCTATTCGCCACACACAAAAAAATTGCGGGCCAAGATCTGGTCAAAGCTTCGTCGATGGCTTGCCGCGAGAGGCTTGGAGTCCAGAGTCAATAAACTAGCTGCTCGAGGACTTGGGCGGTTTACACGGATTCATATTAACTGACTCAAGTTTGTTAGTCTAGTTAACAAATGCATCTAGATACATCCATATCTAGACAGAATTGAGTCAATTAATATGAATCAGAGGGGAGTACCTGAAAGTGTTTCATGCTACCAACTAATGCGCTGGCAGGAATCGCTGTAGAAGTAATTGTGCTACTACTCATACGATGAACTGATTGTGTGGGTGTCGAATTTTGCAACGCGATCATCCACTGAATGCTTAATCTAGCGCCAAAGGCGTACAAATCATAACATACTACAGCACCAGAACATAAGAGTACGAATCATAAAGTAGCTCAACATTTTGCATCAGGGCTGGGTGGTCCTGAGACTACCGGGACGCCCCTGATGATCTCCGGGTGTGCATCCTCTTCAACGCAAAGCTGTGTACTCGGTCCACGGCCTCCTTCTGTAGGCTGGATAATCTCAGGTGCAGGACCTTCGTCTATGAGAGGCTCGTCATCAGTACCATCCACAGGTGCATCAGGGCTGGGTGGTCTTGAGACTACCCGGACGCCCGTGATGATCTCCGGGCGTGCATCCACTTCAACGCAAAGCTGTGTACTCGGTCCACGGCCTCCTTCTGTAGGCTGGATAATCTCAGGTGCAGGACCTTCGTCTATGAAAGGCTCGTCATCAGTACCATCCACAGGTGCATCAAACTGAGATTCATCTTCAAATCTCCCATCAAACTGAGAGACCTCTTTAACTCTATGCTTCTGCAATTAGTACATCAACCGATTAGACAAACATCTAAGGGATGCAACCTGAACAAATGCCGTTTTACATATTTACCTTCTCATCTGGCACAGCACATGTCCCAGAGCTGAAACCCGTTTCCTGAAGCAAGCGCTTTTTCTCTCCTTCCCGTCCATCCATCTGCAACAAGTTAAATTTGAGTACAGAACCTTGCACAGCAATGCAAACTATTGATTGAAACAGCGGCAGCATCAATATAAATAATTAACTACATATGCCAGCACACATACAGTGTGAGCAAGATCTGCTTCTCCTGCTAAAGGATCATTATATGGTTCACCATGCTAAACCCGCCTAACATATGTGCGGTCCATCCCAAAAATGTGTAAATGATCTGCCACTACAGGGTGAGGCCTCTTCTCACCATTCATACATGTGCAGCGCGGGCAATACACGTCCAGGTTGTGACCATCATGAGCTCTAATAAACCCCATAAAGGGTTGAACACCATTTATATATGAAGGGGAACATAAGTGTCCATGCAGTATCCAAGTTCTGTCCATCTGTTTAATTATGAGATACAGTGGTTGGTGATTAATTTAAGGCGAAGTAGGAAATGTATATCCATCGAGTACAAAACTATACTACATGATTATGCATTTCAGCAATCATGTCGAGTACAAAACAAAAAATGCCCATCGACATTTTAGCAAACAGATCGTGTACAAAACTCTGCCATGGCATTTCAGCAAATTAACGGATCGAGTGCAGAACTGACTCTATATGCCCACGCAAATGAACAAATTGATCGATGACAAATCGAGCGGAAAACTATAAAGTGCCAATTAGTTCGAGCATACTGACGAATTTTTTTAGCAGCATCAAGAAAATATAAATCGTTAGGCTGTCTTGCCCGATACATGATTGAGCTAGAGATAGCAGCCCTACCGTGGATCAACTTGACCGCCGGTGCGTCTCGAGAAGAACGACGGGGAGGGGAAGCTTCTTCTTCGCACGGACGGGACGGGGAGGGGAAGCTCTTCGCACGGACGGGGATAAGTTGTGTACGGGTGGGTGGGGGGTCATGCGGCCGGGCCGCCGGGGTGATAATTAAGGTCGGTAGGTGGCGTTTAATGGAGTTGCGTGTGTAATTTGCCGTGCACAAGGTTGAGGAATAGGCGGTTCCCTTTGCCGCGCGCACAATTCAAACTATCCCGCCCATGTAGTTTAAATTCGCCATATTTTCGTTAAATCGACATAAAGTCATGTGAGTGGGGGAAAATTAGCAAAGTTGCTTGAAAAATAGTAAAACTCTGGAATTATCCTTTAAATATGCTCTACTTCGTGTGAAAATCGGGGTGTGGAAGCATGTTGAGCTGTTTTATTTGTACTTTCTTCATTAAAACTCCCATTTTATGCACTTTGGATGGAAAGAAATCATTTGTACATAAATTTTGACAACGCCATTTGCAAACACTAATTGTTTACATGCCAAGATGCACCCATCCACCAAATATATATGTGGCAAAAGTTTATCACAATCTAGCAGATATGCATAATTAGTGAGGGACCCCTTTTGATTTTGTGCAATTTCCACTAATTAGGTAGAGATCGAGAAGGGTTAATTAATTAGGCCATGTTAGGGGTTATGTGTTTTAGATTAGGTTGTGTGGATTCAAATACAACTTCTTTATTTGTGTGCTATGATTAATCAAAACTAGATCGATCGACTGCGCACACATTATTAGAGGCGCATGCCTTTGCGCACAAAGTGCATGTGTGTGTTGTTGGCCACCAACGAGAGAGAGAGAGAGAGAGAGAGAGAGAGAGAGAGAGGTAGAGAGAGCTACATACGAGAGAGCGATTGAAATCCCCAAATTAAACACATATATATGCATGGCACATTTAATTTAATTAGAGGACCGCGAGGCACCCCTGGCCTGCTTGATGCACAATTAAGTGTCATTGGCCTATATATAGGGTTTAATTAGGGTTTAGGGTTTAGGGTTAGGAGGTTAGGGTTTAGGGTCTAGGGTTTAGGGTTTAATGTTTATGGTGTTTAGGGTTTAGGGATTAGGGATTAGGGTTTATTTAGGGTTTAAGGTTTAGGGATCATCGATCGAGTGCGCACACACACATTATTAGAGGCACACGCGCCTTTGCGCATAAAGTGCATGCGTATATGTGTGTGTTTTTTGGCCACCAACGACATATAGATGATCGAGAGAGAGAGATTGAAATCCCCAAGAATATGTTCAAATATATATTAAAATATATGCACGAATGCATGCATGGTAGGCCATGCATGCACACTAATTATATATATATATATGAGGAAACTTAATCAAATGTGTTTTCATTCGAGAGAACTTGTCAAAATTCAAGTTAATTAATTTATCATCGATAATTATATAATTAATTAATGAATCTCAGGGAGATGTTATACAACATATGATCGATATAGGCCATGTATATATTAATTGGTTTTAATCTACCGTTTAATTTGCTAGCTAGCTGCATGCTATATATAGAGCATGTTTTTATTAGATCGGGTTATAGCTAGTATAGTTTAGGGTTATGTGTTTTAATTAACTAGGGTTTGATTAGCTAGGGGTTAGTTATATATATATGGTTTAGGGTTAATGCATGGCACATTTAATTTAACTAGAGGACCGCGAGGCACCCCTGGCCTGCTTGATGCACAATTAAGTGTCGTTGGCCTATATATATAGGGTTTAATTAGGGTTTAGGGTTAGCTAGCTGGGTTTAGGGTTTAGTGTTTTGGGTGTTTAGCTAGGGTCTAGGGTTTAGGGTTTAGTGTTTACGGTGTTTAGAGGGTCTAGGGTTTAGTGTTTAGGGTGTTTAGGGTCTAGGGTTTAGGGTCTAGTGTTTAGGGTCTATGGTTTAGGGTTTAATTAGTGTTTAGGGTGTTTAGGGTTTAGGGTTTAGTGTTTACGGTGTTTAGGGTCTAGGGTTTAGGGTTTAGTGTTTAGGGTCTAGGGTTTAGGGTTTAATTAGTGTTTAGGGTGTTTAGGGTTTAGGGTTTAATGTTTACGGTGTTTAGGGTCTAGGGTTTAGGGTTTAGTGTTTAGGGTGTTTAGGGTCTAGGGTTTAGTGTGTTTAGGGTGTTTAGGGTTTAGGGGATTAGGGATTAGGGTTTTAGGGTTGTTTAAGGTTTAGGGATCATCGATCGAGTGCGCACACACATTATTAGAGGCACCCCGCGCCTTTGCGCATAAAGTGCATGCGTATATATATGTGTATTTTTTTGCCACCAACAACGATATATAGATGATCGAGAGAGAGAGATTGAAATCCCCAAGAATATGCATGTTCAAATATATATATATCAAAATATATGCACGAATGCATGGTAGGCCATGGTTTAGGGTTTAGTGTTTAGGGTGTTTAGGGTTTAGGGATTAGGGATTTAGGGGTTTTAGGGTTGTTTAAGGTTTAGGGATCATCGATCGAGTGCGCACACACATTATTAGAGGCACCCGCGCCTTTACGCATCAAGTGCATGCGTATATATGTGTGTTTTTTGGGCCACCAACGATATATAGATGATCGAGAGAGAGAGATTGAAATCCCCAAGAATATGTTCAAATATACATTAAAATATATGCACGAATGCATTGTAGGCCATGCATGCACACTAATTATATATATATTATGAGGCAACTTAATCAAATGTGTTTTCATTCGAGAGAACTTGTCAAAGTTCAAGTTAATTAATTTATCACGATAATTATATAATTAATTAATGAATCTCAGGGATATGTTATACAACATGATCGATATAGGCCATGTATATTTTAATTGGTGTTAATCTACGGTTTGCTAGCTAGCTGCTATATATAGAGCATGTTTTTATTAGATCGGGTTATAGCTAGCTAGTATAGTTTAGGGTTATGTGTTTTAATTAAGTAGGGTTGATTAGCTAGGGTTAGTTACATATATATGGTTTAGGGTTAATGCATGGCACATTTAATTTTATTAGAGGATCACGAGGCACCCATGACCCGCTCGATCGATGCACAATTAAGTGTCGTTGGCCTATACATAGGGTTTAATTGGGGTTTAGGATTAGCTAGGGTTTAGGGTTAGGGTTAGGGTTAGGGTACGTTTAGGGTCTAGGGTTTAGGGTTTAGTGTTTAGGGTGTTTAGGGTTTAGGGATTAGGGATTTAAGGTTTTAGGGTTGTTTAAGGTTTAGGGATCATCGATCGAGTGCGACATTATTAGAATCCCTAAGAATATGTTCAAATATACATTAAAATATATGCACGAATGCATGGTAGGCCATGCATGTACACTAATTAATTATATATATATTATGAGGCAACTTAATCAAATGTGTTTTCATTCGAGAGAACTTGTCAAAATTCAAGTTAATTAATTTATCACGATAATTATATAATTAATTAATGAATCTGAGGGATATGTTATACAACATGATCGATATATATAGGCCATGTATATTTTAATTGGTGTTAATCTACGGTTTGCTAGCTAGCTGCTATATATAGAGCATGTTTTTATTAGATCGGGTTATATCTAGTATAGTTTAGGGTTATGTGTTTTAATTAAGTAGGGTTAATTAGCTAGGGTTAGTTACATATATATGGTTTAGGGTTAATGCATGGCACAATTAATTTAATTAGAGGACCGCGAGGCACCCCTGGGCTGCTCGATGCACAATTAAGTGACGTTGGCCTATACATAGGGTTTAATTAGGGTTTAGGGTTAGCTAGGGTAGAGGGTTAGGGTTAGGGTTTAGGGTTTAGGGTGTTTAGGGTGTTTAGGGTTTAGGGATTAGGGATTTAGGGGTTTTAGGGTTGTTTAAGGTTTAGGGATCATCGATCGAGTGCGCACACACATTATTAGAGGCACCCGCGCCTTTACGCATCAAGTGCATGCGTATATATGTGTGTTTTTTGGGCCACCAACGATATATAGATGATCGAGAGAGAGAGATTGAAATCCCCAAGAATATGTTCAAATATACATTAAAATATATGCACGAATGCATTGTAGGCCATGCATGCACACTAATTATATATATATTATGAGGCAACTTAATCAAATGTGTTTTCATTCGAGAGAACTTGTCAAAGTTCAAGTTAATTAATTTATCATGATAATTATATAATTAATTAATGAATCTCAGGGATATGTTATACAACATGATCGATATAGGCCATGTATATTTTAATTGGTGTTAATCTACGGTTTGCTAGCTAGCTGCTATATATAGAGCATGTTTTTATTAGATCGGGTTATAGCTAGCTAGTATAGTTTAGGGTTATGTGTTTTAATTAAGTAGGGTTGATTAGCTAGGGTTAGTTACATATATATGGTTTAGGGTTAATGCATGGCACATTTAATTTTATTAGAGGATCACGAGGCACCCATGACCCGCTCGATCGATGCACAATTAAGTGTCGTTGGCCTATACATAGGGTTTAATTGGGGTTTAGGATTAGCTAGGGTTTAGGGTTAGGGTTAGGGTTAGGGTACGTTTAGGGTCTAGGGTTTAGGGTTTAGTGTTTAGGGTTTAGGGATTAGGGATTTAAGGTTTTAGGGTTGTTTAAGGTTTAGGGATCATCGATCGAGTGCGCACACACATTATTAGAGGCCCTAAGAATATGTTCAAATATACATTAAAATATATGCACGAATGCATGGTAGGCCATGCATGTACACTAATTAATTATATATATATTATGAGGCAACTTAATCAAATGTGTTTTCATTCGAGAGAACTTGTCAAAATTCAAGTTAATTAATTTATCACGATAATTATATAATTAATTAATGAATCTGAGGGATATGTTATACAACATGATCGATATATATAGGCCATGTATATTTTAATTGGTGTTAATCTACGGTTTGCTAGCTAGCTGCTATATATAGAGCATGTTTTTATTAGATCGGGTTATATCTAGTATAGTTTAGGGTTATGTGTTTTAATTAAGTAGGGTTAATTAGCTAGGGTTAGTTACATATATATGGTTTAGGGTTAATGCATGGCACAATTAATTTAATTAGAGGACCGCGAGGCACCCCTGGGCTGCTCGATGCACAATTAAGTGTCGTTGGCCTATACATAGGGTTTAATTAGGGTTTAGGGTTAGCTAGGGTAGAGGGTTAGGGTTAGGGTTTAGGGTTTAGTGTTTAGGGTGTTTAGGGTTTAGGGATTAGGGATTTAGGGGTTTTAGGGTTGTTTAAGGTTTAGGGATCATCGATCGAGTGCGCACACACATTATTAGAGGCACCCGCGCCTTTACGCATCAAGTGCATGCGTATATATGTGTGTTTTTTGGGCCACCAACGATATATAGATGATCGAGAGAGAGAGATTGAAATCCCCAAGAATATGTTCAAATATACATTAAAATATATGCACGAATGCATTGTAGGCCATGCATGCACACTAATTATATATATATTATGAGGCAACTTAATCAAATGTGTTTTCATTCGAGAGAACTTGTCAAAGTTCAAGTTAATTAATTTATCACGATAATTATATAATTAATTAATGAATCTCAGGGATATGTTATACAACATGATCGATATAGGCCATGTATATTTTAATTGGTGTTAATCTACGGTTTGCTAGCTAGCTGCTATATATAGAGCATGTTTTTATTAGATCGGGTTATAGCTAGCTAGTATAGTTTAGGGTTATGTGTTTTAATTAAGTAGGGTTGATTAGCTAGGGTTAGTTACATATATATGGTTTAGGGTTAATGCATGGCACATTTAATTTTATTAGAGGATCACGAGGCACCCATGACCCGCTCGATCGATGCACAATTAAGTGTCGTTGGCCTATACATAGGGTTTAATTGGGGTTTAGGATTAGCTAGGGTTTAGGGTTAGGGTTAGGGTACGTTTAGGGTCTAGGGTTTAGGGTTTAGTGTTTAGGGTTTAGGGATTAGGGATTTAAGGTTTTAGGGTTGTTTAAGGTTTAGGGATCATCGATCGAGTGCGCACACACATTATTGAAATCCCTAAGAATATGTTCAAATATACATTAAAATATATGCACGAATGCATGGTAGGCCATGCATGTACACTAATTAATTATATATATATTATGAGGCAACTTAATCAAATGTGTTTTCATTCGAGAGAACTTGTCAAAATTCAAGTTAATTAATTTATCACGATAATTATATAATTAATTAATGAATCTGAGGGATATGTTATACAACATGATCGATATATATAGGCCATGTATATTTTAATTGGTGTTAATCTACGGTTTGCTAGCTAGCTGCTATATATAGAGCATGTTTTTATTAGATCGGGTTATATCTAGTATAGTTTAGGGTTATGTGTTTTAATTAAGTAGGGTTAATTAGCTAGGGTTAGTTACATATATATGGTTTAGGGTTAATGCATGGCACAATTAATTTAATTAGAGGACCGCGAGGCACCCCTGGGCTGCTCGATGCACAATTAAGTGACGTTGGCCTATACATAGGGTTTAATTAGGGTTTAGGGTTAGCTAGGGTAGAGGGTTAGGGTTAGGGTTTAGGGTTTAGTGTTTAGGGTGTTTAGGGTTTAGGGATTAGGGATTTAGGGGTTTTAGGGTTGTTTAAGGTTTAGGGATCATCGATCGAGTGCGCACACACATTATTAGAGGCACCCGCGCCTTTACGCATCAAGTGCATGCGTATATATGTGTGTTTTTTGGGCCACCAACGATATATAGATGATCGAGAGAGAGAGAGAGATTGAAATCCCCAAGAATATGTTCAAATATACATTAAAATATATGCACGAATGCATTGTAGGCCATGCATGCACACTAATTATATATATATTATGAGGCAACTTAATCAAATGTGTTTTCATTCGAGAGAACTTGTCAAAGTTCAAGTTAATTAATTTATCACGATAATTATATAATTAATTAATGAATCTCAGGGATATGTTATACAACATGATCGATATAGGCCATGTATATTTTAATTGGTGTTAATCTACGGTTTGCTAGCTAGCTGCTATATATAGAGCATGTTTTTATTAGATCGGGTTATAGCTAGCTAGTATAGTTTAGGGTTATGTGTTTTAATTAAGTAGGGTTGATTAGCTAGGGTTAGTTACATATATATGGTTTAGGGTTAATGCATGGCACATTTAATTTTATTAGAGGATCACGAGGCACCCATGACCCGCTCGATCGATGCACAATTAAGTGTCGTTGGCCTATACATAGGGTTTAATTGGGGTTTAGGATTAGCTAGGGTTTAGGGTTAGGGTTAGGGTACGTTTAGGGTCTAGGGTTTAGGGTTTAGTGTTTAGGGTTTAGGGATTAGGGATTTAAGGTTTTAGGGTTGTTTAAGGTTTAGGGATCATCGATCGAGTGCGCACACACATTAAATCCCTAAGAATATGTTCAAATATACATTAAAATATATGCACGAATGCATGGTAGGCCATGCATGTACACTAATTAATTATATATATATTATGAGGCAACTTAATCAAATGTGTTTTCATTCGAGAGAACTTGTCAAAATTCAAGTTAATTAATTTATCACGATAATTATATAATTAATTAATGAATCTGAGGGATATGTTATACAACATGATCGATATATATAGGCCATGTATATTTTAATTGGTGTTAATCTACGGTTTGCTAGCTAGCTGCTATATATAGAGCATGTTTTTATTAGATCGGGTTATATCTAGTATAGTTTAGGGTTATGTGTTTTAATTAAGTAGGGTTAATTAGCTAGGGTTAGTTACATATATATGGTTTAGGGTTAATGCATGGCACAATTAATTTAATTAGAGGACCGCGAGGCACCCCTGGGCTGCTCGATGCACAATTAAGTGACGTTGGCCTATACATAGGGTTTAATTAGGGTTTAGGGTTAGCTAGGGTAGAGGGTTAGCTAGGGTTAGGGTTTAGGGTTTAGTGTTTAGGGTGTTTAGGGTTTAGGGATTAGGGATTTAGGGGTTTTAGGGTTGTTTAAGGTTTAGGGATCATCGATCGAGTGCGCACACACATTATTAGAGGCACCCGCGCCTTTACGCATCAAGTGCATGCGTATATATGTGTGTTTTTTGGGCCACCAACGATATATAGATGATCGAGAGAGAGAGAGAGATTGAAATCCCCAAGAATATGTTCAAATATACATTAAAATATATGCACGAATGCATTGTAGGCCATGCATGCACACTAATTATATATATATTATGAGGCAACTTAATCAAATGTGTTTTCATTCGAGAGAACTTGTCAAAGTTCAAGTTAATTAATTTATCACGATAATTATATAATTAATTAATGAATCTCAGGGATATGTTATACAACATGATCGATATAGGCCATGTATATTTTAATTGGTGTTAATCTACGGTTTGCTAGCTAGCTGCTATATATAGAGCATGTTTTTATTAGATCGGGTTATAGCTAGCTAGTATAGTTTAGGGTTATGTGTTTTAATTAAGTAGGGTTGATTAGCTAGGGTTAGTTACATATATATGGTTTAGGGTTAATGCATGGCACATTTAATTTTATTAGAGGATCACGAGGCACCCATGACCCGCTCGATCGATGCACAATTAAGTGTCGTTGGCCTATACATAGGGTTTAATTGGGGTTTAGGATTAGCTAGGGTTTAGGGTTAGGGTTAGGGTTAGGGTACGTTTAGGGTCTAGGGTTTAGAGTTTAGTGTTTAGGGTTTAGGGATTAGGGATTTAAGGTTTTAGGGTTGTTTAAGGTTTAGGGATCATCGATCGAGTGCGCACACACATTATTAGAGGCACCTAAGAATATGTTCAAATATACATTAAAATATATGCACGAATGCATGGTAGGCCATGCATGTACACTAATTAATTATATATATATTATGAGGCAACTTAATCAAATGTGTTTTCATTCGAGAGAACTTGTCAAAATTCAAGTTAATTAATTTATCACGATAATTATATAATTAATTAATGAATCTGAGGGATATGTTATACAACATGATCGATATATATAGGCCATGTATATTTTAATTGGTGTTAATCTACGGTTTGCTAGCTAGCTGCTATATATAGAGCATGTTTTTATTAGATCGGGTTATATCTAGTATAGTTTAGGGTTATGTGTTTTAATTAAGTAGGGTTAATTAGCTAGGGTTAGTTACATATATATGGTTTAGGGTTAATGCATGGCACAATTAATTTAATTAGAGGACCGCGAGGCACCCCTGGGCTGCTCGATGCACAATTAAGTGACGTTGGCCTATACATAGGGTTTAATTAGGGTTTAGGGTTAGCTAGGGTAGAGGGTTAGGGTTAGGGTTTAGGGTTTAGTGTTTAGGGTGTTTAGGGTTTAGGGATTAGGGATTTAGGGGTTTTAGGGTTGTTTAAGGTTTAGGGATCATCGATCGAGTGCGCACACACATTATTAGAGGCACCCGCGCCTTTACGCATCAAGTGCATGCGTATATATGTGTGTTTTTTGGGCCACCAACGATATATAGATGATCGAGAGAGAGAGAGATTGAAATCCCCAAGAATATGTTCAAATATACATTAAAATATATGCACGAATGCATTGTAGGCCATGCATGCACACTAATTATATATATATTATGAGGCAACTTAATCAAATGTGTTTTCATTCGAGAGAACTTGTCAAAGTTCAAGTTAATTAATTTATCACGATAATTATATAATTAATTAATGAATCTCAGGGATATGTTATACAACATGATCGATATAGGCCATGTATATTTTAATTGGTGTTAATCTACGGTTTGCTAGCTAGCTGCTATATATAGAGCATGTTTTTATTAGATCGGGTTATAGCTAGCTAGTATAGTTTAGGGTTATGTGTTTTAATTAAGTAGGGTTGATTAGCTAGGGTTAGTTACATATATATGGTTTAGGGTTAATGCATGGCACATTTAATTTTATTAGAGGATCACGAGGCACCCATGACCCGCTCGATCGATGCACAATTAAGTGTCGTTGGCCTATACATAGGGTTTAATTGGGGTTTAGGATTAGCTAGGGTTTAGGGTTAGGGTTAGGGTACGTTTAGGGTCTAGGGTTTAGGGTTTAGTGTTTAGGGTTTAGGGATTAGGGATTTAAGGTTTTAGGGTTGTTTAAGGTTTAGGGATCATCGATCGAGTGCGCACACACATTATTAATCCCCAAGAATATGTTCAAATATACATTAAAATATATGCACGAATGCATGGTAGGCCATGCATGTACACTAATTAATTATATATATATTATGAGGCAACTTAATCAAATGTGTTTTCATTCGAGAGAACTTGTCAAAATTCAAGTTAATTAATTTATCACGATAATTATATAATTAATTAATGAATCTGAGGGATATGTTATACAACATGATCGATATATATAGGCCATGTATATTTTAATTGGTGTTAATCTACGGTTTGCTAGCTAGCTGCTATATATAGAGCATGTTTTTATTAGATCGGGTTATATCTAGTATAGTTTAGGGTTATGTGTTTTAATTAAGTAGGGTTAATTAGCTAGGGTTAGTTACATATATATGGTTTAGGGTTAATGCATGGCACAATTAATTTAATTAGAGGACCGCGAGGCACCCCTGGGCTGCTCGATGCACAATTAAGTGACGTTGGCCTATACATAGGGTTTAATTAGGGTTTAGGGTTAGCTAGGGTAGAGGGTTAGGGTTAGGGTTTAGGGTTTAGGGTTTAGTGTTTAGGGTGTTTAGGGTTTAGGGATTAGGGATTTAGGGGTTTTAGGGTTGTTTAAGGTTTAGGGATCATCGATCGAGTGCGCACACACATTATTAGAGGCACCCGCGCCTTTACGCATCAAGTGCATGCGTATATATGTGTGTTTTTTGGGCCACCAACGATATATAGATGATCGAGAGAGAGAGAGATTGAAATCCCCAAGAATATGTTCAAATATACATTAAAATATATGCACGAATGCATTGTAGGCCATGCATGCACACTAATTATATATATATTATGAGGCAACTTAATCAAATGTGTTTTCATTCGAGAGAACTTGTCAAAGTTCAAGTTAATTAATTTATCACGATAATTATATAATTAATTAATGAATCTCAGGGATATGTTATACAACATGATCGATATAGGCCATGTATATTTTAATTGGTGTTAATCTACGGTTTGCTAGCTAGCTGCTATATATAGAGCATGTTTTTATTAGATCGGGTTATAGCTAGCTAGTATAGTTTAGGGTTATGTGTTTTAATTAAGTAGGGTTGATTAGCTAGGGTTAGTTACATATATATGGTTTAGGGTTAATGCATGGCACATTTAATTTTATTAGAGGATCACGAGGCACCCATGACCCGCTCGATCGATGCACAATTAAGTGTCGTTGGCCTATACATAGGGTTTAATTGGGGTTTAGGATTAGCTAGGGTTTAGGGTTAGGGTTAGGGTACGTTTAGGGTCTAGGGTTTAGGGTTTAGTGTTTAGGGTTTAGGGATTAGGGATTTAAGGTTTTAGGGTTGTTTAAGGTTTAGGGATCATCGATCGAGTGCGCACACACAGATTGAAATCCCTAAGAATATGTTCAAATATACATTAAAATATATGCACGAATGCATGGTAGGCCATGCATGTACACTAATTAATTATATATATATTATGAGGCAACTTAATCAAATGTGTTTTCATTCGAGAGAACTTGTCAAAATTCAAGTTAATTAATTTATCACGATAATTATATAATTAATTAATGAATCTGAGGGATATGTTATACAACATGATCGATATATATAGGCCATGTATATTTTAATTGGTGTTAATCTACGGTTTGCTAGCTAGCTGCTATATATAGAGCATGTTTTTATTAGATCGGGTTATATCTAGTATAGTTTAGGGTTATGTGTTTTAATTAAGTAGGGTTAATTAGCTAGGGTTAGTTACATATATATGGTTTAGGGTTAATGCATGGCACAATTAATTTAATTAGAGGACCGCGAGGCACCCCTGGGCTGCTCGATGCACAATTAAGTGACGTTGGCCTATACATAGGGTTTAATTAGGGTTTAGGGTTAGCTAGGGTAGAGGGTTAGGGTTAGGGTTTAGGGTTTAGTGTTTAGGGTGTTTAGGGTTTAGGGATTAGGGATTTAGGGGTTTTAGGGTTGTTTAAGGTTTAGGGATCATCGATCGAGTGCGCACACACATTATTAGAGGCACCCGCGCCTTTACGCATCAAGTGCATGCGTATATATGTGTGTTTTTTGGGCCACCAACGATATATAGATGATCGAGAGAGAGAGAGATTGAAATCCCCAAGAATATGTTCAAATATACATTAAAATATATGCACGAATGCATTGTAGGCCATGCATGCACACTAATTATATATATATTATGAGGCAACTTAATCAAATGTGTTTTCATTCGAGAGAACTTGTCAAAGTTCAAGTTAATTAATTTATCACGATAATTATATAATTAATTAATGAATCTCAGGGATATGTTATACAACATGATCGATATAGGCCATGTATATTTTAATTGGTGTTAATCTACGGTTTGCTAGCTAGCTGCTATATATAGAGCATGTTTTTATTAGATCGGGTTATAGCTAGCTAGTATAGTTTAGGGTTATGTGTTTTAATTAAGTAGGGTTGATTAGCTAGGGTTAGTTACATATATATGGTTTAGGGTTAATGCATGGCACATTTAATTTTATTAGAGGATCACGAGGCACCCATGACCCGCTCGATCGATGCACAATTAAGTGTCGTTGGCCTATACATAGGGTTTAATTGGGGTTTAGGATTAGCTAGGGTTTAGGGTTAGGGTTAGGGTTAGGGTACGTTTAGGGTCTAGGGTTTAGGGTTTAGTGTTTAGGGTTTAGGGATTAGGGATTTAAGGTTTTAGGGTTGTTTAAGGTTTAGGGATCATCGATCGAGTGCGCACACATTGAAATCCCTAAGAATATGTTCAAATATACATTAAAATATATGCACGAATGCATGGTAGGCCATGCATGTACACTAATTAATTATATATATATTATGAGGCAACTTAATCAAATGTGTTTTCATTCGAGAGAACTTGTCAAAATTCAAGTTAATTAATTTATCACGATAATTATATAATTAATTAATGAATCTGAGGGATATGTTATACAACATGATCGATATATATAGGCCATGTATATTTTAATTGGTGTTAATCTACGGTTTGCTAGCTAGCTGCTATATATAGAGCATGTTTTTATTAGATCGGGTTATATCTAGTATAGTTTAGGGTTATGTGTTTTAATTAAGTAGGGTTAATTAGCTAGGGTTAGTTACATATATATGGTTTAGGGTTAATGCATGGCACAATTAATTTAATTAGAGGACCGCGAGGCACCCCTGGGCTGCTCGATGCACAATTAAGTGACGTTGGCCTATACATAGGGTTTAATTAGGGTTTAGGGTTAGCTAGGGTAGAGGGTTAGGGTTAGGGTTTAGGGTTTAGGGTTTAGTGTTTAGGGTGTTTAGGGTTTAGGGATTAGGGATTTAGGGGTTTTAGGGTTGTTTAAGGTTTAGGGATCATCGATCGAGTGCGCACACACATTATTAGAGGCACCCGCGCCTTTACGCATCAAGTGCATGCGTATATATGTGTGTTTTTTGGGCCACCAACGATATATAGATGATCGAGAGAGAGAGAGATTGAAATCCCCAAGAATATGTTCAAATATACATTAAAATATATGCACGAATGCATTGTAGGCCATGCATGCACACTAATTATATATATATTATGAGGCAACTTAATCAAATGTGTTTTCATTCGAGAGAACTTGTCAAAGTTCAAGTTAATTAATTTATCACGATAATTATATAATTAATTAATGAATCTCAGGGATATGTTATACAACATGATCGATATAGGCCATGTATATTTTAATTGGTGTTAATCTACGGTTTGCTAGCTAGCTGCTATATATAGAGCATGTTTTTATTAGATCGGGTTATAGCTAGCTAGTATAGTTTAGGGTTATGTGTTTTAATTAAGTAGGGTTGATTAGCTAGGGTTAGTTACATATATATGGTTTAGGGTTAATGCATGGCACATTTAATTTTATTAGAGGATCACGAGGCACCCATGACCCGCTCGATCGATGCACAATTAAGTGTCGTTGGCCTATACATAGGGTTTAATTGGGGTTTAGGATTAGCTAGGGTTTAGGGTTAGGGTTAGGGTTAGGGTTAGGGTACGTTTAGGGTCTAGGGTTTAGGGTTTAGTGTTTAGGGTGTTTAGGGTTTAGGGATTAGGGATTTAAGGTTTTAGGGTTGTTTAAGGTTTAGGGATCATCGATCGAGTGCGCACACACATTATTAGAGGCACCCGCGCCTTTACGCATAAATTGCATGCATATATATATATGTGTGTTTTTTGGCCACCAACGATATATAGATGATCGAGAGAGAGAGATTGAAATCCCCAAGAATATGTTCAAATATACATTAAAATATATGCACGAATGCATGGTAGGCCATGCATGCACACTAATTATATATATATATTATGAGGCAACTTAATCAAATGTGTTTTCATTCGAGAGAACTTGTCAAAATTAAAGTTAATTAATTTATCACGATAATTATATAATTAATTAATGAATCTCAGGGATATGTTATACAACATGATCGATATAGGCCATGTATATATTAATTGGTGTTAATCTACGGTTTGCTAGCTAGCTGCTATATATAGAGCATGTTTTTATTAGATCGGGTTATAGCTAGTATAGTTTATAGTTTAGGGTTATGGCCAACCTTAGAGCCGGGAATGACTAGGGCTGCGGCTGGCCCCAGTCCCTCAGAGCGACGGCCCGCAAAGCCTCCTGGTCGCGCGCCGATGCGGGTCGCAAGGGCGTGCCACCTGACCTATACCTGGTCAGGAAGGTGTGGATGATGCCTCGCTTAGTTTCCTGCAGGGCACACACGTACACGTTAAATACGAGCCTCGATCGGCTCTCAGGTTGTCCTGTGAATCGGCTCATGGAGCCGATCCACCCATGATTCGTCCAAGGTGGCCGAATATATGGTGGTCCTGCTTGATCAAGATAAAGCATATGAGATCCACGACGATCTAGGGTTTTCACCGCATAATCGGATCATCCTACTCACGATTGGGCCTCGCGCTCACGCACGGTAAACGTAAGCCAGCCCTAGACAAGGCCTAAAAACCAACACTAGGTTGATCCTCGGAACGTCCTGTCTAGGGGCAGCAAACTACACCCTGCATGCCGCTGGATCCTCCAACCCTTTGTAAGGCCTAACTATTGCAGATATTAAACTAATCCTTGATGAATCAAGGAGCGACCATAACGGATCAGATCTACTAAATAAAGATCAAGCGGGGTGCCGCCCCTGCACCCATGATGAGGCACAAGGACGGCTAGACGCGCAAGGGTTGCACTACGCGAGCATATGATGCTAAGAACGATGCTAACCCTAACGCGTCTACGATAACTACGTTGCTCGCCATCAAAAAGGCTTCAGTACGAGCAACGCATGAACAACTAGGCAGGCTCGTGCTGCCTAGATCGCGAGATGCGATCTAGGCAGCATGGTGCTTACCGGAGGAACCCTCGAGACGAAGGAGTTGGCGATGCGCCGAGATTGGTTTGTGTTGAACGTTGGTTGTTGTTTATTCCATAAACCCTAGGTACATATTTATAGTCCAGGGGACTTTCTAATGTGGGCGTGCACCAAACCGTGCACGGGTAAAACTCTAACTTCTAAACTAAGATGCGATCTAATATGTTACAGATACATGGGCAGTTTAGCCCAACTTGGTATAAAAGGCCGATTCACGTATCTCTTCTATATGTATATCTTCAAGTCCATCTTGATCGCGGCCCACCTCTGGCTTGGTCAAATTCTGGTGATAACACATGCCCCCCTGGTTTTGGAAATGACATTTCCAAAATCATTATGCTTTTCTCTCGTAGGGTCATGTCGTGGCAGAGCAGAACCGTCGCAGAGTCCCTCATCATGACAACTTGCCTTCTCAACTTCTCCGCACGATTTGACAGTTTTGGCACCACTTCCTCGGAAACTGCTGTGGCATTGAATTTCTATTATGTCCCCTTTTATTTAACTGCTACGAACAGTTCTCCTCTGCATCTTCTTCGCATTAGCATCTCGAAAAGCCCTCCTGCGCCACGATGTCTTCTTCTTCCTCTGCTCCATCGGATTTTTCCAGCCAGTCCTCCACATCCCGCGAGCCGACGCCGGAGTATAACCCAGCAGAAGTCCACGCGGCCAACATCCGCCGCGCCATTGCGGCCGGGGAGGAGTCAGACCATGACTTCTCCATCTGGTCAGAGGACGACAGGTCCCTGACCGACGGGGAGAGCGATCTCCGCTTCCTTGCCGATAAGGAAGCGGTAGAAGAAAGCGAGGATGATCACTTCCCCTGGGATGGGGCCACCTCCGAGGAGGTGAAGGAGGAGGAAGATGAGGACGACGCGACGACAGCTCCCCGACGAGCCGCCGGCCAAGCGCCATTGCCCTTGGCCGGAAATCTGAGTGACTGACGGCGACGACGGCGCGTCGAGGAGGACGAGGACAATGAAGGTCCGCCGGCGGCCGCTGGAGCGATGACGAGCCGGCCGGGAGCGCCGACAGCGGCGACGACGGCGACGAGGGCAGCAACGGCCCGTAGATAGGGCCCTTAGCATAGGATCCGTAGAAGTAGGCGGGGCAATGTATCCCCTTTCGAGGGCAATCAGTTCTACTATGTAAGAAATCTTTCTTATTAATGAAGAACCTTTCCCCAATTTGATTTGCCGATTTCCTCTCCCACTGACCTTGCCGATTCGTCCCCTTTGCCAATGCATAATGAGCCGATAGCACCGTATCGGTCCTTCAAGATTCGCCCTTCCCTTCTCCAACCGATGATTTTCTAAATTTGGCAGAAAATGCAGTATCTTCAGGGAAACCTTCGACCTTTCCCAACCAAACCTAACAATGTTCTTCAATAATCATCACTCGTGAAGAAGGTTGCAATGAAGGACCAGCCGTTGGTATCCCAATCGGCTTTCTGCAGAGCAAAAACAAAGCATCCACCAGGCCTGCTGCCCCCCGAGCCTTACTCGAGGCGAGACTTAGCCGAATTAGCCTGGGCTTGATCATGCAGAGCCAGCCGATTTGCACGTATCTGATGCGACCCACCCTTAACCTGATCTGGACACCCAAGCTGCCCTTAGCATTGTTCTTGAAGAGAAGATCTGAGCTGTTAAACTACTCTCTTGAGGAGTTCTTTCATGGAGGCTTCTCTTCGTAATTCACTAGGGCTGACCTTCTGGTTAACAATTGTATCTCTTGAGTCGATGGCCGTGCATCGGCTATTTCTCAATTCTAAAGTCGATGCCCTTGCATCGGCTGTAAAATGTTTAAAATTTTTAGGCCGATTTGTGTATCGGCCCCCATACTCAGTATTATTTCATATCCTCGTGTTTTATCCATCTAGGTGCCCCCCGAGCCGATTCTGTCAAGAGAATTGATGGTATCGGCTCTTCAGGTAGTCCCTGTTGGGTCAAACGTTGATCCCAGGCAGAATGGATGGTGAGGATAATTTGGGCCGATTGCTGGAATCGGCCTCCATGTTGCTTGCTCGGTGAAGGTTTTGTAATATCCCTTCATCAGTTTCGGAGGGCCGATCGCAAGGATCGGCCTCGCCATGTTGCTTATTGACGTAGTCTTGCTACTCGTCCATGTCGGCGGATAAAACCAGCCCAATCTCTGACTTTAGCACGTTGGTGTGCTTGCTGTTATCCATGTCGGGTGCACTGTGTAATCGTGGAGCACTACACTCCGCCGGACGAATGAACACCATGTTTGTGCCAGCCGATGTGTCATCATCGGCTCTCTTTTGCTTGGGGCGCCACTCTTTTCTTTGCGGCAGTCCCTCCTCATCCAGGGTCCTCTGGACTTTCGCAGCCAGATCAGGTCGCGCCTTCCTCAGCGTATGCAAGTACATCCTTTCGGCTTCCTCCAGACCGCGCAATCGCTGAACCCTGCGTTTTTGTGTATGGCTGAGACCGTCAGGGCACCACCTTGGACGGTGGCACCTGTCTTCTTCGTATTCCCCTTCGTCTTCTGAATCCTCGAGATCTTCCAACGGAGGGGTCTCAGCACGTCTGTTTTGCGGTGGGAGAGGCCCTAGGCGCTCGAACACAGACACGTTGGCTGTCTCCTTCTTTTTCCGGTTGCATTCTGGGCAGTTGCCGATTGTTGGTAATCGGCTCATTCCTGAATCCCAGCAGTGTCTGAAGAAGGGGCAGTGCCAATGCCTGTCCGTATCGTCCTGCTCCCTGCCGTGGCGCTCCTGCCGCTCCTCATCATGATTATGCCGGCGATGTCTTCCGTCGTTTATGGTCATCCGACCTCTTTCATCATTGTTATCGTATCGCCGGCGTTGGTCATATCGACTAACATACTTGTTGAGGAGGTGATCAGAGAGGGGTCGTTGGTATCTTATGTTCTTCACTTCCCCCTCTGTGACGTAGCGCTTGCCATCTTGACGGAGCCGATCGCATGGAGCGGCCCCCTCAGTGTCCTTGCTCTGAGAGCAGCTGTCCTCATCCCCGTCCTTCTCAGAGCGGTGTCCAAGCTCTACCATGCTGATGTTGGCTGAGAAATCAGGCTGGCACCCTCCAAGGTGGGTAAACTCCACCATGTTGACGGCGGGGAAGGGGTGTGTGTCGACCTTCATGGCGTACTGGTTAAAAATTAATCGCCCATTTTCTATCGCCACTTGGATCTGCTGACGCCACACCCTGCAGTCGTTGGTGGTGTGGGTGAACGTGTTATGCCACTTGCAGTATGGCTTTCCGTTCAGCTCTTGCACCGTAGGAAACTTGTGGCCTTCGGGTACCTTTATGTGCTTCTCCGCGAGTAAGAGGTCGAAAATCTGCTCGGTTTTCGTCACGTCGAAGTCGAACCCTCTTGGAGGCCCTGGTGGCTTTACCCATTTGCAGGTTACTGGGCCTGCAGCTCGAGTCCACTCAGCTACTGCGACCTCTCGCTCTCCCGTAGGACCTTCATCTTCGCCTGCGTCAACCATGGTAACCACGCGCTTGAATTTATCTTGGTAGATATCCGGGTGGCGTTGCTCATATGCTGACAACTTCTGCACCATGTGTGCTAATGAAGGATAGTCCGCCTGGGAGGCCACTTCCTTGATCGATGATGATAGACCCACCACCGCCAATTCGACTGCTTCCTTTTCGCTTACATGAACCGAATAGCATCGGTTCCTAACGGTCCTGAAGCGCTGAATGTATTCGGACACCGTTTCTCCGCGCTTCTGTCGTACTTGGGCTAGATCGGCAATGCCAGCCTCGGAAGCCTCTGAGTGATATTGCTCATGGAACCGTTCTTCCAGCTGCTTCCAGGTCTGGATTGAGTTCGGTGGCAGCGACGTGTACCATCCGAAAGCCGATCCTGTGAGGGACTGTGAGAAGTACCTCACGCGCAGCTCGTCTGACGCTGAGATCATGCCCAGTGTGCCAAATATCGGCTCACATGCTCGATGGAGCTGGAGCCATCTGATCCGCTGAACTTTGTGAAGTCCGGGAGCCGATATTTGGGTGGTAGCGGGATCAATTCGTACTCATTGGGGTACGGCTTGGTATAGCCGATCGCCTTTCTCTTCGGCATCATGCCGAACTGATCTTTCAGGATCGTACAAATTTGATCCGCGGTGATGGCTGCAGGTGCCGAACCCTGAAGATTCGTCGGAGTGGCGTACTTAACCAGCCATGCCTGTTTCTCTGGTTCTGAGCCAACTGCAGGAGCTGGGCTCGGGAGTTTCGTCGGGGTGGCGTATTTAGCTAGCCACGTTTGCTTCTCAGGGTCTGCCTCCGACGTTCCTCCTGTTGCCCCAGAAGTCCCTGCTATAGCAACCTGGTTCGAGGGTGCCCAGGTGCTGCAGTCTGGCACGTATGCACATGCGTATCCGTGCGGGATCTCCTTGGGCGCGTCCTGTAGGAACTGGTAGTCACTGGGGTCACCACCAATCTTGTAGACGACAAAAGCCGATGAGTTCGGCGCTTCGGGCGCTGCCAACGCGAATGGCAGCGGGGGACGGGAATGGAGCAGCGCTTCCCCTTGGTGAGTCCCTAGGGCTGGTCCTGACGGAGAGTACTGATGGCTCATGATCTCCTGGATCACGCGCAGCGCGACGCGCTCCAACGTATTCACCAGGCTCTCAGAATGGCGGTGCAGCGAATGAGCCACCATGAAGTTGATCTCCTGACGCAGCGACCTGGTGCGTTCTTCGGACGGGGTGGACAGGTCCACTCCATCAAGCGCGCCTTCAGGTGTGAACCCCTTCCATCTGATGCCATGGGAGCGGGTCCTGTGGAAAGAGCCGATTAGGTCGGCTTCGAGGGCAGACTTGATCTCGTCGTACTTCTTCTTGAGCTCGCCAGTGAGATCCCCGTACGTGACCGGAGTTTCTTCTGCCACTTCTGATGAAGACGGTATGGTGTCTTTCGCCATCTCTGATGTGGATGGCGAGATGGTTGTCGTTGAAGATGTGTCCCACCGGGCGTGCCAGAATGTGTTGACGTCAGAAACCCACCGGCGGGCAGCGGCTGGCCAACACCGTAGAGCCGGGAATGACTAGGGCTGCGGCTGGCCCCAGTCCCTCAGAGCGACGGCCCGCAAAGCCTCCTGGTCGCGCGCCGATGCTGGTCGCAAGGGCGTGCCACCTGACCTATACCTGGTCAGGAAGGTGTGGATGATGCCTCGCTTAGTTTCCTGCAGGGCACACACGTACACGTTAAATACGAGCCTCGATCGGCTCTCAGGTTGTCCTGTGAATCGGCTCATGGAGCCGATCCACCCATGATTCGTCCAAGGTGGCCGAATATATGGTGGTCCTGCTTGATCAAGATAAAGCATATGAGATCCACGACGATCTAGGGTTTTCACCGCATAATCGGATCATCCTACTCACGATTGGGCCTCGCGCTCACGCACGGTAAACGTAAGCCAGCCCTAGACAAGGCCTAAAAACCAACACTAGGTTGATCCTCGGAACGTCCTGTCTAGGGGCAGCAAACTACACCCTGCATGCCGCTGGATCCTCCAACCCTTTGTAAGGCCTAACTATTGCAGATATTAAACTAATCCTTGATGAATCAAGGAGCGACCATAACGGATCAGATCTACTAAATAAAGATCAAGCGGGGTGCCGCCCCTGCACCCATGATGAGGCACAAGGACGGCTAGACGCGCAAGGGTTGCACTACGCGAGCATATGATGCTAAGAACGATGCTAACCCTAACGCGTCTACGATAACTACGTTGCTCGCCATCAAAAAGGCTTCAGTACGAGCAACGCATGAACAACTAGGCAGGCTCGTGCTGCCTAGATCGCGAGATGCGATCTAGGCAGCATGGTGCTTACCGGAGGAACCCTCGAGACGAAGGAGTTGGCGATGCGCCGAGATTGGTTTGTGTTGAACGTTGGTTGTTGTTTATTCCATAAACCCTAGGTACATATTTATAGTCCAGGGACTTTCTAATGTGGGCGTGCACCAAACCGTGCACGGGTAAAACTCTAACTTCTAAACTAAGATGCGATCTAATATGTTACAGATACATGGGCAGTTTAGCCCAACTTGGCAAATAAGGCCGATTCACGTATCTCTTCTATATGTATATCTTCAAGTCCATCTTGATCGCGGCCCACCTCTGGCTTGGTCAAATTCTGGTTATAACACTAGTATAGTTTAGGGTTATGTGTTTTCATTAAGTAGGGTTGATTAGCTATGGTTAGTTACATATATATGGTTTAGGGTTAATGCATGGCACATTTAATTTAATTAGAGGACCGCGAGGCACCCCTGGCCTGCTTGATGCACAATTAAGTGTCGTTGGCCTATATATAGGGTTTAATTAGGGTTTAGGGTTAGGGTTAGGGTTTAGGGTCTAGGGTTTAGTGTTTAGGGTGTTTAGGGTTTAGGGATTAGGGATTAGGGTTTCAGGGTTGTATAAGGTTTAGGGATCATCGATCGAGTGCGCACACACATTATTAGAGGCACCCGCGCCTTTGCGCATAAAGTGCATGCGTATAGTTTAGGGTTATTTGTTTTAATTAAGTAGGGTTTGATCAGCTAGGGTTAGTTACATATATATGGTTTAGGGTTAATGCATGGCACATTACATATAGTTTAAATCTCAAGAATGTTTATACATGATAGGCCATATGTGCAAAGGAATTTTTTTCCCCGTGAACTTGTCAAAATTCAAGTTTATCAGTGCCAATGGAAACTAGTCCAAAAAATTACATAGAGGACCAAAAGTACTAGACAATAACTAATAGAACCTGCAACTTTACAAAAAGGACCCCAAAACATATAGAAGAAAATCAATCGAGTCCTTCTCGACCGCACATCAGATCTCTGCTCCGCATCCTTTCCAGCAACTCCGTCGCCGGGGACGCACCACTTGGGACGGTGTCGCCGGTAGTCGCCAGGACGAAGGAGAAGAAGGGCCTCAGCAACGGCATATTGGCTCTGAGAAGGGCCGCTGAAAGTCCAAGATGTGCACGGGCAAGACGGATGACGCCGTCGTATGCCCCGAGCTTGTGAACTTTAGCAGCTTGACTTCCCCATTGGCCAGATCTGAAGCACTGACCAAAGCAAGCCTCACCGTTAGCGCCATCACATTGATGGCACCAGATCGGGGTTTGGCCGGCAAGATCCGCCAGATTCACCATAGGCCAGATCTGAAGCCGATGACGAGATCCCCGACTCCATTGCGCCATTCTGCTCATGGGAAACACTGGATCTAAGCTTACAACAACACTAACTCCCTCGGATCCAAATTAGCTGACTCAACTTTGCTTATCTAAATATGGATGTATCCACACATGTTTTTACTCTAGATACATACACGTCTAAGGAAAGTTGAATCAATTAATTTAGTTCGGAGGGTGTACAATATACAGAGAGAAGTCGGCCTCGTCTCCGGCCGGCGAGGCCGCCGGAGAGAAGGGGGAGAGGAGCCGGGGGAGTGGGAGAGACTCGAGAGAGAAAGAGAAGAGGAAGAAATGAGAGCTCCCTGGGGAAGAACATTATTTTTGTCGTTCTGCTCGTAGCTTGAAACTGAAAATTTCGGCCACGCGCCAAATCATCCCGCCGCATCCATTCGAAAATCCCGTGACCAGTTTTACCCTTTTAACCCTGGTCCGGAAGCTACAACCCACCGACCATGGAGGGCTCATTCGGTAACAATGAAATATCTTGCCTAGATCCCGAACCCTCCCCACAGGCCCACACCCACCCACCAACCATTCGCCCCATTAGCTCAAAAATACTCTCACACGCCAAAGCTCTGACTCTCTACAGTACTAGATCTGCTTCGCCGCCGGCATACTCCTCCACAGCGTAGCCTTGATCGTGTTGGCTGTCCACCCACCTGATCCGCTCCCCCGCCGCCCTCGTCACCGACGGATCTGCTTCACCGCCGACCTCGCCACCGACGGATCTGCTTCACCGCCGACCTCGCCACCGACGGATCTGCTTCACCGCCGACCTCGCCACCGACTACCTCGCCGCAGCGGCTGTATCAACTTCACCGAATACCTTGCCAGCCAACCAGATCTGCTTCACTAACGCCCGCTTCTACTGAAACAGGGTCGATTCATCGTCTCCCGCGTTCGCCGCCGCTGGAATGCAAGTTGCCGCCCCCGTCCACCCCGCCGCAGCTTGGTTAGTACGCTGGCCCGTTAGATCGCGGTGTTTCTTTAGCCATGTTTTGTGTAGTTATTTGCAGATCTCATATGCCGTTAACTTTCTTGATGTGTTGCTTCGCATGAAGTTTGTTTAAATATTGTACAGTACAAAAGCATTATCCGGTCGCTACCATCCTGTTCATTCTACTGACACCTGTGTGCATCCACATATTTATAGCCTTGTACCCATTCATTTGCTGCCAACTGTTTTTGTACTGCATGCTATTGTCGCACTGCTTTTATAGTCGTGCTATGGGCATTTCCAATCTGCTTGTTCTTATACCACGTCATTAGCTCACCGCTAGCTGTTTTCTCGTGTCTGCTATTCTCACACTGCTTTTATAATCATGCTATGTGCATTTCCAATCTGCTTGCTCTTATACCTCGTCTTTAGCTTATATAGTTATTGCTGCGTGCATGTCTGGTCTTTGTATTATCGTAGACTGACTTGTCAATGTTATTTTTCCTAGGGATTGATCATGCGAACCACTTATTAGAACATCCAACATTAACAGCGGGGACGCTAGGTAAGGTTGGAATCTGAGTTCGTGGTTGGTAATTTTGGCAGTTTACTTCCGTTATTATCTATAACCTATATGCATTGTTCCTTATGCAAGAGATTAACACTTGGAACCCTGCCATAGCAATGCCATTCATGCTTTACTATGTTTCTGCCTATTTGATATGCTTGTCTTGGAGAAACTTCGAGGGTGATTTGAACCTGACATTTGGTCATTCTTAATGCCAGTTTACTTTATGTGTAAAACCTTGGCATTACCCTACTCTAAATCTGAATGTCTGAAATTCGTATCTCATGCAAAGCAACATCTAGTTGGTTTTAATCTGATATCTGGTAAATATTGGCTTATTCATTTGGCAGCTCAAGTTTTTTGTTATTTGAAACCAGCTGACTTGGTCTTAAATGTGATATCTAAACACAGATTAAGGACAATGGAGCAGGAGGATTAGCATTTCACTTGATGGCTGAACCTAAAATGATAGGCATGTTGACCACGACTAGTGCACGCAAGAGAAGGACCTGCAGTGAGCCAGTATGTGCTTAGTACATGCATCTTATCTTATCTTGTGCTTATTTCTGCTACATGCTGTTATCTGATCTCTACATTGCGTAATACATGTTTGAATAGTTAATTGTTGTAACTATGTTTACAATGTTACCAGAATGCAGTTTTAATGAAGCAGTCATCATTAGAAGATAGTCGCCAAAAAAGGATCTGTAGCGACCCTGTGCAACATTATGATGTAAGTTTGTGCTTAGTACAAGTTCCATACATGTCTTATTTATGCAACTTGTTATTATCTTATATCTACATTGCATAATAAATGTTTGCATAGTTCATCGTTTAACTCTTTTTGCATTATTATCAGAATGCAGTTGTGATGAAGCAATCTTCATTACCAGTGAGGCCCACAAAAAGTTCTGATCTTTCTTCTGATGCATCTTCTCATAGCCGTCAACCTAGACCATTTCTTTCATCAGACAGTAAATATCTCAAGGCTGTACTTTATAAAAGACATGGTATTGCTGCTTTAAGATCTGTAGCTGATATGTTGACAAAGAGTACACAAGATTCAATCAAGGCGATTGCCAAATGTCAACGTGTTATTGATGATGCTAATAGAAGTCCTCAATGATTCTATGTAATTTTTTTATTTGGGCACATTAATTGCCTTGTAATTTTCCTATTTGTTTTATTTGTGTATGTACTTGTGTGTATCATTGAAATCAGATTTTAGGCTCATGAAATTTAATGCAAGTTGACTAGTCAAACAAGTAGGGCCCTACAACAGATTGGGCCGGCCCACTTACAGTAGTGTGGGACCCACTTTCATTTTGGGCCGGCCCACTTCTTTAGTAGGCCGGCCCGGTTACACGATAATGGGCTCCACATGCTTATTGGGCCGGCCCACTTGCTCTATGGTGGTCCCACATGGTAAATGGGCCGGCCCTTTAATAGGAAGGTGGGACCCACCTGTGTTTTGCCGGCCCACTTTCTATATGGTGGACCCCACCAAATGGGCCGGCCCTTTAATAGGAAGGGGGACCCACCTATGTTTTTGGCAGGCCCACTTGTTGGGCCGGCCCACTTTCTATATGGTGGACCCCACATACCAAATGGGCCGGCCCATTAACAGGAATGTGGGACCCACGTGTTTTTGGCCCGGCCCACTATCTTGGTGGGCCAGCCCACTTGCTATATGGTGGGCCCCACATACTAAATGGGCCCTTTAACAGGAAAGTGGGACCCACCTGTGTTTTTGGCCCGGCCCACTATTTTGTTGGGCCGGCCCACTTGCTATATGGTGGACCCCACAAACTAAATGGGCCGACCCTTTAACGGAAAGTGGGACCCACCTGTGTTTTTGGCCGGCCCACTAGCTTGTTGGGCCGGCCCACTTTATACGGTGGACCCCACACACTAAATGGGCCGGCCTTTTAACGGAAAGTGGGACCCACTGTGTTTTGGCCGGCCCACTTGCTTCTTGGGCCGGCCCAGTTGCTGTAAGGTGGACCCCACATGTTAAATGGGCCGGCCCATTTAAGTTTTGACCAGTCAACCTTAGAGGTTAGGCCCGGCCCACGTAACTAATGGACCAGCCCAGCTATATAGTTGACCGGTCAAACTATGTCATCTGGCCCGGCCCGCTTAAGACGTGGCAGGCCTCGTGTGGGCCTACCATCTACCACGGGGTTTCAGCCGGTTAACGCCGTTAACTGGCAGTTAACGGCGTCTGCCACGTGTCAGTTTGCATGACGTCAGCAGTCAACGGGCTCCCGAAAACACTTCCGCAACGGTCCGATTTTCCGTGGCGGAAGGGCGCCCAAGCGCGACGGACCGAAAAAATCGTCGTTGGACTTTGCCTGACGCAGTTTCGACAACGGAACCCATATCGTCGGGTTAGGCCCATAGGCGACGAAAAATGCCCCTTAGTTGACGATTTTGGGACGTTGTCTATCAGAACTTTTCAGTGTGCATCTATTGTTCTTGTTCCTAATAATCCTTTGCAGCAACATTTGGAGAATAGTGAAAGTGAAGCTTTTAGGAAAGAAAGAGATGAGCTTGAGGAAATTTTTCTTCGTCAACCTATTCTCAAGCATGATTTACCGGTGGAAGATTTGGGTACAACACCGCCACCAAAGGAAGATCCTGTTTTTGATTTAAAGCCTTTACCTGATAATCTTAAATATGCTCATATTGATGATAAGAAAATATATCCTATTATTATTAGTTCTAAGCTTTCAGAGATTGAGGAAGAAAGGTTATTGGAAATATTGAAGAAACACCGAGGAGCTATTGGCTATACTCTTGATGATTTGAAAGGGATTTCTCCTTCTATTTGCCAACATGCTATTAATATGGAAGAAGATGCAAA
Organism: Lolium multiflorum; assembly: GCA_030979885.1. NCBI lineage: Eukaryota > Viridiplantae > Streptophyta > Magnoliopsida > Poales > Poaceae > Lolium > Lolium multiflorum. The sequence continues at coordinate 83,600,093 of CM061753.1, forward strand.
GCCTGTTGTTGAACATCAACGTCGTCTAATTCCGAAGATGAAAGAGGTGGTAAGGAACGAGGTATTAAAACTTCTTGAAGCTGGTATTATATATCCTATTGCTGATAGTAGATGGGTTAGTCCTGTGCATTGTGTTCCTAAGAAAGGAGGAATGACTGTTGTGCCTAATGATAATGATGAGCTTATTCCTCAAAGAATAGTTGTAGGTTATAGAATGTGCATTGATTTTCGAAAAGTTAATAAAGTTACTAAGAAAGATCATTACCCTTTACCTTTTATTGATCAAATGCTAGAAAGGTTATCTAAAAATACTCATTTTTGCTTTCTTGATGGTTATTCTGGGTTTTCACAAATTGCTGTTAAAGCTAAAGATCAAGAGAAAACCACGTTTACTTGTCCTTATGGAACTTATGCTTATAGGCGTATGCCTTTTGGTTTATGTAATGCTCCTGCTACTTTTCAAAGATGCATGTCTGCTATTTTTCATGGTTTTTGTGAAAGTATTGTAGAGGTGTTCATGGATGATTTTTCTGTCTATGGGAATTCTTTTGATAATTGCTTGCGAAACCTCGATAAAGTTTTGCAGAGATGTGAAGAAACTAACCTTGTTCTTAATTGGGAGAAATGCCACTTTATGGTTAATGAAGGAATTGTATTGGGACATAAAATTTCCGAGAGAGGTATTGAAGTTGATAGAGCTAAAGTTGAAGCAATTGAGAAGATGCCCTATCCGAGGGATGTTAAAGGTATTCGTAGTGTTCTTGGTCATGCTGGGTTTTATAGGAGATTTATTAAAGATTTCTCTAAAATTTCAAAGCCTCTTACTAATCTTCTTCAAAAAGATGTACCTTTTGTTTTTGATGATGATTGTAAGGAAGCTTTTGAAACTCTAAAGAAAGCCTTAACAACTGCTCCTGTAGTCGAACCTCCTGATTGGAATTTGCCTTTTGAAATTATGTGTGATGCTAGTGATTTTGCTGTAGGCGCTGTTCTTGGACAGCGGGTAGATAAAAAATTAAATGTTATTCATTATGCTAGTAAGACTCTTGATGCTGCTCAAAGAAATTATGCTACAACTGAAAAGGAATTGTTAGCTGTAGTCTTTGCTTGTGATAAGTTTAGACCCTATATTGTTGATTCGAAAGTTACAATTCATACTGATCATGCTGCAATTAGATACCTTATGACAAAGAAAGATGCTAAGCCAAGGCTTATTAGATGGGTACTTCTGTTGCAAGAATTTGATTTACATATTATAGATAGGAAAGGTGCTGATAATCCTGTTGCTGATAATTTGTCTAGATTGGAAAATATTGCTTATGATCCTGTTCCTGTTAATGATAGTTTTCCAAATGAACAATTGGCTGTAATAAAGGTGAGCTCGCGAGAGAGCCCTTGGTATGCAGATTATGCTAACTTTATTGTTTCGAAGTATTTGCCTCCAACCTTTTCAGCTCAGCAAAGGAGGAAATTCTTTTATGACTTGAGGCATTATTTTTGGGATGACCCACACTTATATAAAGAAGGAGTGGATGGTATTATGCGAAGATGTGTTCCTGAATATGAACAACAGGAGATATTGAATAAATGTCATGGAAGTGTTTATGGAGGACATCACGCTGGAGATAGAACCGCGCAAAAGGTTCTACAATCAGGTTTTTATTGGCCAACACTCTTCAAAGATGCAAGGAAGTTTATTTTATCTTGTGATGAATGTCAAAGAGTTGGTAATATCTCTAGACGCAATGAAATGCCTATGAATTATACTCTTGTTATTGAACCATTCGATTGTTGGGGATTCGACTTCATGGGTCCTTTCCCTTCTTCAGATGGTAACACTCATATACTTGTCGCTGTTGATTATGTTACTAAATGGGTAGAAGCTATACCTACAAAAAGTGCTGATGGTGAGACCTCTATAAAAATGCTTGTAGATGTTATATTTCCTAGATTTGGAGTACCTAGATATATTATGACTGATGGAGGTTCTCATTTTATTCATGGAGGTTTTAGAAAAACTCTTGCTAAGTATGGTATTAATCATAGAATTGCTTCCGCTTATCACCCTCAAACTAGTGGTCAAGTAGAATTATCAAATAGAGAGATTAAAGCTATCTTAGGAAAGACTGTTAATAAATCTAGAAAGAATTGGGCTAGCAAATTGAAAGAAGCATTATGGGCTTATAGAACTGCTTATAAAAATCCTATGGGAATGTCACCTTATAAAATGGTTTATGGAAAAGCTTGTCATTTACCTTTAGAACTAGAGCACAAAGCTTATTGGGCTGTTAGAGAACTAAATAAAGATCCTAAATTAGCCGGTAATAAAAGATTGCTGCAATTAAGTTCTCTAGATGAATGGAGAAGTGAAGCTTATGAAAATGCTAAACTCTTTAAAGAAAAAGTTAAGAAGTGGCATGATAGAAGGATCATTAAAAGAGAATTTAATGTTGGAGATAAAGTTCTATTGTATCGGTCTCGTCTCAGATTCTTTGCAGGGAAATTACTCTCGAAGTGGGAAGGACCATATGTTGTTGAGGAGGTGTATCGTTCAGGAGCAATTAAAATTAGCTCTCTCCAAGGCAATGCCACACAAGTGGTGAATGGACAAAGACTCAAGCATTATATCTCGGGTGATTCTTATAATGTTGATGTTGATATTATTCAAGTGGAAACACCGGAGGCTTTCATCAAAGGACAAATTGACAGTCCGCCAGAACTGGACTTTGAATAGGTAACAGTATAGGTAATAAAAAGTCCGCGTTTACCTTTCCGAACATTATTTCTGCTGTTTTTAGAAAATATGAAAAATTACGGAATCGAAACGGAGTGGAAAAGACGCGCGAGGGCCCGTCACCACAGGCCGGCGCGGGCCCCACCCTGGCCGCGCCGACCTATGGTGACGGCACCTCGGCGTCCCGTTTCCACTCGTTTTCGGCCTGGAACCTTCCTTTTGTCGTAAAAATATTTGCTATATAATCCCCCGGACCCCTGGAGGTCCGTAATATCGTTTTCTCGTCGTGTTTTGTTTCGAGCTGTTTTCTGCCAGATTTGTTTTGATCTAGAAGCACCATGGTCTCCAACAACAAAGACAAGGGGCCTTGGAGGGAAGAGATGGATGAAAGGATCAATAAGGAGAAGGAGAAGATAGCATCAGCAAAAGGAGAGTGGGAAACTACGAGGAGTAAGCCAATTTTGGTGGGATCGGTTAATACTGGGCGTTCTTTTTCTCATAACTTGCAGGGAGCTCTTCCGCCTGCTCTGGACCTCGACTCTTTCCCTTGTGTGGAGGAAGCAATACGGGTTGCTGATGAGTTTTGTGATCAATATCGTGCTCTAAGAAGGGAAGTGGAGATACTTCAGGAGGAGAACCAGCGACTTCGCAGAATGCTGGAATATTACTCAAATCCCAGCACAAGGCCGTCACCGCCACACTCGGGTAACAATGAGTCTCTTCAGGTTTTGGTGCAGAATTACAAAATTGAGAAGCTGAAGCTGAAGGAGATCCTTATGAAGCGCGAGAGGAATCCATCGCCATCATCACCGAAGGAGTAATTCATCATCGGTATTGGCATCCCCTTGGTTTGTTCCAAGCTTGGGGGAGTGCCGCGGTATCACATCATCACCACCTTTATCTTTTACTATCAAGTAGTGTCATATCATGAATAGGGAAGTTATCATATGGAATAGTATGCAATGTGGAAGTATCTCTCTTAGTTAGTTATCTATGTATCCGTTGGTGTGAGTTATCGTTATGGAATATTAATGAGAAGTCTTATCATTTACTTTTTGCACACCTTATTTTAGTTTGCAATCTCCATTATATGATTACTCTTGACATGAGTATTGATATCACTTTGGGAGCATCGAGTAAATCTATTTGGTTTTGGCAAACTTAGCATTGGTCAATAGCAACAACATCTTGATGTTTAATAGAAGAGAGAAATACACTTAGATATATTACTATTATCTCTATGCTTAGTATTCTGAAGTTAAAATTGCTTGTGCTTATGAGAAAGATGCATGATTGTTTCTATCATATGTATATTTGTTTGTTTCCCTCAACCTTTATGCTTGCTATCAAACCTTGCTAGCCAAAGACCTGTATCGAGAGGGAATGCTTCTCATACATCCATAACCTTAGACCAAACCTATGCCATTTGTGTCCACCATACCTACCTACTACATGGTATTTTCTGCCATTCCAAGTAAATACTTCATGTGCTACCTTTAAATTATTCAAACTACTACTCCTTATTTGTGTCAATGTTCTATAGCTCATGAGGAAGTATGTGGTGTTTTATCTTTCAATCTTGTTGGGCGAACTTTCACCAATGGACTAGCGGCACATCCGCTTATCCAATAATTTTGCAATAAGAGCTGGCAACGGGGTTCCCAGCCCCAATTAATAACTTTCATTAATAATTCTCTTCACATGTTTTGCTCTGATTTATCAGTAAGCAACTTAATTTTGCAATAGACACTCCTCCATGGTATGTGAATGTTGGAAGGCACCCGAGGATTCGGTTAGCCATGGATTGAGAAAGCCAAGGTTGGGGGGAGTGTCATCCTTAATAAAACTAAAATACATGTGTAAACAAAAGAGAAGGGGGATGATCTACCTTGCTGGTAGAGATGCCGTCCCTCATGGGAGCCGCTCTTGAAAGGTTCGTTTGGCAAGGGGGTTAGAGTGCCCGCTACCATTCGTTGACAACAACAAACACCTCTCAAAATCTTACTTTTATGCTCTTTATATGATTTCAAAACTTGAAAAGCTCTAGCACATGATTTAATCTCTGCTTCCCTCTGCGAAGGGCCTATCTTTTACTTTTATGTTGAGTCAGTAAACCTATTTCTCTCTATCTCAAGCAAGCAATTGAGTTGTTGTGAACCAATCATTTATGCTATGATTCAGTTGATCATGTCTTTTATACTTTCTTGTTTAGTACCAATTTTATCTGAATGAATATGACTTTGAAGTTATCAATGATTATGAGGAGATTGTTATGCTTAAATATGGAAGCCCAGCTATAAATTCTAATATGAAAGCTTTGCTTAGAAGTACAATCCGTTAGTAGTTCTCTGACCAAGAACAAAGTTTGCCATCACCAACTATGATTTCTTATGCACCTTTACTTGTGATTTCTCTTTACTTATTTCGAGATGAGTTATATGAGGAAGTTGTTTACTAGAATGTCTTGTGTGAATGAATATGATGCTTCTTGTCCGTATTTTATTTATCGACTCTTCACTCCATAAACATGTGGTCTTGTTTATCGAGCTCAGTTTCGCTTGGGGACAAGCGAGGTCTAAGCTTGGGGGAGTTGATACGTCCAATTTGCATCACTATTTTGTATCATAATTTGCTGTTATTCATTGATATATTTCATATTGGGACACAATACTTATGTTATTTCATCTATTTTGCATGTTTCATCATCATTGGAGGATCAAGCACCGGAGCCAGGATTCTGCTGGAAAAAGCACCGTCAGAACGCAATATTTCGGAAGATCAACTGTGGAAGGAAATTTCACGTAAATTCCTATTTTTCCAGATGACGGAGGGAGCCAGAAGGGGAAGAAGAGAGGAGCCACTGTGGGCCCAGACCATAGGGCGGCGCGGCCCATGGCCTGGCCGCGCCACCCTATGCTCTGGGGGGCCCACGACCCTTTTCGCCTCCTTTTCTTCGCGTACTCCTTCGTCCCGAAAACCTAAGCCACAGAGAGGACCTCACGAAGGGTTACAGCCGCCTCTGCGGGGCGGAGAACACCAGAGAGAAAAGAGCTCTCCGGCGGGCAGGAATCCGCCGGGGAAATTCCCTCCCGGAGGGGGAAATCGACGCCATCGCCATCGTCATCGAGCGGGACATCATCTCCATCATCATCATCATCATCTCCACCATCTACACCGCCATCACCACCGCTGCACCTCGTCACCGCTGTAACAATTCGGGTTAAATCTTGATTGTATGATAGGGGAAACTCTCCCGGCATTATTCTCTACTTGTTATAGATGCTATTGAGTGAAACCATTGAACCAAGGTTTATGTTCAGATTGTTATTCATCATCATATCACCTCTGATTGTATTCCATATGATGTCTCGTGAGTAGTTCGTTTAGTTCTTGAGGACATGGGTGAAGTCTAAATGCTAGTAGTGAATTATGGTTGAGTAATATTCAATGTTATGATATTTAAGTTGTGGTGTCATTCTTCTAGTGGTGTCGTGTGAACGTCGACTACACGACACTTCACCATTTATGGGCCTAGGGGAGTGCATCTTGTATTCGGTTGCTAATTGCGGGGTTGCCGGAGTGACAGAAACCTGAGCCCCCGTTAGTATATCGATGCAAGAGGGATCGCAGGATCTCAGAGTTTAAGGCTGTGGTTAGATTTATCTTAATTACTTTCTTGTAGTTGCGGATGCTTGCAAGGGGTATAATCACAAGTATGTATTAGTCCTAGGAAGGGCGGTGCATTAGCATAGGTTCACCCACACAACACTTATCAAAACAATGAAGATTATTAAGCCACATGAAGCGAAAGTACTAGACTAAAATCCCCGTGTGTCCTCAAGAACGTTTGGTCATTATAAGTAAACAAACCGGCTTGTCCTTTGTGCTAAAAAGGATTGGGCCACTCGCTGCAATTATTTCTCTCGCATTTTACTTACTCGTACTTTATTTATCTGCAATATCAAAACCCCCTGAATACTTGTCTGTGAGCATTTACAGTGAATCCTTCATCGAAACTGCTTGTCAACACCTTCTGCTCCTCGTTGGGTTCGACACTCTTATTTATCGAAAGTACTACGATACACCCCCTGATTTACTGAGGCATCCTGCTGATGGCGATGAATGGAAGCAATTCGACCTGGATCATCCAGATTTTGCTGCAGATCCAAGGAACCTGAGACTTGGCCTTGCTACAGATGGATTCAACCCATTTGGCAACATGAGCAACTCGTATAGCATGTGGCCAGTACTAGTTACACCTTACAACCAGGCTCCCTGGACATGCACCGATCAGTCGAACTGTATGATGGCCTTACTCATCCCAGGTCCCAAATCTCCTGGGAAGGATTTTGATGTGTTCATGCAGCCTCTTATTAGAGACTTGCAAACATTATGGGAGGGTGTCCCTACACGGGATGTGTGTCAACCTAAAGAACAAAATTTTCTATTACGTGCTGCTGTACTGTATTGCACCCATGATTATCCAGCTTTGGGCACTATGTCAGGCAGAGTAACATCAGGTTATAATGCATGTGTTCACTGTGATACTGATCAGCTGGCAGTGAGGATAATAAACAAGATATGCTATATGGGCCATCGCCGTTTCCTTCCATTAGATCACAGTTTCCGAAAAAATAGAAAAAAATTGCAATTTATTGGTGATCAGGCCTGTAAAAAGACTAAACCGCAGCACTTTAAGAGTCACGAGTTGGAGGCGCACCTAGAAGCGGTCAGAAATGTTAAACCAGGAAAACCACCAGCCGCCACAGCAGGTACAGCAGAGAAGAATACAGAAGATGCAGCAGCAGTAGTAGCAGATAGAAAAAGGAAGAAGAGAGGAGATGAACTGAGTCTAGCAGCTACCAAAAGGAAGATGGGAGGTGAAATAGCAGCATGTACCAAGAGGAAGGAAATGGAAAATGATAGACCGAGAATATTTTATAAGCGCAGGACCACTCTTTGGGACTTGCCGTATTGGGCTGGTAAGAAGCTTCGGCATAATATTGATATCATGCACATGGAGAAGAATATATGTGACAGCATTGTCGGCACATTACTCAACATTCCATCCAAGACAAAAGATAGCTCAAATGCTAGGATTGATTGTGCAACATTGAATGTTAACAGGCACTTGCAACTGGATCGTAATGACAAAGTGAACAAAGGCAAGGAAAAACATTATAAATTTCGAGGCGCGGAATTCACATTGCCGATGCCTAAAAGGAGATTATTTTGTGAGTACCTCCGAGGTGTGATGTTCCCGTTCGGATTTGCTTCCAACATTGCAAATTGTCTCAATGCTGAAGGAAACAAGCTCCAAGGGTTGAAAACTCACGATTGTCACATCCTGCTGCAAAGGCTTTTAGCTATTGGCATTAAAGATTTAGTGAAGCCAAATATGTACAACGTGATTGCAGAGTTGGGAAGGTTCTTTAGGGAAATATGTAGTAAAACTCTAAGCAGAGCTGTTGTAGAACGTCTTAAGGTGGACATAGCAGTAATCCTGTGCAAGCTGGAGCTGATATATCCTCCAGCCTTCTTTGATGTGATGGTGCATTTGGCTGTTCATCTACCTGATGAGGCACTTTTAAGAGGTCCGGTACAGTATGGATGGATGTACCCTATAGAACGTCGACTGTGCACTTTCAAGAATACAGTTAGGAACAAAGCTAGACCGGAGGCTTGCATTGCAGTGGCGTATATTGCTGCTGAAGCATATACATTTGCCTCAAGATATATTCCTGATATTGAGACCAGATTCAATCGGGGTCGCAGAATTTTGGAAGTTGGAGGATCTGTTTTTAATCATGGTGTTGAGCTAATAGGAAAGAGGACCGAAAAAACATTAGAGCAGTCTGAATTTGAACAGCTGTCTTGGTATGTGCTGAATAATGCTACAGAGGCTGATGAATATGTTAAGTGAGTACTATGCACACGAACTACTCAGTTCCTCGCATATACTATGAACTTGTATCAAAATGAAATATATTCAGCTGACTTGGCTATGTTTTGCAGGTTGTACATGGAAACGAATGGAAAGCTATCGGCACGTGGGAGTGGGTTTCAGGACTGGTTTGAGAAATATGTAAGATGTTCAATTGCACTCTGACTTGTCTATGTGTTTTCACATGAGATGACCTCTTGTCTATTTTGTAATCGTAGATCTCGAAACTCCATGCGGAGAATCCAGGCGCTGTTAGTGCTGATCTCCTTGTCCTATCACGTGGTCCAGATAAGAGGGTGTTGGTAGCTGCAGCTTGCAATGCCAATGGTGTCCATTACAGCTCCTATGAGCGTGAACAACATTTGAAGACACGAAATAGTGGCATCACAACCAGTGGAGATCACTTGACAACCAGAAAAAAGAGATCAGAGTCATTTGACCATTATGGTCACATAGAAGAGGTTATTCAGTTGTTCTATAGTGATAAGGTTACTGTCCGATCTGTGGTTCTATTTAAGTGTTATTGGTACAACCAAGATCCAAACAAGGGCAAAGGTGCCAGAAATGATGGGTATTTCATATCAGTCAATACTACTGCTCAGTGGTACAAGGATGATCCTTATATTTTGGTACCTCAAGCGGCCAAGGTACTTTTCTTGGAAGACAGATCTAGAAAAGGATGGCAGTATGTGCAAAAGTTTGTGGCAAGGAACATATATGATTTGGATGAGAATGCGGATCCAATAATTGGTGCCCAGCAAGATGATTTCGCTGGTTGTATGCAAACTAAAGTTGCTGACATTGATGAAACCTCGTTGGATACAGGTATCCCTGCACATGATGGAGAAGTAGATTTCACTGTTGAGGTTAGCATAGTCGACAAAGAGATGGATAAACTGAAGCTACCTGGTGAATCTCAGGAGGAGAATGGACAGGACGAGCAGGATGAGACCATGCACGAATATCAGAATGAAGACGGAGGTGATGATGATGATGATGATGATGATGATGATGATGATGATGATTAGACTCTTGTCTCTGTATCATGCTGTGAGATGAAGAACCATGATTTGTTTTGATTTTTCTATTTGGAAAATGTATGAGTCCTGAAGACAATTATCTGTTGGATTGTAATCCCATGATGACTAATTATTTATGTTTGTTGTCCTACTAAAAGTTGGTCAAACTTAATTGTGTGGAAGTAATCCCATGCTGTTTGATTCATAGGGTCATATCCCATAGGAAAATAGAATGATAATAGATCAAACTAATGCAGAATATCTTATAACCACAATCAAATAGAATTTCTCTTGACATAGGATTCAAGTTGGCATGGCATCCCTATCATACAGGGTTTTTATTCATACTATGCTACAAATCGAAAATAAGATGGGTCAGCACTTTATCGCGGCAGATAGGGCAGCTGGCGTTCGTTACAAACCAGGAGAAGATGCACTTCCTATGGAACGGGTGTTTGCATCCCCGGAGACGCACCGTTGTGCGCTGCGACAGCCCCAGCATGCATATGCTGCAGTGGCCGTCCTCCGGCGCAACTAGGACCCAACTGTCCTGCAGCGCCGGCAAGTTGACGATGAGCCGGTGGTCCACCCTAAGGGTGAGGTCGAAGTGGAGGCCACCGAGCCGACGACACGCCTGCTGCCACATCAGGTGCATAACATCGTAAGGCATGATGATGTCCCACTCCTCCTCCGTGAGGTTCAGGTTCTTGAGCAGCCATACACGGGCAAGAATCTCGCGCATAGTTCGCACGACATTGCCCCCACTACGCAGCTTCCTCGGAGGCAAGCCAAGATCCAGCACCACCTCTTCGCAGGGTGTAGTGGTGATATCGTCCTCATCCAGTGGGGCAGGGAGGGGGCCGGCCATCCTCCTGAGCTCGTACGTCCTCGAGAAGAAGATGTGCACTGTCATAGTGTACGGGGACGCCTCGCCCTCGCCCACGGCCGGCGGCTCGCCGACGGAGAAGTCGGTCGTGCTTGCCGACACACGGCAGGCACGGAAGACATGTGGGCCAGACTCGATGATGCGCTCGCGTGAGGAGCGCTCTAGTAGGGGCGTCGCCGCCATTGGGGATTCTTCGGAGGGCTGTAGACTGGCGGCTAGTCGACGGTGAGGTGGTTGGTGTGAGATCTCTGGGATGAGGCCAGGGGAAGTGGGCGAAGTGCTCGGGACTAGGGACTGCCCTCAACTTTCCGCAGTAGTATGATAATAATTGGTGGACGAGGGAGACTAGTCCAGAGACTACCCAAAGTTGATAAATCATGTTCGAGGGAAAATGCCCAAGATTTATTATCAAAATTCAAGCTAATTTCGCCGATTTTGTTCTGCCGTTCATTAGACATCATCCAACGGCCTTGGTCTCTGGGATTCGCTGCTACAGTGTCATCTACTATTTTCTACCCAATTCCAGAAACATCCATAAAGCTAGTAGATAGCTTTCCTGCTTGTTGGCCCCACCCCATTTTTTTAATCTTTTCTTCCTTATCCCCTTCGCTCATGCTAGCAGCTACTTGCAGCCATTGCTACACCAGCGAGGTGATCTCTATGATAGGCACGGTTTTAGTAAGACAGCAAGTTGTAGATAGCTAACCATGAGACACATGCCTCTCTGGTTGAGACTGAGCTCGCTCTTGTGATTGGGCTCCAATGGTCGAGGTGAGTCACAGCTGCAATGACAGAGGTTTGTGCTGAATTAATTAGCACAGAGGCGTAACTAGCACTAGATGGAGAAGGCATAGTACACATATCGGACACGAAGTCGCGTCTGGCGAGCAGCTCGCATTCACTTGCATCAGTGCGGTACAACAAAGATGATGAAGAAGGATTGGAGCTTTGAAGGTAGTCAGAAAAGTTACAAAAAATAATACGTGCAAAACTTAACCTGTATAAACGCACATGCATGGATAATTTTACATTTCTGCATGAGAAAGACATGTCAATTTTCAGTACGACATGGTTTGATTTGTCAAATTTGATGCTCCTTAATGCATTTTAAGTGAAAATTACAGGTTTATTCATTATAATTGCCGATTTTTAACGTTACGTGCAGCTGACTAGCAAACTATAAGTGTGTGATTGCTTGCTTCCAAAATAAGGATATGTAATCATTTTGTATAAGGTAGTACCAATTAGTCGTTATATTGCAGAACTTAAAGAGTTTTGAGAGATTCAACTCGTTGCTACTCCATAAGAATGGTCATGTTGACAAATTTGATCCAGTGTTGAACAGAGCCAGAAACATTTCAAAAACTTGAGCATGGAAGAGGCTAGGGGTAAATGCCCCAAGGCCAGCCGAGCCTATCGTAGGTGCCGTCCCGAGGAGGAAGTACCTTAATTTGGGGCGCGCGCGGACGCTGCGGTACCCCGAGCTCGAGACGCCGCCGTACCGGTAGCTCGACCCGCGACGAGGCATGGCGGCGGCGGCGGAAGCGGAGCGGCGGCGGCGGAAGGTAAAGCTCCTGCTGACAAACATATTAGGCACAAATGGGCAACCTTCAGTAACCCATGTTCCATTTTTTTTGTCAGGATAACCCCATGTACCACCTTCCCAATAGAAAAAGTACTGTTCAACCTTCCCCTGTTGGGCCCAATATTTCACTTTTGGGTTGCCAAGGAACATCTACATGGTAATTGTTATCGGTCTACTTGCTCCGGCCGTCGAAGCCCAATAACTGCAAATGGGCCTTTCTGCTCATGCAATTTCGGCCCTTTTCTAATGAAACACAGATCCTATGATTGGCAAAAAAAAATACACGGAGATTCTACATAAAAGTTGTTTTTATTTATTTTGAATTATAGGGTTCCAATTTTTGAAACTGCTCATGCCCAATATGAAAATCCTTGATCGCTCCATACCCACATGGATAACGGTATTTTTAAAAATTCATAAAGTGGATTTGAAATTTAAAACATATCCTAATAATTCCTTGATTTAATCTATCAACTTGCAAGATCTTGGAGCCAAAGAGCTTGTATTAGTCTGCGAAAATAATACTGATAAACCTGTCGTTAACAAGAAATGAAGGTTTATCGTTCAGAGAGGATGCCATGTGGGACCCATGAGACAGTAGCGTCCTCAACGTTTCAAAGAAAAAGGCAAGTAGCCCGAAAATAGGGGTAAAAAATAAATCCTACAAAGGAAACATTTATAGTTCATAGAGGCTGACATGTGGGACCGATCTGCCAGCTGCATCCTCATCATTTCGAAGTCGGCAGGGATCAGAAGAAAAAGGCAAATAGCCAGAAATTAGGGGTCAAAAATAAATCCAAAAAGGAAACTTATATTCTTCATAGAGGATGACATGTGGGACCGACCTGCCAGCAGCGTCCTCATCGTTTCAAAGGCCGCAGGGGATCAAAAGAAAAAGGCAAATAGCCAGAAATTAGGGGTAAAAAATAAATACAACAAAGGAAAGGTTTATTGTTCATAGAGGCTGACTTGTGGGACCCATGAGCCAGCGGCGACCTCAATTTCAAAGGCGGCATATGATCGAAAAGAAAAAGGCAAGTTAGCAAAAATCAGTGGGTAAAAAAAATCTAAGAAATGAAACTTTATTGTACAGTCCCATGAGCCAGCACCTTACTCAACGTTTCAGTGGCGGCATGAGATAGAAAGAAAAAGGAAAGTGACCAAATATCAGGAGCAAAAAATAATCCAAGAAAAGAAACTTTTATTGTACATAGATGATGACATATGGGTCCCACTTATACAAGCTCTTTCGCTCCAAGATCTTGCAAGTTGATTGTACATAGAGGATGACATGCGGGCCCCTTGTGTCAGCAGCTTACTCAACGTTTCCAAGGCGGCAGGGGATCAAAAGAAAAAGGAAGTAGCCAGAAATTAGCGGTAAAAAATAACTCCAAGGAAGGAAACTTTTATTGTTCATAGAGTATGACATGCGGGACCCATGCGCTAGCAGCTTCCTCAACGTTTCAAAGGGGGCATGAGATCGAAAGAAAAAGACAAGTGACCAAATATCAGGAGCCAAAAATAATCCAAGAAAAGAAACTTTATTGTACATAAAAGATGACATGCGGGTCCCATTTTGCAGCAGCGGTGTCAACGTTTCAAATGCGGCTTGAGATCAAAAGAAAAAGAGTAGCCAGAAATTAGGGGTAAAAAAACTCCCAGAAAAGAAAGTTGATTGTACATAGAGGATGGCATGCGGGTCCCATGACCCAGCACCTTACTCAACGTTTCAGAGGCGGCATGAGATCGAAAGAAAAAGGAAAGAGACCAAATACCAGGAGCAAAAAATAATCCAAGAAAAAGAAACTTTTATTGTACATAGAGGATGACATATGGGTCCCACTTATACAAGCTCTTCCGCCCCAAGATCTTGCAAGTTGATTGTACATAGAGGATGACATGCGGGCCCCTTGTGTCAGCAGCTTAATCAATGTTTCCAAGGCGGCAGGGGATCAAAAGAAAAAGGAAACAGCCAAAAATAAGAGGGTGAAAAAATCCAAGAAAAGAAACTTTTATAGTATCGAGGATGACATGTGGGTCCCATGAGCCAGCAGCTTCTCAACGTTTCAGAGGCTGCATGAGATCGAAAGAAAAAGGCAAGTGACCAAAAATAAGGGGGTAAAAAAAATCCAAGAAAAGAGACTTGATTGTACATAGAGGATGACATGCGGGTCCCACCAGTCAGCAGCTTACTAACGTTTCCAAGGCGGCAGGGGATGAAAAGAAAAAGGAAATAGCCAAAGATCAGAGGGTGAAAAAAATCAAAGAAAAGAAACTTTTATAGTACATAGAGGATGACATGTGGGTCCCATGGGCCAGCAGGTTCCTCAACGTTTTCAAGGGCGGCATGAGATCGAAAGAAAAAGGCAAGTGACCAAAAATCAGAGGGTGAAAAATAATCCAAAAAAAGAAACTTTTATTGTACATAGAGGATGACATGCTGTCCCAACGTTTCAAATGCGGTTTGAGATCAAAAGAAAAAGAAAGTAGCCAGAAATTAGGGGGTAAAAAAAACTCCAAGAAAAGAAAATTGATTGTACATAGAGGATGACATGCGGGTCCCACGAGTTTGCAGCTTACTCAACGTTTCCAAGGCGGCAGGGGATCAAAAGAAAAAGGAAATAGCCAAAAATCAGAGAGTGAAAAAAAACCCAAGAAAATAAACTTTTGTAGTACATAGAGGATGACATGCGGGTCCCATGAGCCAGCAGTTCCTCAACGTTTCAAACGTGGCATGGGATCGAAAGAAAAAGGCAAGTGACCAAATATCAGGAGCCAAAAATAATCCAAGAAAAGAAACTTTATTGTACATAGAGGATGACATGCGGGTCCCATTTTGCAGCAGCGGTCTAAACGTTTCCAAGGCGGCACATGACCAAAAGAAAAATGAAGTAGCCAGAAATCAGGGGTGAAAAAAATCCAAGAAAAGAAAGATTTCAATTGGGCTGCATCTGGACATCTGGGCCTTCGAACTATCCTTCTGGGCCTTTTGACTCGTACAATTTCAGCCCACTCCAGAACATGATAGTTCGGATTTTTCTCAAAAAAAAAACAGGAAAGTCCTATGCTTCGCCAAAACAAAAAACAAGGAGATTCAAGATATATGTTGTAAAAATAAAGATTTAATTTATCCGTTTGCAATAGCTCAGAGCGAAATACACTGTTTATTGTCTGCAAAATAATCAAGATATCACATGTTTCTTGTACGGGAGGCTGACATCGGGGACCCATGAGCCAGCAGGGTCGTCAACGTTTCAAAGGCGGCAGGATCGAAAATAAAAAAAACCAAAAATCAGTTGGTAAAAAAATCCAAGAAAAGAAAACATTTATCGTTCTGAGAGGATGACATGCGGGACCGATGAGGCAGCAGCATCCTCAACGTTTCCAAGGCGCCAGGGGATCAAAGAAAAAAAGGAAATAGCCAGAAATTAATTAGGGGTAAAAAATAAATCCACCAAAGGAAACTTTATTGTTCATAGAGGATGACATATGGGACCGACCTGCCAACAGCGTCCTCATCGTTTCAAAGGGGGCAGGGGATCAAAAGAAAAAGGCAAATAGCCAGAAATTAGGGGTCAAAAATAACTCCAATAAAGGAAACTTATTGTTCGTAGAGGATGACATGCGGGTCCCATGAGCCAGCAGGTTCCTCAACGTTTCAAACGTGGCATGAGATCGAAAGAAAAAGGCAAGTGACGAAATATCAGGAGCCAAAAATAATTCAAGGAAACTTGATTGTACATAGAGGATGACATGCGGGTCCCATGAGTAAGCAGCTTACTCAACGTTTCCAAGGCGGCAGGGCATCAAAAGAAAAAGGAAATAGACAAAAATCAGAGAGTGAAAAAAACCATAGAAAATAAACTTTTATAGCACATAGAGGATGACATGCGGGTCCCATGAGCCAGCAGGTTCCTCAAAGTTTCAAACGTGGCATGAGATCGAAAGAAAAAAACGCAAGTGACCAAATATCAGGAGCCAAAAATAATCCAAGAAAAGGAAGTTTTATAGTACATAGAGGATTACATGCGGGACCCATTTAGCGCGGTATCACCGTTTGAGGCAGAGGATCGAAAGAAAAAGTCAAGTGACCAAATATGAGGTGCCAAAAATAATCCAAAAAAGAAAGTTTTATAGTACATAGAGGATGACATGCGGGTCCCATTTAGCGCAGCGGTATCACCGTTTGAGGCAGCAGGTGATCGAAAGAAAAAGTCAAGTGACCAAATATGAGGTGCCAAAAAATCCAAAAAAGAAAGTTTTATAGTACATAGAGGATGACATGCGGGTCCCATTTAGCAGCAGCGGTATCACCGTTTGAGAGGCGGCAGGGGATCGAAAGAAAAAGTCAAGTGACCAAATATGAGGTGCCAAAAATAATCCAAGAAAAGAAAGTTTTATAGTACATAGAGGATGACATGCGGGTCCCATTTAGCACATCGGTATCACTGTTTGAGAGGCGGCAGGGGATCGAAAGAAAAAGTCAAGTGACCAAATATGAGGTGCCAAAAAAATCCAAGAAAAGAAAGTTTTATAGTACATAGAGGATGACATGCGGTCCCATTTAGCAGCAGCGGTATCACGTTTGAGAGGCGGCGGGGATCGAAAGAAAAAGTCAAGTGACCAAATATGAGGTGCCAAAAAAATCCAAGAAAATAAAGTTTTATAGTACATAGAGGATGACATGCGGGTCCCATTTAGCAGCAGCGGTATCACCGTTTGAGAGGCGGCAGGGGATCGAAAGAAAAAGGCAAGTGACCAAATATGAGGTGCCAAAAATAATCCAGGAAAAGAAAGTTTTATAGTACATAGAGGATGACATGCGGGTCCCATTTAGCAGCAGCGGTATCACCGTTTGAGAGGCGGCAGGGGATCGAAAGAAAAAGGCAAGTGACCAAATTTGAGGTGCCAAAAAAAACTCCAAGAAAAGAAAGTTGATTGCACATAGAGGATGACATGCGGGTCCCATTTAGCAGCAGCGGTCTCAACGTTTCCAAGGCGGCAAGGGATCAAAAGAAAAAGGAAGTAGCCAGAAATCAGGGGGTCAAAAAAATCCAAGAATAGAAAGAATTTTGGTTCATAGAGGATGACATGCGGGACCCATGATCCTGCATCGTAAACGGCTCGATCGGAGAACGTTGAACGAGATGGCGCGATCTAGAAAAAAACAATGCCAGAGAGGCTGCCATCTGGGCCCTACATCCCTCGGCGGTGCGGATTTGCGTTGACTCGGCCGGCGAACCCGAGATTTCGAGATGCACCACGTCCCGGGCCACCATACGCGACGTTTTGGCCGCTTTCGTCGGGCTAGGTGGCCTCAAAAACGAGAAAAAAAAGTTTTGACATGCACCACGGAGGGACCAAAAATCGTCGGCCATGGTACACCAGCAACCACGGCGCGACTTCAACTTCGTCGGCCATGGCAACTTTTCTTGTAGTGGCATTGCTCTGATTGGTCTAGCCCATGTCACGCGGATCGTGCCCGACGACCGTTGATCGTATGATCTAACGGGCAGGATAACCCCTATCTCTCTCTCTGGTCGGGGCCACCACCCTCTCTCTCTCTGTCGTCGGTTAGCTTCCACCCTCTATGTATGCGAAAGGGCGGTTACCCAGTACGCTAAAGTTTGGTTTTCTGCATTATTTTTCACGAGCTAAATTATAAACTCTTTTTAGGCATTACTTTTCACGCAAAAAATGATAAACCATCACCGATTTGTTGTAGCCATTACTTTTCACGCAAAAAATGATAAACCATCACCGATTTGTTGTAGCCATTACTTTTCACGCAAAAAATGATACACCATCACCCATTTCTTGTAGCCATTACTTTTCACGCAAAAAATGATAAACCATCACCGATTTTGTTGTAGCCATTACTTTTCACGCAAAAAATGATACACCATCACCCATTTCTTGTAGCCATTACTTTCCACGCAAAAAACGATAAACCATCACCGATTTTGTTGTAGCCATTACTTTTCACGCAAAAAATGATACACCATCACCCATTTCTTGTACCCATTACTTTTCACGCAAAAAACGATAAACCATCACCGATTTTGTTGTAGCCATTACTTTTCACGCAAAAAAATGATACACCATCACCCATTTCTTGTACCCATTACTTTTCACGCAAAAAACGATAAACCATCACCGATTTTTTGTAGCCATTACTTTTCACGCAAAATGATACACCATCACCCATTTCTTGTAGCCATTACTTTTCTTTTCAAGTCCATTTCCGTCAACATAGTCCGCATTACTTTTTTTGTTGAGATATATACCCCCACAACGGTCGTCTCCTCCTTAATTTATTGTGTATAAACCCCCACAACGGTCATCTCCTCCTTATTTTATTGTGTAAACCCCTACAACGGTCATCTCTCCCTTATAAACACCCACACGGCCATCCCTTGTGTCAATAGGTTCTGCCTCTCTCTTCTTCGTTCACATACACTTGATCCATTGCCATGGCTTCCACGTCTCGGACGCGGACCGGAAGGGGAAGGGGAAGGGGAAGGGGAAGGGGAAGGGGAAGGGGAAGTGGATCATCATCATTGCCACCACCACCGTCAACACTGCCATTGATCATAGAGGAGTTCTTCATCGTCGTCTATGAAGACCCTTTGGTCAAGAAGGTACGTACGCGTTCCCACATATATGATGCATGTGATTAATTATGGGCATGTTCTAAAAAACCTTTAATTTCAAGGGTTCCCTAATTTCAAACGATCGGCGCTCGATCTCTTTGCAGGAACTCCCAAAAAAATTTGCGGACTATCTTGACGGCAAGGAGCCAGCTAAGGTGTATCTGCGAGCAGCTGACTGCGGTCCTCGTCTCTGGACCGTGGAGGTCCTATTTGACGGACAAGGCCGGATGTACCTCGACAAGGGCTGGGAGAAATTCGCCATCGCGCACGGTGTGGATTTCGGCTGCTACGTACACTTCAAATATGAAGGCGATGATGTGCTCACAGTGAAGGTGTTCGACGGAACAATGTGCAGGAGGTACTACTACTCAGACGACGAAGATACTGACGATGAAAGCGACGACGACGTGAAGCCATGCATCCATCCCCTTTAGATAATTAAGGGGATTATGACCAAGAATATATATGTAGCTTCATATGCATCGATTTAGAGATCTAGCTATTTTCTATATATTATGCATGTAAAAAATAATATCGCATTTCCACTATTATTCGAGCACCACATCCTCCAAACGATGCCGATGCCGATATCGGCATGGTCAGAACGGCTATGCTCGCCGCCACTGCTAGGTCAACGTCGGGATGCACAATGTTTAGCATAAGAGTCACTTTAGATTAAGCTGCGAAAATAGTCACCTGCCATGGGCTGAGGCGGCCCCTACAGAGCGGCTCTATATTATATTCTCTAAATAAAATAGACGACCACAGCGGTCATTGGCTGCGGAGGCCCCACAGAGCGGCAATATATAATTTTCTATAAATAAATAGACGACCCACTGGTCATTGGCTGCGGCAGCCCCATAGAGCGGCCCCATTTGTCATTGGCAGCACCGCGTATACAATCAGGAAATAAAACGGCCCACGCGTCAGCGGTAGATGGATCCACCCGTCAGCACGAGACGGTCAGCGAGGAACTGACCTCACGGTAACGGTAAGGCCTCTGACCTGACGGCAACCCGCGTCTTCGAGGGGTTTCAAACTAGAGGAGGGGAAAACTGAGGAAAAACTAACGAGCTGGGGAAAACTGAGTACAACTAACGAAGCAGGGGCACGAAAATAGAAATCCCTTTATCTTATTGGAGAGACACCACTAGTGAACTGTGGACCCCGGTCCATTCTTTTACATCTGAAATACAACCTACTGCAATCATTGTTCTCTTTTGTTTTCTGCAAGCAAACATAATTCTCCACACCATACGTTTAAACCTTTGTTTTCAGCAAGCCGGTGAGATTGACAACCTCACTGTTAAGTTGGGGCAAAGTAGTTTGATTGTGTTGTACAGGTTCCACGTTGGCGCCGGAATCACTGGTGTTGCGCCGCACTACACTCCTTCACCAACAACCTTCACGTGGCCTTCATATCCTACTGGTTCGATAAACCTTGTTTCTTACTGAGGGAAAACTCGCTTGTACTCATCATACCTTCCTCTTGGGGTTCCCAACAGACGTGTGCTTTACCATCACAAGGAGCTGCTTTTCTGGCACCCCTACACGCCAGCAATGACTTTTATATCCCTCATTTAGTATTACTAGTCTGGGACTCCTTCTTACCTCAGACTCAACTAGAGGCAGCTTGATATCCCTTATCTTCCTTTTGGGAATTGACTGTTCCTCTATAGTGGTGAACTCTGATAAAGTATTTCCAGTGTTGCTTTTTAGGAGCAAGCAAGAGGGAGCCTGAGACATTGTACATTTATAAGGAATGTAGAAAGAGATTGTTTGTTCCGCAATGATTGGATCTTAAATAATATCCCAAATTAAGTTGTGAAGAAAGAAATTCTTTTGCTCAATTAAATTATTCTGGAGACATAAGCATGAGAGTGACAAAATTGAACCAACTTACTGGGATTTGGAGAATTTTGGAGCTTGCTTGTGCATAGCTTGGCTCAAAGTGAGGAGCAAAGTATTTTTCCCACAGCTCCATTCCTTGCTTTGAGAATCTTTCAGTCATATTTTGTTCATGAGGCACATGGAAGAAAAAAGTTTCCATTCTACCAAGCACGAGGTGAGCCTCTTTAGGTGGCCGCATATTGAAATTGTTTGGAATAATCATATCCTCCACAATGTCTTCCACCATGCTATTTTCTTCCTCCTCATCCACATCCTGGTAGGCATTTAAAATATTGTTTAAGCCTTCTCCCAGAGGTGGAGCCAGCTGGTTGACTTCTCCTTCCATTGCAATGTCATGTATGACCAACTGCATAGCATTGTTGACATAATCATTTGAGTTGCCACCTTCTGAACTAGAAACGGAGAAAGTAATGTTGTTGTTGTTGTTGTTGTTGTTGTTAGGACGATGTTCAAGAGGAATATCAATTTCTTCAGCATGGATAGCATCCAACAGTTCTTGGAAAGCTGCATTAGGAACAATATCCACTTCCATTTGTTGTTCTTGTTAAATATTGTTATTGCCCATGGCCCAGTGCCCCCAACCAACTTCCCTTGCATCAGGATCCTGCTCATCTGCATGTGGAGGTAGCTGAGGAGGCATGACATTGCCACCATCCAGGTTTCGGAGTGGATGTGGGTCCACGCCATCAGCAGGGAATGGGTCCTCATCCTGTGGGTCCCCTCCAAGCAAAGTTTGCTGTAACACCTTGACAAGAAAAGTACAAGATTCAATATCTGCTCTAATTCCTTCAGATAACCTAACACTTATCGGAATATCCTCCAAATCAGTGACTCTCACTTTAGCCAGCAATCTTCCTTTGTTATTTGGGTCCCTCTCCCAAAGCAGCATGGAACCAACATCAGCAAAGCAAGTATTGAGATCTTCAGTATAAATATGATCAAGAGATGGGCCCACCATGAGAACCCAAGTATCTCTGTTGAAGCTGACACTTCTCCAGTTTGTCCCCTCATTGTGCTTGATGAAGGAGATTCACATCGCCAAAAACATGAGGACTAGCACTAATTAATCTATCTCTACCACTGACATTGTTAAACTGAACATAAGCTGATCCAAAGGGGCATGGCTGCAGACAACCAAATCTCACCTCTTCTTGTTCAGTAAGGAACTCATGCAGTACAACATTGATGTTTTCAAACGGAATCTGGCCTAGGGGCACTGGATCAATGGTTGCAATGGCGTAGTGCTCATGATTTCTTGGTCTTCTTGTAACGACCACCCGCTTCATGCCAACCCGGCTAGGAATGTGCAGAATATGGAACCCTGGAGGCATGAACTGACGAGGATCGATGGGAATGTTGGCCATCGGAGATAATGGTGGGGGTGGTTGCGGTGGCGGCAGCACCACCTCTGCCTGTGCAGGGTTTTCTGGTGGGAGAAGTAGAGGCGAAGAAGACGAGAAGGCAGCGTTACTGTTCTTTGACTAAGAATAGAAAAAGAGAATTCTCTAAAAGAGGAAACCTCCTCTAATTGTGGGGCAGGCCCATGGGCCTTGAACCAGAATTGGAAAGTTTCATTCGGCCAACTCTTGTTTGGGAAAGTTGGAAACCAAGAAAGTGGCAAAATGCCCGTTAAAGCATCTCTATTACCGACAATGTCTGATCAGCGGTTAACGTTGTGATTAACGCTATGATTCAAATTAGTCAAAGGGGTATTAAACTCACCAGGTAATGGCTCATTAACCTGCCTTGAATGGATTGCATTAACATGATCAAAACGTTGGAAAACCGAATTATCTTGTCGGAGAGAGTTTGCTGCCTTAGGATATTCCAGCCGTTGAAAAACTGATGAACGAGAAGACTTTTTTTGGACTAAATTCCATTCTTGATCTTGCTCACGATAGAACTTATTTTCTTTAAACAACCAATTAGGACCCCCATTGCCCCATAGATTAACAGAGAATTCAAAATCTGTATTGGAAACCTGCATCAAGTTGTAGATTCCAAAACCAATAGCACTTGATGTCACTGCAAAGCAAAATGTTCTATCTCGAAGGAACTTAACATCAAAGAGAGGATCATGACCACCAAAACAAGCTTGAAGAGCAAGTGCCACAGTATGATTGTCAAGTTTGAAACAAGCTCTACCAAAAGAGACCACGAGGACAAAACACCTTCTTGTAGAAAATATGTTTCTCACGATAGGAAGTCCAAATTTTCTCATACAATTAAACTCAAAGCTCTTACCAATCGAAAAGTCTAGGCAAATTCCATTGCTTGGCTGAATATTGGTAGGAACGGAATGCAAATTATCTTCCAAATCCTTGTTAATCATACTAATACCTTACACAATGGAATCAGATATAATACGGTCTCCTACCAAAATAGTGCACACTTTAAAATCCATGATATGACCAGCTCTAACTTTTTCATTGAGGAGCAATTCTGGCATCAAGCACTTGTTCCTTAGAATCCAAAAGAATACAACCTTTTTGCAAGATGTTTCACTATAAGAAAAGCTGATTTACCAAAGCAAGGTTTTGAATCATCATTCACCGAAGACGATGAAACCAGAGGAGAATATGTTACTCGCCATCTAATTGGAGGAGCCTTAGGAAAAGAAGAAAAGCCAGATGGAGATACCAAACAAGATTCAACAAACACCATATGAGAGGGGAACCTCACAAATGAACCAGTATAGAAAACCTCCCCATTTTGAAAATATTTTCCCACAAGCCGATTTTCTCCTGCCATTACCTTGCAGGGCTTCAAAAGAGACTTTCCAACGGCCAAGGGGGGAGGAGGGAGAAGCCATGAGATATCACCTTGTCAAGGAGATGACGCCGAAGAAGATGGTCGGAGCAGAATCAGATGATCACCATGACCAGGGAGATCATCGGCAAGAGAGGTGTCTAGGGTTCGGTGGGTGGGTGGGAGAGAGCCATCGTTGATGTTCATAAACTTGCCAAGAAAGCCTAAAATATATTAAATTAGGTGCAAGAAGATGTGACAACATCTCTCACACGCACCCTTTTGTATTCATAGGGCCCTCCATCGCATACTAGTCAGGAGCGCTTGATCCACGGCCATGATACAATCCTTCATAGACCCTAATGCACAAGACGTCCACCTGGGACCGGAGAGCTTAATGGCCTCTCAACCTTACCGTGGGACCAGCAGCACCCATAAGGCTACGAAAAATAGGCATCCGTTGATATGCGAAAGGAAGAAGATACAACTGACTTGCCGAGAGCCATTAGAGATCTTATGGTTAACATGTAATATACGGCGCTGGAATCACTAGACGACATTTGTTGTTAATCCTATGTGAATACTTTCCCAGTTGCAATGGAAACTCCACCATCATCTCAAACCATGGTTCCATTGCCCACCACATAGTCATATTCATAATTGTAAAAGTAATCTTTTGCTTTTCAATGCAAGAGTGATAAGTATAGTATTTTGCACATAATTTGATAAAAATAATGAAATGGCATGAGAAAGAGATGAACTTTCCTTTTTTGACTGCAAGATTATGCTGGCAAAAGCTTCGATACCTGATAACCACAAATTCTGAAATAACATCATTATCCGGTAAGGACAAAGTTGGAAGAACTGGAAAATATGCTATAATGCATAGTATGAGATGCAATCGGTCTAAGCGTAACCTAACCCCGATGATTTAGGGTTAATGAGTTGTAATGACTTAAAACAATAACTTTTGAAGGACATGTTATTTAAGAAATAATAAGTATTTCAAGTAGGAACTATGTACTTATATGGTTTACTTGTTATTTACTTCAAAAGAATAACTTTTGAAGAACATGTGTCTTAATGAACAAGAAATACTACAAATAGGAGCAACGTGCTTTTAGGGTTTACTAAGATTCCCTGTTTAGTTCCCTGGATAGTTGTGACGCCCCGAAACCAGTACCATGAGGATTCGAGCGATCCCGCCAAAATCTGCACGATATCGATTCAGAGACGCCCTCCGACACGACATGCGCGACGAATCACACACGTGATACCAGAGGAATTAACACGAGCGGTTACATTACAATAGGTTTACAATAGAGCCCACAAGAAACATATATTACAACAACGACTCCAACGAGTCAAGAATACAAATATACAATACAAAGATCCGAATCATACAAAGGATCGAATACATCCGAGTACGGACAATATGCAAATTGGACTAAGAGTCCTGAAGATAACCAGTAGCGTCCAGAACCCTACCCAGGCCAAACCGGAAGGGTAACCTCACTAACATCATCTTCATCGAACATATCTTCATGTCTGCCCGGTTATGTCCCAAAGCATCAATAAGTACGGGTTCGTACTTAACAAGACTTCAAGACGTATATGTATTCGTCAACCAGTCATCATTTGTACTTGAGGCACGCAGAGGACGCAAGAGGACGTCATAGCCAATATGGTGGGGTTAAGCGGCTGCGCGCCAGCACTAAAAACCTGTAAAGGCACTCACAACTTACAGGTGCTAGAAATAGATAAGAGAGCGCACTAACAGTTCTATACTCTACAAACATAACTCAGCCGATGTACTCCCCCTTTGCAAAGGAAGTACTTACAAAGGCACTCACACTGTTGACAAGTTTTATTAGGTATCAGTTGTACTAATGCTAAATTATTAGCAAATTATTAACAACAACATAAAGGTGTAAGTTGTTCTATGATCGAGTTAAACAGCTCAAATTCGTCCATAACCGCGGACACGGCTTATCGATAAGATGTACACCCTGCAGGGGTTCCCAAAAGTACGCATGCTCGACCCTCTTACGACAGGCGCATGTCTCACAACATGACCATTCCCAGTTCAACAAGAAAGTCTAGGGGGGCCACCCGACTAAGCTACCCGAAACGAAGTTCGGCCGTACTCCGAAACAGACTCAGGTTTTGCGTTAACGGCTAGGCGTGAAAACCACACACTTCTCTACACGTTCTACGGGATACAATACATAATATAAACACATGAAGGAAACATAATGTAAACACCCGAAGCAACAATAAATAAAGCATGGCATACATGGCATAGGCAAATAAACCAAGGTTGTGGCCCCCTTTTCAACTGACTTGACAAAAGGTAATGGGTGGGGGGTCCCAATAATCGTCCCCGCGTACGGGTAGAGCGCTCAATCTCGAAACAGATAACAAGAACTCGGGTCCTAAGGGACATTAGCGAGATAAAGTTCTGATGCTTTCGCAAAGGGGCTCATAGATGCCACTGCTTACAATTTTAGTTGTTAATAATTAAGTAAAGCATGAGTATCTCCAACAACTGATATAGCATGTGATAACTTCCCAACAATCCAACAGATAACCCGATAAGATAACAACGGTGAAACGAGATATAATGGCACTAGCATGCACTACGACTCGCAAGGCGGACCCGATAACCAAACAATAGCTGTAAGAGGGTGGTGGAGGAAATATGGGCTGCTTAAAGTAACAACTGGACAGGACACGTGAAAAGAACACAACTCAAGGCTAGCATGAGAGAGAAAGAAAAATAAAATAGGTAAAAGACTCCCGCAGAGACATGAGTTGGGGAAATGCTTGCCTGTTAAAGATTGTCGAAGAACAACCGAAGAACTTGTCCTATCTCACTGCACCACTTCGTGATCCTATCCGCGAAGAAGCAAATTTTGGAACACACAACGCATGCAAGTCTTACTACTACAGATAAAGATTCGGCATGATGAAGATGATATGCATGACATGGCAGCGATGGTGCAATGCAATTGTCCAATTTAAGCGGGATAGGAATCCCGGACAAACAAATTAGGTTAGAGTTGCAGTTCTACCGACAAAGTTAATTGTTGATTAGCATGGCATAACATGGCAAGGGTGTGCTACTTCAAATTTAAACGGATCGGAATAACCTAATTGGAATTTCGAAATACTCCGCATATATGTGAGGTGGAAATGCAAAACTATCAATGTGCGACATGATGCGAGATGCAAACATGCATGTGGATGTCATGTTCATGTTCATCACATTTTTCTGATCAACTTCACATATTAAACATTTTGTTTCAAGTTATGGTTTGAAAGATATGAATTTTCCAAGATCGGGGCATTTGCTGGAATTTCAGAAAAAGAAAAACAGACAGAGACGAACTGGCTGGAATTGCACTGTCCTAGACCGATCTGGTCTGCGTCGGCGACGGGAAACTTCAGGACGCGGGGGCAAGGAGCTGCGCCAGATAGAACTGGGCCGAGGCCCATCTGCCGATCTGGAACACAAAAAAGGAATTTAATTGACCACCATGGGGATTTGATCTTGAGATCTGATGGGTAAGCAAACGTTTTTTTAGCTTAACCGATGGGTAAGCAAACCAGGATGTTACCACTGTGCTGCTTGTTCGGACGGTGATTGTTGTGGGTCGCCTGACAAGTAGAAGCACAGAGAGGCGGAGCTCGGGCATGGCATCCATGGCAAATGGCCCTGGTTGGAGAAGAACTTGATGGCTGCGAGCGAAACTGGCCGAGCGAGAGGGCGTCGGGGGTGCGCTGAAGACAGAGAAGCCGGAGGTGTGCTCGGTTTGGTTGGAGGAGGACGAGGGCGGCCGGAATCGACGCCAGAGTGTGGCAGATATGGAGGAGAAACGGCGATCTTGCGCTCGATTTACGGGATATTGACTCGATTCCTTGCACCACGATGTAGAGCTCGACGAGGCGGTTCTTTCGGAGTCTTCATGTCGGCGAGAGGTGGCAGGGAGCAGCGGCGCCATGGCGGGGAGATGGTCCAGAGGTGTTCGTTGATGTTGTTCGGTTGCTTACAGAGAAGAAGAAAACGTGAGGGGATGAAAAGTTGCTGGTGGCGGCGGCATGGGAAGGAGAGTGCCTAGCTAGGGTTTTCGAGAGGGCAGCCTTGGCTGCGGAATAAAAGGGGAGGGGAGGTGGTGGTGCAGTGTTTGGGTGGAGATGGTGACAGAAACTATGCTCACGTCTCCTGCGTGATGAAGGAGAAAGACAACAAGGGGAGCGGCGTACCACTTGGGTGGAGGAGAAGATGGGCCGGGCTGCAAAGTGGGAGTGGGCTGTCGGGGGAAGAAGGGTCAGGGAGAGAGGGAAAGGGTTGGGCCGAGAGGGAAGAAAGGCCAGAGTGAGAGAGGGCGGGCCTGGATAGATAGGGTTAGGGTTATCTTTTCAAGTCCTTTTCTTTTCTTTTGCTGATTTGAAAACTGGTTTCAAACAAGTTCAAGTTCACTTGAATTCAAACAGAGATGAGAGAGAGATGGAATCAAAATAATATATTTTTTTTATAATTTTTGCTTTAGGGTTTTGTTTAAAGAAAGAGAAGAGGAGGTGTTATTAGAGAACCATATGAGAGGGAAAAATATTGAAATAGGGTTTACAAAATAATTTTATTTGTGAAAACATGGGTATGATGTATGCATGATGCCATGATGATGCACAAAAGAAAAAGAGCAAGAAATCTAATAGGGGTATTTCCGGGACCGTTACAATCGACACCACTAACAAGGAACCTCGCCCCGAGGTTCCACGCCATGGTACGGGGGAGAGAGGTGAACTATCAGATCTTCAAGGGACGTGCCGATCTCCTCGACACCAATAATAAAACTTCTTGCTACATGCTAATAAGTCGACACCACCAACAAGAAGTCGTTGTTTTGTCGATGATGATGCTCTTCTGCTGAGATCCTCCGAAGATCGAATCTATTAGGATAAGGCAAAGATCGTCCAACCCACGTGGAAACCTAAAACTCGGAGAACACATATAAGAGAGAAGACTCAAAACCCGCAAATCATTGAGAAAGATTTAAACTTTCAGTCTTGTGTAGTTAAGAAAAAGAGACACGGTGCGCTCAAACTCAAGCATTGATAGGAACTTAGAGCTAAACATGCTCGTCAAATGAATTTGTAACTCAATAACTACTAACCTTCCAAGATTGGCCTTTAATTTTGACTCAAAAATCGGATTATCCGGTTTAAAACCTTTGAATTATTCTAATTAAATTTCGGATAATCCATATCTGTATGCTATTTGATATACCATATCCTACGCCATATCCGGAGCACCACTTCAGAATCGGATATCCTTATCCGCCGGATTCTTTAAAATATGATATGGATACCTTAAAACGGATTCGGCACCGGTTTCGGTGCGGAAATTATCCTATCCGTTTACACCCCTACCTAAGACGGCCGACACTAGGAACCGTCGCCTAAGTCAAATCTGAAAGCAACTTAGCTCACCCGCCAGTTCGAGTGACCGTAGAACGCAGTTTTTCCTCCTTTGGCTTTATCTCTGGATTTCTCCAATCCTCTCAACATTTCTTCATACGACGAAGTAGATTGTGCTTTTGCATTTCGTTCTGTCTAGGTCGCACCCTAGGTTTTCTGAGATTTGTTCCTCTCTGTTTTTCCCCATTACATTTAGGGTTTTAAAGCTCTGGTTTTTTTGTTTTTTCACAATGTTGTTCTGATTTGATGTATTTTGTTGTATTTCAGCGATGGAGGTCTGTCATTCCTGCAATCAGCCCGAGGGAAACTGTCATTGGTCAAAAAGGAAGGCATATTTGTTCGACATCGTCATGAACCACTCACGCTTCCACAACATTGTGGTGAGTAATTTGATAACTAGATGATACCCCGCACGTTGCTGCGGAATATCAGGTAAAACTATTCAACTACATGCTAAAAAAATTTTATTGAGCATGTACAGAAAAAATTACTGTAATTAATTTGTGAATAAAAACATCATGCATGCAACATAAATAAAATTGATTCATGTTCAGGAGGAAACAAATTATATAAGGGTAATTTGTATGCAGTTACAATTAAATAAGGAGTATCATATTTATTTATATTCACGCGAATCCATGAGCTAATAGAATCAGACACCAAAATTCAGTTCGATTCGTTCTACTTAACTTAATTAACTAAGCTATCACGTTTGGTGGATTAAAGTTGAGTTCAAAAATTCCATGACCAAC
This sequence comes from Lolium multiflorum, assembly GCA_030979885.1. Taxonomy (NCBI): domain Eukaryota; kingdom Viridiplantae; phylum Streptophyta; class Magnoliopsida; order Poales; family Poaceae; genus Lolium; species Lolium multiflorum. The sequence continues at coordinate 83,629,806 of CM061753.1, forward strand.
ATCAAGAATGAATAATAGACCTGATACACTGGAGAAACTTGAAGGAGGAGGTCCTAAATCGCTGAACACTCAACCGAGACTTTTCATGTGAACACATGATAAGAATTAAGAAATAATATGTTGTGCAGAACATATCTTCCACTGTATCTGTGTCACCTTCTCTCTAGCATCTAAGCCCTCTGCTTGTAAGCAGGTGCGCAAAATATCAGCTAACATAACGCTGATTATTCTGCTAATGTATCAGATAACAATATGTACTAAGCGCACATATTATTTATCATACAATACCAGAAATTGGACAACTACTTATAATTATCTTTCTCGGATTTTGAGGTTCCTCTCTGATCCAGCGCCCTATGAAGAGAACTGCATATAACAAAATAACATGTCAGTATTATACAAACTAAACAGAGATGTGGAAAATCACCGGTTGACTGAACTCGCAGAGAAGATGAAGAAAGGGGGACCTGGAGGTTGCAAATAGGGAGCGGATAATTTAGACCTGCATGGGTTAGAAAAGGCGGGGAGGGTTGAGTAGAGGGAGCTTTTGTTCAACACCAGCACACCATGACGAGGGGTCGAATCTGAGCAGTTGTGCCCATATGGATGAAGAATAGAAATTGATCGGCTTCGTTCAGGTTTATAAAGGCAAGGATGGCTGCTCATTTCCATCATCAGTTTCTTCCACATTTGATTCCCTATTCTGGGCTGCTTTGTTCAGTTTCTCGTGCATTAATTCTCTGGTGGAGGAAGCGAATAGGGAGGGAAGCAGTGAAGAAGATGAAAAGGTTATGGACTTGTAATAAATATAGATTATCCCGGTGAAGCGTTGGCAGCGAAGGAAGCCCATGGGCAACATCTGGACGTTTGGTTGAGCTCACGTTGGAAGAAATAATTAATTGAATGCCAGTTATGCTAAACAATTGAATGCAAGTTATTAAGTCTTAGTGAATGTTTGTTGGAGGTGTCTCTAAAAATCATGATTAAATCTGAGAATTTGGTGAGGTGGAAGGTTGATGATGTGATGGATGACATGGTGAATGATGGTGTAAGGCTTGCATGACTTGGCAAGTTAGGATTGGTCAAGGATGTTTGATGAGGTGGATAGGCTGCATGTGAAGAGAAATGGGACCATCTATTGAGAATAGAAAGATAAATAGTGGCCCAAGTTACTCTAGTATGTGCAATTTAGGTCGTATTTATTTTAGTGACTTAGCTTAACCTAGTTCATCCAGTCGATGATCCAGATTCAGTTTGTGTTAGGTTACTGAAGTTATTCTTCAGTTCATCATACTATATGTATTTTTCTTTATTTAGCTCTGTGGTATACTCCAAATGCTTATTATATACCTCAAGTGATTTATGTTAGAATATTATTACATTAAAATAAAATATTCTTCTTCATTTTAACTTGTTAGTTTCCACAACTGCAAATGTATACATGTTATTGCAATTCATTTAGCTTTGATACATTTGGCTTCACTTTAATATTAATTTGTATGTTAAATATGCCAAATTTATATATGTTATTGAAGTTCATTTAGCTTTGATACATTTGGCTTCACTTTAAGATTAATCTCCGTGTTAAATATGCATAGACATAAACATAAGTTGTTTTCTTGTCATACGGTTCCCTGTCACTTCAAGGCAAGATTCCACTACTATGCCGATAAGTGGCTACCCTGTATGGCCGCAGACCATAGGTTTGAGCTTTACCTGGTGAAAAGAGAAGATGTTACATACATAAGAGGCTCATTCTGGAATTCCTTCTATTTGTCACACAACATTTCTCACGATGATATTGTGACCTTCACATTAATAAAAAAAAAACTGAAGAGTATGATGAATATGAGGAAGATGTGCATGAAGAGAAGCCTGTCAATAGAGTTGAGTATGTGTTCGAAATGAAAGCACATAACAAGAATGGTGACATCAAACAATTCCGTTATATTCCTGGTATGTGTGTGGTTTTCCATCAAATGTGGCTGCCATCTGGAATCATCCTTTTATGTTAATCGCATTTTATAGGATCGACTTTGCCACATGCGGATTCCAACATTAGAGAGGTTTTTTTACAGGAGTGCCAGACATATGTGCCATTACTTTTGAGATGATGAAGGAAGTAAGCACGCTGGGAATGCGTCATCACGATGAATTTTACCATATGTCTGAACTCAGGTACTTTGTTACATGTCTCCATGGAATTGATGTAGTAACAACATCTTCGTGATTAAATTATTATAGCTGGACCATTTTATGAGAGTATTACTTGTGTGTATACTAATGGGTTACTTAATTGTTTATTTCAGGTCATGGCATCAAGCTTCGCAAATGGTTACAAGATCCCACACAAAAGTAGAGCTCTGTTTTTGACCTACGACATGGATGCACCACTTCCTGGGAAGTACGATATCTATCATGGCAACATTAATGAGATAGAGTTGAGTGATGGCTGGACCAACTTCTGCCACATGGTTCACTGGTTGCTGTGAGAGTGGAAATGAGGGAAGATTGCATCGGCTTGTTTGCGGCAAAGATTCGCTAAATATCCCTCAAGGAGTTCTGAATAAGATGCTTTTGCCTGTACATATCTAGGTATATATATGCACTTATATGGATGTCAATTCTGTTGGTTATGAATTTGAATCCTTCTAATATTGATCATGCATTAATTTTCACATAGAATAGGTTCAAATCCATCTTGGTACTAAGAAAACTGGAAGAACAAACAGTAAACAAGATATCCTTGAATCAAAAAGTCCATTCCATGAGTTCATTGGAGACAGTTAAATTAACGAGACCATCTCTATACACACATTGAGACCGTCCCTGGAAAATATTTATTGGATTTTTTATTCAAGAAAACATTAAATAAATAATTTAAAGTTACTTCTAATCGTATATTCATATTTATTTCATTTCTATATTTTGATATTCTAATCAATTTGTAGAATTGATCATAACCTGGACCACCTGAATAAATCCAGATATTCCGGATAATTTCCTTTAGTATTTTTATAAGAAAGATCTTTCTAGGCTTGGTGATTTTAATCACATAACTTAACAAACCACTTAATGTTGGTAATATTTTTTTTAGATTTTATACAGTTTATTTCGTAATTTATCAACGAAACAAGTGTATGGAGACAGCAAGCATCATACCTATCATGGTGAAATCCAAAGTTTGTACTACATTATATACTTTCTTCAACATATCAAGTTATTTTTTTTTTGACATAGAGCTTGTATGTACACAAATAATCATATATGGACCTTCATTTAACTTATTTTTTTCAATATTCTGCTAATTTAGGAGTTGATTCTGCTTCGGAGTGTCCAAATAAATTCGGATGTTCCGTGGTCTACTTATTTTTTCGTTTGCACAATATTTTTCGTTGGCCTCATGTTTTGTACACATTGGAAATGCATAAATGCACATGTATGTTTTGTATAAATTTCTTTGTCCCATGAATCTTTATGTTTTGTACACATTTTCGTACTCTGAAGGTTCAGATTTTCAGCCGGATGGTCCGACTTTATCCTTGGCAGAGACCGTTTTTTTAACATCCATCTCTGACAATTTTGAGTTGTGGCGCCAATAACCTCGGACAAAATAGGCGGACAGGGGAATTTTCCCTCATTCTCTCCCATCCGTCCAAACCCTCGCCGCCGACGGCTCCTCCTCGTCGATGTCGTCTCCTCCTTGCCGCCCCATCCGTCCGCATTGACGCGCGCTGCTCCCTGCATTGGTCAGTAACATGTGATTTTTTTGTGTAGGATATGACTCCCCCCTTTGAAGTTAGTGATACGTCTCCAACGTACCTATAATTTCTGACGTTCCATGCTTGTTTTATGACAATACTTACATGTTTTGCTTGCACTTTATGATGATTTCATGCGTTTTCCGGAACTAACCTATTAACAAGATGCCACAGTGCCAGTTCCTGTTTTCTGCTGTTTTTGGTTCCAGAAAGGCTGTTCGGGCAATATTCTCGGAATTGGACGAAATCAACGCCAAAGATCTTATTTTTCCCGGGAGGCTCCAGAACACCGAAGGAGGCCGGCAGGGGGCCACACCATAGGGCCGCGCGGGCAGACCTGGCGCGCCGGCCTGGGGAGGCCACCCTGTCGACCCTCCTGCGCCGCCTCTTCGCCTATTTAACCCCTTTCGACCTAAAAACGCAGTACCAATTGACGAAACTCCAGAAAAACTCCAGGGGCGCGCCGCCATCGCGAAACTCCAATTCGGGGACAGAAGTCTCTGTTCCGGCACCTGCCGGGACGGGGAAGTGCCCCGGAAGCCATCTCCATCAACGCCACCGCCTCCATCATGCTCCGTGAGTAGTTCCCCCATGGACTACGGGTTCTAGCTGTAGCTAGTTGGTACACTCTCCCCCATGTACTTCAATACAATGATCTCATGAGCTGCCTTACATGATTGAGATTCATCTGATGTAATCGGTGTTGTGTTTGTTGGGATCCGATGGATTGTTACGTTATGATTGTCTATCTACAAAGTTTGTGAAGTTATATTTTTGTGAATCATGAAAAGCATGCTTTATGTGATAGTTATATTGTTGAGTTTATCCATGAAGCTACTGAAAATTATTATGAGAGAGGAAAATATGGTTGTAGAAATTTGCATGGTACTAAAACACCTCTCTATATGCTGAAAATTTTGAAGTTACTCTTGTTTTATCTTCTTATGCTTGCCACTTTGTTCTTCATGAATTTATTTGTGTACAAGATTCCTATGCATAGGAAGTGGGTTAGACTTAAATGTGTTTTGAACTTGTTTTTTGATTCTCTCTTTTGCTTCAACTCTCATCCTTATGAGAGCATCATTAAAATTGCTGAGCCCATCTTAATGGCTATAAAGAAAGCACTTCTTGGGAGATGATCCATGTGTTTATTTTGTTACTGTTTTGTTGTGTCTTGGAAGTTGTTACTACTGTAGGAACCTCTCCTTATCTTTATTTTATTGCATTGTTGTGCCAAGTGAAGTCTCTAATAGAAGGTTGATACTAGATTTGGATTTCTGCGCAGAAACAGATTTCTATCTGTCACGAATCTGGGCATATTTCTCTGTAGGAAACTCAGAAAAATCTGCCAATTTACGTGCGTGATCCTCAGATATGTACGCAACTTTCATTAGTTTTGAGTTTTCTGATTTGAGCAACGGAAGTACCATTTTAAAATTCGTGTTTACTGGCTGTTCTGTTTTGGCAGATTCTGTCTCTGTTTTTTGCATTGTCTCTTGTGGACTTTAAGTGAGGCTTTCTAGACGTGGAGAGCTGTAGCTAATGTTTTATTGAGTTTTGCAATGTGTCACTACAGGACCAAGGTGGATTCAAGTTTTTTTGAGTACTAACCCCTCTAATGAAGTTTATGAGAAGTTTGGTGTGAAGGAAGTTTTCAAGGATCAAGAGAGGAGGATGATATATGATCAAGAAGAGTGAAAAGTCTAAGCTTGGGGATGCCCCCGTGGTTCATCTCTGCATATTTCAAGAAGACTCAAGCGTCTAAGCTTGGGGATGCCCAAGGCATCCCCTTCTTCATCAACTTATCAGGTTTTTTCTATTGAAACTATATTTTTATTCGGTCACATCATATGTGCTTTACTTGGAGCGTCTGTGTGTTTTTATTTTTGTTTGTGTTTGAATAAAGATGGATCCTAGCAATCCTTGTTTGGGAGAGAGACACGCTCCGCTTTTTCATATGAACACTTGTTCTTCGTTTTACTTTTAATGTTCAATGATAAAAGTTGGAAGCTACAATACTTATTGGTATTTGGTTGGAAATAGAAAATGCCTCATAATGTCTTGAATAATTTGACACTTGGCAATTGTTTTGAGCTCTCAAGTAGATCATGATTAAGTTTTTTCATGTAGTTTAAACCTATTAGTGGAGAACTACCGTAGAGCTTGTTAAAATTGGTTTGCATGATTGGTCTCTCTTAAGGTCTAGATATTTTCTGGTAAAAGTGTTTGAGCAACAAGGAAGACAGTGTAGAGTATTATAATGCTTGTAATATGTTCTTATGTAAGTTTTGCTGTACCGGTTCATACTTGTGTTTGCTTCAAATAGCCTTGCTAGCCTAAGCCTTGTATCGAGAGGGAATACTTCTCATGCATCCAAAATCCTTGAGCCAACCACTATGCCATTTGTGTCCACCATACCTACCTACTACATGGTATTTCTCCGCCATTCCAAAGTAAATTGCTTGAGTGCTACCTTTAAACAATTCAAAATTTATCACCTCTGATTTGTGTCAATGTTTAATAGCTCATGAGGAAGTATGTGGTGTTTATCTTTCAATCTTGTTGGGCAACTTTCACCAATGGACTAGTGGCTTCATCCGCTTATCCAATAATTTTGCAAAAAGAGCTGGCAATGGATTCCCAGTCCCAAACTAATTAACCTAAATAGACACTCCTCCATGGTATGAGATTGATGGAAGGCACCCGAGGATTCGGTTAGCCATGGCTTGTGTAAGCAAAGGTGGGGAGGAGTGTCATCATAATAAAACTAAAATAAAAAGGCACTCCTTCATGGTATGAGATTGTTGGCAGGCACCCGAGGATTCGGTTAGCCATGGTTTGTGAAAGAAAGGTTGGAAGGAGTGCCACCCAAAAATAAAAATAATTCATGGGAGCCGCTCTTTGAAGGTTTGTCTGGCAAGGGGGTTAGAGTGCCCACTACCATTCGTTGACAACAACAAACACCTCTCAAAATTTTACTTTTTATGCTCTCTTTATGTTTTCAAAACCAAAGCTCTAGCACAAATATAGCAATCAATGCTTCCCTCTCGAAGGGCCTTTCTTTTACTTTTATGTTGAGTCAGTTACCTACTTCCTTCCATCTTAGAAGCAAACACTTGTGTCAACTGTGCATTGATTCTTACATACTTGCTTATTTGCATTCATCATATTACTTTGTGTTGACAATTATCCATGAGATATGCATGTTGAAAGTTGAAAGCAACTGCTGAAACTTAAATCTTCCTCTGTGTTGCTTCGATGCCTTTACTTTGAATCTATTGCTTTATGAGTTAACTCTTGTGCAAGACTTTTGATGCTTGTCTTGAAAGTACTCTTCATGAAAAGTTTTGCTATATGTTATCTATTTGTTAGCAACTATAGATCATTGCCTTGAGTCACTTCATTCATTTCATATGCTTTGTAATAGTATGATCAAGGTTATGTAAGTAGCATGTCACTACAGAAATTATTCTTTTTATCGTTTACCTACTCGAGGACGAGTAGGAACTAAGCTTGGGGATGCTTGATACGTCTGATGACCCACAAGTATAGGGGTGTATCGTAGTACTTTCGATAAATAAGAGTGTCGAACCCAACGAGGAGCAGAAGGTGTTGACAAGCAGTTTCGATGAAGGATTCACTGTAAATGCTCACAGACAAGTATTCAGGGGTTTTGATATTGCAGATAAATAAAGTACGAGTAAGTAAAATGCGAGAGAAATAATTGCAGCAAGTGGCCCAATCCTTTTTAGCACAAAGGACAAGCCGGTTTGTTTACTTATAATGACCAAACGTTCTTGAGGACACACGGGGATTTTAGTCTAGTACTTTCGCTTCATGTGGCTTAATAATCTTCATTGTTTTGATAAGTGTTGTGTGGGTGAACCTATGCTAATGCACCGCCCTTCCTAGGACTAATACATACTTGTGATTATACCCCTTGCAAGCATCCGCAACTACAAGAAAGTAATTAAGATAAATCTAACCACAGCCTTAAACTCTGAGATCCTGCGATCCCTCTTGCATCGATATACTAACGGGGGCTTAGGTTTCTGTCACTCCGGCAACCCCGCAATTAGCAACCGAATACAAGATGCACTCCCTAGGCCCATAAATGGTGAAGTGTCGTGTAGTCGACGTTCACACGACACCACTAGAAGAATGACACCACAACTTAAATATCATAACATTGAATATTACTCAACCATAATTCACTACTAGCATTTAGACTTCACCCATGTCCTCAAGAACTAAACGAACTACTCACGAGACATCATATGGAATACAATCAGAGGTGATATGATGATGAATAACAATCTGAACATAAACCTTGGTTCAATGGTTTCACTCAATAGCATCTATAACAAGTAGAGAATAATGCCGGGAGAGTTTCCCCTATCATACAATCAAGATTTAACCCATTGTTACAGCGGTGACGAGGTGCAGCGGTGGTGATGGCGGTGTAGATGGTGGAGATGATGATGATGATGATGGAGATGATGTCCAGCTCGATGACGATGGCGATGGCGTCGATTTCCCCCTCCGGGAGGAATTTCCCCGTTCCTGCGCCGGAGAGCTCTTTCTCTCTGGTGTTCTCCGCCCCGCAGAGGCGGCTGTAACTTCGTGAGGTCCTCTCTGGGGCTTAGGTTTTCGGGACGAAGGAGTACGCGAAGAAAAGGAGGCGAAAGGGTCGTGGGCCCCCAGACCACATGGTGGCGCGGCCAGGCCATGGGCCGCGCCGCCCTATGGTCTGGGCCACAGTGGCTCCTCTTCTTCCCCTTCTGGCTCCCTCCGTCATCTGGAAAAATAGGAATTTACGTGAAATTTCCTTCCACAGTTGATCTTCCGAAATATTGCGTTCTGACGGTGCTTTTTCCAGCAGAATCCTGGCTCCGGTGCTTGATCCTCCAATGATGATGAAACATGCAAAATAGATGAAATAACATAAGTATTGTGTCCCAATATGAAATATATCAATGAATAACAGCAAATTATGATACAAAATAGTGATGCAAATTGGACGTATCAACTCCCCCCAAGCTTAGACCTCGCTTGTCCCCAAGCGAAACTGAGCTCGATAAACAAGACCACATGTTTATGGAGTGAAGAGTCGATAAATAAAATACGGACAAGAAGCATCATATTCATTCACACAAGACATTCTAGTAAACAACTTCCTCATGTAACTCATCTCGAAATAAGTAAAGAGAAATCACAAGTAAAGGTGCATGAGAAATCATAATTGGTGATGGCAAACTTTGTTCTTGGTCAGAGAACTACTAACGGATTGTACTTCTAAGCAAAGCTTTCATATTAGATTTTATAGCTGAGCCTTCATATTCAAGCATAACAATCTCCTCATAATCATTGATAACTTCAAAGTCATATTCATTCAGATAAAATTGGTACTAAACAAGAAAGTATAAAAGACATGATTAACTGAATCATAGCATAAATGATTGGTTCACAACAACTCAATTGCTTGCTTGAGATAGAGAGAAATAGGTTTACTGACTCAACATAAAAGTAAAAGACAGGCCCTTCGCAGAGGGAAGCAGGGATTAAATCATGTGCTAGAGCTTTTCAAGTTTTGAAATCATATAAGGAGCATAAAAGTAAGATTTTGAGAGGTGTTTGTTGTTGTCAACGAATGGTAGCGGGCACTCTAACCCCCTTGCCAAACGAACCTTCCAAGAGCGGCTCCCATGAGGGACGGCATCTCTACCAGCAAGGTAGATCATCCCCCTTCTCTTTTGTTTACACATGTAATTTAGTTTTATTAAGGATGACACTCCCCCCAACCTTGGCTTTCTCAATCCATGGCTAACCGAATCCTCGGGTGCCTTCCAACATTCACATACCATGGAGGAGTGTCTATTGCAAAATTAAGTTGCTTACTGATAAATCAGAGCAAAACATGTGAAGAGAATTATTAATGAAAGTTATTAATTGGGGCTGGGAACCCCGTTGCCAGCTCTTATTGCAAAATTATTGGATAAGCGGATGTGCCGCTAGTCCATTGGTGAAAGTCCGCCCACAAGATTGAAAGATAAAACACCACATACTTCCTCATGAGCTATAGAACATTGACACAAATAAGGAGTAATAAAGTTTGAATTGTTTAAAGGTAGCACATGAAGTATTTACTTGGAATGGCAGAAAATACCATGTAGTAGGTAGGTATGGTGGACACAAATGGCATAGGTTTGGTCTAAGGTTATGGATGTATGAGAAGCATCTCCTCTCGATACAGGTCTTTGGCTAGCAAGGTTTGATAGCAAGCATAAAGGTTGAGGGAAACAAACAAATATACATATGATAGAAACAATCATGCATCTTTCTCATAAGCACAAGCAATTTTAACTTTAGAATACTAAGCTCATAAGCATAGAGATAATAGAGTAATGTATCTAAGTGTATTTCTCTCTTTTATTAAACATCAGGGTGTTGTTGCTATTGACCAATGCTAAGTTTGCCAAAACCAAATAGATTTACTTGATGTTCCCAAAGTGATATCAATACTAATGTCAAGAGTAATCATATAATGGAGATTGCAAACTAAAATAAGGTGTGCAAAAAGTAAATGATAAGACTTCTCATTAATATTCCATAACGATAACTCACACCAACGGATACATAGATAACTAACTAAGAGAGATACTTCCACATTGCATACTATTCCATATGATAACTTCCCTATTCATGATATGACACTACTTGATAGTAAAAGATAAAGGTAATGATGATGTGATACCGCGGCACTCCCCCAAGCTTGGAACAAACCAAGGGGATGCCAATACCGATGATGAATTACTCCTTCGGTGATGATGGTGATGGATTCTTCTCGACAAGCTTCTTAACCAGCTCCTTTAAATCTTCAATCTCATAGGTGAGGTTGCGAATCATCTCCGAGTTGTGCTCAACGCGGCTCATAATCATGTCCGGTGGTGAATTCCAACTCTTAGAGTTGTTTCCCCATCCTTCAGCTTCAGATTTCATCTCTCCTGCAATGTCAGAACGATCTATATCCCAATTACTTGGCAACACTACCTTGGGGGTCCTTTCAGTTTGACGATCATAGATTAGATTGCGGTAAGGGTTGTAATGGCTCGGAGAAGATGTCCTTGGAGCCAAGTAATGACGTGGAACCGCTCCTCCGGTAGCGATTCGTGCACTCCTCTTGATGTTGGATGGATTTGATATCACGCCAATACTTGCAACGGTGGCTTGCTGGTGTTCCTGCGGAGCTTCCTCCACTTCTTCCTCATCCTCTCTTGCGTCTTCTTTCTTCAGCTCCGGGTCTTGAATATTTTCCTTCAAAGGTTCCTTGTCCTTGTTGTTGGAGGCCATGGTGCTTCTAGATCAAAACAAATCTGGCAGAAAACAGCTCGAAACAAAACACGACGAGAAAACGATATTACGGACCTCCAGGGGTCCGGGGGATTATATAGCAAATATTTTTACGACAAAAGGAAGATTCCAGGTCGAAAACGAGTCGGAAAGGGGCAACGAGGCGGCCAGACCATAGGTCGGCGCGGGCCCAGGTCAGGCCGCGCCGGCCTATGGTGGCACGCCCTCGTGTGTCCTTTCCACTCCGTTTCGAACTCGTAATTTTTCATATTTCCTAAAAACAGCAGAAATAATGTTCGGAAAGGTAAACGCGGACTTTTTATTACCTGTACTTTACCTATTCAAAGTCCAGTTCTGGCGGACTGTCAATTTGTCCTTTGATGAAAGCCTCCGGTGTTTCCACTTGAATAATATCAACATCAACATTATAAGAATCACCCGAGATATAATGCTTGAGTCTTTGTCCATTCACCACTTGTGTGGCATTGCCTTGGAGAGAGCTAATTTTAATTGCTCCTGAACGATACACCTCCTCAACAACATATGGTCCTTCCCACTTCGAGAGTAATTTCCCTGCAAAGAATCTGAGACGAGACCGATACAATAGAACTTTATCTCCAACATTAAATTCTCTTTTAATGATCCTTCTATCATGCCACTTTTTAACTTTTTCTTTAAAGAGTTTAGCATTTTCATAAGCTTCACTTCTCCATTCATCTAGAGAACTTAATTGCAGCAATCTTTATTACCGGCTAATTTAGGATCTTTATTTAGTTCTCTAACAGCCCAATAAGCTTTGTGCTCTAGTTCTAAAGGTAAATGACAAGCTTTTCCATAAACCATTTTATAAGGTGACATTCCCATAGGATTTTTATAAGCAGTTCTATAAGCCCATAATGCTTCTTTCAATTTGCTAGCCCAATTCTTTCTAGATTTATTAACAGTCTTTCCTAAGATAGCTTTAATCTCTCTATTTGATAATTCTACTTGACCACTAGTTTGAGGGTGATAAGCAGAAGCAATTCTATGATTAATACCATACTTAGCAAGAGTTTTTCTAAAACCTCCATGAATAAAATGAGAACCTCCATCAGTCATAATATATCTAGGTACTCCAAATCTAGGAAATATAACATCTACAAGCATTTTTATAGAGGTCTCACCATCAGCACTCTTTGTAGGTATAGCTTCTACCCATTTAGTAACATAATCAACAACGACAAGTATATGAGTGTTACCATCTGAAGAAGGGAAAGGACCCATGAAGTCGAATCCCCAACAATCGAATGGTTCAATAACAAGAGTATAATTCATAGGCATTTCATTGCGTCTAGAGATATTACCAACTCTTTGACATTCATCACAAGATAAAATAAATTTCCTTGCATCTTTGAAGAGTGTTGGCCAATAAAAACCTGATTGTAGAACCTTTTGCGCGGTTCTATCTCCAGCATGATGTCCTCCATAAACACTACCATGACATTTACTCAATATCTCATGTTGTTCATATTCAGGAACACATCTTCGCATAATACCATCCACTCCTTCTTTATATAAGTGTGGGTCATCCCAAAAATAATGCCTCAAGTCATAAAAGAATTTCCTCCTTTGCTGAGCTGAAAAGGTTGGAGGCAAATACTTCGAAACAATAAAGTTAGCATAATCTGCATACCAAGGGCTCTCTCGCGAGCTCACCTTTATTACAGCCAATTGTTCATTTGGAAAACTATCATTAACAGGAACAGGATCATAAGCAATATTTTCCAATCTAGACAAATTATCAGCAACAGGATTATCAGCACCTTTCCTATCTATAATATGTAAATCAAATTCTTGCAACAGAAGTACCCATCTAATAAGCCTTGGCTTAGCATCTTTCTTTGTCATAAGGTATCTAATTGCAGCATGATCAGTATGAATTGTAACTTTCGAATCAACAATATAGGGTCTAAACTTATCACAAGCAAAGACTACAGCTAACAATTCCTTTTCAGTTGTAGCATAATTTCTTTGAGCAGCATCAAGAGTCTTACTAGCATAATGAATAACATTTAATTTTTTATCTACCCGCTGTCCAAGAACAGCGCCTACAAAAATCACTAGCATCACACATAATTTCAAAAGGCAAATTCCAATCAGGAGGTTCGACTACAGGAGCAGTTGTTAAGGCTTTCTTTAGAGTTTCAAAAGCTTCCTTACAATCATCATCAAAAACAAAAGGTACATCTTTTTGAAGAAGATTAGTAAGAGGCTTTGAAATTTTAGAGAAATCTTTAATAAATCTCCTATAAAACCCAGCATGACCAAGAACACTACGAATACCTTTAACATCCCTCGGATAGGGCATCTTCTCAATTGCTTCAACTTTAGCTCTATCAACTTCAATACCTCTTTCGGAAATTTTATGTCCCAATACAATTCCTTCATTAACCATAAAGTGGCATTTCTCCCAATTAAGAACAAGGTTAGTTTCTTCACATCTCTGCAAAACTTTATCGAGGTTTCGCAAGCAATTATCAAAAGAATTCCCATAGACAGAAAAATCATCCATGAACACCTCTACAATACTTTCGCAAAAACCATGAAAAATAGCAGACATGCATCTTTGAAAAGTAGCAGGAGCATTACATAAACCAAAAGGCATACGCCTATAAGCATAAGTTCCATAAGGACAAGTAAACGTGGTTTTCTCTTGATCTTTAGCTTTAACAGCAATTTGTGAAAACCCAGAATAACCATCAAGAAAGCAAAAATGAGTATTTTTAGATAACCTTTCTAGCATTTGATCAATAAAGGGTAAAGGGTAATGATCTTTCTTAGTAACTTTATTAACTTTTCGAAAATCAATGCACATTCTATACCCTACAACTATTCTTTGAGGAATAAGCTCATCATTATCATTAGGCACAACAGTCATTCCTCCTTTCTTAGGAACACAATGCACAGGACTAACCCATCTACTATCAGCAATAGGATATATAATACCAGCTTCAAGAAGTTTTAATACCTCGTTCCTTACCACCTCTTTCATCTTCGGAATTAGACGACGTTGATGTTCAACAACAGGCTTTGCATCTTCTTCCATATTAATAGCATGTTGGCAAATAGAAGGAGAAATCCCTTTCAAATCATCAAGAGTATAGCCAATAGCTCCTCGGTGTTTCTTCAATATTTCCAATAACCTTTCTTCCTCAATCTCTGAAAGCTTAGAACTAATAATAACAGGATATATTTTCTTATCATCAATATGAGCATATTTAAGATTATCAGGTAAAGGCTTTAAATCAAAAACAGGATCTTCCTTTGGTGGCGGTGTTGTACCCAAATCTTCCACCGGTAAATCATGCTTGAGAATAGGTTGGCGAAGAAAAATTTCCTCAAGCTCATCTCTTTCTTTCCTAAAAGCTTCACTTTCACTATTCTCCAAATGTTGCTGCAAAGGATTATTAGGAACAAGAACAATAGATGCACACTGCTCCATTTTAAAATCATTACTAGGCAAGTCAACTTTATAAGGAGTTTTGGTAAATTTAGAAAAGTTAAATTCATAAGGTTCACCAGCAAATCTAGTCAAAATTTTCTCTTTCTTACAATCTATAATAGCTCCACAAGTATTTAGAAAAGGTCTACCAAAAATGATAGGACAATGATCACTAGCAGCAGAACCAAGTACCAAAAAGTCAGCAGGATATTTAATCTTACCACATAGAACTTCCACATCCCGAACAATACCAATTGGAGAAATAGTTTCTCTATTAGCCAGATGAATAACCACATCAATATCTTCAAGTTCACAAGAACCAATTTCGTGCATAATCTCCGTGTAAAGCTCATAAGGAATAGCACTAACACTTGCACCAATATCACATAAACCATAATAGCAATGATCACCAATTCTAACAGATAACATAGGAACACTAACTTGTTTGGGTTTATTAGGATGTGAAACAATATTAGAAGCATCTTCACAGAAAATAATATGACCATCCTCCACATTTTCAGTCACAAGATCTTTAACTATTGCAACAGCAGGTTCAATTTTAATTTGTTCTTCAGGTTCTTTAGGTTTCTTTTCACTTTTATTAACAACACTAGATATGACAGAGTACTCCTTCATTTTAGCAGGGAAAGGAGTTTTTTCAATATAAGCTTCAGGAATAACATTATCAACAGTTTCAATCACTACACATTTGTTTATAGATGAATCAACTTTATCTTTATACGGTTCATGATACTTATCAAAATTCTTCTTAGGCAGTTCATAATGAGAGGCAAAAGCTTTATAAAGATTTGCAACAACTTGGGAATCAAGACCATATGTAGCACTCATATTACGAAATTTATCAGTATCCATAAAAGCTTCAATGCATTTATAATCATAAATTATACCTGATTCTCTATCTTTGTCGTTCTCCCATCCTTCAGTATTTTCTTGGATCCGATCAAGAAGGTCCCTTTTAAACTCTTCATTCTTGCGTGTAAATGATCCAGAACAAGAAGTATCCAGCAAGGTCTTGTCTTGAAAAGAAAGTCTTGCATAGAAATTATCAATAATAACATTACCAGGAAGCTCATGAATGGGGCATTTGAGCATTAAAGACTTCAATCTCCCCCAAGCTTGGGCAATACTCTCTCCATCATGAGGCCAGAAATTATATATGCGGTTCCGATCTTTGTGAATTTCACTTGGAGGATAAAATTTGGAATAAAATAAAGGCACAATGTCCTCCCAATCAATAGAATCACCATTCTTCAGCAATTTATACCAGTGCGCCGCTTTACCAGACAGCGATATAGTGAATAGTTTCTTTCTAACTTCATTCATAGAAATACCTGCACATTTGAATAACCCGCATAATTCATGCAAAAACAATAAATGATCACCAGGATGG